>OU343116.1:16384669-17584669 GCA_910594885.2 Bibio marci | reverse complement strand
TATATGAGTATTAAACATTGTGTTAAAAAGATGGAAAAATATGTTTCAAGACAAAATTTTAAGAAAATATCTTCCAGCAGAACAATAAGGGTGCTCTCAAATTGAGTGCTTAATAGGACCTTATGAATGTAATAAAACATTTTTAAAATTCCATTATTGAATTTATAAATGACACCACTGGCACACAACGTTATGAGCTGCTGTTTTTAAAATGTAAAAACGATTATTTATGGTCATACTGCGGTTGAACAATTGTGTTGTCAAACATAGATTTAGATTCAACTGTTGGTTTTAAAAGTAATGTTACCTAAACAATCTATTGTACCCCGTTTTCTACATTTCTTGTAATGCGACATTTCAAATAATTAAAGTATCGCCTACAAAAACAGACCCACATGTATTTTAGGATATGGACTGTATTCAATGGTGACACAGCCGCAGATTAACGAGCTTCGCTATTCATGTCAAATGTAACACTAAACCATTGAAATTATCCGTATGTAATTACATAATATTGTTAGAGTGCCCAAAACTAATTTCTACATCGAATACATTTAATTGTATTATGTTGTTTCTAATATATAAATTACCTTCAGTTATTATATTACTTGTATCCATCATTATTGATATATTCTCTTTGGATTGTAAATTTATAGTTGAATTTATGTATTCTTTTACGTGATATTCTCCATTATCTTGACGATATCCTAAACGATCATGTATGGCATATGTCCAATAATATATAACATCACCAATCTGTAAATTTAAATTGTTCATTATATTATTTTTAGTACAGTTTTTGTTTTTATTATTTTATTGATCAAATGTTTTTATAATAATTTTTTTTTCTTATTAAAAATATATGAGATTAGAAAAGCCGGTTTAATATTATAATATAGCAATGTTAAAATTCAAAGGTTATCTCTTCAGATATATAGCAAAAATAAATGGAAAAATAAAAAACTAATAAAAACACAATAATTTTTTACTTTTAATCGTGTTTTGCGATCAACAAATGTATAACGACCATTCCTAATTCGTGGTATATCTGCTGACCATTGACCCGCCTCAATACCATTGAATTCTTCATTTAATTTTCCATGAAATGCAAATAATGTAACACCTTCATCGGCTTTAATATATGATATTTATAATAATATTAATAATATAATTAAAATAATAATAAAAGAAAAACAGCAATATAAAAATATACAATAAATGCGAATTAATTAACTTACCTGGTATCCAAACTTGAAATCCTTTTGGATAAAATACATCAATTGTTACTGACGGAATAGCATATGATAACAACGATGATATAAATAGAGTAACAACGATAAATATATAAATTGATATTATATTTAATATTAACATAATGCACCGTGATCTTAAGTAAGAAAAAGAATATTTAAGTAAATTACAGTAAATTTATATGTTTACATACATTTTATAAATGCTAATAATTGTGATAACTTCACTTGAATAGTTGAATAACAAATCATTACCTATATATTTAAAACTCTTTTTTTCAATTCTCCTTCATAAAGAAGAATTCATTATAATATACATAAATTAATAATATTTACATTTAATTACTATTCATGTGCTCATGTATGATATATTATGTACGTATTACATATATGTGTTATTTATTGTTGGGGAAAACCCCAAGACTTTTTAACAATAATATAATCACAGATAAAAAAAGTTCATACCATAAATTTACAGTCTGCCACAAAAATGATTGAGATAAATTGATAAAACTTACGTTTCTATCATCATGCCAGTATACAGTATCCTCTTTCAGTGCCACCATTTCGTCTATTCGTTCTGCTCACTTACAAAGAAATTTCGGAAATTCCTAACCAAATATTGCTCTCAAACTTCAAGAAAATCGGATAGAAACTCTTCGCATTATATAGTTATTTTTGGGTGGGAGGGCTTAGATATAAACATATTCTAAATATGTGTTCCAGAGGGTATTCAAAAACTTATATAAAAATTCTATATGAAAATCGATAAAGTAATTTCGCTGATTGCAGATTTCTTAACAAATTTGTATACTTCAAGTAATAAATTAATCGTCTCTTTATGCTAAGTTCATAGTTCTTAAAAATTTACTATACATTTTCGCGGTATATCGGTATTTACAGCCCATTTCTCTTCCATACGTGATACGAGCCATACCTAAGTTGGTTTATTCATTTTAATTATTTTGACAATATTTGGTTCACCATAAAAGTTGTCTATTTAGAAATGTTCCTTGTAGCCACACTTTTTATGGGGTATATGCGAAATGTAGTTACAAAGTTTTTGGTAAAAACAGTATGGAGATTCCTATTTAAACAAGTGATTCTGGCTTCGACTACAGACCTTTCAATCACTAACTTGTTAGCAAGAGCACAACTTAATGTGGTCTAAGTAATAAGAAATGTTTTCTTCCTTTTAAAAATTATTAACCATCTAATATTAACTTTGCTGGCTTTGACATTAAAAGTCTGCAGTGAATAAAGCTAGTTATAAAATGATTAAACTAAAACGTTCTTGTACATATGTTGTTAATATTTATCTGTAATACCATATTCTCATTAAACAATCAACAATACAATTTATTCGGTTTTCTTGAAACACTGATAAATGGGGTTCTAATTGCCCTAATTAAATGTCACGTTTACAGCGAAACTTTAACTAAATTATTATAAATTCATGTTATTAATAACATATACATAATAATATAAATATAAATAGTATTTCATACCATTGTTTGTTGTTTTTGTGTTGTAATATATTCTTTTTTATCCTTGCAGTGCAATCGTAGTCGATCATAAATCATACCACGACGTTAGATTGTTTGCCATTATAATATTAGCACTATATTATATTGTGCATAAATTAAAATTTTTTAATACAAAACTAATGAATGATCATATACCATATATTATAATTTAAATTGATTGTCGTTCAAAACCATAAAAAAACCGGAACTTTAAACTAAATAAAATATATTATGATGAATAATTAAAATGGCAGTGAATATAAATAATTATAAACAAGCTTTTCAATGTTATATATTCGTATAATATAATGCGCTAGTATATGTGTACAATTACAAATAGCTATGGAATTTCCTTGGTAACAAAAAAAAATTAAAAAATCGAAGAAGTGGATTGTACATATATCAATAACGTCAAATAAATCTTTAATTTATTTACAAATTGCGTAATTTTATTGTTATTTAATTATACTTAAAAGTAATTATACTATAAATTTCTTTTGATGTTCATATTAATTTTGAGTTTTTTTAAGTGTAGTTATATTGAATGTTTAAAAAATGAACCTTTATTTTGAATACACATATTTTATGTTGTTTATGAGGTGTTTCATTCATAAATCATTTATTTCGTTGTCACCAATTGTTTGTCATTTTCGTCGATTTCTACTTCCGCTTTGTCGTCCACTGTTTCCACTACTACCAGCATTTGAACTACCACCGCCACTGTTACTTCTACCGCTGTTATTACCTCCATCTATCGAACGATTTCGATTATCAACATTATCAAATCGACTAATACGTTTACCATCACTATCACGATTACGACGTCCTTTGTCTTCATTATTTTTATTAGAATTAATATTCCGATAATTATCAGAACGTGAATTCGATGAATTCCAATTATTATTATTATTATTGTTATTATTATTATTATTATTATTATTATTATTATTATTATTATTACTATTAATATTATTATTATTATTATTATTATTAATGTTATTTTTGCTATTAATATTGTCGACGTCATCAAATGGTGGTGCAATATTTAAATCAAATAAACTTGGTGGCTTAATTTTCGGTGAATTATAACCAATCGGATTACTAATTGTATTATTGTTAATCATATTATTAATTATATTATTATTATTATTAATCATATTATTCAAATTACTATTAATATTGTTATTCATCAATATATTATTATTATTATTATTATTATTATTATTATTAAGATTATTTCCAATAAATGAAGGTGGCACAGCCCATACAGAATTTGGTGTAATATTATTATTTTGTGCCCAAGGACTTATGTCTTTATTTGATAAGAAATCACGTTCGTCACGATCATTGTTACCACGAAAATCTAAATCCGCTGTTCCATTTGAATTTATAGCCGAAACATCAACATTTAATGCCATTAACGGTGGTATAAAGCCCGCCGGTTTTGTATTATCTTTATCGAATACGAGTTGAGCATTATGATCATGACTTAATTTCATACGTTTCGCTAAACGTACCTCTTTATCGATATCAGCATTTGAAGCATCATCAAAATTATCCATATTTGAATTATTAAGACTATTTTCAGAATCATCATCTTCGATATGTGGAATAACATCATTTAATTCTTCAATTACACCCGAACTTATATATTTATTAAGTGATTCTGGTCCTTCGGCTATTGCTCGTTCTAAACCAGAGCCAGCTATATATATATAAATAACGGGGAATAAAATAAAAGTTATTATATAATTTTTCATATGGAATATTAATATGTTTATTTGGTTTGGAATAACAATAAATAGAATAATATTATGTACGTGTGAATGCAAAGTTTAGCAGGGCCAATATTATACAGTTAACATACACGCTGAGAATTTTAATATGGCGAACGTGGTGTTATATACACTTTTGGTTTTCATCATAACTTTTGTGCACTGTGCAGAATACTTTTATTACAAAATGCTGTATAATGTCGTCCACGTTCTCTCTAGTGTTACGGGGCTAAAATTTAAATCACCACAATTAGTTAAGCACTAACGATAACTAATATATATTCACACAGAGAAATGTGTTTTATCGTCGCAATGTTTACAAGAATTATGGAACAAAGTAGGTGTAGAGAAGTGTACATATTTGTGCATATATGGAAAAGAAAAATTTCCATATTACAAAAATCAAATAAACCAAATTTTAACTTACGTTTTACGTGAATCATACGTCCATAAACAATTATAGCGGATGGAATGATTTTTTGTAATGGCACTACACCCGGCGTATTTTCAACAATTTGTGATATAACTTCCTTAATTTCTTTTGATGCAGCATCTTCATCATCTTGTTTACTTCCGGTATTCCATTGAGCTTGAAAATTTCTAGGTATTGGTTTACTATAAGGAACTTTTTTATCTTTATCCCGTTTTCCATCTGCTAAATTTGATGTATCTAAATCTAATCCTGGTATAAATCCCGTGTCGGCAGTAAGACTTTCAGTAAATTCAACTTTATCTTCTGGTCCCATGCCCGGTATGGTAGCATTATTTTCATCTAAAAAAAAAATTATTTTCATAGATTATGAATAAAAACATTAAATTAAAAACATAAACAAAAATTACCAATATCGCAGTCCTCTAAACTTTGTAGACCTGGTGGTAATGTATTTAAATTATATTTATCTCTCATTAGATCACCTGGTCGGTTTCTAGTCCAAAATTTAATCGTGTGATCATTTGATCCGGAACATAAAATATGACCGAGTGGATGCCATGCTAATGTCCATACAATACTATCATGAGCAGTATCAATGCCACCAATTTCTTTATCGGTTCCAACATTCCAGAATAATATTGATCCGTCTGATCCACCAGATGCAAATAAACCCTCGTGTACTGGATGCCATGAAACAGCACTCGCTTCCTTTTTATGGCCACGAAATATTTGTACTTCTTCACGTAAATTTCGTAAATCAAATAATTTTAAAAGATGATCTCTTGATGCTGTTACCAACCAATTACCATTATCATTCCATTTTAAGTCCATTACTGTAGATTTATGTGCATGCCTATTATAATTGAAAACAAAAATGTTAATACAACATATATTTTTTTTTTATAAATATTCTATTCATTAGTTTTATATATAATATAAAGTATATAACTTACAATGTTGCAAGTGCTTGGCCACTTTTCGGATCCCATAATTTTATTGGTTGTTGATTATCTTTACTGCCCGATACAATTAATGCTTTTTGTGGATGCCAATGAACACATTTTACGTCGGCACCATGACCTTATTTAATAATAAAAAAAAATGGCTTAATTTTAATTAATATTGTAATTATACATATCGTTGAATATCGCAAAAAACCATAACATTTTTAAAATATATAAATTTATATAAAGAATGTATTGGAAAATACTGAAGATTTACATACACTATATATCAACAATTGATAACTAATTAATTAATATTCCACCGTATAATTAAGATCTTGCGGAGTTACATGAATTAGGTAAAAAAAAAACTACTGTCAATTTAAATTTTAATTTTATATAATATTTTTAAAAATTTGATTGCTTTGTAACTATCTAAAAATAGAAACTTTTTAAAAACCGCTAGTTTTACGTTTAATACAAAATTAATATGTAAAAATTGTAATTCATTTTTTATTTACAGAAATGAACGAATAATTTCAAAAATTCAAAAACAATTCCAAAACCATAAAACCAAAATATTATTCAAATAATATTAATTAATTTGTAACTGGAAGTACAATTCTTTGTGTGACTGTAATTGTAATAACACAAGAAAAATGTATATACTGTGGTAGACCATGGTATTGTCGGAATATGTATATGCCGAGATCTTTCTCGAAATATGACATGACCTGAAATTACATTTTCAAAAAGAATTAGCTTTTTACAAACAGCTCATAAAATATGTGCTGTTACAAAATTAGCAACAAAAGCAGTAAATTCCAAAATTTGGCATATATAATTCAAAACGCTTATACATCTTACTTTACCCACACATTCGCTTTCTGTATCTAGGTATTTGTTTCTTCATGTATTCGTCGCGTGATCTCTAGATTAAAAAAATTCTCTCAAAAAAACAAAATAACTAACGCTGAAATTTAAATAAAAGTTCCATGAATAAAATTGAAATTTCTCGGAAATTATTGTTAAAATGAGGGTAATAAATTAACATTTGTAAATCGTTTTGCAGTTTTATGTAGTTGCTCGAAATTATTGATGTAAGACAAAGTCTATAATTATTATATGGATGAACTCAATATTTTAAAAATATTACATGCAAAATAGAATAGAAATAAATAGGAAATACAATATATTAAAAAAAATAGAAGGATGAAAATGCACAATTTGTAATTTTCCGATGGGCGCAGATGTGGGAATTGGATAGTTAGTGAAAAAATTGAGAAAAACAATTCACTTCAAACCATTAAGTTCAAACTTCAGCTGGCATAGCTTTCAAACTACTTCCAAGGTCTTCAAAGAATAAATTTGAAAAAATGTGTATTTAGAAACGGTGTGTGGTGGCCTTTATAACTGAGTCAGCACGACAACTTATCAAGTTCTCGAGTAATCGCACGGACAGAGTGCAAGCGATCAACACGTACATCAAAGGAGAAATAATATTACAGATTGATCAAACTCAAAGAAAAATTGTCTCAATTATTTATTGAACTTTTTTTTTAGGGAAATTCTCATATGGCAACGACGACGAATCAACACATTTCAACCAAATGAATCTAGCGTATTTAAAAATGTTATCGTGCTTTTGGCATATTCTAATCGATTTTGTTGTAGTTTCCTATTATTAGTTTTTTTTAATTTTTTCCACACCAATAATGCATTACTTCTTTCCCAACCTGTTCAGAATCATTAATAATAATAATACCATCATTATGTGTGATGATAAGAACCATCTGCTGTAGATCAGACAAAAGACATATTTGTACTTCTATTTTTTACTTACAGTATTGGATCATATAAAATGAAAAACACAATATTATTTTCACATATGATTTGAAATAATAATCATAAGAAAGTAATCCTCAATATATTTCAGTAACACTTTCCTTGTATAACACTTCCTATTCAATTTTACTAATATAAATTATTATATCTACGGCTACGCTCTATATGTATAAACCTAGAAAATACCATAAGCATAAAGTGAATTCTGAATTCTCATGCATATATAAATGAGTACTTTTATTCTCCATTTGTAAAACGCTAGTGTCAAGAATATACTACAAAAATTAGACGCTATACAATTATTAATGGTTGATGTTGTCCTTCAAATAACTAACTGTTCAAGATCAAGCAAATACCCCTGCCAAATGTTGCCGTTGCGGTATTGGGAAATAGTGATCCATTTAAAATTGAAACCGGTAAACAAATACAAATTTACTTCAAACAGTCGTAGTCGTACATACATGAAAAGATTTTAAAAATGTAATTGTTTTGCGAAATTTAAATTTAAATTAATAAATATATATAATTTTAAAAATTACTTACCTCGTAATACCTTTTCTTCTTGACATCGTAAAAAGTCCCAAATTCTTAATGTACCATCGTCACTACAGCTGGCGAATTTACTATCCGATGGACTAAAACTGTGAAAGGGACAAGATATTTGTATGTGCAAAATTATTTGCCAATAAAATTTATTGCTTTATTTAATTATTTTTTTATATTACATTTATAATATACAATTATATAAAATAAATCCAAACTTATTTTACATTATAAAAAATAAAAAACAGCCACTCGCACACACACACAAAACGTCATTGGTCATACTATAATAATAAATAGACCCCCAATAATTGCGCAACATTCAACATTCTTTTCTTCAACATTTAATTATATGATCATGAAAGGAAATTTTATTAACACTTCCGTCTATCAGAAAAACTGAAAGGGGACTTGTTTGATAGTTACGTTCCATAGCATCGAAATTCCATTGAAAAATAACTTTTGGTGTGTGACTTCAAAAATTTTTTTAAGATAGCGATTTTGATTTATTAACAACAATAACATAGTCATCTCAGCAGCTCACTGATATTTATTTTGCCGATTTTTTTTTTGGCAACTAAGGTTGAATTAAAATAATGCAGACATTATCATCTAAATAAAATCATTCATATTTATAATTTCTTCGCAGTTATTAATTTGCGGTTATTAATGCTGCTTGGACACACCAGAATATATAAGCATATTGTTGATGTTAACTAATAATTGTAAGTAGTTAAATAATTGCAAACTTTCACTGTATTTAATTTATTACATTTTTATTTAATTTTATTATTAAACTGACGATGTATTGTTATATATATTTGTAAACCATCACTAGCATAAAGTTGGGCCCAAGTCACATATGTAAAAATTACATAGTAAATTTTACACAAGAATTCATATTGACTTTTTAACAATTTTTTTAAGTTAACTAAAATTTCACACACTTTTACATAAAAACAAAAAATCGGCGGCTTGGATCAAACGTTACCGCAATTAATGGTAAAATTAATATGTATTCTAAAGGTTCAGATAGAATAATTCTTATGAGAATAGTAAATTATACAATAAACATGCTTATTAATTTTGTCCAGCTAACTAGAAGTATATTCTATGTAAAATATAATACATACAGTTTACGGCTAGGTAATAATTATATAAAATGCATATTATCGGTCAGAGCTCATTTTGAAAATAAGTGTAACGGACAATTGGCATTTTATATGATTTAAAATTGAATATTATTTAATTTTTAATTAATAATAATTAATTTTTATGTACTTCAATTATTTTTTTTTTATTTGATTAATACCTGTGGATCTAATAAAATGCAAAACGTCCAGTGTACCCCAGTGAAAGAACTCCTAGAAAATATGGTCCAATTTTTGTACAATTTTATTTAAAAAAAAAAGTTTCAGTGTATGAAGAGCAATCAATAAAGTATAGAAAAACTCCCAGTTTAATTGTTGATAACTAGTATTACTAAATTTTTTTTTCACTCTAAATTACTGAGAAATAAAAATGATTAACATTAAATTATGACCAATGGAGCAGCGTAAGAAATCTGTATTTATTAATAAATAAGTACCTGGACGTAATATATGCTTTAGTGAAGGGCAGTGAATAATTGAATTAATTAAACACTTGTGTCTCAAAACATATGTGCACGGCTAAATGAACACTTGCCATTATTTAGACCGTTTGCTCAGTACTTCAAAATATTGTTATAATTTGATAATGCATTCACAGCAAATTTTAAAAATAATTACACGGATACATATTTACACACACATTAGTTCGTAAGCATCATAAGTTAAGCGTCAATAGAAGCGATAGTGGTGGTACAATACAAACAGCAACAATTATATCATATTCTCTGGAAATTATTTTATTTTGACAGACTCAAATCCGAATGAAAATGAAATTACTCCTATACATAGAATTTTATATGTGTATGTTAGGTGATAGTGTAAAAATTGAAATAAAGCCTAAAAAATTGATAAAAAATATTTCTATAATTTTGGTTGTTCAGTGTGTCGCAGTGCTAAAAGCGTATGTCATTCATTAATGTGGAGATTGTGGTTCGTATTCCCAGTATTGATATGAAAAAGAATGAATATATAAATTAATAAAATATCTATAGGAACATAAATGCAGACAAGTAATTTACCAACTTGACCGTAATGTTATAGGTAGTTATATCGTAAAGCGAGAGAAACTATTCCGAAGGGCATATGTCTAAGAAATCAACCCATATATTCTACTCGGTAAGCAGACGAAAAGGTATCCAAATAGTGATCTGTTTCGATATTCCCCGAAATATTAATATATATATACTTATTTTTGACTAATAACGCGAGGATGTACCAACGTTGGTTTTTATAAACTTCGTAACCTAAACTTTCCTCAATTTATATTTAAACTACTCCACCGTATAAGTAATAGAGTAGGTCACCTTGCCTCATTTCTTTAAAAGTATATAGATATCAGCATTGTTTTGCTGAGGTATATCAAATTTAATATACTAACAGCAATTAACATACAGCTGATAAGAGGTTTACGGAAATTCAAGAATTAATTTTGTATATCTGCATTGGCGTGAAATAAGTTAATGAATTGAATGAATTATTCAGAGAATTGCCATCAAAATAATATAGTGAAATTTAAAAACAATGCCAACATAACATGAAAAATATAACCGTTAAACATTCCATAAATTCTGTGTATCATGCGACTATCCATAACCATAATACTACATTTAAAAAAATTGCTATACAGAAAATATTTATATTATTAAAATTTAAATTAGATGTTACGACAATCCTTGAAAGTTAACAAGTTAGTTGCTTCGAAATGAATAGCCAAAATCTTATAATAATAATAAATATAGCACATACATGAACCATTCAAATTATTTCCTTAATTGTTTTGGCCACTCATTAACAATATGAATTATTGTGGATGTGGTGTTTCATTGTTTAATAGTTATTTGTGTATTATGCACATCACCATTATTGATAACATACTAAATTTTAATTTTACATACAGAGCAATTTCTATTCAATGTAATCACACGGTAACACTGTTGGTTGAATGGGAATTCTATTGAATAACAATAAAAGTATAGGGAAGCAAAGTATTCATTGAATTAAAATTAGTTAAAACGTGCTTTTACTTTAATACGGCAACTCAATTGAATAGGAATTCAACTGTAAAGGAAATTAAAAATTCACAATTAATTACAATATAAGAGCTTGAAACCACCCATCATCATTGACAAATTTCACTATATAATAAGTTAATAATATTTTTTAAAATAACAATTTGTTAGGAAACCCCAATCCGCCCATGTTCTTTATAATATATACATATTATAGTTAAATTTACGAAATTCAGCTTGAACATATTAAAACTCGATGAGCAACAAATAAATTAATTAAAACGTAATAGGGTAAAGGTAAAGTCATACGAAATATAAGTAATATAAGAAATACAAGTATATACGTGAGCTAAAATTTAAAAATTTGATAAATTTACTTTTATTTTTTTTTTAAATGTAAAATGACATTTCATTAGTTGCCACAAATATGAGAGAAAATGGTAGGCTAACCTGTTTTTTCTATTAAAATAATTGCGGTTTTATAGCAATACATCTAATAGCACTTTTTACTTTTCCGACCATTCTAATTATTAATATTTATCTAATAAAAATATAATTGGGATAGAGCCCCATCAAAATTTTGCCCTCTATTCGAAGGCTTATCGCCCGGCCACCGTTAGTAAATAATTTCTATAGTGTAAAATATAATTAAAATAAAAATAAAATAAATTATATATCTATCAGTAATTGAACAATTTAAAAATAAAAACCATATTCAAATTTTTAGCTTCGGAACAGAAAAAATATAACAGTTCTTCAGCATACGCATATACGATTAAGATAATATGGTTGGGAGCAGCATGTAAAAAATTATTATTATTATTATTATGGGTTGAAATTATAAATTATTATTCACTAAATTGAATAGGTAAAGTATATGTGCAATATAATAATAGTATACGTGTATAAATTAATTTGGAATTAAATGGATTTTATAAATGTGAACCCTTGAATTTATCAATTTGTTATCATAAAACACATGTTTTTAAATAATAGATTTTATTTATATATTTAATTTATTTATTACCCTCACATAAATAAAACATTTTTATTTGTTGTCTAGAGCTGTCTGCATGATACATAAGAAATAGAATTGTAAATTGCAGTACAAAATTTGACAATTCCTATTTCCATCAAAGAATCAGTTTCTTTAAATTAAATTTGTATTTTTAATATTTTTAACAAATTGGTAATAATATTTTTTTTCATATAAAATCGTTTAGCTTTTTTTTTTTCAAATAACACAATAATAAATATAAATGAGTTTTTCCCAATATCAGGAAATTTTATATGCCATTTTCTTATTACCGGTTTGAATATCTATAAATACTTATCTATGCGTCACTGTTCACTATTCCTGATTTGATTTTGACAACGAATAGAAGACAAAATAATAGGACAATACAATAGAAAGAATGTTTGCAGTAAAAAAAAAAAACCGTGGGAGGATTATGAAATTTAAAAATAAAATAGAAACCGATGGTCGCCTATAAAATTGGCATAGATGCAAAGAAAGTGTTAATCTAATTTCTCTAATCGGCGATTAATTTTTAAAGTGTACGTTATATGTAATTTGAAAAGATAAATAAAATAAATAACATTTGCCAATAATGATTTTAGCTATCATCTGAACAATTTCGTGGCGTATCCACAGACAATGAATAATTTTCAAAAAATAAAATAACTAATTATTGCGTACGTAGTCTTTCGCCCTTTGCCCATTTAAACATATTATAATATAGCTTTTTTTTGACGGTGATACTTTTGTAAACCGCGATATGTAAAACTTTGAAACTAATCACAAAATAAACGTGTAATAAAAACGGCGCGTGTCATAAATAAATTTTATATATGCCATCAATGAAAAAAACGTAGATTTGTTTTTGATTTAAAAAAAGTATTTATTTTGTCTTTAAAATACATTATGAAAATACAAATTATGACGGTTTGTTTTATTTTTTTTTATATTTATGTTATTTTTTTCATTTTTTCATTTTTTCTTTTTATATAAAAATATTATTATAAATTTTCTTATTGTTAATAAAGAATGTTATTTTTATAAATTAATAAATTGTATTTATTTATAAAAATTTAAAAAAATCAAAAGCTATAAACAAATTAAAATTTTTGTATCATCACAAAAATATCACATAAATAATTTTTAAATTAAATTTATTTTTATAAAATAAATAAATATTCTTAAAAATGTGTTAAATATAAATTTTTTGCTTTTTATAAATGAGATCAATTTTTATTCTTTGTTTATTTATTTTTTGTTTCATTTTTTTTTTTTTTTTTTTTGATATGGAAGGATTAAAAGGATGAAGGTTGTCATTTCTCTTTATTTATTTACATGTTGTTTTATTTCTATTTTTTTTTTTTTTTTGTTAATAAATTATTTATTTAAGTATAAATATTAAAAAGTAAAAAAAAAATTTATATTTTATATATAAATGCATGGCAAAATAGTTTGTAACAGTTACTTTAAAAGACAGTGAACACGGTAGAGATTATAATTTTAGGAGAGCCAGTGTGAAAAAGAGTGAGAGAGAGAGAGAGAGGGAGAAAAGAGGAGAGAGAGTTAGCTAAAGGACACAAATATATTTATTGTTCAGTTCCCACGTATATATATATATATATATACATATGGAGTATAAAGAAGATTACATTATTCATCGATTTAAGTGCCCACCCACACATCAACATCACATCACAATGACATATGAGTATTTTACTATATTCTTGAGAATTCCCAAAATTTATTTATGATTTGGTCAGCATTAAAAAATTCTTATATTTATATAAAAAATAAAAAAAAATCTCTTTTTTTTTATAATGTAATTAAATAAAAATAATAAATTGATGTTGTTGTACCTTATTCCCCTGACTGGTTCCTTATGTGCTTGAAACATTCGAACATTATTCATATTCGATTGCCAATATTTCACGTATCCTGCATGATCACCGGTTACCATCCAATTATCATTATGTGACCAAACCATTGTGCGAACAGGAACATCATGAGCCTATTGAAATTGAAAATTAAATAATTTTATTTATTATTAAAATTTATACCTAAATTAAAAATTAATGAAAAAAATTTAATTTTATTTCGATTTTATAAAGTTTTTATTAAATTAATTTATTCCATAGGGATAGAAATCAAAACAGTATTTGCATTGCAGTGTGTACACACACGACGGGCGATTACACATGATTCAAATCATTAAATCAGAAGAAATTGTAGCACAAAATACGAGTAGTTATTCATAATTTTATTTATAAATTTTTACAAAAAGATTAGAAAATAATGAGTCAATTTGCAACACTATAATAAAATAGCTCATCCACGCAAGTAAAAAGAGAATAGTCATGCGCTACTTACTATTGATATTCAGGTAAATTAAACCACTTAATATATGCTAAAAAAAAACCACATAAAAACGTCAACCTCCGAGGGATCAAATTCTTGAATCATTCGCAACTATTTGCGTATACATAAGTCACCACTTTACGAGTGGTACTATTCGAATAGGTATTCTTGAAGACTTATTGTACGTGTACTTTTTACATATATGATTTCATACGTAAAATTTCCGTGTGATATTTAGTAGTCGTAAATGGGACGTTTTCATTGCGAATGTAGTCGAAATGACGTAGCGTTAAATATCATAAATGCAATAACAGTAATTGCGTGTACGGTGAATATAAATACGGTGATGAACATTGAGTTTCGTGTGACTTTCAAGAATACAGATTACAGAATACGATTAACGTACGTGTACGAATTTGAAGTATTTGTAAAAAAAGCGTATAATTGGCCAATTTAAGAATTTGGGTCCCAATGTGCGTAAGATGGAATATCATATCAAAAAATTGGCATTGCTAGAAATGAGCATATAAATAAAAATGTGTTTAAGTGGAACTGTTATTTTGTGTGACAAATTTTTCTTATCAATTCTATAAAGTATGTGATATATGGTGTGAATCTTGACTATATGTAAAACTAGTACATATTATATATTCAACATTCATACAATAACTACATCACATTATTTGCAGTATTTATATAAATAGCAATTTATCATATCATCATACCGGTCATTATACCGGGTTATGTACATTTGGGTTGGTGATAATTCTGCACAATATTCAATATACTAATTCTTTGAAATTAAAAGATCGGCTTATGTACAATCCAGCATACACTTCATCGACTGCGTGACATATATCCTATTCTCAACATGCGAAGTTGCTACTACTTATCTTTAGATTCCGTTTTAATACAATTTGAACCTAAACTAAAATATAAATTTACTAATTACTCAGTCGATGTGAAAACAAATATGTAAGCGAATTAAAAGCGTCGCGAAGTAGTAATTTGCACGATGTAAATAGGATAATATACTTTCATCTGAATACCTAAATTGCTGTATGTGTTAACCAATACCGAAACATAACCGAACTGCTAGTCATAAATATATACATAATACAATTTATCGTGAATTGGAAATGGACAACTATTTTTTGCTAAAAAATATCTACGATTTATAGAAAAATTGCATACTCGTCAAAACGTTCAACTTATCCACAAACCACCGATAGGCTAGCTTACAACCGCGGATAAAACTCGTGCACAGTGTTTAAAGCACATGTCATTCAATCCGTAGATTGAGCGTTCGATACACTGTATTTTTCGTAACTGAATTCGTTTATTAAATTAAAAAGCGAATATCTTTGAAAATATATGGTGTTGCATTTATACGTTAAAAATAACCAATACACTCAAAACAGACCAAGTGAAAAATTGAATGACAAGACTTAAGTACTAAAATAGTAAAAACTAATTTTGAAATCATAAAAATTTTGCCGTGTAATGAAAAGGCAAAAATAGTCTGCCTAATAAGGATAGACAAAAACAGTGACGGTAAAAACAAGATTAATATCACCACACACGACAATATGAATGATTAACTCATATGAAGGATTGAATTAATAAAGCATCTGACCAAAATGTTAGAAAGTTATGTCGCAAAGCGAGACGAACTATTATGGAGCAGATGACTAGGCGAATGTCTGTATAATCAATCCAATTATATAAACTTGATAGTGGGACAAAAATGGATCCAGTTAGTGATTTAAAAAAATATTTTAAAGGTAATTATTAAAAATACCCTCAGATGGTTTACAAACGCGAATTTTGTTTTATTTATTGTAGTTGTAATGTAAATGAGTACGTGGAAAATACTCACATGGGTGGATTTGTCGTCACATTTTGTATGAGAAAATAAATGTGTGCAGATCTACGACTCGTTTGTAAACTAGACTTCCTTTAATATGATTATTCCAACTTATCCAATAGGTGTTTTCAATGTTCCAATAATTGTAGTCGATTGAAAAAATTAATTAATTGTGGTATTAAACAATGAACATTCCACAGTCGTTTTCACTTCAATTTACAATGCACTTATACCATACTCAATAAAAGTTACTCAAATCGATTGAGTATTTATCTCAAGGAAATCGCTAACAAAACATGATATTTTTTACACTAAACAACAAAATAGGAACGTTGAATAAGGAAAAGTATAGTGGCACTGAATGCATCCATATATAGACCGTAAAAGACTTCGTAACGCTTAGTGTTCAGTGTTCGGTATTGCAGCAATGCTTAGCTTAAAGAGATCAGCATAGTACTTCAATAATTAACAGTCACTCATAATATGGTAATTTTACAGACAAAAATGTAAGAATGGAATGATTGGCTGTTGAATGAGTACTTCATACTCTATAAATTTAACGTAAGCATAATAACAACATATATATTTGCTACTCTGTTACGATAACCGATATTTGACATAAATTTCTCATTCATAATTTTATTACATAACTCACCAAACAAAGTTTTTCTTTAAAGATTTCTTGCATTGCTAGAAAAAAAAAACAAATTTACTTTTAACATAACCGACTTACACCAGGTAAAATAGCTGATGTGAATTTTCATAAACAGCTAACACAACCCAGCTACTTATATTAAGCAAAAAAAAAACGCAAATAATTGATGCCGTCAGTGCAGTTATCGATGCAAAAAATTTTAATTTTACGAAACTGTGACAGTTATAGGATAAAAGAAGATGAATTTCTTTATTTTTTATATAGTAATTGTAATCAAATGTATTTAAAATAGCACAAGATAATTCGAACTGAACAATAAAATATCCCTTAAATCGTAACTAAGAATACAGATACGAAAAAAAATACCAGCGCTTTAGAGAACAATTACTGCTATATCTCTTAAACATTTTGCGAAAACTCTGCTGGGGAATTATTTTTCGTTTTGTTGTCTATGTACTGTAATAATGTATATTAGGAAATATTCGTTTAATACCGAATTCAAAAAGTAAAAATATCATAATTGCTAATTTATGGGTTTTAAATATTGTATTTAATGTCAAACACGTTTCAGTTAATGAAATATTTGGTTCTGAATTCGGTATATGTTTACCTTGTTTATGTTTATTGTATACCTATCGAAACAATGTTATTCATATGGGATCCGCCAGTACTCATCATATACAAAATGAATACGCGCTAATTACAATATTATATTACTGACGGTTTTATGACAACATAATCGCCCAATTGGATCAATAATTTTAATATTAGTTTAATTGGTATATTGCTGAAAATTTTCTTGACAAATCATCAACATCAACATGTCAAATAATTTCAAGAAATGTTGTCAAAAAATCATGAAATTTAACTTATTATTATCTGTAGGGTTTATTTAAATCTAAGATCTACGCCAACAAACAATAAACAATTGAAAAAGAACATTCGTGTCGATGTTAATAGCCTCATTTTGTGAAAAAAACAATAAATCGATGCTTGCATTGTGTTCATTTAAATGATATTGTATTTCATATATAATTGCCATAGATAATACAATACAATACAATACATATGATTTCAATAAGGATTGTTTCAGTAAAGAAGAACAACATCATAAGACAATTTTAATAATATCAATATATGAACTTTTGTTAAGCAAATTGTAATTGCCAATGGCCAATTTGTTGGTTTTTACTTGAACATATTTCAAACGGATTATTAGTTAGTTGTATAAGAAAATTTCACATAGTAATAAATTGCTATATAATTAATATAATTAAAATTATTATATCATATGAAAAAAAACAGTACAAGTTGGTTTTCACTTTCTGCAAAATTTGACATAAAATGACATGTTAAAATAGTTTTGTAACACAAGAAATTAAATTTTAAATGATTGCATTATTTTCAAGGTGCAGATTAACAAAAGATGCTACTTTATTTTTAATTGCAGAGTTCTAAGTACAATAAATTATTTAATTGACAGTTATTATTTACATAAATCTATAATGCGTCAAGAAAATTTCCTTCATGAAAAATTACAAGTACCTTTGAGTTCGATTATAAATGTATATGAGTTTAACTAAAATAATGACAAATATGGCAATCATTAATATAAATTCTCAGAATTATTTCTTTTATCAACGACTGATGCAAGGAAACCACAAAAGGTTTAATTCAATTATATGTAATTATAAACGGTTCATTTGCATCCAAACTTTTACGATAGTTGTACAGATCCATTTTTTATAGCATGTAGCAATTCGCGACATTTTGAGTCAATTTACCAATTTGTATTTAGTTAGCTGCTACTATAAATATATATATACATTGAAACCAATGCCAATTCTTACACAGTACGGAAATTAATTCTTCGCGAAAGTTCATTTTCTCGTGTACAACCATACCATGACTTTGTTAGTAAACCATCACGTCAAACTTAATGTTAACAATACAAACAGTTTCTGTTGCTATCAATGCATGGCATATATATACTCCAAGTGGTGCTAATGGCATCTACCAAACATTCATTACAGTCAAGCTGGAATATTACTCCGAATGGGAGCATATAACAACTCACTACTTGTATTTTGATTAACGAAATGATAAGCCCACCGCGGAACATATATATATTCAGAAATCATATTTCATTAATAATATCGTCCTATATATTAATAATGGTCTTTCAAACTATATGAAATTAGTGACGTACCACAAATACGAATATGCTAATATATAATAATATTTGGTTTCAACATTAAATAACAATAATACATATACTAATTAATAATAAATAAATAATTGTTTTGTACTGATGATCGACGAAAAAGTAATGTAATTAAATAATATCATTTGCTTCAAAAATACAAATAGAAAACATTTATACTTCATGAGTTCATATGAAATAAATAATAAATTTTCCAACTATTTTATTATATAATTGTTCGTTAATACAACCATAAAGTTATCTATTATATTGGACGGGAATGCTATTTAAACATCAACAATGTCTCCACAGACAACGCCTATGGAAGGATTCACTTATAACAACAGTTTAAATAATAAAGCATCTATCAAAATATAATTACAGATAAATTGCTGAATGTTACTATACATTTCTACTACTAGTAGTAAGAAAGTCGGAGTAATTTAACAACTTGACTGAAATATTAAATAAAAATGTCGTAAAACGAAGGGCACTACTGCGGTAGACTATTGACATGGCTTATGTCTAATTAAACAATCTACTCAGTTAAAAAGTATAATAGTTCCTTTAGATGGCGGTGTAAAGGGAACCAATTTGGTTAAACTTCACCACCATATTTATGGAATCAACATTAAAAGAAAATACATATATTTGATAAATTTTTGAGTGAGAAGTTTTTCAAAAATTAACATCATTAACGTATAAACTCGTATAAAAATACTGGAAATAACTATCTTTCGATAATTTCAAATGTATTGTTCTATACTCCCATGCGGAGTAAGGCTTATCCACTTCAGATTCGAACTTTATTGGCTTATTTTCTGTACGATTTGTATTTCACATAAGAAATTATGTTTAGTATAACAATGTCGTTCAGCAAGCGACACGAAAGAATTAACTAATAAGATTTATAAGAAATGTGTTGTTTGCTTTTAAATAATTCCAATTTTTCGCTTAGCAGTTAACCCGCACGGATATGTAAATTTTTTTGTAATGTTACGATTAAACAATTTGTATTGTACTACGCGTGGAAATGTGAAAAGCGTCATTGAGCCCAAACACTAGATTTAATATCAAAATTTATGTAACACATTCCTATTAACAATTTATTAATATACAGTTTTCATTAAAAATCAAAATTAACTTTCTTCTTTGAATAAAATAACATAATTAATACCTATAAAATATAATATAAAAAAAGAAATAACCTAAAAATTTTAAATGCAAAAAAATTAAAAAAAAATAATTTAGAAGTTATACAATTACAATAACAATTACCTGTAATATTGTCTCAAAGTTAAATGTAAGACCATTCCACAATGTAAATTCACCAGAACTTGCACCGGTAACTAAGCGTCGACCTTCTGGTGTCCACGCTAATGTAAATATAGGACAACGCATTTTATTTGTGGCTGTTTTTACAAAACGTGTTGTTACAGCATTTGTTGGGTTATCTAAATAACTAGGTGGTGGTAACATGTGCTGTGCATATATAAATTCAGGTTGCACTGAACGTCTATCTCGATAGTCACGTTGCCATATTCTATCCTATAAAGTTAAGTTATGAATTTTATATATAAACACAAAATGGAAACCAGTAGTGAACAATGACTAACCTCAAGTGATCTTATTATTGCTGCATTATAATCTACAGTTTTTCGCATAACACTTTTCCGTAACCGTTTACCATCAAAATCATCTTGTGTCATTGGGACACCACCTGGCCCTCTAGCAAAATTTGAAAATGGCCGAAAATAAGGATGTCCTGGTTTACCAGCACCCGAACCATAGATTGGTTTTGTGAATGTTGTTGAAAAAGTTGGTGGAGGTACACTAAAATTAATATTATTTATCATATGTGTAGTACTCACAACACCAACTTTTTCAGATATTGTTGGAGTTTGTGGTGGTGGTGTTGGAAATTCCATATTTTCTTATTTATAATCAAAAAATTTAACACAAAAAAAAATGTTCTTAAGTTTTTATAAAATTAATTTTGTTTTATACTTTTTCAAATTCTTTTTATATCGCTAACAATAAATATTATAAAAAAAAAAAAAAAAAAAAGTAATTAAAACTTTTGCCACAATATAAAATTTATCCGCGTCGTCTTTTTCTCGTAGCAAGCAGGGATGATGAAAAAGTTTTGTGATGCATTTTTTTTAATTATTTTTGAACAAAAATAAAACTATATAATCAACTATTTTTTGGAAATAAATTATATTCAAAATATTAATCAATGCTTTGTTAAATAAAATCTAATTATATATTTAAAATAATGATTGTTCAAAAGTAATTATTTTAAAATTTAATAAAACACAAACTTTATAGACGCGTCAAAAAACTTCTCAACATATTATGAACAGATTTTATAAAATAAAATACGGCCATGTTGATTGATGGTTGATTTTTGCATTTTTTGTGATCTGTCTGTTTGCTGTCTGATTTTTTTCGCAGAACTGTCAATTTTATTTGTCATTTTTTTTCGCTGTATTTTATTTTACTAGATGGCAATAAGAAAAATATTAATTTTGTTTAGGTATAATTTTATAATATATTAATTTTGATCAAAATAATTGATGTGCTTAAAATTAGGGATTAGAGAAGCATTTAGTAACACCATTAGTGGGATAATATGAATAGTTTCAATAAGAATATTAGTTTAACATAAATGCAGTCAGTTATACCGAAGTCGCCTATTTTAATATTCAAACTTTCCGCAATACTATCCAGAGTGGTATTAGAAATTCATTCTTTTCTTTCATTCCAATTTGGAATTAGAATATGTTCACTAAATTGCTTATATATATTTGGCAAAAAAATCGCCGTTTAATAATTGGTAATAGGGATCAATATATACAGCAGCTGCAGTAATAATCTCATATATTTTCTGCTTATATAGCAATATCGTGATCTATTTGGTTTCTGAATCGTCTTTAAGGAATTTCTCATGTATACTTGTGAATTTTTGTATGTGGAAGTACCGTACCAACAATTGAGAATATTATTTGATCACACAACATTGCAATAATTTTTTTGGTTCATTACTCCAAGTACATGGCACTCATATTTAATGTTTCCATAGTTGTTATTAGAATACCAGTATTTTGCATTTATATAGATCATCCATTTGTATTAAAATTATCTCCTTTTGTACCCCTCCTTCTTGCAAAGGCATGAGTTTGGTGCTGCAGTAGAACGCATCCATTTCATTATGATTATATTTGCTGATGGACAATACCATTTGAATGAAAGCTATATTTTTTGTTCGAGTTTTAAATCAAGCTGTTATATGATATCCTATCAGGATATGGATACCATTCAAATTAAATTAAATTGCACACATCTGAACCTAGATGATATTGATAATGTATACTCGTGTGAATACTAAATCTTTATATGCGGAGAACTATATGAGAAAAATCGTTAATGCCATCGAATCATTTAAAAAAATTCACAAATTGTTACCGCCATAATTTCTAATTTAGATCTATGAAATGTATTATACGAACAGATTTTCCAAGAGTTTAGTTGCCGGTTGCAGCAATGTTTGTATGTTCCAATTATCAAATCTTGTCGGTGTCTTTGAATTTATGTTTCGTTAATATCGTTGATTTCGATATAGTGAGTATAGGTTATTAGTCCACTGGGTCCATTAACCACTGATGATTCCTAGTTTGTGGGCGAGGCTGCCACCTAAGCAACACTATATATAAAAGCAGCTTTACATTGGTTTTAAATATTAATATATTAGATAATATAATAAATTGCAAAACATATAAAATACACAAAATAATTTAATATGTTTTCTGTTTGCCTTTTTGTTTTAATATAAATATTATCACATTACAAAATATAATAGATTTTATACAATTTCAATAGGGAATTTATTATTTAGGGTGTTTTTTTATGAGTGATACCCTTTTCAATTAGTTACATTATTGCGCATCGCTTTTCAAATCAAACTTTTAATTATTTTATTTTAACATTTCTTTTCAATAGAATATTTTGACAATTCATTATGTAGGACGTCTAACATTTCAAAAGACACTTCCAAATAAAGTAATTTTAATTTAAAAATGCATCTTATATTTCTTCTAACTTTAACTATTTTGTTCAGTTGTTGATGCTCGTATTTGTCAATTCCGAGTAAATGTCAAAGTCAACAAACTTGTCGTATTTAGACTGAAATCAACCCACATAATGGGTAATTTACATTATGCCTAATTTTTGAATCTAGAAAAAATTGAGATATAACATACAAATGTCAAACTAGTGAGAAGAGCACAATAGTATAAAAAATTAGAATCTAATTATGGCACTTGCCATAATTTAGGTTGAAATTCTGGATTCAAAGATGATTATGTTCATCTTTTTTTATGGCTGAATTGCTAATTTGTAAAAAAAAAAAAAAATATTTTTGAATCTGTCAATAACATAATAAATATATGTACTTACATTTGCGTTTAATATATTTCCATATAAATACCATCAAATTTTTGATATTTTTATTAATTTTAAAACAAATAAAATGTTTGTTATTAAATTTGTTTTATTACTGTCAAACTATATTTATATTTTATTATAGTGAAATGACAGATTTTTTTTTTTTTTTTTTTACAAATTAGCAATTCAGCTATAAAAAAAGATGAACATGTTCATCTTTGAATCTAGTTTTTCAACCTAAATTATAGCAAGGCCCATAATTAGATTCTAATTTTTTATACTATTGTGCTCTTCTAACTAGTTTGACATTTGTATATTATATCTCAAATTTTTCTAGATTCAAAAATTGGGCATAATGTAAATCTCCCATTACGCATTACATACAGAAAATATCTTCTAACTTTATTTCTTTCAAATTAAAGAAGGAGTTACAGTTAGTTATCGCTGCATTAATCTTGATGAAATTGTTTCAACAGGACAGTAACGCCGTCATCTGCAGCAATTGATTTATTATACAAACCAAATACAACGATTTAATGATTATAAGAAATGGATTTGTAATTTATCGCCTTTTTAGATTGTAATTTTATTGGCTAATATGTCAAATCTTTAGTTTATGCGTCTATGCAGATAAACTAACAACACTTGAAGCATTTGAGATCAACATCATCCTGCATCATAATTGACATAACGACCGAATTGCTGTTTTCAAAAATTAAATTAATCGAATGTAACAACATTGCCGATGGTGGCCATTTATTTTGCAGTGTTTTAAGTTATATCGTTCTTAAAATAACACTCTTTATGATTCAGATGTTTATACAACATTTTTCAAGGAGCGGCGTAGTATATATAAATATATATAATAATTGCGTATATAATTTGAGTGTAGAAGACCCTTGATTTGAATTGTAATTCATACAGATCGACATTATATTAATAAATTTTTAATGTGTGTGATTCGTATACGTATAATAATAAACATTGCTAGAAGATTTGATTTAAAATTAGCTATAAAATATATAATACCACTTAAATTTATTATATTAAATTGATATATCTACAATGATTTAGAGCATACTGTGCCATTTAGCATACAATGTTACGTAGCATTTGTGTTCAATTCTTCGATATGAACAACTCATATGCTACGCAATTGATTTAGCGAGCTCCGCTAAATATAAATATTACATCACTATATTTTTTATAAAACACAAATTTATCTAATATTAAATTAAAAATCTAAAATTAAAATACTAATTTAATTACAATGAAATTAATTTGTTTTACTATTATTTAGATATTTTTGCGATATAAAAGATCGACGTCACAGTTGTGTTACGAAATATTTGATATGACACGTATACGTAGTCTATATTAACAAAGGGTATAGTGCGATAAATACGTGAGAAAGTTGCAAATAAGACAAGGAATTATATACACTTCTTGAACCTAAATTTATTTTATTTTCAATATCGCCTTATAGTACGATACACTTTTTACAACGACACTCCTATCTTTTAATGCCTTCGGAATACTAGAATTTGTTGAGGTCTACAAAATATGCGTTTGTTGCATGTTTGGAAAGAAGAAAATGTATTTTGGTGGCAAATCCGACGAATGTGTTGGATAAGAAAGCAATTCATTTAACGTAATTCGTAGGTAGTAATTCAATTGTAAATATAACTCGATAGCGCAGTTGCATAAGCGCCTATATATATATTGCGGGTTCAAATCCGGTATTTTTAATACTAAAACGAATATCTTTAAAAATATGGTGTTGGACGCTATTCAAAGATTAACAATGTCTGCACACACATAACTATGGGCTAATCACCCTTATAAAAATAATAGTATTATGAAAACATCTGTCTTTCGTTAATTACAGTACAGTACAGTACACAATTGGTAAATTGTTATATACTCCCATGCGGAGTTATTTACCAATTTGGTTGTAGAAGTGCTAAATCGAATACGGTTTTGAAAACTTGTTGATAGTTTTTTCACAATCAAATATGCCCGTCTAAAGCGAATTAATTACTTCAATGACCACACACAATAATTGTAATAAATACACCATATGAGAAGAAAAAATAAAAATCTAAAATGATACAAATTCATTTGAAAACCTAAAATATTATTTCCATTTTTATACACATGTAAATTTTAAGATAGAAAGTGAAAAATCTCAAAGTAGTTGATGTAACTTCGCATCGCACATAAAAATTAAAGAAATACAGAAATAATAATTAATAAAAATATTCTTTATAAATAAGAAGAAAGCAAAATTGATGTAATGGAAATGTTTATTAAAATCAAGTTTTTGTATATAAACACTTCACGCACTAAATTTCAAAGCAAGTGCCTTGCACACACAGTAAATGCAATTTATTTCCAATTACCCTGTCTTTGGACCTCCTCTAGATGCTATGGCAGAGTTCTAATTTTTAAATGTAATGTATTATCATAATAAACAAATATATTATAGTATATATAATACAAAATTGTTTTAACGGTTTTTATAAGTAACCCATATGTTAAGTTATATGTAAATACATGGTTAAATCTCTGAATAGTGTCCAACAACCTATTAGTAGGATCTGTTTCTTGTTCAATATCATTTTCCACATTTACCAACTATCCCAAGTCCTACGAAACTATTTACAATTTTAAAATTATATTCTCCAATATTAACAGTTTGACCTCGAATTCCTGATGCATTTGTTGCCAACATATATTTTGTTTTGTCTGCATTTACAGATCCAGAACCGATGCCTACTTGTGTAACGATTCGAAAGCATCCTTGACAGTTATCATATTCCGACCCATTATGTCTATATCATCAACATACGTTAATAATTGACCCGATTTTGTAAATATCGTGCCTTGTTTATCAATATTAACATCCCAAACTGACTTTTCCAGCGTAATACTGATAAGTAGTTAGTGCTGATAATGGGTTGCCGTGTCGTGTAAGTCTATCAAACGTATCAAAATGATCAGATAATTTATCTCGGATTAGCACACGTGACTTATCAATATCGAATGTCATAGTCACCAAATCTATCAGTTTTTTTAGAATAACAATTCAACGTTTTGTCCCAGTCTCCAATCTGCATATGATCTATGCAAATTATTAATATATGGTAAGATGGATGCAGTATTTTTTGGTTTTGTATCTAATATTTATAGATTTTCCAGCAATGCTTGTTTATATTCCAATTTTATAGAGTGTAGAAAGATAGAAACAAATATTATATATTACTTACATAGAAATTTTTTTAAATATACATACATAAAATAGCCGTAGGCCAAATTGTTGCTCCTACCTGACATATGTATATATCTATAGGTGAATATTAAACCGATTAAACCTGTTCCAATAGATGTTTCATATATTAACAAATATATATAATTATTGGTTTATCTTATAAATTCAACGTAAAATTTATTATTAATTTTAATATTCTACGCGTCCATATATATTTCAGTGTATTTGATAGTTTTATTCACATCGTTTTATATTTTGTTATACCATCAATAGTAAAATTTAACATAAAACTATATATGAAATTAAAACTAGATAAATGTATATTTGGGGTTAGCAAAAAAGTAATTACGGTTTTCACAAATAGATGCGGTTTCTCACATATATCATAGATATCTAATATATGGTACATATTCCAAATAACTTCCATTCAGATTATACATACAATTCGATAATAAAATCGACTCTTGTTTTTAAAACAAACCAACACTGGATTGTCTATACAATAAAGACATGGAAAATCAACATGGTCAAAGAGTGATGTTCTGCAGAACAGCACAACAAAAATTGAATTATATGAAAATAAAGAAGATCATGCTTTTGATTTGGTGTGGAATTGCAATCGTATTGTGTTTGTGTATGTATCGATTCATTATGTGTTTACTTGCAACAACTAATAAACCTATAGATATACCAATCAGAGAAAGAAATTTTGGTGAGAAGGATCATTTATTCAATGAGTACCGAATTATAAACAGTTGCTACAAAGATGGCAACAAACAGCTATTTTGCGTTTCATAAACGAATTTTGTTTTTACAGTAAGAAAAAAACAAAATTACTTCTTTGCCAACACAATGTCAAATAGGTTGATCATATTGAAAGTGGATTTTAAATTCCCATAGCAATGATCAGTTAGATCATTCATTTGAAATATATATATATATATATTTTTTTTAACTCATATTTTGCTCCTAGTGGAGTTTTTATGTCATCTAATAAACCTTTCATTACAACCAAGTTGGTAAATTACTCCACATGGGAGTATATAACAATTTACCAATTGTGTACTGTACTGTACTGTAATTAACGAAAGATAGATGTTTTCATAATACTCTTATTTTTATATGGATGATTAGCCCATAGTTATGCGTGTGCAGACATTGTTAATCTTTGAATAGCGTCCAACACCATATTTTCAAAGATATTCGTTTTTCTTTTTATTCCATCAACGAAATGTTAGTATTAAAATAAATACAGAAAAATTTCCTATGAAAAATACCGGATTTGAACCCGCTATATTTCATGATTAATATATATAATATATTATATATATATTTCGGCGCTATGCAACTGCGCTACCGAGTTTAAAGTAATATTTGAAATATATAGAACAACAATAAATTTGAATTAGTTGGAGTTTTGCTGGAAAAAGAGAACATTTAGGCGTTGCGATAATCTTATTTAAAACGACAGCGTAAGACATTGTTACCCACTTATCGCTATATATTATATTCAATGAAGACATTAACACCAAATATGTACCATTTTGATAGTTAACACTATTTAATTTTTCTAGTCAAATCATAGGTCTCTCTTTTAAACCCACCTTTATACCGTTAAGAGATTATACTGCATAAACAGCAAAAAATTGTATTATGAAAGAGTCTGGACTATACGGAGGATCCATTAAAATTTCTAAGCCTGACTCTCTTAAATTGTTCCGAGTAATCAGGCAGAAGATGTGGTTTAATTGTATTATGGTGGAATACAACTGCTGTATTGATAAATTTAGATCGTTTTATTTCAATCTGTTTAAATGGTGACAATATAGGCAGTTCATGATGTTTGATTATACAATTAATGAATGCATGTTATATTAGTTATTAACAAGAGATGTTGTTGAAGTGTGTATAACCGGTGTCCTTCCCTCCCAGATTAATTTCCAATGCATAAAAGAAATAATAATTAAACAACTGGTCTTTCAATGAATTTACACACATGACAAAGGAAAAACGATTCACCAAATTCATTTCGAATTGGATCACCTTATACAAACGTTTATAGGTATACAAAATATACATAATCATATACAGTTAAATGTGTAATTTATGTAAATTATAAAACTCGATAGGCGCAAACATTCCAATTTGTTGATGTTTACAATAAATGATGATACACGTATATTTATGTAATAGGTCTACCAATATGTGTGTGCCGTTTTTTTCAAAATAAAACACATTAATTCCGGTAATAACAGTAAAAAATTTTTATTGAATATAATTACCATCGTTAAGTATAACCTTTTTCCAATTTTTTGGCAATTTATGAATACCATCAAAATAAAACTTCTCCTCTTTTGATGCGATCCAAGAATCGATCCAATTTTGGACGTCTTCATAATTGTGGAAGCGTTGTGCACAGAGTCCATGTGCCATCGATCTGAACAAGTGGTAATCTGATGGAGCAACATCTGGTGAATAGGGCGGGTGTGGTAACACATCCCATCCGAGTGTTTCCAATGTTTCTTTTACCGGTTTTGCGACATGTGGACGAGCATTGTCGTGTAAAAGAATCACTCTTTCATGTCTGTTGGCCCATTCTGGTCGTTTTTCTTTCAATGATTGATTCAATTTATTCAATTGTCCTTTGTATACCTCACCAGTAATAGTTTGACCAGGTTTCAATAACTCATAATACAGCACGCCCTTTTGGTCCCACCAAATACACAATAAAACCTTCTTTCCATGAATATTGCGTTTTGGCGTCAATTTGACTGGTTGACCTGGATCAGTCCAATGCTTAGTCCGTTTAGGATTGTCAAAATAAATCCATTTTTCATCACCAGTGACTATTCGATGCAAAAACGACTTTCGTTGCTGTCTTTGAAACAATATTTCGTACGTGGTTTTTCGCTTTTCCATGCTTCTTTCTGCCAATTCATATGGAACCCATTTTCCTTCCTTTTGGATCTTACCCATATTGTTTAAACGATTAGAAATGGTTTGTTGACATACATTTAAGGAATCAGCTAGTTGTTGTTGCGATTGCGCATCGTCTGCATCCAACAATGCTTGCAATTCTGTATCTTCAAATTTTTTTGGTGGTTTTCCACGTTCTTTGTCATTCAGATCAAAATCACCACTTTTGAATCGTTGAAACCACTTTCTGCACATTCTTTCTTGTAAAGCATGTTCACCATAAGCTTCAACAAGAATTCGATGACTTTCAGCAGCAGTTTTCTTCCAATGAAACAATAACAATAAACCTCCCCGCAAATCACTTTTTTCTGGCACAAAACACGACATTTTAAAAAAAAAAAAAATATGTTGTTTAAATTTTTAGCTCGTAAAACAAACTAAGAAAGATAAAGATATAAAGTGAATACGTTAACAAAAAAATATTTAAGTCGAAACCGCCATCATTTAAGGCGGCCACAGAGATTAATCCGTGAGCGGCACACACATATTGGTAGACCTATTATATACTAAACATAACCATACCAATACGACAAAGATGACTATGCTAAGTCAATGGCAATACATTGACGTTTGTTTTTTTGTCAATTTGTGAGGTTGATGACCATTCGTACATTGTCCATATGATATTTTATTAATTTTTATTTCAAATATGATACGTATAGGTATAGGTATAGGTATAGGTAACTCTCTAACGGTATTATCTTATATTTTCTTTAATATAATATATTTATAATTTTACTACATGGGTACAAGTATTTATTATTAAATGATGGGTTAGTTTATATACAGTAAAATATCGATTGAATTTTGTTACAATTAATTATAACATTTTTGAGATGTAACTTTGTTGTAATATGTACAGGTAAAGTTAAAAATAGGTAAAAGTAGGAAATAAAAGTAACAACATTTCACTCAATGTAAAAGTCTTTACACAACAAAAGTGTAAAATTTTCATACGGGAATACAAAAATCATATACGCAACCAAGCCTCCATACAAGCAACTTGATTGGACCGAAACTGTAGATCATTTAGAAAAAATAATAAGCAACACTTTTTCAAATATAATGTTTAAGTAAATATCATAGTTATAATTAAGTTATTTCTCGTATACGATTTTGATAAAATTTGGAATATAAGTTAAGCGTGCGAAATAATACAATCAATTATTACAAAGTTTCTTAAAAATGATTATCATGACGTTCTCTATTAACCAATTTGGCTATGTAGGTTTAAAATTGGGATCATATGAACAATTTCTAAGTTTTCTGGTTCCTTATCAGAGATACGATTTTCAATTTTCCAGAACCTCATTATAAGGACTGTTCATATATAGTTTACATTTTAATCCTATATATACTAAATTTCATCTAATTGACCAAGTTAATTGAGATAAACGTCCTAGACTATTGACCTGAGTATCGATTTTTCAGAATTTCCTTTCAGAACTCACCATCATACAATCGCAATCTCAATGTATGCCTTCTAAATTTGATTGAATTAGAAATGGCCAAATTATACTGTTTGCCTTGAAGTTATCCATAGGAAGCTATTAACGCCCATAATTGTGAAGAAACTTTCCTATATAACAATTCGTAATAGTATATTAAAACACTATTATATATATTATTATATATATTAAACATGAAATATAGCGGATTCAAATCCGCTATTTTTCATAGGAAATTTTTCTGCTGGGTGACCATTTGTTCGAAATTTATTAGAATTACATTCCAAATTTAATCAGAATTGGACGAGATTTTGCCAAATTATAGGTATTTAATTAAATATCATTTTCATATAAAACTGTTGCTTATAATTTGTATTTTGTTGCTTATATACAACAAAATCATATAAACTAATTTGATTTTAATTTAATATGATGTTTTTTATATTAATTGTTAATATGTTAATTGTAAATTACTAATACTATCTTCGGCTTGAATTTTTCTTCTGCCCAATAAATAATAAATAAAATTTATCAATAATAATATCAATTAAATGATAATTAAATAAATTGTAAAACATTGAACATTATGTAAAGATATTATTAAACATGATCGAAGTGAAGAAAATTTCCTAAATACTATTGTAACTCACTGACTGTTTACGAAACATGGTGTTATTAGCTCGAACTTATTTTTATAAGTTCAATTAATTATTTTACTGTGTCTGTCAATAGTATTAATACTTAGAATGAACTTCTATATAAATAGTATACTTATATTATAAAATTTACAAAGATACACGATAATTATATTTAATATTTAACTTTAAAATATTTCACATTTAATCAAATTAAATTAATATTTATACAATGTACAAATATAGTTTTATAAAATTAGCAAATATTCTACAATTTCAGAATATAATCAATATTATGTGTATTATTTTATTTATTCACAATGCAGTATTTAATATAGTAATATAAAATTAACAGTAATGGTAAACATATAGATTCTTTCTCAGGAGTATTATAATTGCCGTTGTGAATAGGTTTTTTACGATATCTATATTAATGGCTACTCAACGATACTGCGTATATTTTATACAGTATATACAGATCCTGGGGAACTATTCATTTAAAATATTTAAATAATTAATTTTAGGGATGAATCCTATTAAATCAATACTTTATTTAAATAATTTGTGATTGTGCGCAATTTTTATTGGTTACAACAAAGACCAATGACATGACTATCATGTTCAAATTTGACGCAGAATTTCTCATTTAAATCTTACGCATTTAAGATAATGTTAAATACTTTGTTTTGTTTGCACAACTCTTGTTGGCATTGCTACCAATTTGTAGCTTGTTCACTTGTCATTTGTTAATTTGTCATCGTATTGTTTACGTCAAACTTTTGCCTCTCGGCGATTTTTAATATGGATGAAAATATTGAATATTGTACGAATTTACATTAAATTTTGTGTTAAAAACGAAAATTAAATGTGTAGATGTTGAGAATGGTGCAAGTAAGAAAAATGTTGACTGAAAATCTAAAATACAACCATAATGGAGATTGCTGAAGAGATCAACATATCAACTGGAGTATTATACATGAAGATTTGGACTTGAAACTTGTTACTGCTTGGTACGAAAAAATCTTAATTTTTTGCAAAAAGCAGAACGTTCGTTGAAGTTGCTGAAGAGATGCTTAACAACTTTGCTTCTGATGGTACATTTATTAAACGCATAATTTCTGTTGATGAGACATGCGGCTTTATGAGTATGATATGCAAACGAAACATCAATCGAGTAAATGGCAATGGCTACAGAAGAACCAAAAATGAGAAAACCACGTCGTTATCAATCAAATGAGAAGGTCATCATACCCACTGTTTTCATAGATTACAATGGTATTGTGCATAATATATTTCTCCCACAAGGTCAAACAGTTAATAAAGAGTACTACTTAGGCGTTATGAAACGTTTGCGTTAATCAATCCGTAGTATAAAAGATTAAAATTATGGAAAAACTATTCTATAACGCTATACACATCCAATTTGTCACCAATATGCGTCATATTATTGTTAAAATTTTTGTGAATTGGAATAGTTACAATCTTATACATAATTGTCACCTCAGTATCTCAATTTGTCAACAGTGATTTTAACATTGATTCCGAGTAATCTAAAATTCTAAATTTCAAAAAATTAATTTTTTAATAAATTATTTTTGTATGAAAATTCTATTTTATATTTGACATTCATTTTGAATTGTACTTGACTTTTTACACAAAAATAGAGAGTGTGATAATTATTTACAATATTTCCGCATAGCAACGATAATTAAAACTATTCGCTGATGTGGATAACACAATTACAAAAACAATAACAATTTAATTAACACCTCCTATTTTTTTTGTGTTAAATATTCCAGTTTTTTTATTATTATTTGAAATATAATATGTTGATATGGTAACATATAGAGAAAGGAATAATATAGAGACCATAGATGCGTTGCCATCGCATGCATGTAGTTCGATTCTCGATCGATGTAAAAAAAATTAAATGAAATGAAAAGATAGTTCGCGATTATACAACAGTGGACATATTAAACTGTTTAGTACCAAGGTTTCAAGATGTGCTAAATGTGAGAGGTAACTACAACGATTGATTGCAAGCAAATGAGGCAGTCAAGTGTTACAACTGCGTGGCGATCAGCATCCAGCTAGTTACAGGGGATGAGAAGTAGCGGTTGTCCTACAAAGCAAGAACTCTACAAAGCGAAGACAACAACAAACAGCGGATAAAAATGCATGCAATATTAAATGAAATTAATTGAAATTGAAATTATTTTTCTTCATTTGCAAGAAATTGTGTTTATTTAAGAAAAGTTTACAATAACAATTATTGTTAGACTGTTTTTATTTTAATTTATTTATAAACTAATTAGTATATTTATTTATTAATTAACACATAATATAAAACATATAATATATCATATTTACAATTTTTAATTAATATAAATATATCTTTTCCTTAAATTTTTACTAAAACATTCATTTATAAAAATGATTAAATTTATATTTTATTAGAAATATACCTATTCATGGTCATAAAATTAATCTTTGGTGATGTTAGATATAACATATATTTCCCAGTGGGACATTTTGTAAGTAGTGCCAATTTCTTCAATGATTGCATACATAAATTGCAAGTAGTTCCAATGCTATGAATGAATTAACCAATGAACTCATTAATTAATTCATCAAAGAATTTATCGATAAATTTTTCTGTGAATTTATAAGTAGTTATAATTTCATCAGCGAATTTGTTGAGTTTGTTCTGTACACATGAACAATCCACCCATTCCGAACCCATAATTATTGTTAAAGAGTATAATATCTCACTGACCGTATAATTAAGTCATTATCATTTTATAAAGGGAACGGTAATTGTATTTAGTTTAAAACTTGTTTTTTATTAGTCATAATGAAGAATAATTTTAAAAATTCTAATTTTTCTAAATTACTTATAATGGAGAAAGGTATAACTATATAGTAAAAAGTAAATTTTTATATAATTTTAATACGAAGCTATATTTTAAGTACTAATTATTTATATATCCCACACATAATTCATATGTACGTAGTAGTTCAGTGCAGTGTTTTATCATTGTTTAAAAAAATTAAAAAAATCAAAAATTGATGTATCATGTTTGTTTTGTTGTTAATAAAGAAAAATTTACATTATGCCTAATTTTTGAATCTAGAAAATTTCTAGGAAAAATAAAAAGAGATAGTTATAAAAAAAATATACTGATGTAAGAGCAGTAAAAAAAAACCACAATAAAATCTGACAATTAATTTTATAGCAAATTGACAATTGTTTTTTTTCAGATAATAATAAAAACAAATAAATATTTATTAATTATTAAATTTTATTTGTTTTAAAATTACAATAACATATGTATTTACATTTGCGTTTAATATATTTCCATATAAATACCATCAAATTTTTTATATTTTTATTAATTTTAAAACAAATAAAATGTTTGTTATTAAATTTGTTTTATTACTGTCAAACTATATTTATATTTTATTACAGTGAAATGACAGATTTTTTTTTTTTTTTTACAAATTAGCAATTCAGCTATAAAAAAAGATGAACATGATCATCTTTGAATCTAGATTTTCAACCTAAATTTTTTATACTATTGTGCTCTTCTAACTAGTATGAAATGTGTATGTTATATCTCAATTTTTTCTAGATTCAAAAATTGGGCATAATGTAAATCACCCATTTTCATGCAGTTTGTGCTTCTCTTAATAGCTAAAGCTTTATTTGTTATAAGCCCGCTTTCCGCAAACCTGACTGAGGACATGCGGATGTCAAAAATGGTTATTCGTATTTTATTTGTGAATGGATTGTGCGGCAATACAAAATTCTCTTCCGCATCAAAATTTTCTCCCCCCAAAATAATGGAAGCGTTTCATTAAATTCTGTTTCCGGTTGTCAAATATGACAAATGTATGAAATATGAAAGTTCGTTATAAAATTATTGTTGTGCAAATTACGAAGTCCGTATAACAGAAACCATGGTTTTTATTAATCCGCACAGAAAGAGAAAAATTGTAAATGAATAGTTGCTAGATGAATATTCTGCATAATCTTTACGCGCAGAATAATTTTCTGCGTCAGGTTCTTGAAACCTGGCAAATTGATTATTTCTTCTGTATGAACATCAGGGGCGTTTCATGAAGGTGTTCAAGTCGTTCGGCGAACGACTTGGCAAAATGTATAAAAAGAACACACAAAAAACGGCTAATGAAATAATTTAGATAATTTAATAATTTTAATAATTTAAAAATTTAAGAATTAATCAAAACAGAAAATCGCATTAAGTATTTTTTTCTAATAATAATTTTCTCATTACTCAATTTGTGTGCACATCTACGTATTTACATGCAAATTCATCATAATTTTAAATCTATTTATGTGTTCACAGAGCACATTTATACTACCCTACATTTCATCCATAATTTTTATATAGAAATGTAAAAATTCATTCATTGTATGCTAACACATGGCTGAAAAGTTTCCGAAAATTCTAAGAAAAAAACATTTTTTTTGCAAAATTTAACTTTATTCATCATCATACATCCCTTCGCGGGCGATACACTGATTCCAACGATCTTCCAACTTTTCGATACCATTTTTATAGTACGATTTCGTTTTTTCCTCAAAATAGGCTTCTGTTTCGGCGATCACCTATTCATTGCTCTTAAATTTCATTCCAGTGATCATTCTTGTTCTATATGCAGATATTGCATACTGGGAATTTTCTCCTTTAGCCAACAAAGCTAAATATACATATATATATATATATATATATATATGTAAACGGACAATATATATATACTATATTGTATTTGCATAGCTACATGTAAAATATTATACTCGCCACGCTCGCCACTCGCCATTCTTTAAATAGTGTTCAATACATAAACATTGTAGTAAATTTATATTAATAAATAAACGTTAAATACACAACAATTCTCTTGAGGTCTGCAAACAGGAAAAAGTCGCTGGTGGCCAGATCTGGAGAATACGGTGGATGTGGAAGCAATTCGAAGCCCAATTCATGCAATTTTGCCATCGTTTTCATTGATTTATGACACGGTCTTGATGAAACAGCACTTTTTTCTTCTTCAAATGCGGTCGTTTCTTAACGATTTCATGCTTCAAACGCTCCAACAAGGCTATATAATAGTCACTATTGATGGTTTTTCCATTTTAGAGATAGTCGATGAAAATTATTCCATGTGCATCCAAAAATACAGATGCCATAACCTTGCCAGCCGACTGTTGCGTTTTTGGTCGTTGTGGACGAGGTTCGTCGCTTGCTGTCCATGATGCTGACTGCCGATTTGACTCCGGTGTGTAATGATGGAGCCATGTTTCATCCATTGTCACATATCGACGCAAAAATTATGTTTTATTGCGGTAGAACAACCCCAAACACTGCTCTGAATCATCGATACGTTGTTGTTTTTGATCGATTGTGAGTTCGCGCGGCAGCAACTTTGCACAGAGCTTTTGCATTCCCAAATATTCATGCACGATATGTCCAACACGCTCCTTTGATATCTTCAGAGCCTCAGCTATTTCGATCAACATCACTTTACGGTTATCTAAAATTATTTTATGGACTTTTTTGATATTTTCTGGAGTAACAGCCTCCTTTGGACGTGCACTGCGTTCATCGTCCTTGGTGCTCATATGGCGGGTTCTAAATTTTGCAAACCACAAATGCACTGTTGAAAGAGCTGGAGCAGTGTCGGGATAATGCACGTCAAGCAGTTTTTTGGCTTCAGAAATATTTTTTCCAATCAAAAAATAATGTTTAATCAACGCACGAAATTCGTTATTTTCCATTTTTTTTCAAGTAACAAAAGTAGCTACACTCACAACGCAATATCTCACAAACTAATGGTCGGACTGCTGTCCAATTTTGACACGTATCGTTTGAAGGTTGGTACTAACTAAAAATCATATGAAAAAAATTCTAGTAGCGCCACTTCTTAGAATTTTCGGAAACTTTTCAGCCCATGTGTTACATACCACTACTCCACTATTCTTAAATAAATTTTTTTTCGCATTACTATAGCGTTCAAATTTACAAATACAAAACTGTGTACACAGATCCATATAACAAAAATCCACTATACATATATAATATTTATACTACCACTACTACTTAAATTAAAATTTTTTTTTGGTCAAGTCGTTCGCATTTTGCTAGCGTTCCATATTACAAAAACAACACTGTGCACACAGTGTATATAACAAAAATTCATACTACATACTGCTATATATCAATTGAAATTACAAATTTTTTTGGTCAAGTCGTTCGCTTTTGTCTAGCGTTCCATTTTACAAAAACAAAACTATTTTACACTTACTCATACATATAACATAAACACAACACATCATATGTGTGTTTATCACTTATTCACATTCGCATCTACAATCGACATTTCATTTTCATTTTATTTATAATTGTATCTATGTATAATATATACTAGTTTTCAGTTCAAAAGTCTATAGTCGTTCGCTTATATTTCGTGAACACATGCACCATACAGTATACATCATTTAATATTTCTATAATTTTATAATTAAAAAATTAACTCGAATTTAAAAGTACGAGTACGCATAACAATATAAATTTCGATCATGCTTTCATATATTTTTAGGCATTTACAAATACACATTTTATTTATTTTTATATATAGAATCAAACGCAATTATTTATTGAATGAATTACTTCATTCATCAAATTTTTTGAAATTTAAAAGTAATTTTCCAATCCAATAATTTAAAATTATCTTTCAGAATGCTTAATTTGAACTAATGGTGCTGTATGGATCCGATATATTTATTAATAAAACTGTACATGATATTAATAAAATTACTTTAAATCATAAGATGTGCCATGAATCCACTGAAATTCATAAATAAGCTGAATTAATGTTGACATTCCCATCTAATACTAATTACTATGTAAGTTGAACGTTCTTTTTCAGCCATCAAAAGAATTAAAATGTATACTAGAAACGCAATGCTTCAAGAAAGATTGCAAGGTATAGCTTTAATGAGTTTTGAAAAACGATTATTGAAAATACTAAAATCAAATGATTCATTTTATGACAATGTTATTAACAAATTTGTTGAAAATCTAGAAGCCCTGACTTTATCTATAAAGATTAGGCTTACTGTCATTTTTTTTTATCAAAAGCAGAATATATATTTAAATGGTATAAGATCAGATCTGAACAGTTAACTTAAAGTGTCTTGTAGTATTTGTACTTTTTTAAATTTTATCCATAAGTTTGTTGAATAAAATTCAATTTAAGTGCTTTTATAATTACAAAAAAATGTTATTTTTGTTCTTCACGTAATCTACGAATTTCACAAACGTTTGTTGTAGTTAACATAGTGTTGTAGTAGTAATAAATTTATGCTAGAAAGAATATCTCTGCAAAATTTCAGGTTTTTTTAAGAATTGAATTAACTAAAATAAATTAAATGTTTAGTTTTTTTTAAGGTATATTCAATTCAATTAAAGTTTGTAAATTTTAAAATAAATGTCAAACAATTACATTTTTGAAATTAAATTCACTCATAATAATATGAAGAAATTTACTAACTAAAAAAATGAAATATAGTAAACAATGATTTGTCTATGTGTCATTATTTTAGTAAACGAATTAGTTTGTGAGTAAACTAATTAGCTAAATTCTCTGTTGTAGCTACAATAGCATATTATACTAAATTTCGTATGTTGAACTTTCTAATGCACGATTTAAAAGTATTAATTTCTTTTTAAAAGTGATACTTTCCTCACTGTGTAATTATTCAAAAACATACCTTTGAATTTTAGAGGTTTGCTATAAAATCGTACATGTGGTAGCCCTAACTAAGATAAAGTTAAGTAATATGTAATTAAATATATTTGCACAGTATTTTATTAAATATTTTCCAGATAATTTTAAGTGAACACCTAAGACAAAATCTCAAGAAACGCCACAGATGAACATATATAGTTTCTTAACATGATATGGTTTTTTTCTGATGATAAAAATTTCGATCAAGACCAAAAAATTAATCGGCGAAATGATAGATGGCTATGTTCAGAACCTACACAGGTTACCCATGTTATTTACACGAAATTTATGCTACTTTTATGGTTTTAGGAATTGTGAGCAACGAAGGTCATGCTACCTCACTTCTTTTCCCTGGCGCTTCGAGTTAATGCTGCCGCTTTCATCGAGGTTTTAGAAAGTTTTGTGAAATCCTTGATTGATAGTGTATGTACATTCCGAAGGCATGAAAAAGTAGTCCATTCCGAACAAATGAAGAGTTCATCCATTCCGAACCCAAGAAAAACTCACCCAATTCGATTCCATGAAAAATACACTTGATCTGTACATAAGAAAAACTCAACCATTTCGAGCCCATGCACAACTCATTTAGAGCAGCGGTACTTACTATAAATGATATCTTTGTACAAAAGTAATCTAGAAAGTATTGCAAGAATGGAGTAGTTCTGTCTAGAAGTATTAGGTCCTTGCATTAATAATGTCGATTTTTTGGCTTGAAAATGGCATTTATTTGTATAACAAAATGATTGAGTACATCAACCAATATATTGCCCATAGTTAGCTATGACTTCCTCCCATCTTTTGGAAAGTTTGTTGATTCCTCGTTTGAAGAACTCTTCATCTTTTGTCCCAATCCATTCATCGACCCATTTTCGCACTTCTTCAGCATTTCGAAAGCGTACATCTGTCAGGCTGATCTGCATTGATCAGAACAAATGGTAATCAGAAGGAGCAAGGTCTGGAGAGTACGGGGGGTGATCAAGATGATCCCAACCGAGCCTCTTTATTTTTTCCTTAACGATGTTTGCACGATGTGGTCTGGCATTGTCATCGTGAAATAAAACTTTGTGGTGTTTTCGAGCTATCAATGGTCGTTTTTCGTTCAATTTTTTTGCCAATTCGCCCAGTTGTCGTCGGTAGCGATCAGCTGTAACAATTTCATTTACAGCTCGTTATACACCACACCTTTCTGATCCCACCAAATGCACAGCATTACCTTCTGGCAATGAATATCGCGTTTTGATTGTGAAGTTGAAGCGTGTAAACCACCGTTCACAAGTTTTTTGATTTGGAGCATGTTCACCGTAAAGTTCTACCAACAATCGATAACTATCAGCAGCGGTTTTCTTCAAATTAAAAGAAAGTTATTAAACTTCCCCGCAAAACAACTTTTTCAGGCACATAATTCGACATGTTCGAAGCAAAAAAAAACTTTGTTGTTTACACTTCAACGAAACGACATATACTGAAATTTATAGAGTAATGACAGACAAAAAAAAAGAATATGGCCACGGTGTGTTCCGATGCACACAACGCCAGTTACGCCAACTGTTATCAAATCGACATTATTAATGCAAGGTCCTAATATGTAGACAATCATCGATGTCATCATACATACCGGTTCCACTGGGATGTTAAATATAAATATGCGGAAATGCATTAAAATTTCCAAACAATTATTGAACAGTTTCTATTTTAGCTCAACTGGCCAGAACAAATTAAACTTGGCTCAATTTTTCTTCTTTTATTTACTTATAGCAAAGACTAAATGTTTCACGGTATCTTCTTCTGTACAATTCTGCATAAATTCGTTAAATTAATTATTGAATTTTATTAAAACTGGATGTGTGATAAGTTATAAATGATAGAACTTATGTACCACAACCTTTGATCCACTCAGACCACTATACAGTACTACTACAGTTTAGGATTTTTTTTTAATTATACATGCCACACCTCATTAGAAAGAGATATACACAAGTTATTGAATTGCAATTAAAAAAAATATATTATACTTGAATTGAAAGGTCCTTGAAATATCCTTAAAGCTTAAAATACCAATTCTAATCAAATTCTAGTTTAATGCTCTTTCATATGATTTTATAAATAAAAATCCTAGTATTGTAAGATTCAAATGTATAATGTAAGTGTGCAATTAATCCTTGAATCAACTTTACTTTACTTAACTATGTATAAAATAATCTCTTTCAACTTTTTTTTGCATAGTCATATGGTCTTCTTCTGTAGTGCAGTATTTTATAAACCTTATGGAAATACATATTTTTAGACTAGTTAAAAACTGAGTAAAATGTAAGAAAGTTTTTTAGAAGATAAAAAATTTTAAAACCAATATAACCAAAGTTAACAAATTATCAACCCACATACTTACTTACTTACTCCATGGCGTTACAACCCGGGTGCGGTTTTAGCCTTCTCCAACACGCTTCTCCAACCTGACCTATCCGCAGTTAACGTCTTCCAATCCCGAATTTTTAGGATCTTTATATCACAGTTTACTGCATCTAGCCATCTTGCCTTAGGTCTTCCGGCTCTCCTTCTACCCTCCGGTTTACCATTTAACAGTTTTTTTGGCACACGCTCCTCCTCCATGCGTTCTACGTGTCCAAGCCATCTCAATCTATTGATCTTGATTGTTTTGACAATATTTGGTTGACCGTACAACTTGTCTAATTCAATATTGTATCGTCGCCTCCAACCATTCTGTTCTTTGACGGGACCAAATATGCCACGGAGTACCTTTCGTTCGAAAATCCGAAGTAGTTGTTCCTGGTTTTGTGTCATGCACCAAGCCTCCGACCCATACGTTAATATTGGACGTATTAAAGTTGTATATAGCTTGCACTTAAGATCTCGTTGTAATGTTTTCGATCGGAATTGTTTTTTTAACCCGTAATAACATCTGTTCAATATCATTTTCAACATTTATCAACGATCCTAAGTATACAAAACTATTGACTATTTCAAAATTGTGTTCTCCAATATTAACCGTTTGATCTCGAATTCGTGATGTATTCGTTGCCACCAAATATTTCGTTTTTTCTGCATTCACTTTGAGACCCAGACCTGATGCCTCCTCTTGTAACGATTCGAAAGCATCCTTGACAATTATCATATTCCGACCCATTATGTCTATATCATCAGCATACGCTAACAATTGACCCGATTTTGTGAAAATCGTGCCTTGTTTATCAATATTTACGCCCCTCACTGCCTTTTCCAGCGTAATATTAAATAGCAGTGTTGATAATGGATCGCCTTGTCGTAGTCCATCAACCGTCTCAAAGTGATCAGATAATTTACCTCGGATTCGTACCTGTGACCTCACATTTTCCAACGTCATAGCCACCAAATCTATCAGTTTTTTTGGAAAACCAAACTCTTCCATAATATTCCATAATTTTGACCTATTGACGCTATCATATGCCGCTTTAAAATCAACAAACAAATGGTGTGTATCACATTGAATTCCGTACACTTTTCCAAGATCTGCCGTATACTAAATATTTGATCAGATGTAGATCGATCTGCGCAGAAACCACACTGGTATTCTCCGATAATTTCATTGGCGTATGGAATAAGTCTATGGTATAGTATATTAGCAAATACCTTATAGCTAATGTTTAATAAAGTTATTCCTCTGTAGTTGTTACAATCCAATTTGTCACCCTTTTTGTACAATGGACAGATAATACCATCCTTCCACTCCTCTGGCACCTGTTCATTATTCCAAATCTTTACAATTAGCTCGTGCAGTTGACACCATAATGCATTTCCACCATATTTAAAGAGTTCACCTGGTAAGCTATCAGATCCAGGTGATTTATTATTCTTGAGCTTCTGAATAACACTCTTTACTTCGTGTATCGATGGTTCAGCTATAAATGGTTGGGCGGTTTGAAATCGCACATCTTCCATAGTATTCACTGGCGTATTCACATTTAATATATCTTTAAAGTACTCGGCCCATCTTTCGAGGCACCTTTCCTCTTGCGCCATAACCTGACCATGTCTGTTTTTGCACAAAAAAGGTTGTTGATTGTATCCGTTGCGAAAACGATTGACATTCCGGTACAATCTTCTATTATCGTTGTTCCTGTTAAATTTTTCCATTTCGACGTAAATCTTTCGTTCCAATTCTCGTTTTTTCTTACGAATCAATTTACGCTCGAAATCCCTCTTCTCGCGATAGTCTTCCACAGTGGTCCGTGTAGCCCGCGTTAGCATTTTCAGCCTGGACGCATTTTTTGCATCCCGAGCATTTCTACATTCATCATCGAACCACTCATTTCTTACTACCATCCCTTTTCCAATTACCTCTGTTGCGACCCCTTCAACGCATGACTTTAATTTTATCCACATACTATTTACATTAGTTTCCTGCTGGTAAGCCTCCAAATCTGTAATAATTCGTTGTTCCATTGCATCCATGTACAATTGTTTTACCGCCGCCTGTTCAAGTTTCTCGACTGCCCATTTCAACCCTACGGGTTGTGTGTTATTACTGGCCGAAATTCTGGCTCGTAGCACTATCCGAACTAGATAATGATCTGAGTCAATATTTAGACCACGACAAGTTCGTACATCCATTATATTTGAACAGTGACGTCCATCAATTAGTACATGATCAATTTGATTACTTGTTCTACCATCTGGAGACCTCCACGTCATCTTATGAATATCTTTATGTGGAAAATATGTACCACTAATGACCATGTTTTTTGACATGGCAAAATCAATCAATCTTAGCCCGTTTTCATTCGTTGTTTTATGAAGACTGTGCTTACCTATAGTTGGGTGATATATTGTTTCCTGTCCCACCTTGGCATTAAAATCGCCTAGCACAATCTTAATGTCGTGGCCGGGTGCAGCTCTATATGTTGTCATCAGCTTTTCATAAAACTCATCCTTAACCTCATCAGTTTTCTCTTCAGTGGGCGCATGTACATTGATGAGGGTCAGATTGAAAAATTTTGTTCTTACACGTAGTGTACAAATGCGTTCATCAATCGGATTAAAAGCAATTACTGAATTCCTTGCTTTTCCAAAAACTACGAAACCGGTTCCGAACTCTCTTCTTTTACTGCAATCATTGCCGCTGTAATAAAATGTGTATCCTCTACCTTTCAATAAATTTTTTCCGGGCCACCTAGTTTCTTGGATAGCTGTTATATCCAATTTGGCTGTTCGTAGCGTATCAGTAAGTGCTCTTAACGCACCTTGTCGCAACAGAGTTCTAACGTTCCAAGACGCAAGCTTCAAATCATTGTCCTTAAATTTTCTTTGCTGGGGTCGTTGCCGTTTATTCTGTCCGATCCGAGGCCGTGTTGTCGAATTCATAACTATCTGGTTTTCCGAAGTTGGTAGTTAACCATACGTTCAACCTACTAATCATTCTGCAAATTCGTAGGCTCATTTACAGGGGTATATCACCTCTGCCGAAAGCGGTTACATTGGCGCCGCTGATTCGCCTTTACTGTGTAATCACTGAATCATTAACTCAGTTTTAATCGAGTGCTGCTTTCACACAACACCCCAAAGTAATTCTCATACACAGCAGCCAGATTGTCCGCGACTACTTATTCTTTATTCGTAGCTAACCCATAAGTATCATAGGCCGTTCCACTATCCGCAACCCGTGGACGCGTTCGGTCGCAACTGGCATTGCAAGTATGCTATACCCAACATACTAATCCGAAATCAACCCACATACACACTTGCAAAAGTTGTAACATTGATTTAGTATATAATATACTTTTAACGTAATAATCTGCTAATAGCAATAATTTAAGAGAGGTTTTATTACTATGCCAAAATATATGCAATGTAACTACGTCATAAAACGACTTATGGTACATTTTAAAAATATGTTTTTTTAAAGTAATATCTCGTAAGACGTATTGACGTAGAATTTAAATAAAAAATACTTTGAATTTTGTTTGAAATGTTTATAATTAGTTTTATGGTGACAATTTTGTCTTTCATAGGACCTATCTTCGAATTAATTAATCCTTAAAATCTATATGCAATAGTTATATTTTTACCTATATATGTTTACCTATATCCGAAATTTGAGGCCGCACATAATGCTATGGGCGACTCAGTCGTTAGAATAATTGAATTAATATGGCCTCTAACGAAACATAATTACAGCAACTAATTGGTGATTTGTTGTAATACTCACATACTGACTAATTTACCAACTAGATTGCATAGTTAGATAGTTATGCCGTAAAATTAGTGGCAATATTGTGGTCGGAGGACTTGTCGCATGTTTTATTATGTCATCCAGATTAGTGAAATTACTTAGAAATTGTTTATTTTGAAATGATGCCGCCTAATCAAAAGACAAATTCAGATGCACATTGCATTCATTCAATAACTTACCAAATTGAACAATGCAATTCTAGAAAAGCAACCAGAATTGGCAAATCGAAAAGATATTGCATTCCACCATGACAACGATAAACCACACACATATTTATTCACTTAGGTTATCATTTATTTAGAAGTTTACAACATTTCTGGAAAGGTATTTGATTTCAATAATGTTGTTAATGTCAAATCACATTTGGTTCATTGTTTTGCGGATAACGATCAAAAGTTCTATGAGCATGGAATCATGAAGTTGTCAAAATAATATGACATAAAAGGTAATCGAAGAAAAAGGTCAAATATGCAATCACTTATTTGGCAGTTTTTGTGAGATTAATACACACACATTTATTTTTGTTTAATTTACAGGTCTTTTATTATCCGGATTTAAAATACAATTATCAAAAACTATACATAATTTATTTGAGATGATGTTATGAAAATTAATAACCATTGTTAAAAGGTATGTGCAGATAACCTCAATTATTTAGAATTTTAATGGCAGTCCGACATGTTTTATATTCTATTTCTATTCACTTCATTTCTCAATAAAATGTAAGAAATATTAATACTTTATAAAATTACGGACTGCGTCTTGTTTCTGCCTCAGAACTACTCAAATAAAATAAATATTCAATAAAAGTATGTAAACTGAAATTTTATATATAGGATAATTTTGTAAACTTGTAGCGGGGCTCTTTTAACACTCAATGCTCAATGAAGCGGATATGTTTCGGTTGATCATCAAACAGCGATACTAGAAACTACGAGCGACAGTGCTGTGGCGGGATAGAATTGATTTTCATCATAACAACCAACGATAGATTTATCGTTTATGTGGACGAAAATGGACAAAACTTTGATCCTGTTATTAATATTTTATATATTAAAGCACCGAATAACATCTTATAAACGAAATAAATTCAATCGAAATACTTCTAAATTGTTGTCTAAGGGAAATTGCTTCAAACTAAATACTATTTCGTTAAGAAACAACAACATAACAATACCTGTTAAAAATCAAGACAACTAAAATTTTACAACACTGTTCTACTGAATTATTACTTAATATTTTAGTACTTCGTTTTTACAGAACATAGCTGATGATTTGAAGTTTTTTAGCTACAGGAAATAAAATACGAATATCAATTATTAATAAATAATAACGTGACGCTATCTATTTGTATTTTATTTAAGATTATTACTATGCGATTTTTATATTATATATGTATAGCTTTTTTAATATGGTTTACGAAAACAAGATAAATTTACTTGGTTTTTCCTTTATCCTTGGTCCTTTATCCTAAAATTTAAATCGTTCAAAATTAATTTTCTGGTTCACAACATTTGAAACAAAGACAAAAACAGATTTGCAGAATTGTATAAGTAGAAGTGTTCAGGGTACGAATTTTAAAGTAACTTTATAGAACTATCTGCATAATCCAATTTAATTCTCGTTTACTAAATTTCATCGAAATAGATCAGTAGATCAGTCAAATGTACAATTGTATCAATATAAGTGTCCAGGGTATGTATTTAATTATCTTCACTAAATATAGATTCCAGAATTTCTTCAATTTTCATAATTTTCGACAGTTTTCAGCTAATTTTTAATTATAATTACGAGTATATATATATATCACTTCATTAAACACACTAATACAAATAATAAAAATTAAACGAGGGTTGTTCGAAATATTTCCTGTAACTACATCTAGTTGGAGTTACGATTTTTTTTTAATTTTTACGGTTTCCAATGGAAACAACATTCTTTTAATGAGGCATCATGCAAATTTTCAAACCAATCGATCAAGTATAGTTTATTATTTACAAGTAATTTAATAAATTCATTTTTGTATTTTTCAGAAAATGAAAAAAAACAAGTTCGTGGTGCAATTCATTACCATTTTTTTTTGGAAAGGCTTATCGCAGCGATAGAAATCAAAAAGGATATGGATAATACTTTGTGTAGTTCATCACGAAACCATTCGTTTTTGGGTAGCTGCGAATTTAAACGTGCTCGTACGACCGTAAATGCGATGAAAAAAGATATGGAAGGCCAAAAACAACAACATCCATTGAAATGGTAAGAAAAGTAAATGATGCACAGTGGGAAACGATCGTCGAAAAAAAGTTCGAGAGCTTGCTGAGATGTTCGAAATATCAAATGATATGGTATGTATTAGTAGAAATTGAATATGATCACCACATACCAGAAAAAAAAAATCAATCGAAACAATAGATAGAAGAAGATGGTGGAAGTGCACCAAAGAAATCAAAAACATAAGATATATTAATATTCATTGATTATCTTAAATAAGGAAATACAATAAATAGTGAATAATATTGTACATTATTGGAACGATTGGATGACGAATTTAAAATAAAACGATCACATTTAGCAAAGGAAAAAGTGCTTTTTCATCAAGATAAAATGCACCGTCATTATATGATCATTTTGAGATGGTTGATGGACTACGACAAGGCGACCCATTATCAACACTTCTATTTAATATAACGCTGGAAAAGGAAAGTTAGGGGCGTAAATATTGATAAACAATGCTGATAATATAGACATAATGGGTCGGAATATGATCACTGTCACGGATGCTTTCGAATCGTTGCACAAGGAGACGTTGGGTCTAGGACTGACAACAAAATATATGGTGGCAACTAATACATCCGAAATTCGAGATCAAACTGTTAATATTGGAGAACACAATTTTGAAATAGTCAATAGTTTTGTATACTTAGGATCGTTTATAAATGTGGAAAATGATATTGAAGGGGAAATTCGGCACAGCTACTACGTACGAGAAAACGGTACGGGCTAAATAAACAATTCCAATCGAAAACATTACAACGAGATGTCACAGAACCAGAAACATCTACGTCGGATTTTTGAACTAAAGGTTCTCCGTGACATATTTGGTCGCGTCAAAGACCATAATGATTGGAGGCGAAGATACAGTTTTGAATTAGACAAGTTGTATGGTCAACCAAATATTGTCAAAACAATCCAAATCAATAGATTGGACACGTATTACGCATGGAGGAGGAACGTGTGCCAAAAACACTGTTGAATGGTAACCCAGAAAGTAGAAAGACGGAATGCCGGAAGACCTAAGGCTAGATGGCTGGATACAGTAAACTGTGATATGAAGATCCTTAAAATTCGGGATTGGAAGATATTGACTGTGGATAGGTCAGATTAGAGAAGCAAGTTGAAGAAATCCGTACCTAGCTTATAACGCTATGGAGTAAGTAACTATTATGTTTAGATCTTCACCATATTTTTCTTTCCTGCGGGCTCAAGTACATTATTTTTTGATAAATAAATAAATAAATAAATTAAATAAATAAATAAGATAAAGAGAAAATTTTGGAATGTTTCAACAATAACCCCCTTAATTATTTTAATTTTTCATCATCCATTCCGGTTTTTTTTCTCGACAGAGTGTGTGTTATAAGAAGATTTATAGATATTTTCTTTAAAACACATAATAATTATTTTTATTTTTATTTTATTTTTTGTTTTTGATATATATTTTATATTATTATTATTTTATTTATTATTGTTATTATTATTATTATTATTATTATTATTATTATTATAATTATTATTATTATTATTATAATTATTATTATTATTATTATAATTATTATTATTATTATTATTATTATTATTATTATTATTATTATTATTATTATTATTATTATTATTAATATTTTTATGAAAGGTATACATATTATATATTACATAGGTGTAGTGTAGTGTATTTGTAGTCATCATTATATACAAAAAAGTGGTATATAATGTAAGAAAAATAATATAAAATATTGTAAAAGTATGAGTATGAGAAATGTTATAGCAGCCAATAAGTCAACAATACAGTAGTAATATGCGGAATATGGTCGTCGCTGATGTGGTGTATATTATTATGTGTTGTATATTTAATAATAAACATCATCATATCCATTGTTTTGTTTAGAGAAAAGTTTATAAAATCATGAATTCAAGCTTGAAATTACTTAGTTCATTGTAACCGGTGTCATTGGATAGAGCTATTTGTGTGTATGGGATTGTACAAAGGAATAATATAATAACATATCATCGTTATACAAAATTAATAGATAAATTTCGGTTTATTTTTTTTCTGGTTATTTATTTATGTTTTCTTCTTGAGGAGTGATTGGTGGTGTGGTGTGTCGCTCATATATATAATAAAAATAATAATATATTAATAATATAATAAAAATTAAGTTATTTAAAAAATTTAATTCGTGTTACGCGCGTATAGTGGTGACATTTGATTTTTAATTATGTTAACTTTAAAAAAAAATAATTAATAAAATTTTGTTAAAGTGAGCGCTAGGGTTTTTTAAATTTATTTATATTTTTCTTGCGTTTTTCTATTAATTAATTGATCTTTAAAATTAAATTTATTATTAATAATAAATTAAATAAATTATTTGTGTAAATTATTATTAAAATATAATTAATTGCGTGTGTGTGTGCGGTGCTACGTTCACGGTGGTATTGCAGTTATAAATTTTCATATTTAATAATTGTATTTTGTTTTAAAATTAATTAATTTTTGTTTTAAATAATGACTAGCGGAGTACAAACGGTTATTAAGTAAGTGTAAAAATATATTATAAATAAAATTTTTAATTTATATAATTATTATTTAGAAATACTATATATTTTATTTATTTTATTGACTATATAATAATATATATAGACACAAACCCATACAATATAGTTTAGTATATATATATTAATATACACAAATATATAGTCATATGCCAACAATTAAAGTATATGATAATTATAAAAATTTTCGTTCGTATTTATATAAATTAACACCTTTATTGATTGTATTATTAAGCAAAAAAAACTCTTTTGAATTTATTTTGCAGTTTTTAGTTAACATTTAATAATTTAATTAATAATAAAATTAACCATTAAAAATTCATGTATTTGTCTAATTATTATAAATAAATTGCACAGCACGTGTATAATGTATAAAGTAAAGTGTAAAACTGTAAATTCTATTTCATGACTTCGAACTACTATTATATTAAAATTAAATAAATGAAAGCCTATAAAATATAATATTTAATTTCTTTTGATTAAAATACAATAGTTAGTCAATATTGATGTCTAATTTGTATTTATATTATAATAATATAAAATTTTAAATTAAATGATTTTTAATTTTGTTGTACATATTACGAAAAAAATAATATTGCAATAATTTCTTATATTTTTAATTGGTATAAGTTTATAATTTATATTTTATACGTGCGTGCATATATATTACCTATATACGTGGCTAATTCAACATTATATATTGAGTGTTTAACTTAGTTTTGAGTAACCAAAAACACGGGGAAATGGTAAATTTTATTTCATCATCTTTCTTACAATTTGTGAATTTTGTGGTAAAAAAACAATTTAAGATTTCGAAACAATCCTTTCATCGAGTTTTTTTATTTCATCAAAGGTTGTGAAGTGTTGCTGGTCTTCTGGCGAGCGTTTTGGATTGATCGAAACAAGCAGTAATCCGATGGTGCACAGTCTGGTGAATATATAAGCAGCATTCGGTAGAGTTTTTCATTTATGTTATTCCTATTTTTACTGGCTTTGCAACATGTTGTCCGGCGTTATCGCGTGCTGTAAAATCATTTTACATCGTTGGTGCATTGGACGACTCTCATTTAGTGGCAGGTTCAAATTGATCAATTGTTGTTAGTAACTATTACAGCAGTAATAGTTTCATTTGGTTTTTGGCAGCTCATATAGAATACACCACATGATCTCACCAAATTTACATCATAACCTTTCTTCCAAGAATGTTGCTTTATGGGTTAGATTCACTTTTCATCTCCCATTTACTATTTTATGCAAAAAATTCCATCTTCGGTGCGTTGTCAGCAATGAATTGCAAACCCTTCAACGATTTTCAATGTTGATTTCAGTCAGTTCATATGGCACCAATTTTACTTCTTTTTGAATCTTTCCCATTCCATGTAAACGTTTATTCCTTCCATCTGCTTGCGAGTGACATTTAATGTTACTGCAATTGCTTTTAATATGTCTGAGCAATGGAGTTTTTGCATCCAATATTGCATGCAATTCATCATTTTCGAACTTTTTGGTTGATCTTTGAGCATTCTTTGTCTTCAACATCAAAAAATCACCACTTTTTAAATCTTCTAAACCATTTTCTTCACATATGTTTCGATTGATGGAGCAGGCACATTATAAGTATCACAGATTTTTCTGTGAGCTTCAGCAGATGAGTTCTTCTTATCGATGTAATAACGTGGTAATAGGCTTCGGAAATGATGTGTTTTATTTTATTCCATCGCGTACTAAAACAGTAAGATTATGTTGCCCAATTTCAAATGAAGTGAAACATCTTAATTTCGAAATGTCGTCATATTGCTTTCAAATGACATAAAGAACATTAAAATATATGATTAAAACCGAAATAACAGCCAACGAAATATCTACTCTCAAAAACTAAGTTAAACTACCAATATATATATAGAGCATTATTAAAAGCAACTTATAAATATTAAATAATTAATTACTTAAACGACGTTAATTCTCAGTTATTGTTGTTTCATTTCAACACACCTTTAAAATTCTACTATACAAAAAAATTAATTTTGTATGAAAATATAATATATTCTATACTTTTTGAAAAGTAATCGATTACTTTTACAATTATTCGTCAGCAAACGTAATTAAATTACTAATTGATTAAATTAAATTAAAACGTAAAAATAATAAGATTACTGAAAAGTAAAAAAAAGGTACTTGCTGAATAGAGGGTAGGTAAATATCATTTTACATGTAAAATGAGAAACATTATGGATTATTTTTCTTTTAGTAAAATGCCACAATATTGTCTATTAAATTTATAGGCTATTATTAATAATTTGTGGGATTTAAATTATCTAAATATTAAAATTTGCCGTCAGTTTCGACAGTTCCATTATAGTTGGTGATCCGAATTTTATATCATAACTGTTCTTGGGGTTTCGTATGCCGTTGTAATTTGTAGCATCTTTGTATAGTCTTTTAATAATTGGTTTAATTTGTTTACGAAATCAAAATAAATGTCGCAGTTATTTCAGCAATTTTTATTTGCAGCAATGCATTCCATACTTTTCACATACTCCATTTTTCACACCTAATCTTTTTTCGTGGTGATCGTTTATTCACGATCGTTTTCGATTTACATTATTAATAATAATATATAAAATTATATAAATAATTGATAAATAACAATTATTACAACATTTCTGTATATTCTCTAATTACACTAGAAATAAAAATAGTTATTGAAAAAAATCACATAAAAAATTGTATCACATTTTTTTGTCATTCATTTTATGAATTTTTTCTTTTTCTTTTATCAGTTACTTGTTTTGTTACCCTAACCCCATTGACCTTACTGTTCTATCAGTTTTTTCAATATATATATTCTTGCAGGTCTATAGAAATTTATTTACACAAACACAAATAATATTACATTACCTATACTATAGCTTAATTACGCGACTATTAAATATTAAAATACAATATATAAATATTTTCCATTTTCTTCACATTACAATTAAAATGGTTTTAATTATATGTATCTGAACCACTAATATTAACTTAACCACTAAAGTGTAGCAAATAATTATAATGTGAAATAACCAGCCATCTTGAGATTGGTTAGATGCGTGAGTATATCGATATAGAAGCCTTTTATTATAATAATTCAATTAATCTTCGTGTGTTAATATCTGATTATAAAACGTTCAACACCATATTTTCAAAGATATTTACATTTTGATTTCATAAACGAACTAACATATTATATAATGGTAATTCGATGATATTAAGTATGAAAAATACCCAAACATTTTTCTTGTGTCGGTATCGGAAATATGATTAATAGTTTTTTTTTTTTTAAGTCACATTTTGCAAGTGGAGCTTGTATGTCATCTAATAAACCTTACAACCAAGTTGGTAAATTACCCCGCATGGGAGTATATAACAATTTACCAATTGTGTACTGTACACTACTGTAATTAACGAAATATATATGTTTTCATAATACTATTATTTTTATATGGATGATTAGCCCATAGTTATGTGTGTGCGGACATTGTTAATCATTGAATAGCGTCCAACACCATATTTTCAAAGATATTCGTTTTTCTTTTTATTCCATCAACGAACAAATGGTCACCCAGCAGAAAAATTTTAGTATTAAAATAAATACCGAAAAATTTCCTATGAAAAATACCGGATTTGAACCCGCTATATTTCATGATTAATATATATATGATAGTATATATATTTCGGCGCTATGCAACTGCGCTACTGAGTGTTTTATATGATCAATATAAGTGGAGTGAAACCAAAGGTTTCGATAATGTAAGTTAATTCTATATATTATATTATTAATAACATATAATATTTGCTATATATACATAATATATAGATGGACGAAGTGCGGTCATAAGTTAACCTTTAACCTTTAACATATTTACTAATGTATATGTCAATCATATTTATTATATATATATTGTTATAAAATGTCCTTAATTTTATAATTGAAATAATTTATCAAAAACACTTAATAAATGTTTTCTTATCTTTTTCTATTTATGAAGTACCAGTATGATCAAAAATAACACCCAAAATTTAAAGAAAAAGTATACATTTTATGTCTGCCTCAAAATAATCTACATTTCATGAAAATGTATTGACTAAATGTTCATGTAAACGATTTAGCTTTTAAATATACATTTTTTTTTTATTTTAATTATTAATTTTAAATTTTAATTTGTAATGTTACTTATGTAACTTAGTAAACGCGTGCATTTGGTCTAACGTATTGTATAACGATATCGAAAATTCAATTAATTCGGAATCAATTTTTTGAATAACAGAACGTTTTTTGTAATACAAATCGCATCACACAAAATGGGTTTTGTCTTTATTCACGCATTATAGTCCAATATTTCATTAACGATACGCAGGTATCTCTCAATGTTGTTAATTAAGAATTTTGCAATTTAATACAATATTAATTTAACAATTTTTCAATTTTTAATTTAATTTTTAAATTCAAAATTTAATACGAACAATAATTTTCGCCATTGAAAAATGAATAAATACCTGGCAAACAAGTCCACATTTCACTATAGCTCAAATTAGTATAGCTGTCAACTTAAAAAATAGAAAATACATTTAATGCTAGTACTGTTCGGTGTTGTATTACACTATTTAATATATTTATACTCGTTTTGGGTTATTTCTGATCAGAGTAGTATTCACTATTTTACTAATTAATATGCAGTTCACTATATAACAATATATTTATTTATAAGTACATATATATATTATTAGTAGAAAGAAGTACCAAAGTACCAAATTACCATTAATTTTGTAATTTCTTTTAATTGACTTTTTCAACGTTTTTGCATGCTCTCTTTTAATTTTATGTTATCACAAAGTTTATGTAACTAAATGCACGAAAGCTTCGCATGTAAATAAAAAATAAATAATTATTTTTCTATTATAAATATAAACACATACTAAGCTAAAAATTGTATATAATATACAAACATTTTATATAAATAAGCGCATGTATAAAGCGAAAAAGATTATTATTGCGAGCGTGTTTCACAATATTCTGTTTTTTCTGTATAACTGTATAACCTTAAAGGTATTTATAAAGCTTACCTTAAACGATAAATTTATATACGAGTATTTATATGATCTTTGGAAACTATATATACTTCTAATTTAGTGATATTTCCGTACATATACAACACTCAGAACTGAACAGAATTTCAATTACATGTATTTGAAATATATTTTGTATTTTGTAATTATTGTTTTTTTAATTGCATTCGAGTAATGTATTTTGTAATTTAAATACAATTTACTAATGTATTTTGTACAATAATTTGTAATTCAAAAATCTAAAAATTCAAAACAAAATGCAAACGTAATTATCGTTATTTGGTTTATGTGTAAAATCGGTTTTACCAAATTTTAATTCCAATTAAATATATTTTAAACATAATTATCTTCACCATAATATAATATAAATTAAAAACGTCTTCCTATACTACAACAAAAATTCAGTGCCTTAAAACAATTAAAGCACAAATTTAAGACAAAGTGAAATGGAAGATACATTTTTATTATTTTCCCCAATCAAAGGATTAGATACAGTACAAATTGGATTTGGATGTATTTATCAATGGTATAAGTAAATATTTAACAAGAGTTTAACAACAGGTTAATAAATATTCCTCGGCACCATCTGTATATAGAGCAATAATAAGTGTAAGTTTCGTTTTATTTAGTTTCTGGCTCGTATTGAAAACAGCATGTTCCATCATCAGCTACAATAGTTTTTTTTTAGGAAGTTTTCTTCACTTCGAGCGTGTTTAATAATGTCTTTACAATGCTCAATTCGACGCAATCATCATTTAATAGATGTGCAACAAATTTTATTGTTCACCTTTTGTAGGTAAATTTTTTCAATTAAAAATTGATGAATTATAGTTTCCGGTATTCAAAGCTCCATTTCCATGAATCTTACTGAAGTTTTTTATGAAATTTTCACGAAATAACCTACTTTTTCAATGTTTTCTTTAGCAATTGCTTTACAAATTTTAAAACAAAGGGTTGGTTCTTTGTAAATATATACATTTTTCGACCTATCCACAAAAACTACTGTCACTTGTTGCATTGTATTTTTACTTATAATGAAGCCATGAATCGTTGACAGATTGTTAAGGTCGATTCACACTAAATAAATAAATTAGTAGCGATATATTATATATAGATATTATAAAATCATTCTCGTTATTTTTGAACAGAAGGTGTATATAGTCATTGTGTCAGATACTTTATTGTAATTTTACCAATAGTTGCTTCAAATCGAACTAAATTATAAGTATGGTTTTGTGAAATGAGATAATATATATGTAGTTCATAACAAATTCCATCAAATTAATTCTGAAGGCTGTTATCCATATGAACCTTCTTTCATAACTATAAATGATCACCTGGTCGATTTGGTTGAAATTACGAATGTGGTTGTATAATGTGAGTATGCAGGTAATTCATAACATATTTCTTCAAAATTGATACTCAACTCAGTAAACCAAATTGTAGAACTCATATGATCTGTATTTTCAGACAAGTTTGTATATTTGGCTGACTTCATGGTAAATTTTAGTGAAATATGACACAATAGGAAGTGGAATAACATATTCTTTTCAAGAATACCAATTATTTTTGTCTTACATTATTTCTCAGACCATTTTAACTGTTTGAAATGAAATTTATTTTGCCACTTGATGTAAACTTTCTTCAGTAAAAAAATACCCTATGGCTATGGAATTCTTTTTCGTGTGTGAGATGCTGCTGGAATAATTCAACAATATTATAAATTTATTTATAAGAAACAAATTATAGCAAACATTTTTTATAGCCAAAAAATTGTACCTTCGCATATAAAAACTGAACAAGAAAACTAGATTTTTGCAGAAATATCATAGGAAGTCTTTCATATATTCGTATATTATAAGAGTATATTACCTACAAATATGTAAAGGAATTGGAAAATTTCAAAATAGCAGGAAGCTATGTCTTGGTCAGTAAATTATGTACCCGTAGATAATATGTATTTTCACAATATGAAGTATGAAAATCGGATTGTTTGGAACAACAGGAAATTTCTGAGTGAATATAGGAAGAACATTATTCCTAAAAAAAATATATGAAAATATATACAATATATTTTTTATTATTAATTTATATATAATTAAAAACTTTATAGGTGACATCATTTTTTGATAATTACTTCTTAAATGTGTGTGTTTACGAGTATAGTATAGATAAATATTAAATAATAAATAATAATTAACGACTAAAATTATAATTATGTGAAATTTTCACACAGAATTCAAAATGCAATATATATTATTGTTAAATTGTAATTATAAATTAAATTTCAATGTGCTTTTTTCATGCAATCTTTTAATGTATTGATTGTGTATGTGTGTGTCTTTACCAAATACTAAATTTAGTGCATTTTTGTGTGGTCTATTTATAGAAGTCGTATCGTTATTAGTCAAATTTTTTGTAATATCATTCACATAATTTAAAAATTCTAGAAATTTTGGAACTTGGCGTAGTGTATCGATTGGATAGAAATTCAGTTTGAACTGCTCATATATAATCCCATTAATTTGATCAAAATTATTAGATAACTATTAACGAAGTTCCAAAATTTCTAGAATATGTTCAATAAAACTGCACTACTGAGTAGCGATTTTCCAGAATATACTTATGAACTATTCATATAATTACAATTGGTGAACATTGTCTTACGTAAAAATCGCTATATGATTTGTAAATTAACCATATTAATCGGACGTTACCAGATCAATTTATTAGAACGTCATTTCGATTATTTTTCGAACACAGGGTGAAAATATATCATAATAATAATCATAATCATAAGGTATAACTAAATTATGTATAAATATTATATTATAAAATTAATAAATTTAAATTGTTGAAGACGTATTTTATAATAATAAATTATTAGCAGATTTTAATATACAATAGACCAATAGCAAAAAAAAAAAAATAATAAATTAAAATACAAAAATTCAAAATTAATTATGAAACAACGTCAAGGTTTTTTGTAGGTATTATACAACTAAACAACAACATTAAGGCATATTATTTATAGGATGCTAATTTAAAACTTTTTCTTATTTAAAAAATTAAAAAATGTGTAAGAAATTTTTTTTTAATAGTCGTAGATATGCGGAATTAATTAAAATTTAAACTTAAACTTTATTTTGTTAATTGAATCTTTTTTTATGTTGTATTTGTATTGAAAAGAAGAATTTCACACTTGTTCAGTGACGGCGGTGTATGGTTGAAAATGCCTATTGAGAAACATCACGCGAGGCGGGTTCAATTCCCAATATTTAAAGTAAATCTACCAACTTGATTGTATAATGAATATCTGGAAGATACTATATATTTGCGCCACTTTACTACAAGTGATGAATTGTGTTTATAGTGACTAACAATTAGAATGATAGACAGGTTCAGGGATATTTATACATAGCTTGAATATTTAAATATCAGTAAAGTTTGTGTTTTTTTTTGTCTTTATTTCAACTTACATCCATTTCTTCCTTCGATCCTTTAGGAAGAAATTATTGCACAAAGAAAGTGTTTTGTTATTTTAAAAATAAAAAAATGTTTAAACACTGTTATGCAACAACAAATGCTTCTTCCGGCAGAAATAAATATTATTACAGCGTGCGGCATTATGAAATGTTTGCGTTAATTTGTCTGTGTGAAAACACACTTAAAAGTGCTTCTTGTGAATTTTTGTCCCATAAGATTCGGAGACTGTTCGGTAATGCATAATTACGAGTACACCACAAAGAACAAACGTTTTATGTTATACAATCGCATGGATAGACAAAGTTAAAAACAATATATCATAATTGTTTATAATTATACAATAATATAATACTAATCATTATATAATAGTAAATATGTAAATTTCGATGATTCTTATAGTCATCATATGAATACATGAATATAATTGTGTTAATTTTTACAATTTAACTAGAAATAAATTTTGATTGAATTTTTGCTTTTAAGAATTTGCATAAACATCGATTCTTATTATACAATTTTAACAAAACATAACATATAGTAATTTATTCTTATATATTAAAAATATTAAACTTATTATAAATACATCATTATAATACAATATATAGGACCCGTGTAGCGCCATATGTTAGCTTCAAATGATTTATGTAGTTTGAACCGACCGTAACAATTAGGCAAAGTTTCAAGACATTTCGTTCAAAAGGACTCAAGATCCAAAGCATTAAGTGACAGAAATTTTTGAGCATCGTTCGAAAAATGTATACAGAACAAAGAATCAATATTACATTTTATTTTAAAATTGGTAAAAATGCTACTAAATATGTGATTTACTTAAAATCGCGTATGTTGCACAAGTTATTAGATTGCATAAACGATTCATAGAAGGCATGTTTAAGAAAACTTGTATTGAAACGTTTGGTAAGTTGCATTCGTCGTGTTCGTCATAAGTAACGAGAACCGCAGTCAGTTGGATATTACTGCATCATCGTTCAACAATTACCACTGATTTTTTGACGAAAAATTTAGCTGCCTGTGACTACTGTCTATTAACTAAACTGCATTTGGATATGAAAGGAAACCGTTTTGCATCAGTTGAAGACATTCAAACTGCAACGACCGGCATACTCAACAACATTCCAATAATCGACATAAAAGGTCATATGATGCACTTGTTGGACATTAAAATCGATGTATTTCTGTTGAAGGAAAATAATAATTAATGATTTATATTTTTCTTTTTCCATTCTCATTATTTTTGGGACAGAGGGTATATCAAAAAAATAATCAGAAAAAAAAAATTAATATGGGAATTTCTATTTAAAACACATTAGAACAATATTTTCGTTGTGTAGGGTAATAATTATTTACAATTAGTTGTCATTTTAAATATTAAACATATTTTGTAAGAACAAATTATTTAGCTGCTGCGCCTTGCTTAATTATACGAATAACAATAAGTGCGTGCGTCATTAAACTCTATTATATTAATTATACATTAACAATCATGTAATTATAATATATTAGTTATATAATGCTACATATCCACTGGACATGAAGGTAAACATATGAAAGTATGATACGATATGACAACTTATTTCACACGTATAGCCAACCATTCCCATATGGAATTTTTTGAAAGTGTATATGAACTAGTTCTACATTTCTCCGTTAATGTTACCGCAAAGTTAAACGACTTTAGTCATACTTTTTTTTATCATAAAATTTACTGTTACCATATAGAATTTAGTGTATGATTCAATTTAAAAATGTAGTATATTACAATTTGTATAGTGATTCGTAGAAAATGTATTCGGGTACCCATGATAATTCCAAAAACATAAGATGACCATTTCACGGACAAATTCGATCAAATTGGTTATATATTTTTAGGATGGGATTGTTACCTAACAAATTCCATTTAAATTGTTGTAGTACTTCTTCAAATACACGATTATATTGTACTGTTTTTTTTTGCTGATTAATTTATAGATTAAATTGGATAAAACAAATTTATAGCTCTAAGCTATAAAGCTGCAGAATTTCATTAGAATGTGGCAGAAGATCAGTGGTATACGTAGAACTGTCACGGCTATCACTTTTGAGGGAACTGGTTGGAAATACTTGTAGATATTCCAATCTAAATTCACATATTCAATTTTATCCCAATCAGGATAATAGATCATCCAATTACGCATTTTGTTTAACACAAATATCATGAGTATCAATTTTGAAGAAAATACTTGTAAAAGATCATCCCAAATAATAATAAAAATTTGTATCAGAAGAAACGATTAAATTGCAATAACACTTTAATTATGTAAACAAAAATAATTACAAATAGAAGTGATTTGGAAACAATAACATAAATTTCCAATCAAAAATGGATATACCTTTAACTGCAAGCAAATTAGCTTAAAATACAAATTTCCACTGCACTATATAAATGAATGAATGAAATATTGCAGGGGATATGTATAATAAAATATCACGCGTCCCTATACCGACAACCGAGTGGCTATATGGGTTGATTACTCTGACATACGCCAAGTCATCTTCCCTAAGAAATAGTGCTTTATGTCTTACTATCTAACATTAGCGAACAAGTTGGTAAATTACTCCGTATACGTGAGTATACCATAAAGATAATATACGCTAAATGTTGAAAACACGCATATAAAATTTTTTTTGTTCCAACATGATCATACATTGACAGATGTTGTTCAGAACACTCTCATAAGAAATATTGGTATTGACCCACCCCATGTATGACCAAACTAACCGATTTCCTCGTAATATTTAATTTTTTGAATGGATGATAGGAGACACATTCTACAGAATCAAGTACGCACCTGTATAGTCCATATTAGTTTACGTCGCGATACATTGTTAATGTTGTTGTTAAATTTTTAAAATCGTATCTATTTCCGTGTGCGTGATTTAGAAAGCACACTTCAATGTGTTTTCAGCATGTATAGGATATTAAATATATTACAAGAAAGAATGAGAACCGTTGGTATGAAAGCAATGAATTTGTAAGAACAATAGCATTGCTGTATGAGTATATGAGAAGTATTATTACAATACTATAAAGTCGTGTTTAACACCAAAATTTAGAGTGTTACAATTAAAGCAGCAGTGAACGTAGCATTTAGTTCCAAAGTAATTTTTTCAAAAAAAATTGACTTTTTAAGTAATCAATTTCCATTTTTATTAATTTATACACATTAAAATTAAAAGATTAACGCTTAAAGATTAGTATATCCTTCCTTCTATAGTTTTTAAAATGGCTATACGATTTTCATGAAAAAATTTCAAGATTTTTCAATATTTAACATTGTCAGAAATATTATCACTAATTAAATGTAACAGGTATTCGAGTATTACGTTCATGCATTGAATAATATATATTATATATATAATATAATATTATTATGATAATAATAGGCATAATAATAACTAACTATTCGAATAAAAATTAACATTTAAGTAAATTACATAAATTATTCGTTGTACGTACCTATACACGATATGATATTATTATAAATACAATACATTTATTTATCTTTTAAAAAGTAAATTATGTAGAAAATTGTTGAATATTATTTTTATTATTATTGTTGTTTAAAAAAAACTATAGATATTTTTTAAATTATATAATTATCATTTCTTTGTATTTTAATGTATAATATGCATTATGTCACATCGTTCACAACACTTATTTAGGTATTTATATATTATGAAGGTTTTTATTTATCGCAAATATTTAAATTTCTTATTATACACTGCACCACCGCTACACTAAATAATAAAACTCTGTCTATTGCAGTTGCAATAAATTTTAAATATAGCGCAAGATAAAAAAAACCGTATATATTTCCCGCCAAAATAATTATTTGTGAAATTTGTATAATGTGGTTTAAATTACACTTTACACCTAAATATATGAATTAATTTTTTAAATTTTACTATTAATTATTATAAAATTATGAAAACATATAAATTGAGTCTATTTTAAATATTGGATTTGTCTTGTATTTTTTCCGGTAATTCTGCAATAAATTTTCACCAGGGATGGCTTTATCGATACATCCAAAACTGATATTAACGGGTGTATATTGAGGGGTGGTGGAGTATATCTAGCTACATTGTTGTGCGTGTTAATATATTGTTTCTTATCAGTGGCTGCTCCTGAGAAATAATTAATATTTTATTAACATTATGATATATTGTTGAAAGCTCATATAAAATAAAATAGCCTTTTGTAACGTATATTTCTTTTTCGAATTTAGTGTGAAATAATTAACGGATTTCAAATTTTTTTATATAATATTTTGAAAATTCAATGAATTTCCAAGGTTTTCTAGATGATATCATTAAGCACGGGTTTATAAATTATAGCTAATAGTTCATTTGATGTTTGCCAAAATTTAAATAATACAATTTCATACAGTAGCATGTTGTGAAAGGCTTGGAAAATCGGCTATATTTGTTAGCACCAGTGTATCGATACTAATGCTATCTTCGATGAAACATTGGAAATTTATTGAATTTTAAAAATCTGTAAAAAAATTTGAATTAATTTTTAATTATTTGGAGTGCAATTCAAAAAAGAGTCAATTTTCTATGTGCCTTCAAAAATATATTACCGTTTTTATGTTATTTTAATATAAGGTTGTCAAATATCTCCCTTCCGCCTTTTTGTCTTTTTAATTTCGCGGCTATGTACAAAGCGCTACAGAGCTCGTATCTGGCAACACTGTACATAATTTGAAAGCTCTTGACATAACAAACAAAACGACGCTATGTATGATTAGTTTGGATATTGCGTTCAACAGTTATAGACGTGTAAACATGGAGTTCACTAACGCCGAAATTCGCGCTATTTTAAAGTTTTCCTTCGTTAAAGGCAAATCCGCTAGAGAAACGTTCCGTGAGATTAATGGTGTTTTGGGGGATGGTACTCTATCACTTCGAACCGCGGAGGAATGGTTTCGACGATTCAGAGCCGGTGAAAACGACACCATGGATAAGCCAGCCGGCGGAAGATCTGTGACGACAAATACCGATCAAATCATGGAATACATCGAGTTAGACCGGCATGTGGCATCTCGTGACATCGCCCAGGAGATGGGAGTTAGTCACCAAACCATTTTAAACCATCTGCAGAAGGCTGGATACAAAAAAAAGCTTGATGTTTGGGTGCCACATGAATTAACAGTGAAAAATCTAATGGACCGAATTTCCATTTGCGAAATGCTGCTGAAACGGAACGAACTCGACCCATTCTTGAAGCGGATGGTGACTGGCGACGAAAAATGGATCACATACGACAATATCAAGCGAAAACGGTCGTGGTCGCAGGCCGGTGAATCGTCCCAAACAGTGGCCAAGCCGGGATTGACGGCCAGGAAGGTTTTGCTGTGTGTTTGGTGGGATTGGAAGGGAATCATCCACTATGAGCTGCTCCCATATGGCCAGACGCTTAATTCTACCATCTACTGCGAACAACTGGACCGCTTGAAGCAGGCGATCGACCAGAAGCGTCCAGAATTGGCCAAAAGGAAGGGTGTAGTGTTCCACCAGGACAACGCCAGACCACACACTTCGTTGATGACTCGTCAGAAGCTACGGGAGCTCGGATGGGAGGTTTTATCGCATCCACCATATAGCCCGGACATAGCGCCAAGTGATTACCACCTGTTCCTGTCCATGGCGAACGCCCTTGGTGGTGTAAAGTTGATCTCAAAAGAGGCTTGTGAAAAGTGGCTGTCCGAGTTCTTCGCAAATAAGGAGGGGGGCTTCTACGAGGGAGGTATTATGAAGTTGCAGTCTAGATGGAAACAGATTATCGAACAAAACGGCGCATATTTGAACTAAATCCGATTACTGTAACACTTTTTATAAAGCATTGAATAAAGAGCAAAAAGGCGGAAGGGAGATAGTTGACAACCTAATATATAATAATTTCCACGAGCCGTTACTGTTTCTTATTCTGCTTCAACTGATGCTATGGCATTTATTTAGCAATTACACTTGCTTACTGTTAATTATATTAATATAATTATTGTTGACGACATTAATTTACTTGCCGGTTAAACCATCCTGTTTTCGTTTATTGCAGAATCACTCATTTGACATTGGAAATAATTACTGAACCACCTAAATTCTTACACAATTTTTCTTGTTTCTTTCTATTAGATCGTTTCCTGATCGCTAAGACTTCTTCAAATTTATTTGTAATTTATGGGATTTCTCGCTATATACATTTAAAATAATTATAAATTTGATTCTATATGAATCTAACATCTATATGCACTATAAATGCTTGCACACATCTCTATGAATTTAAATTTATTTGGACTTTGAATATAATATTATGATATTGGATATATAAAATATGGCAAATAACAATATATTGAATATTTTCCACCAAATATATTACGAGTAACACGAATCGATAGTTTAAACTATAATTTATCGGCAAAGTAATTAATATTTCCAATAAAATAATGTTTCTTATCAAAGTTAATTTGATGATTTGTGTTTTTCTTTTATCCCCATTCTCATAATATTTTTGGGACAAAGGATGAAGAAAAAAATATCCTTTCTTTTTATTAACTCGTATTTAATTTTTATGATTATAGTTTTAAATTTTAATTCAATTTTTATATCATTTTAATATAAGGTTGTCAAATATCTCCCTTCCGCCTTTTTGTCTTTTTAATTTCGCGGCTATGTACAAAGCGCTACAGAGCTCGTATCTGGCAACACTGTACATAATTTGAAAGCTCTTGACATAACAAACAAAACGACGCTATGTATGATTAGTTTGGATATTGCGTTCAACAGTTATAGACGTGTAAACATGGAGTTCACTAACGCCGAAATTCGCGCTATTTTAAAGTTTTCCTTCGTTAAAGGCAAATCCGCTAGAGAAACGTTCCGTGAGATTAATGGTGTTTTGGGGGATGGTACTCTATCACTTCGAACCGCGGAGGAATGGTTTCGACGATTCAGAGCCGGTGAAAACGACACCATGGATAAGCCAGCCGGCGGAAGACCTGTGACGACAAATACCGATCAAATCATGGAATACATCGAGTTAGACCGGCATGTGGCATCTCGTGACATCGCCCAGGAGATGGGAGTTAGTCACCAAACCATTTTAAACCATCTGCAGAAGGCTGGATACAAAAAAAAGCTTGATGTTTGGGTGCCACATGAATTAACAGTGAAAAATCTAATGGACCGAATTTCCATTTGCGAAATGCTGCTGAAACGGAACGAACTCGACCCATTCTTGAAGCGGATGGTGACTGGCGACGAAAAATGGATCACATACGACAATATCAAGCGAAAACGGTCGTGGTCGCAGGCCGGTGAATCGTCCCAAACAGTGGCCAAGCCGGGATTGACGGCCAGGAAGGTTTTGCTGTGTGTTTGGTGGGATTGGAAGGGAATCATCCACTATGAGCTGCTCCCATATGGCCAGACGCTTAATTCTACCATCTACTGCGAACAACTGGACCGCTTGAAGCAGGCGATCGACCAGAAGCGTCCAGAATTGGCCAAAAGGAAGGGTGGAGTGTTCCACCAGGACAACGCCAGACCACACACTTCGTTGATGACTCGTCAGAAGCTACGGGAGCTCGGATGGGAGGTTTTATCGCATCCACCATATAGCCCGGACATAGCGCCAAGTGATTACCACCTGTTCCTGTCCATGGCGAACGCCCTTGGTGGTGTAAAGTTGATCTCAAAAGAGGCTTGTGAAAAGTGGCTGTCCGAGTTCTTCGCAAATAAGGAGGGGGGCTTCTACGAGGGAGGTATTATGAAGTTGCAGTCTAGATCAGATTATCGAACAAAACGGCGCATATTTGAACTAAATCCGATTACTGTAACACTTTTTATAAAGCATTGAATAAAGAGCAAAAAGGCGGAAGGGAGATAGTTGACAACCTAATATATTTTTACGATTATTAGATTATATTTTATTGGTGTGTATTTTATTGTTTACGGAAATCCCTGTGCGATAAATGCGAAACGTTGACAATTAATAGCAGCTATAAAAAAACGTTATATTTATTTATTATAGTGTCGTTCCAGTTATAATTTATCCTATTTTATTATAAGTTCATATTATAATAATAATAATAATAATAATAATAATAATTTTTTTCGTTCGATATATAAAATTTTTAATGTTAATAAAAATAATTTCAATTATATTATAATTTATGAACCGATAAAAATATAAAATTTATAGTTTATTAATTTTAAGTAAACAAGCGCGAGCAAATATATGATTATAATATACTTTCTCTAATATACTCTTACAATTTTAACAAGTTAATGTGAATAATGAAAAGAAACACTATATAATTTATTGTATTATAATAATAATTATTATTTTTCCATTTATAGATTCTTTTTTATATTATTAAATATTGTATATTTTTTTAAATTATTATTTAGTTAGATTTTTATGTGTTTTTATGTATAAATTTTATCTGCGAGCTCAGTAATCTAAAACAGTAAAGTAAACTACAATATCAGGGTGTCCACGAGCGGTGCTCATTCCTTCAAGCGGATGATGGGGGACATAATTCTAAGTCGAAATTACTAAATAACATTTTTCGATTTGGGGCTCTGTTTTCGAGATACGGCCCTAAGAATTTTTTTCGGCAGTCCATCAATAAAGTACCAATTACTTCTTAAATTCTGAATTAAAATATGTTATACATTTTTTTATAACTTGCTTCAGTTTCAAGTTATTGAACAATATAATTGAAAAATAACTATGTTTTCTCAAAAATTTCGTACTAAAATGAATTTTTTTAAAAATCTTGCGCCGTTAGATTTTTTATCTCAAAAAAATAAAAATAATAGCTATTTGGAACAAAAGAATAGTAGGCTTGTTTAAATTTCGTTAATTCATAAGCAAACACCGCCTACTCTTCTTTTCGTTCGAAATAGCTATAAGTTTAGTTTGTTATATTTTTATTTTTACGTTTACACCACTTTTTCAAACATTTATAACTTTTAAACTGTTAGTCATAGCTAAATGAAAAATTTTACAAAATTGTAGCGAAATAATTTAGTTTTACTTTTTTGATATAAAAATGATATGTTGCGTAGTTAGATTTTTAAAATAATCGGAATTGATTAAGAAAAAAGCATTATTCCTTTCTCTATGGTCTATGGACGATTTTAGCCATCATTTCAAGCGTTAGTCGGACAATTTTTAGTAATTTTAAAACAAAATTTAATGTATTTGCTTTCTTTACACATTTTTGGACCCATGCGCAAACATTTTTGTTACTTAATGTGTTATATTTTGGCTTGCAGTTAAAGAAATGAAAGTTTGACAGTCTGTTAAAATAAATAAATGCAGTGACGAAACGTGAAAAAATATTTTCATCTTGCAATAATATCATCACTACATTTTACTGGTAATCGAATTGTAAGTAGACTATATATGTTAAGAACAGAATTTCGGAAGTCCACTTATGATATTGTATTTCCATTTTTGTATACAGATTTGCAAATTACAATAAATTTTTTATGCAAATAATAATAAATTTGGCGCTTGGATGACTGGAACGTCATCATAAAACGCTCCTTTCATGACAGTTTTCAGATTTGGCGACAGAAAATAGTTACACGGTGATAGGTTCAGGCGCAATTCGGAGGTTGATTGATGAGAGAAATACGTTTTTTCATCGTTCATTAATTCACATTTTTGGTCTTGTTATGTGGTGCATTATCTTGTAATAAAAATAGCTGTTTTCCCGCTGAATATTCGGATCTAAAACGATGCAAAACACCTATATAGTATTCTCCATTAACAGTTTGAACTTGAAAAATTCCTGGTAAGTAATAAATTTTGAATCGTAGAAAGTTATCAGCATTGTCTTGATCAGTGAATCATATTTAAAATTCCATCATCAGTTATGATGGAATCAAGATAATCTGGGCAGTTTAATGGTCTTCATTTAATTCATGTGGATCAAAATGGGCATAAACCTTCTATTTTTTTTCCCTAAAACTCGCGTTAAAATCGTCCAAATAATATGTCTTTACTGCTGTACTTAATTCATCAGCCAATAATCTCACAGTGAAATTTTCATCGGAAGCAATGATTTCACGAACTTTTTCCAATGCAACATGATTTTTAAGTTCTGGACGTCATGGTTTTGATTTGTCATTTAGATTCTCACGACCATTTATGAAACGTGAAAACCAATCAGAAACTTGAGACATACAATCCATAAACCATAAACTTTTTTCAACAATTTGTACGTTTCTGCAAATTTTTTTCCAATCTTAAAACAAAGTTTAATATTTGTTCTTTGTATTTTTACGACGCAAGCATCTAAAAACTACAGACACTCAAATGTGTGTAACTTTTTAACCTGTCAACCGATTGTTAAACTTTCAATAGACGTTCTATTTTCTAAAATTCAAATTGCTATTATTTAAACTTGTCACGTCGTATCTATTTAGAGAAGATATATGTCTATAACTATTATATTTTATTTAATAATACTCGTATGTACCAACTCTCTACAGTTCAGTTGACTACATTTCCGTAAAATTTATGTAAATAATACATTGCAATAAAAATATTAAATTATAATACCATAATTATATAATTATTACATACATTATTATTTATTTTATTGTCATACGTTATACGAGCGAGTATTAATATAACATTTTAATTTTTGCATAGTTGTTACTTTTATTATAATACGATGGGTATAATTATATTTAGTTTTAGTAAATAACATATAATATAATAACAATAAAAATAAAATCTATACGTAAACATATTGAAAGGTAATCATTATTATTTATTAACATTATATTATTATTATAATTATTATTATAAAATATAGTCAAATACAACATATTCCTTATAAATATGAATATAATTAAGTGTAAATCATATGTAAAATTTGTATACGTTGTTGCGGTGGTTATAGTCGCTGGTCTCGGCGTATTGTTCTATATACAATTTATTTTTACGTATATTTATTTATTTTTTTTTTCCATTTTAAAACTTAACAAATTGGAAAATAAATATTTTAAAAAAAATGTACACAAACAAAATTATTGTGAAATGAATAATGAATTTAGCAAATTTATATATAATAATTATTGTAAATACAATTAAAAATTTGGTCATTAGGTCATAGTCATAATTTTATTATAATAGGCACAAGTTATTTTAACGCATTTTTATTTTATTCTTATGTACATTAATTAGTAATTAACTATATATAAATATGCATATGCTAATTCCATAATCAATTAATTAAAACATGATATTCACATATAACTGTACATGAATAAGGTAAACTGATGTAGTGGTTGACACTCTCCCGATTAAAAATTTTCTCTACCAACTTTCTGGAAACCTATTAATTTGATCAATATTCTCATCCAATTTTAATGAAATTTACATTGAGTTGCGTTAATAATCAGAAAAATCATCATCCATGCGGTGCTACTCTCCCCATCACATTACTATAGAAACCTTGACACTTGGATATAATATTTTGTATGGGAAAGTTTATGATATAAATTTAATTCCTATGGAAGCTTTTAAAAATTGATAACTACTGATAATAATGCAAAACTATAACTAAAAGTGTATGTTTCTGATTTTACATTAATTGGACTACTTTTTTCGGTCAGAATTTCTATAACGAAGTTCAATTATCAGATTGATATCTAAAGAGCAGTTCTATATATAGACTAATTGTTCTTATTCGTATAACATATTATTTATGCTATAGTGATAGTAATATGTTGCATTAATTGTATACTAATTGGTATGTAGATTTAAAATGTAATAACAATATCAGTTGTATTGCTAACGACTTCATTTAAAATTTACATTTAGTCGGTTTAGAAATTAGAATAGATACCATATATAACATTATAATTTCTTAACTAAATTACCTAAAAATATGTTTAGAATAAAATGAGATTACCATATACTATTATTATAATAATAATTATGGTAGCGCCCGGGTCGACCTTCCACGTCAAATATGGAAAATTGAAAAAAAAGGGATTTTCTCTGATCTGACCGTCGTCGGTTAACTATTCGTGGAATTGCTGAAACTGAGGAATTTACAAAAAATGTGTAAGCAAATTTTATATAACAATAGCAAACATGCAAAAAGTTTGTGCGAAAATGGTGCCTAAAATTCTTGTCTGAATAAACACGTTTCTAGCTAAGTATTTAACATCCCAGTGTTAGACTAACCCAGCAACAAGTGACTTTTATCTGTTCCTTAAGGTCAAATCTGTATTAAAAGGAATAAGATTTCAGGCCGTTGAAGCTGTGAAAGAAAAAGCGGCACGCGTCTTGAAGGAGTTAGCATAAAAGAAGACTGTTTTGACCAGCATTGTTTTGAATAATGAAAAATTCGCATGGAGCCTTGTATCGTTAGTGGAGGGTTTATATTGAAGGAGATAATAACTAAATATTTATATAATTAAAATAAAATATCTTGCAGCATTAATCTCGTTATATTTTACAGCCACTCCTCGTATACACAATTTGAATAAAATATGACAATTTATGAGACATAACATAATATTTACTTCAGGAATACCAGTAGGACGTAAAACCAACAAACACTTACTTCTTCCAAGACAAGAACTTAGTTTTAGATTTAGAAATGTTTATAAGATTTTGAAAATCATTACAATTATGTTTTGTTATATGGTTTTTTATATTTATATATTTTATAATAAAACCAATATTTGATTGCGTAATGAGAGTCAGGCAGTCACTACCCTTTTTACCCTACAAACTCATTATTATTATTAATATTATTATAATAATATTATAATTACAACCTATGTCCCATAATAATCCGGAATGGATTAAAAAAAAACAAAAAAATAAATAATAAATTTTTACAAAAATCATTTTATTTATTCAAAATAATATTCATCAACAAATACATCGTTTTGAACGTTCAACAAGTGAATTAAATTACTTTTTATGTCTGTGATTGGAATGCTGTTGAAAACGCTGTGGTCGTCGCCCTTTTAATGTCTTCAACTGATACAAAATGGTTTTCTTTTCAAGCCAAATGAAGTTTATGGAATAGAAATTCAACCATAGGGAGTTAAATTTCATGAATATGGTGAATGATTAAGCTACAAAATTTGATTATTAGTTCAATTCGGTGAAATTTTTGATCATCATTTAATTGATGTGAAACAAACAAAAATTCGATGAATTATTGTTTTCTGTATTCCAAGGTCCATTTCGATTAATATCGCTTAAGGTTTCTTAGATTTTCACGTAATCAAGCACTTTTTCAATATTTTCTACAGTAAATTGCTTCAGATGGTTGATCTGGACGTTTATCACCACTTATATAACTTCTCTACCTTATGTGAATCATTTATACCATTTAAAAACTACGGTTTTTAAGCCACTGTAACTTTAAGTGTTGTATTTGCTCATTTTTACTGAATGTAATGTCATGAAATTTTAACGGTTTCTTGAGGAACGATTACAGAATATAATCACAAAAAAACTAAGCTAAGGCACTACGTGTTCTATGGTTAACATAACCATTCCGGTTTATTATGGGACAGAGGGTGTAGGTAGATGCACGGCATTCTTTTATAATAAATAATATACATAAATACGACTATTTTTTTCGTAATACAAACTTTTATAAGAAGATAAAATTATGTCAACCGCATTCACATGTGATTTTTGTAGGTACTAATATTTACATTTTAGCAATAATAATAATAATAATAATAATAATTATAATTAAATAATATTTTGTTTATAAATTTAATTTAATTTAAAATCAACATTATTTAATTTTTCTATGTGAATTGGTGGAGGGTGTCATGTGATAAAGATGAACATAAGATAAAATATAAATAGTTAAATCACATCGATTGTAACTTATACATAATATATCCAAAATAAAATAATTAATTATTTTGATACCAATTTTATGTCGATTTCACGATATATCGAATCCGATCATCATTCGCATTGCTTTCGCCTTCCTACCAAATAGAGTATTTATAATAACTTCACAACTCAGACGTACAACTACGCCCAGTCATCTTTTCACACAATAGTGCTCCTCGAGGGTATCCTTCTAACATTTCAGTCAAGTTGGTAAATTACAGCGTATGCAAATATATAATAATTCACCAATTAATCTGTTATTATTCTTTGAATACAGCCCAACTGCAGCTTGTTTTAAAAGATATTGTTTTTCTGATAAACGTATGCAAATGGTAATTCAAATATTGAGTAATTTTTGGTATCATAGATAATATAGATGATAAATTCAATTCAACTCGCGCAACCTCTGTTTTGAATGAGATGCTCTCTAACTACAGGATGACTGAACAAATTGAACCGATGTTTATATATATGATATTAAAAATAATTATAAAACCTTAATGCTTTTTCATTAATTTGATAAGGTTAATAGCAAGTGATGCTTCAAATGGAAGCAAATTAATATTTATAAATTATAAGTTATAAACACAATGGCAAAACATATGTAAATGAATGGGGCTATTTATGACGATATAGGCAAGTCTTTCGAATAAATATATTTCTCCAATATTTATAAAAGGCAATTTAAAAACAGAATCTTTCGTTAAAAGTTTTATCTATTGTTGATAATTATATGTGCTCAGCAATCCAAATTTGTTTGTTTATATGCGTGTGTATTATAGGTACTTAATAAAATTAATAATATTTTTGTTGGTATGATAAACACAAAATACGATATATCTCCTATCTGATATACATTTAAATATTAAAAATATTATAGTATAGTAAAACATTCACACACGTTTTTTTTTTTTATTTATATTATTATTTTGCTCCTAGTGGAGCTTTTATGTCATCTCATAAACCTATCATTACAACCAAGTTGGTAAATTACTCCGAATGTTAGTATATAACCATTTACCAATTGTGTACTGTACTGTACTGTAATAACCGAAAGATAGATGTTTTCAAAATACTATTATTTGTATATTTGTGATTAGCCCATAGTTATGCGTGTGCAGACATTGTTAATCTTTGAATAGCGTCCAACACCATATTTTCAAAGATATTCGTTTTTCTTTTTATTCCACCAACGAACAATTGGTCACCCAGCAGAAAAATTTTAGTATTAAAATAAATACCGAAAAATTTCCTATGAAAAATACCGGATTTGAACCAGCTATATTTCATGATTAATATATATATCGGCGCTTATACAACTGCTCTACCGAGTGTTACACACATATGATATACGAAATAAAACTTTAACATCTACAAGGGTTGTTCGATAAGTTGGAAAAAATTGTAACTATCTAAATGAATTTATTTATTAATATAATTTCTTTTCAATTCGATAGACACAAGAATACAATACGATGACTTTGGAATGAAAGGTTTTGTTTTTAAGAACCAAATGTCTTTCCTGGCTTAATACAAGGAGAACAAAGTTCAATGGTTTCCAAATTTGATAATGTTGATCTAATTTTATTACTACCATATATTGTTTTTACACAAATAACAAACAGAAATGTCTAAAGTTATTTGTTGTATCAATGAATGACAAAACAGAACTGTAATTTAAAAATAGAATGAATTATGGCAAAAAGAAAAAAATGGCATTAAAATAAATTTTTTCGAACAACCCTCACCAAACATATGAAATAAAATTTAAACAGTTAATATTGTTTACAAGCGCGATACAACATTTAATCCAACATAATTCACGTCGCACATTCAATTAATATGAAAATAAATTCGATATTACAACGATTTGAATTAAATTTTCATCTAAATAATATTCTACTCAAGCAAATTTGTTCAAAATAAATATAGTATTCAATGGAATACTTTTTTTCACCATTAGTTTAAACTATTAGGTCCTTGCATTAATAATGTCGAATTTTTGGCTTGAAAATGGCATTTATTTGTATAACAAAATGATTGAGTACATCAACCAATATATTGCCCATCGTTAGCTATGACTTCCTCCCATCTTTTGGGAAGTTTGTTGATTCCTCGTTTGAAGAACTCTTCATCTTTTGTCCCAATCCATTCATCGTCCCATTTTCGCACTTCTTCAGCATTTCGAAAGCGTACATCTGTCAGGCTGACCTGCATTGATCGGAACAAATGGTAATCAGAAGGAGCAAGGTCTGGAGAGTACGGGAGGTGATCAAGATGATCCCAACCGAGCCTCTTTATTTTTTCCTTAACGATGTTTGCACGATGTGGTCTGGCATTGTCATCGTGAAATAAAACTTTGTGGTGTTTTCGAGCTATCAATGGTCGTTCAAAAGTTTTTTGATTTGGAGCATGTTCACCGTAAGGTTCTACAAACTATCAGCAGCGGTTTTCTTCAAATTAAAAGAAAGTTATTAAACTTCCTCGCAAAACAACTTTTTCAGGCACGTAATTCGACATGTTCGAAGCAAAAAAAAACTTTGTTGTTTACACTTCAACGAAATGACATATACTGAAATTTATAGAGTAATGACAGACAAAAAAAAAGAATATGGCCGCGGTGTGTTCCGATGCAGACAACGCCAGTTACGCCAACTGTTATCAAATCGACATTATTAATGCAAGGTCCTAATATATACAATAATAGTCACTGTATGTAGTACTTTTAATTGATCACACGATTATAGATTATTGATTAATATATTAATTTCTTCAAATATTTGAACAACATATCTATTATATGTGTTTAAGTTAGGTATATTTATATATATGCTCGATTTAAGCGCGTACAGTTTTGTGTAGTAACATATGTTACTACATTATATACAATATACATCCGCTGTCCCAAAAATAATGAGATTGGCCTTATAATATATAAAATTCGTAGGTACTAATTGATGTATGTAGTGTGAACCGGCGTTAACAAAGTGGCAAAGTTTCAAAACCTTTCGTTTAACGGAATCCAAGTGTCCAGTGCATTAAGTAACACGAATTTTTGTGCATCGATTGAAAAATGTATAAAAAAACAAAGAATCAATATTAAATTTTGTTTTAAAATTGGTAAAAAAAAATGCCAGTCAAACGGCTTAAAACCGTTTTGATGGTGCGATAATTGTATAAGTTAAACTCACAAGTTATTATTAGAAGGTTTAAACGCGTCACAGTGATTGATGAAAATTGTATATAAGTAATTCTATTATAAACTTATGTACCAAATCCGATCAAAATCCAATAACAGCTAACCAAATTTATCTCAGATAAAAGGAAACTAAACTGATGACCCTTCCTGAGTAATATTTACATAAAAATTGTTCAAATAATTCCATTATAATGTCACGCAACCTATAATTTGTTTAAAATCGTATAATAAATTATATCCATTAAAAATTAAATAAAACACAAAAATAAATACTGGAATTTACACAAAAACACTCACACACACACAAATAACTAAAATAACGAATTTATTAAATATGTGTCTGGCTGGGCGAGGGTATCAGTAGCGAAGCCTGCGAGAAATAGCATTCAATTTACAATATGACTATATTTTTCTTACAAATTTGACTAAATAATGAAAAAAAAATTGCTAACGAACAGTGGGTAGCAACTGTTCAATTCCAAACGAAAACATTGATCTTAAGTGCAAGCTATATAAAACATTACAGCCTGTCCAATATTAACGCTTGGATCGGAGGTTGGAGGCGAAGATACAATTTTGAATTAGACAAGTTGTATGTTCAACCAAATATTGGACACGTATTATGCATGGAGGAGGAACGTGTGCCAATAAAACTGTTGAATGATAATCCAAAAGGTAGAAAGAAGGAAAGCCGGAAGTCCTAAGGTTAGATTGCCAAATGCAGTAAATTGTGATATGAAGATTCTTGAAATTCGTGATTGGAATACATTGACTGCGGATAGTTAAGGTTGGAGAAGGCTAAACCCGCACCTGGGTTTTATCTTAACGTCATCATGGAGTAAGTAATTCTGCCTATACTAAATTGTTAATCCATTAAAACTATAGCCCGTAATTCAATAAGATGATAATTCTTAAAATTCGATTTTCAGGAAAATTTTGTAAGTGGGTGTTTCAATTGTTTTTGCATAATGTAGTTTACTGTTAACTCGGCTGTACCAGAAAGACATCGATATAGAAAACATTTTTTTACGCTTCGCCACTATACGGATGGTATGGTCCTAATATTAGAAACGAATATGTGTGGTGGTGTCAACATAAGTGTTAATATTATAAATTTAATCTCAAATTCATATAAATAAAAAAAAATTGTACATTGGTTATAGAGAGACGATAAAGAAATTCAATATTATGTTAGTTAGTCACGCGTATACATTTCCATCGAGAAGTTTATAATAAAAATAGTGTATTGAATTCATAGCATTCGAATTATTTAATATTTATTTTATGCGAAAAATAATTAATTACAATAATTATTGTTTATAATTTCCACAAGTTTCTCATTATGCGATTGGTGGTCTGGTATATACGAAATGGGAATCAAACTCAAGTAATATAGTACATATATTGTATATGTTGTTTTCTAATAATAATTACGACTATATACGATTCTAACGAAATATACAGAAGAATTTAGTGCTCTTGAACTTCGTGAAAAATAATGTAATAAATATTAATATAGTTAATATAACCTAAATACATTTTTGTTTACAGTTTATATGAATCTACTACTTTATATATAACATATATATACGAGAATTTATATAAGTAAAATGTATATGTGTATGTGTATAATTGTATATAATAAATACACCATCTTATATATATGTATATAAGAAAACAAAATAAACAAATAAAATGAAATATTATTATACATGAAAGAAAATTCGTTTTTCGCTCTAAATTTAGTCTATCGTTATCGTTTGACCGATATGAAAAAGCACACGCATATTTATTTTCGGGTCGTGTTTTATATGTGAAAATTTTTTCTATGTGTGTAAAAGTGAAATTAATCAAAATCAATAAATTTTTTTTATTATATTTATTATTATTATTTATTTGTGTACGCATATAATTTTCATTTTTAACACCATCATAATATAAATAATAATTGTGAATTGTGTATGAAAATTTTAATAATATTATTAAATTACATTATTTTTACACATGCAATTATCTTTGTCTAGGGTTTGGGTTTGTTTGTTTATTTATTTATTTAATATAATATAGAAGAGATATATAGAATAGAGAGGTAATACTATAAAATAAATAACAAATGAAAAACAAACGAAATGTTAATAATATGATAACGCTGTATGATAACACAAAACGCATATATTTGTATATAGAGTTAACATTTACTTTATATAAGTTTAAGTTTTTTACAAATTTATAATGAATATGTAGAATACAAATTGTAATTTAATTAATTAATATAAATATTTAGGATAAACAAAGAAAAATACTATAAACAACACCATCATCCCAACACACAATACATATACTCAATATCCTACAACAACAATAATATTTTTTTGGATTATTTATATCATAAATAAAATGTGTTGCTTTCGTTTAATTTAATTTTTATGTATAGCATTTATTATATAAAGTATATGTATTTAGTTAAAAAGTTAACCCTATATATACACATTAAACATATAACAATTATAAATGTATGCGGTGTATTATTAACAGATTGAAGGGCAGTGAAGTTTTCTAAGGGGTTGCATAATACACATATTAATGACAGCTAATAAAGTATAAAACTTTTGAACGACGCCATATTTGAGGACAAATTGAGATTAAAACTAACTTGAATATATTTATTACAATATTTGTTAGAATTACATAAAATTTTTATACAATCTTAAGTGACTACTTGACTATAAAATTATTCAATAAAATCTCCATTAGCACCGGCAATAACTTCCTCAATCCGAGGTTGAAAACGACTGACGAATTAAATGCTCCTTATTCATGTTGATGGTGGTAGTTATCGGCATCTTTCAACAAAGAAATGGTTTTATGAGGATGTTTATTAGTCTCTCGTTCAACTACGCCCCAAACGTAATAACATGACGTTCGTTGCTCACAACATCTAAAACCATAACAGTAGTTGGAAATGACGTGTGCATAATGCGTAACATAACATGTTGTGAGCTTCTGCTAAAACTTGTTCAAAAGACGTTTTCCTCGGATAGTACTCTGCTCACGATTTTTGTGCCGATATAAATAGTCCTCTGCGCATAACACAGGATTTGTAGCGTAAGTCTTCAGAGAATTTAAGGTCTCTGGTTTTGCATGAAATTTTGTATTGCCATCTGGCAAAAAACCACAAATACTAAATTATTTTGTGTTGGTCCCTGGAAGAATTTTATTAATATATCAGCTTAATATGGCATATTCAATGTGTTAATAACAACTAATATTACTATATATACGCAATTGAGAGTTACACAATAAATTCTGTTTACAATTTACTTTAAGATTAAATTCAATTTAAGAAACTAAATCAAATTACAAATAGTACCAACAGTAAATATTGTATTCAGTCAATATTTTTCAACAGATTGCTTAAATACAATATTTCCATATAATATACGTACTTTGTATGTACGATATAGTTAACATACGGACCGAATGTACGCAGCGCAAAAAATTCAAATCAATTTGGAAATAACAAATTGTTATGTTCCGAAAGAATGTTGTAATAGCCAGTGTAATGTCTATCATTGCGTTGCGTTGCGTCACAATTCTGTTAACCGAGCGAAAACATTGTGTTTAATTTATTTTCTATAAACTCTTCTGAGTTGATGATATAACGAACTTTTCTTCAATCTTTAATTCATTGAAAGGACACGAGAACTTTACAGCAAAACTTGATTTCAAAAAAAATCCCACATACTTTCAATTGGTCACAGATAAGAGGACTCTATACACGGAGATCATTCTAAAATTATATTGTCATCCTTTAAAAGTTCAGTTTCAATTTATCCTTCGAATAGTAAGGTCGATGTACATTTGTAGCGTAAGTCTATTTAAATATACAACTATAAAAATTCAAAAACAAAAATAAAATAATTAAATAATTAAAATAAATAAAACAAAAAGCCGCAATAGAATTCAAAATAACGGTACATTGCTATAGAATTTGAATTTGAATTTAAATTTAAATTTAAATTGTTAAACTGTATAGCGTGTACAAAATATACAAAATACAGAGTAACTTGAAGATAAATCCACATCTACAAATTAATTAAATTTTTTTCAAATAAAGTGGAAAATGTTCTTGTGCAACACAAATATTTAATTGTGATGACACAAAGAACACCACCACCCAAAACTATAATAGACGACAATTCACCGAAAATACAACAAACCCCAAACATGATAAGCCAACAAAAACCAGTAATACAACCTGTATCTCAATCTCTGCAATATTTACCTCAGCCTAATGATATGCAACGAACACCAATTATGTGCACATCCCAACAACATCCAAATATTTATGCACCAAACCCACAAATCGGAAGTGCATTTCAACAAGTAACGACTCAGCAACCAATATATTACACACAACAATCTCAACCAACATATACACCTCACCAAATGGCTTATGTAACGGCCTATCCACCTTGTGAAACGCCAAAATATATACAAACAACTCTGCCATATGTATTAGAACCAACTTCAATACAATATAACGTATACAACAAACAACAAAATAAAATGCAACGACAATATAGTTCACCATCGACACAAGTCTCAAATAAAGAAGAAGATTTCAATAATATGTCCAGCAAAAGAAAAAGAAATAGTCCCCAACAAAGTCAAACAAATAAACAAAAGAAAATACAAAATAATAATTGGTTAAACCCTATTTCTACTTCAAATACTTACGAAATATTAGATAATATAAATGATGAGGAAAATATTATAAAAACATCAAATAAAATTCCACTGCCACCTCCAATCTTCGTATCAGGGGTAAAGGATATAACACCGCTCACAACATTACTAAAAGATTTATGTGATAAAAATTACAACATGAAAACACTTAATAATGAAGAGGTAAAGATACAATTGACATGCCCTGAAAATTATAGAAAACTAGTTACAGAATTAACCGAAAGAAAAACAGAATTCCATACATATAAAGATAAAAATCAAAAAAATTTCCGAGTAGTTCTAAGAGGGCTACATCCTTCAACCGACTTGGAGGAAATAAAATCTGAAATCGAAGAAAAAAACCATAAAGTTACTAATGTCTACAATATAAAACAAAGACTAACTGGAAACCCACTGCCATTATTCTACATAGATCTCCAACCAGCAGAAAACAATAAAGATATATATAAAGAATACGTTATATTGCACACCAAAATTAAATTCGAACCACCAACTTTTAAAAAAGAAATTCCGCAATGTTATATTTGTCAACGGTATGAACATACTTGGAAATATTGCAATAGAAAACCAAGATGTGTTAAATGCGCAGGGGAGCATTTAAGTCGTGATTGCAAAAGAAATACACGGGATGATAAGGTATTATGTGTCTTATGTAATGGAAATCATCCAGCTAATTATAAAGGTTGCAGTTATTATAAGCAACTAGAATTGAAAAAATTCCCAGCATTAAGAAACAGACAAGAAGTTGTCCAGACTCGTAGAACGCAAGCAAACCAGTATGTGCAGCCAAACTTAACTTACGCACAGGTAATTACAGCTACAAATAACCAACAACAAAATGAAAAAACGATAAATACCCATGCACATCTACAACAACAACAACCTCAACAACCTCAACAACAACAACAACAACAACAACAACAACAACAACAGCAACAGCAGTTCGACACACAGCCACAACAGCCATCAAATGATATATCTGAAATGAAAATTATGATGAGAGAACTTATGAGTCAAATTGGTCCTTTGATAGGATTATTAACCAAGTTAGTAACAAAAATGGTATAATGCCAAATCTTCTCAAAATAGTACTCTGATGTAAAATCATATAGGCCAATTAGCCTATTACCAGCTATTTCAAAAGTTTTTGAAAAACTTTTTGCTAAAAGATTAAAAGTAGTAATGTTGCAAAACTACATTATACCAAATCACCAATTTGGATTCCGTCAACATCACGCAACTACAGAACAAATACACAGAGTGGTTAATCAAATAATCAATACATTTGAAACAAAGAGTTATTGTTCTGCGGCTTTTCTCGACATCTCACAGGCGTTTGACAGGGTATGGCATGAAGGCCTCCTGTATAAATTGAAAAAACTACTACCTCACCACTACTTCCAAATTCTAAAATCATACTTGGAAAACCGTAAATTTATTGTCAATCATCTTGAGGAACACACAACAACTTTCCCAATAAAAGCTGGGGTTCCACAAGGAAGTGTTTTAGCGCCACTCTTATATTTCATTTACACGGCGGATCTTCCAACAACGAAACATACCATCACAGCAACTTTCGCAGATGACACAGTAATCATGGCAACGCATATAAATCCAATGATGGCTTCAAAAATACTCCAAGAAAACTTAAATGAAATTCAAAAGTGGCTCAGAATATGGAGAATAAAAGTGAATGTAGAAAAATCGATCCACGTCACATTTACCCTGTGTAGGTTAAATTGTCCGGCTGTAAATATTAATAATAATACAATACAACATGCTAACTCAGCAAAATACCTAGGTATGTATCTAGATAGACGCTTAAATTGGAAAACGCACATTATAAACAAAAACAAGCAACTAAGACTCAAGTTCAACAAACTGTATTGGTTACTGGGAAGATCGTCCCAGTTATCACTAGAGTGCAAAATAATTGTATATAAGGCAATCATAAGACCAGTATGGACTTATGGTATAGAACTATGGGGAGCCACATGTACATCAAATATAGATATAATAGAAAGATTTCAATCAAAGGTGCTCCGTAGTATAGTTAATGCACCATGGTATGTGCGCAACGATCTTTTAAGAAAGGACCTCAACATTTGTTCGGTTAAAGATTTAATTACGTCTAAAAGTACATCTTATTATAAAAGACTTCATGAACATCCAAATCAACTTGTGATGAAATTTTTAAATGCCAACGAACATGCACGAAGATTAAAAAGGCATATACCATCAGAATTAATAACAAGATTTAAATAAACAACACCCATCCTAATAAAAAAATGATTATTAATGTTTATGGTTAATTAAGGGTAATTGGATCACTGGATCCATTACTAACATTGCAAATAGTAAATCAATATATATAATTTAAATGTCAAATAAAATTACTTAATATCTTTGGTTCTTACAGTATACAGTAAGAAACTAAATGTAAGATAGATTGTAAAGATGCTAAAAATAAAAAAAAAAAAAAAAAAATCCTTTAAAAGTTTGTAACAATATTCGCTCGGTGTATGTGCGCAAATTGTCTTCCTGTATTATATAAAATTATTGCTAATTTAACGGCCATTCTTCAGAAATTATTATTTCCTTTAAAAGATTTAATTAAACTGTTCCATTTACCTAGTATCACAATTTTGTCAATACCGCAATCGCCGCAATGCATCCCCATATTGTAATAATCCCTAATCCAAGGAATTTAATGATAAAACTTTAATAAAAGCAAAGTTTCATCGGCATAGCGAAATCAAATCGTAGATTCATAGGTTCACAAGACGTGTTTGGCCATAAAATGTATAGGTTTGAAAATATTATCATTGTAAAACTGTATTTAACTTTTTTCGTTATAGCATTATAAATGCGGGATATTTTACGTAGAACACGACCATTTTTACCATCCTCAGAAGATTTTCTTCTAATTTTTTTTGTATTGAAGACACTTCTTGTATTCATTATTTATTTGAAACGATTTAAAAACTTTAAATATTGCAATGGATGATTTTCCGAAATATTTCACGATTTTATGAATAGTTCTACCATTTGCAAATACATTTTTATAATTGCTTTTACGTTATTCTGTAATTAAATATTTAAATTTAACTCATTTTAACCCCTCAATATGGTTTAGCAATTATGAAATAACAGAAAATTTTATGTGAATTTTGTATCAAATACAAATGCTGTAGAAATACTTCATATATTAAGCAAGAACTTATCTGAAATTTATGTGAAAATGTTTAAATATCTACAAGTTGCATAAGTAACATAATTTCAAATAAATTAGTTGACTTTCAAACTTTCGTTATAAAAAGTGTAAAATAGCAATTTTTTATAATTTATTTCTTAATATTTATGATAAAATTAAGTTTAAAAATCAATTTCATATTTTAAATCACATACGGAAGAAGAGGTTAACTTCAAATCCTGAAGTTTTAAGTCGGCTGTATGATTACTTGAATTCAAAAATTCTATATTTGTTAACATAATCATTAAACCAAAAAGTCATAACGAAAGTTCAACTATCTCACCAGTCCCAGTGTCTAATAATAAAAATATAATAGCTTTATAATGGCGATGTGCCAAATTAATCTCAGTTGTCTACGTATATATAGTTAAGCATTAGAAATTGGAATATATTCAACATTTTTTTACGTATATACGAGTATAAGTCTTTGGAATATATACACAATTAAACCACTTTTTCGTATTAATTAAACATGCCGAGAAATTTTTGTCTGAGTACAATATTTACTATAATATCTTGGGTCGCTTGTATGCAGTATCCACTGTACACTCATATATAAGGTTGTCAAATATCTCCCTTGCGCCTTTTTGTCTTTTTAATTTCGCGGTTATGTACATAGCGCTACAGAGCTCGTATCTGGCAACACTGTACATAATTTGAAAGCTCTTGACATAACAAACAAAACGACGCTATGTATGATTAGTTTGGATATTGCGTTCAACAGTTATAGACGTGTAAACATGGAGTTCACTAACGCCGAAATTCGCGCTATTTTAAAGTTTTCCTTCGTTAAAGGCAAATCCGCTAGAGAAACGTTCCGTGAGATTAATGGTGTTTTGGGGGATGGTACTCTATCACTTAGAACCGCGGAGGAATGGTTTCGACGATTCAGAGCCGGTGAAAACGACACCATGGATAAGCCAGCCGGCGGAAGACCTGTGACGACAAATACCGATCAAATCATGGAATACATCGAGTTAGACCGGCATGTGGCATCTCGTGACATCGCCCAGGAGATGGGAGTTAGTCACCAAACCATTTTAAACCATCTGCAGAAGGCTGGATACAAAAAAAAGCTTGATGTTTGGGTGCCACATGAATTAAAAGTGAAAAATCTAATGGACCGAATTTCCATTTGCGAAATGCTGCTGAAACGGAACGAACTCGACCCATTCTTGAAGCGGATGGTGACTGGCGACGAAAAATGGATCACATACGACAATATCAAGCGAAAACGGTCGTGGTCGCAGGCCGGTGAATCGTCCCAAACAGTGGCCAAGCCGGGATTGACGGCCAGGAAGGTTTTGCTGTGTGTTTGGTGGGATTGGAAGGGAATCATCCACTATGAGCTGCTCCCATATGGCCAGACGCTTAATTCTACCATCTACTGCGAACAACTGGACCGCTTGAAGCAGGCGATCGACCAGAAGCGTCCAGAATTGGCCAAAAGGAAGGGTGTAGTGTTCCACCAGGACAACGCCAGACCACACACTTCGTTGATGACTCGTCAGAAGCTACGGGAGCTCGGATGGGAGGTTTTATCGCATCCACCATATAGCCCGGACATAGCGCCAAGTGATTACCACCTGTTCCTGTCCATGGCGAACGCCCTTGGTGGTGTAAAGTTGATCTCAAAAGAGGCTTGTGAAAAGTGGCTGTCCGAGTTCTTCGCAAATAAGGACGGGGGCTTCTACGAGGGAGGTATTATGAAGTTGCAGTCTAGATGGAAACAGATTATCGAACAAAACGGCGCATATTTGAACTAAATCCGATTACTGTAACACTTTTTATAAAGCATTGAATAAAGAGCAAAAAGGCGGAAGGGAGATAGTTGACAACCTAATATATTATCTGTATTATGTAAATTATATTATGACTGAAATTTGATATATATTAAAATTAAAGAGAAAATAATAGACGTAGTATGTAAGTGTAAGTAAAAGTACGTAAAGTTTATATAGCGAGATAAAAATGTTTTTACACGCAGTCAAAAAATTCCAACGTTAAGCTAACTAAGTGCCGAGGTCTAGTCATGACATTTAAATGACAGGAATGTAATAATTTTTTTCAAAATTAAATAATAATTTGTATTTTTCGGACAGAGGTATAGTCTATTTTGTCAATTATTTAAATAGTATTTTAATCCATTTTGAATCTATGTTAGAATTATCAACACAACTGTCTATAGTACAGTATTGTGTATTCTATTGTATTAGGTTCTGACCACATGTATATTATTTAACATTCGTTATCCTTAGCATATGGTGAAACAATCCGATTGGATAGTATCTATACCATATATGCACTTTATCTCATCTTTATCTATTAGAATTTCTATATTGTCCGAATAATATTATATATTTACACCAAAATATTTACCATAAAATTTAATGTCCAAAGACTTTTTTCAGTAACTGTGTGTGTATGATATTAAAATAATTTTAATGATTATTATGTTATATATGCAATAAATAAATATGTGAATGTAAATGATGATGACGACGTTTAACATTTTCACTTTATTTGATTGATCCATATTATTTGTTGATATTCAGTATTTTTGAAATATAAAATTAATTTATTACTTACTTACTTACTCCATGGCGTTACAACCCGGGTGCGGTTTTAGCCTTCTCCAACACGCTTTTCCAACCTGACCTATCCGCAGTTAATGTCTTCCAATCCCGAATTTTAAGGATCTTTATATCACAGTTTACTGCATCTAGCCATCTCGGTGTTCCGGCTCTCCTTCTACCTTCTGGTTTACTATTTAACAGTTTTTTCGACACCCGCTCCTCCTCCATGCGTTCTACGTATCCAAGCCATCTCAATCTATTGATCTTGATTGTTTTGACAATATTTGGTTGACCGTACAACTTGTCTAATTCAAAATTGTATCTTCGACTCCAACCATTCTGTTCTTTGACGGGACCAAATATGCCACGGAGTACCTTTCGTTCGAAAATCGGAAGTATTGTTCCTGGTTCTGTGTCATGCACCAAGCCTCCGACCCATACGTCAATATTGGACGTATTAAAGTTGTATATAGCTTGCACTTAAGATCTCGTTGTAATGTTTTCGATCGGAATTGTTTTTTTAACCCGTAATGACATCAATTTCCAGTTGCTACCCTGCGGCGTATTTCCTCTTCAATATCATTTTCTACATTTATCAACGATCAAAATTGTGTTCTCCAATATTAACCGTTTGATCTCGAATTCGTGGTGTATTTGTTGCCACCTAATATGTCCTCACTGCCTTTCCCAGTGTATAATGGATCGCCATGTCTATCAACCGTCTCAAAGTGATCAGATAATTTACCTCGGATTCGTATCTGAGACGTCACATTTTCCAACGTCATAGCCACCAAATCTATCAGTTTTTTTGGAATGCCAAACTCTTCCATAATATTCCATAACTTTGACCTATTGACGCTATCATATGCCACTTTAAAATCAACAAACAAATGGTGTATCAACATTGAATTCCGTACACTTTTCCAAGATCTGCCGTATACTAAATATTTGACCAGATGTAGATCGATCTGCGCAGAAACCACACTGGTATTCTCCGATAATTTCATTGGCGTATGGAATAAGTCTATGGTATAGTATATTAGCAAATACCTTATAGCAAATGTTTAATAAAGTTATTCCTCTGTAGTTGTTAAATTCTGATTTGTCACCCTTCTTGTACAATGGACAGATAATACCATCTTTCCACTCATCTGGCACCTTTTCATTATTCCAAATCTTTACAATTACCTCGTGCAGTTGATACCATAATGCATTTCCACCATATTTAAAGAGTTCACCTGGTAAGCTATCAGATCCAGGTGATTTATTATTCTTCAGCTTCTGTATAACATTCTTTACTTCGTGTATTGATGGTTCAGCTATAAATGGCTGGGCGGTTTGAAATTGCACATCTTCCATAGTATTCACTGGCGTATTCACATTTAATATATCTTTAAAGTACTCGGCCCATCTTTCGAGACACCTTTCCTCTTGTGCCATAACCTGACCATGTCTGTTTTTGCACAAAAAAGGTTGTTGATTGTATCCGTTGCAAAACGTTTGACATTCCGGTACAATCTTCTATTATCGTTGTTCCTGTTAAACTTTTCCATTTCGACGTAAATCTTTCGTTCCAATTCTCGTTTTTTCTTACGAATCAATTTACGCTCGAAATCCCTCTTCTCACGATAGTCTTCCGCAGCGGTCCGTATAGCCCGCCTTAGCATTTTCAGCCTGGATGCATTTTTTGCATCCCGAGCATTTCTACATTCATCATCATACCACTCATTTCTTACTACCTTCCCCTTTCCAATCACCTCTGTTGCGGCACCTTCAGCGCATGATTTTAAATAATTAATTAATTACCGCTAAATACAAAATAAGATTATAAGAAATATATTTCAATGTTTTAATATATTGTAGAAGGAAAAAAATCAAAGAGATTTGTGTTGTTATATGCAAAAATAATAATCGAAATTAAAATTTAAGAATTTTTTTGTGGTTTTACATTGCGGTGATCTCATATATGTGAAATATTAAACCGGAACGAAATAACCGAAATAATTCAAATTAATTAGTTTTAAACTATCAAATACGCGTATTACACCAACTAAAAAAACAAAAAAAAATAATAATTTAAACCTATCTGAAGAATTCGGCAATGGACGTGATGCAAATACTACGTAACCCAAATGCGTATAATTGTACCATTGCTTTTAATGATGATGGGTGATGAAAAAACACTTTTTATCATATTAAAATTATTGATGACAAATAAAAACACTGATAATCTTTTTCAATTTTTTCTTTATTAATTTCTTCCAATACCACCATTCAATACAACATACATAATATATATCATTTTTAAAATCGTAAAAAATATAATTTCGGTTTCTTTTTCCAAAAACAACCGCAGCTCCCTCATTTCATTTACCTTTATTCCGAAAAGGAATTTTGACAGTCCAATGCACTTCGACTCATTATGACAAGCATAATGAGCGACTAATGCTTGTGATAGACATTACATTGTGACAAGCACAATGAGCAATGTTTGAATAACATTGTGACAAGCACAATGAACATATTATGACAAGCACAATAAAAGAATAACATTGTGGCAAGCACAACGAACCCAAAATTTAATAAATAATACTGTGACAAGCACAATGAACACAGTGTACATACAATTGACAAATATTACATCAACAATTATCCTCTGTTATTGACTTTTTCTAAATATTGTTTGTTATAATATCATACAACATCCCAAGATCAAAGTCTATATATGGTTATGGTATATGGCATATGATATATGGTTGATAGGCATTTTACTGAAGATCTTAGTTACTCACGAGTGCATAGTAAGTTATATGGGTTTATTGTCCAGGCTCATAAATAAGGTAAACCACAATATTTACGGAATTTTTAATGATACTTTATTTATTCAATTATTCTTTTATATATGTATAGGCGTGAATATGGTCGTGTTTGTGTGCAAATATTCATTGATAATCTTTCAATTACGCGTTCATTGATTAATGGCAAACATTAATTGTTGTTAAATTGCAGACATTTTCATTGCAAGTTTGTTTATATTTATTTATATAGAGAGTTCTTTTAAAAATGATGACTATTGAAAAAATTTAATATAAAAAGTTTATTTATTTTAATTATTTTTTTATTGACTTATTGCTGATTCAATATTTTTTATCAAATCTTATCAGTTATAACTGATTTATCAATAGCATTATAATTTTTATCACAATTATAATTTATTTATCATTTTATCTGTATATTAATTTAGCGTGTGCAATATATACGAGTAAATTGTATAGGTTTTTACCATCATAATTAATATATAATTTGTATTGTAACTATATATACGAATTATTAGTAAAATTATGAAATTGTATAATAAGCGTATTAGTATGAAAGGATCGTTTTTAAGTAAAGAAAAACATATTTATGTTGTAAATACTGATAATAAATTTTTATTAAATATAATTACCATTGTTACAACGCCATTTCATAATTTTGCCGCAATTTTTAAATCGCATTGAAATTTCTCCTCTTCATAATTGTGGCAGTGCTGTAGAGTGCAGTGTGTGCGAAGAGTTCATGTGCCATAGATCTGAACAAGTGTGGTAATCTGATGGAGCAACATCTGGTGAATAATAATACGGGTGTGGTTACATCTACCATCCAAGTGTTTCGCTCCAACGTTCCTATGACTGGTTTTACTACCAAAGAACAAGAATTTTCGTACAAAAGAATGCATTTCCCATGTCTATTAACCCTTTCTCATTGTTTTTACTTTAAATTCATCGTTCAATTTAATTAATTATTATTTGTAGCGCTCAACAGTGATAGTTTAACCGCAGCTTTCCACAATTCTTAATTGTATCACGTTTTCTACCAATCAAACAATAACAACAAACCTGCCTCTATTTTCTGTGATATAATATTACAACTGGTGCATTCGTATACAATTCTCACATTTAATCAATATAATATATTTATGTAATAGATATTTTCAAATAATAACACCTTAATTAAAATGATTCATAAAATATTATTAATTTATTATTACTTGGTGTTTATAATTGTATCGTATAAGTATGTAAAATTGTATTACATATAGGTACAGTGAAATTGCCATTCATAAGTGAAAGTCGCTTGTAAACGAAAATTTTTGAAGTACGTTGAAAATTACATGTAAATTTATTTACTATTCCTATTCAATGGAATCTTCACATATTTAATTGAACATGTAAAATAAAATATTAAATTTCTCTGTAGTGAAATTGAAAAGAAAAGAGGATGTGAATACAAATAACAAAATGAAAAAGGGGATTGTTGAGACGAATCTTGCTTTTAACAATTTGTTCCCAATTGTTCATTAGATGTTTTTATTTTTGCAATATATAACTGAATTCCCATTTAACAGACAGTCCCTTCTTGCGATTACACATTGAGTTGAAATTTCTCTGTAAAAATATTGTTTTCTATTTACGAAACTTATATGACAATTGTACACAGTTTTTAAATACATACTAAAATGTTTATTAAAATTATTATTAATTACATATTGTGTGACAATACACATTTAGGTGTAGATTAGTTACGCAAATAAAAAAAGGGAAAGATTATATTGCAATGAAAAAATGATATATTTTACATGTACACTGTGTGGCAAAATAAAGTAGTTGTTAATAAAGTTAATTTTTTAGTTAATTTAATTCTTTAATGATTGAAATTATAATTAGAATTGAAGTGATATAAACGCAAATGACATTTGCTTTTAATAAGACGGTCTCCTATTCCTATATGCCGCACGCTAGCTTATTATGAAACAACAATAAATTTATTGAAAGAAAAGTTTAATGAATCGATTATTTTGAAAAATGAACCATATAGTCATTTGGTCACCAAGGGCATGCAATTATACAATAGATTGTTTTTTATGGGGCTATGTGAATTCATTGAATACACTATGTCAACGAAACACAAATAATTTATAGTTCATTGCGAGGCAACAATTAAGTATGTGCAACTTGTTACTACTAAGACATTCATAATAGCAGAATTTATCAATCTTTTCGCATTTATTCCTTGAAATGGTTATGTTAATTTGTCTAATAAGATGATAACATCATTTTAGCCGACTTCGCATTCTGCCTTGGGATTATCTATGAAGCATAAATATTTATGTTGCAAATGCAAAATTGAAAATTAACATTAAAAAAATAAATGACGATCGTATAATGATGTCTATGGAAAGGTGAACGTAAAGTAAAGTCATATGCTTTATTATGGTCATTTAAAAAACGATATTGCGTTAAAAATTTATATTATTTATTTTTATATAATTATAAACATTTTCTTACTTTCATTTTAAAAAAAAAGCGTATTTATGTTTTATATTTATTAAATCAACAATATGAAATCCTTATTGGAAAAAAAATTTACATAAAATTCATTTAAACCTTTTCAATAACTCAACTGATTTAATATACAAATATAAAAATGTTATTAAACCTTGGAGCTTTCATTGCAATTCTTTATAAATTTTATAATTTAATGAATATATACACTTCCCCATGATTTAACAAAACATATTCTTCTAACTCTTGAAAAATTTTATATTGAAAAATTAAATTTCGTATTCATATATAAATTATGCATACAAATACATGCAATATATTAACTGCGATTGCACCTATATATTGTCTCTCTTGTAGTACAGGATGTTTGCCGGGAAGTTTTACTACTTTTTTGTTTGATCTTCATTTTGGTAAACATGAATTTTTACAGTTCTCATATTTGGCGAAATTATATATAAACCAAAGTGTTTTAATCGTATAAATATATTTTATCAAAATAAATCATCAACCCAACGCATTGCCATCAGCGATCGATATATGATACAAAAATTATTCATTTTTGAAATGATTGCCAACTGGTGTTGAAAAATGCGTTTTGTACAACAATGTAAATCGAAAAAGATCGTGTAGCAAGAAAAATAAACCAGTGCAAACAACATAAACAAAAATTATCCATTTTTGAAATGATTGCCAACTGGTGTTGAAAAATGCGTTTTATGCAACAATGTAAATCGAAAAAGATCGTGTAGCAAGAAAAATAAACCAGTGCAAACAACATATACAGCAGATATTTATCAAAAGAAGGTTATGTTAGTAGTTTGGTGGGATTAGAAAAGCATTGCCTATTTTGAATTTTTATCAGCAAGTTAACACCTTAGTAGCATCAATATAACCATGGTTAAAAAATAACGAATTAGTTATTTTAATACATTACACAAACGTTACTTAAACATTATGTTTCGGTCAGTCAAGTTAATACGTTTTATTAATGTTACGTGAATGTCAATTGTCAACGTTTTGATTTGGTTATTTGATAACCATTTTATAACGTTTAAATTATGTTACATATAAACGTTGATACAGTGTAATTATAAAATGTTAGGAAAACGTCATATACAGGGTTATTTATTACTATCGCATTCAGTTACCGTTTGCTTAACGTTTTACAAACGTTAGTTTAACCGAGAAAAGTTAACTAATAACCTGTTAGCATCGTTTAAACTACGTTAATTCAACATTTACTAAACGTTACTACTGAGTTACACGTTAACTTTTCTCTGTTATATATAGGTTTCATAAAAACATCTATAAAACGTTTACATAAAACCCGTTTTGAACTAGAGTTTATTTGTAACTCGGCAAAAATCCTATGACAACGTTAGTGCAAAGTTATTACGACGGCAAAATGACGTTGATATAACCATGCCGGTTATATAACCTCGACTATACAACGGTTTATAAACCGTTTTTAAACCACAAAATCGTCATGGACGATATATTATTGAATAATATTATTTAATTGTATCAAATAATTGCCTTTTGTTTTCATTAAAAAAACGGCAATGTTTTTGTTGCCAATCCAATAAATGGATACGTTAATAAACAAAATAGTCAACAGAAAATTCTCGAATTATTCATCAGTCACGTTTGCATTCATTAAAAGTGACAGTATGGTGGCCTATGTGGTATATGAACTTGGTATTACGGTTACTGTTACTGCATAGAACGTTATCATACAACATGATTGATAACTTTTTGGCATCAGAAATGGATGCATTGGGTTTGATTAACATTTGATTTCAACAAGAAGGTTCGCGCAACTTCACTTACAGCCAATGTTACAATAGAATTACTGAGACATTTGTTTTTAACAACAAATTATCTCAGGAAATAGTGATGTCGATTGGCCTCCATTGTCGTCAGGTTTAACATAGGCTCGTTATTCTTTTTGTTGGGATATCTAAAGCACGCATTTTATGCCAACAAACCGGAAACGCATCAGCGATTAAAACAAAACATCCGTGATTAAATTCCTGTTATAATCTATGAAAATGTGATGTTATAAAAATAGATACGGACATTAATAGTTGACATTTTCTTCCATGCACGTAATTGCCTACATTAAATAAAACATTTTTCATCGTTATACCATTTTGTTTTCATTTTCCATAAATTTATACAGAAATAAAGTAGTAAACCTTGCCGACGACAAACACCCTATGCTATACTTGTTTTATTATTTATTATCTCAAAATAAAAAATAATATTATTTAAATAATACCTATAATATTTATTTAATTAATGCAAATACACATTGATAACATTGGAAAATTTATCTTTTAAAATTTTACACATTCGGAAGGTCTTTGACTGGTTGACTTTTAAAATATAAATTATAAATAATTTATTATTTATAATATAGCGAGTTACTGACTGCTTTTACGGATAATTTGTACTACTACAGTATTACAATTAATATAATTTTAATTTTAAATTTGTAATTCATCAATTTTTTTTATTTATTTATGTTTTACAACAACAATATTTATTTGTATTAAAAACATAAATTATTTTATTTGTATATACACAGAAAAAAAAGACTTTATATTGTATATTTTGTATTAGTATAACCAGTATAACATTAAAAATAACATGAAATTAAATTACCATGACAATTATTTCAAAATTCTATGCACAATACAGTTGATATAAATATAAATTATATACACCAGAAAAAAACAACAATTAACAATTGGGCCAATAACAATATAATGTGTATGAAAAATTGTATTTATGTTATAATAAATATAGCGTGTTGCGTTACCAAACATTGCAATGAATACCAAATAGATATGAATAAAAAAATTGATATGAAATCGTAATTGTATTATTTAATATTATTATAATTGCGCCGTGTATGGTTTTATGTTGTACAGTGAAACCTCGACAAATTTTTACAAAATTAATAATTGGAAATATGAATTCTATTGTATATTATTTACGGAATAATTTGTTAGTGGACAACACAATTGTTTTATTATTTCCTTTCTTATCCATTGTATTTCGATTTTAAATTAAACTAAAATCATTTATTTTGATAATTTTAAAATAATCTAATTAATTTTTGTTTATATAAACTATGATTTTCTTGTGTAATTTTCGTTTGTTTTGCTTTTAGTCACATAAATCATGGCATCATAAATATTTGTGGATAATTCTTGTATACTGAGATCGACCTATACACGGACGGGGATATTTAAAAATTATTTATTACGTTGTTTACGAATTCTTTTATTTACAATATAAGGAAAAAACAAAGTTTATGTGATGTGAATTTTAGTAAAAGAAATAAATATAAATACAGCCTGTGTTCCATAATCAACCGGAATGGCTATGTAAATCATAAGTAGCGCCATTTCTCAGTTTTTTTTTGTGATTATGTTCTGTGAGCGTTCCTCAACAAATTGTAGAAATTTCATAACATTACATGCTGTAAAAACGAAAATACAGCACGAAAATACAGTTACAGCTGTTTTTATGCTTCGATCGAAAAATGAATATAAAAACAAAGAACCAACATTAAATTTTGTTTTAAAATTGGTTAAAATGTTACAAGCAAACGTATGATTTGTTTAAAACCGTGCTGATGTCGAAAATTTTGCGTTAAAATCACAAATTTTTAAATGGTATAAATGCTTTATAGAAGGCAGAGATGTTATAAAAGTGATGATTAACGTCCAGGTCGAACATCTGAAGCAATTTAACGAAGAATAGACTGAAAAAGTGCTTGATTTCGTGAAAATTTTTAAAATATTGGAATACCGAAAACAATAATTCTTCTAATTTTAATTGTCTTACGATAGGAGAATTCAAAGTTTGTTCCACATCAATTAAATGATGATAAAAAAATAATACCGAATTGACTTAATAATCAATATTTTTTTTACTTAATAATTCACCATATTCACTTAATTTAACTCCCAGCGACTAATTTATATTCCCTGAGCTTCATTTGGCTATAAAACGAAACCGTTTTGCATCAGTTGAAGATATTCATAAGGTGACGACCACCGCGGTTCTCTACACTATTCCAATCACAGACATAAAAAAATCATTTGATTCACTTGTTGAAAGTGTGGAAATCGATATATTTCTTTTGATGGAGATTTATATTGAATAAATAAAATGGTTTTTGTGAAAATTTAATATTTATTATTGTGTTTCTTTCCACCCTTTCCGGTTTGTTATGGGACATTTATTTAATTAAAACAAGAATTTTTTGATCGAAATCCATCCTGCTCCATTCGAAGAACTGGTTCGATCTATTCTGATATTTTTTTTTGTAAAATATGAATCAGCAGTTTATTGGTGGTATTCAAGAGGTTTATTACCTCTCCAGTTTGTGCAAATACACCGGTCACACTTTTTGTGCAGCTTCATAATCAAACCATTTTTACAATCCTTTGGACATTTTTCACACTCGTTGTATTATTGTCAGTAATATAATTACTGTGGTTACAATACCTGAACACACAAATTATAAAAATAAAAATATAATGATTAGAATTAGTTTATTGTTTATATATTTTGTGTTGTTTATTTCTTCTATAGTAATTTTTTATAGAGAAGAATATATAAGTAGAGATTTGTATATTAAACGATTTATTTATTTAGTTTTGATATTTGTTTTATCTATGATATTATTAATTATTAGCCCTAATTTAATTAGAATTTTATTAGGTTGAGATGGTTTAGGGTTTACTTTAAAATAGTCTAAAAAATGACTTATCAATTAAATTAATTTATAAATAAAAAAAATATATAAAATTATAATTTTATTTATATTCTAAATTCTCTGCTGAAATATATATGTTATATATATTAATCATGAAATATAGCGGGTTCAAATCCGCTGGTTTTCATAGGAAATTTTTCGGTATTTATTTTAATACTAAAAATTTTCTGCTGGGTGACCATTTGTTCGTTGATGGAATAAAAAGAAAAACGAATATCTTTGAAAATATGCTGTTGGACGCTATTCAAAGATTAACAATGTCTGCACACGCATAACTATGGGCTAATCACAAATATACAAATAATAGTATTTTGAAAACATCTATCTTTCGGTTATTACAGTACAGTACAGTACACAGTTGGTAAATTGTTATATACTCCCATGCGGAGTAATTTACCAACTTGGTTGTAATGAAAGGTTTATTAGATGACATAAAAGCTCTACTAGAAGCTAAATATGAGTCAAAAAAAATAAAAAAAAATAATACTTGATGTGAAAGTGGATTTTCAAATCTTGCGTAAATTTTGGTACACCCTTTATTATTAAGAAAAAAAAAATAGTAGATCAATTAACTAATAAAAGCATATACGAAAAAAGTAACACCTAATTTAATACTTTCCTTTAAAAAATCTGGTATATTAATTTCAATATTATAAAAAGTAAAATGGGTACAAGGATTTAGTTTTTTTTATTTTAACGATAAATATATTAAAAAATTCAAATCACATTGTTTATAATCTGAAATAGATACATATTATATATTATTGACTGTACCCATTAGCTCAGCTTCCTCTTCTATCATTGCATCAACATTATTTTCGTATGATATTATGTGTATGCAAGTGTTTGAAGGTTTTGCATTGAAAGCCGCTGTTTATCTTTTCATTTATTTATTATTTTTTTATCATTTAATATCTAAATTTGTTAGTAAATATTAATCGAAATATATGCCGTCAGAAGTTCACTTCACACCTTTACCCTAAGACACTTTTCTGTCAGACGTAGTATTCCGCGACAAAAGAATGATAAATCTACCCAATAATCGACTGCTGCACATAACTTCCAAATGCCTGTTCAAAACAATCGGAACAAGGTGGTAAATGGCTTCGGCCGTTACATCTGTCAAAATCTAAATGCAGACCCAATTGGTAAATTGCTATATTACTGTTCCAAAAATAACGAGAATAGCTTTACAACATATATAGAATCCGTAGCGCTGTTAGCTAGTAATTGCTTTATGTAGTGTGACTCGATCTTAACAAACTGTCAACGTTTCATAACATTTTGTGGTACTTGTTTAACGTGCAAATCGATGTATTTCAGACTTGGCGTAATAGTGATCATACAAAATTTTGGAAAAATTATAAAATTGTATATATTTGTTTATTTTGACACCTGGCAAAAGTAAAGTAATGAGATTTTCATAAATTAAAGAAACAACGTAAGTTAGGTGATTTTGCGAGATTAGCCCTACATATAGGTATTACAATATACAACAGATAATTTTTCAATTTATCCATCTTCAAGCAAGAGTCGTGCATTCATCGTATTATTTATTATCTATTATTTGTTCATTTACGAATCTAATTATAGGTGCGAATTATGAAACGTATCTCATTGTTTGCCGGATTAACAACCTTATTTGGACGTCCAGAATGTTCAGCATCATCGGTGTCTGCCACGTTTAAAATCATCAATCCAAAGTTTGATGGTTGTTGTAGATGAAGCAGAGTATCAAGGGGACCTGGTGCATAAATTTGCGGATATTAAAATTACATAGAATTTCTATATATGATTGAATCGAAGGATTAAGGTTACATTTTGTTCAATACGCAATACGATGCATATAATAATTGTTCAATTATATAAATTTCTGTTCTTGTTCTCATATCCGCATAATATTTAGTTAATTTTTTGCGTATATAAATAATAATGTAATTATAAACTATAAAAAAATTGTTTTTAATATGTAATTTAAAAATATAAAAATACTCGAATAATTTTTTTGTTATAATATTATTAACAGAGTACAAAGTATCGGTAATAGTTTTTATACGAGTATATGAAAAGTGTTATTTAATTTATAAAATTATCAATTATTATGAAAAAAAATAGGAAATTTCAACCAAATCGAATCCGGATATGATTCTTCTATTTATTACACTGACGGTTTTTTTTTATCTACTTATTTATAAGTTAATATCCTGTCGTTCAAATGTGTTCATGTAATGGTATATAAAATAAAAATTATGTAAATTGAAATTACACAGAAATATATTATTCATTTTATTTGTATTTCAATTTACAGTTACAACCGCTTTTATTAGTTTCGTTCCATAATATAATAATTTAATATTAGATCACATTTTATATTTGAATACAAAAATTGTATTAAATTAATTTAAGGGGAAACATCTGCCCAATAATAATTTCAAACTATATGCTGAATTACTGTTCTTGCAAGCGGTATAATTTGTCAACTTGAATGAAATAAATGTTTGTTGGTAGATGTCATAATAATCTCCATTTGCAGTAGTCCTCATGATTACTGCACGTTGATGTTAATATTACAGTTATATAAAAATCATTTCCTTTCCGAGTGATATACTATATTCTGTTATTAACATCTTGAAATACATCTGTAAACGTATATTTTCATTTTACATATTACTACATATACGTCATTTGTTGTGTCTACAAATATTTCATTTTGATTAACAAGGTGTTTTAGATATTGCGACGGTAATATAATACCAATACTAGATTTTCTTTTTATTTAAATATTTCAGAAGGATATCGAATCCAACCAATAGAATATTATTAGATTGATTACTATGAGTTACACGCCAAGTCATAATACACCACATATAATATATAGTATCACTTGGTAATCAATCTAACAATGAAGTCAAGATGGTAAATAACTCCGTATGCGTGAATATATAACAATTCACGATGATTGATCTGCGATTATGTGTCGATATATAGATAATTTTAAAATTAATTTGATTTGTGGAAATCGTACATGAAGTTGTGTTTGCAGACATATTGTTAATCTCTGAAAATCATTCAACATATTTGGAAATTGAAATTCTTGATTTTTCATATTACGAACAATTTTCAGTATGAAAAATACTGAAAAATTTTTCTCACGTATATGTACCGGAGGAATTAAAACCCGCAAACTATAACGAATTGAATGGTATGCATTCAAACCATTGTTGTGTAATGTATCATTTTGACTAACATTAACTTCGTAACAATAATATCATAAATCCGTACGTGCACTCTCTTAAATTATCTGAATATAGCAATAATTATCTCATTTTTGAAATTTGCACAATATTAGCATTTAATCTGACCATGAGATACATTTGAAATTAATACGAACATGTATACAATTTACACTTCCGCTTCCATACTCAATGGAATGTTGACTAAACGATAAGCAAACATTTTGTTCTTTTGCAAACTTTATCCAAGCTTGATGCGGACATAAAATTTTATTTCTGCTTTGTTACCCAGAACTGTATCATTCTAATTGTTTGCTGTGACACATGTATGTTGTGATGTTCTTATATATATGTGACATTTTGAATATGCGTAAATTATTATCTTTTTTTGTAATTAAATTTATTTATTGAATTTATAGTATATTAATTGAATGAAATACAGCATCCTTTATATACTAACTATAACTATATAATATTTCTATAACCGCAAGAATAATGAGTTGAGTGTGTAATTATGCGATATAAGATGTAAAAACCAATATTAAGAGAGTGGTACACAATTCATTGAATGCCTCTACTTTAAAATAATGTAGTTTAAAGATTTTTTTGTTCAAAGCATGCCTATAAAATTCAATGTATATAACACCTCTGCCAAATCCATCAGTATGAGGTGGTGTTCTCAATAAATGTTTATATTTAAAACCTAGATTAAATGAAAACTCAGTTATTTCTAGTAGCTTCATCGTATAATACCGCATTTAATGTTTTCAAATATGATAACGGATCAAAAGAATACATCGTTAGCGTTTAGCCCTCTTATCTATACCCGGAAACACTCTTTAGATATCTTCTAACTACATAAAAATCCATATATATACTATACAAAATAAAAGCTATCTTTCACATATACTTCACGAATGAATGTGTATATTCTTTGACGTCGATGTTTTAGTATTTTTTTTTCTTTGCACGAGTATTATTATACAATTAATTTAATTTGCCAACAGGTGCGTGATTTCAAAAAATATACATGAATATATTGTATGTATATCAACTATTCTATAAACAGGTGTACCAGTTAATGTCCGCCGTTTTTTAAAGTGAAAAAACATAATTTTGGTGGGAGAAAACTCAAAAATTCTTTATTCAAAATATTTTCCATCACTAGTTACACATTTTGTCTACCTCACAGGCAATTTGTGGATAACACTGATAAAAAATTGTTGTTCCTTTGATGAAAACCAGTCAGAGACCCAATTTTCGAGTTGTTCAGACGTTTTGAAGTGCTGGTCATTAAGGGCGTGGTCCATCGATGAAAACAAACGGTAGTCTGAAGGAGCGAAGTCTGTTGAATAAGCCGCATGCGATAAAACTTCCCAGTTAAGCGCCTCTAACGTTTCCTGGACCGGTATTGCTTTGTGTGATGGTGCATTGTCATGTAGGAAAACTACCTTGTGTTGTCTCTTTTGATATTCTTGTCGTTTTTGCAGCAAAGCACGGTTCAAATTGATCATTTGTTGTCGGTAGCGATCAGCATTAACAGTTTCACCAGGTTTTAGAAGCTTGTGGTACACCACACCTTTCTGATCCCACCAAACACAAAGCATTCTCTTCTTACCAAAGCGATTTGGCTTTGCAGTCGATGTTGATGGATGGCCTGGTGAAACCCATGATTTTTTGCGTTTCGAATTCTCAAAATAAATCCACTTTTCATCACCAGTCACGATTCGTTTGCGTGTCGTCTTCATTCAATAGAGACTGCAATTCGGTGTCCTCAAACTTTTTCGGCTGTCCAGGGCGCTCTTTGTCTTCCACATCAAAATCATTACTTTTGAATCGGTGAAACCATTCTCTGCATGTTCTTTCTGATAAAGTGTTATCGCCATAAGCTTCTACAAGCATTCGATGTGATTCTGCCTCAGTTTTCTTCAAACGAAAACAAAAAAGCAATGATGTCCGCATTTCGCGTTTTACTGACACTAAATTCGACATTTTCAATTATTTTTTTAACAATGTTGTTACTCGACAAGAGGTCTGCTGTCAACTAATTTTTGGAGAGAAATGTCACAGCTTTTAAACAAAAAAAAATGCAGTCATTGTGGTTTACTACTACCGCTTGTAGCGCCATATATATGTGTGAGCGGCGGACATTAACCGGTACACCTGATATACTCGTATATTTGCATATCATATAGAGTAAAATGTTTGTGACAATATGATTTATAATATACATATTTAATAAATTATATACTAAATACATATTATTATTAATAAATATATATTACCGGAGACAGAACACATAAATTTATAATTCAATTTTAACAATTCTTAAAATATTTTGTCTGTTATTCTTCGCGGTTCATATGTATACAAATATTTTATATGTGTGTCTATATGGATTCCGCGACATTATAGTTTTTGTCTATTATTAAACCAATTAAAAACACGTATAAATAATTTATATGTTACAATTATAATGAATTTATGTTAACAACAAAATAAAAATACACATACACTAAATATTCTTATAACACGAATATATTTATTGCACGCCATATAGCAACAATTTTTTTTTATATTTTCTAATAAATTAATTTCAATCATAATATTGTATACTCTCGTACGTACAAGTATATGCATATATGTTGAAAAACACACTTAATCTCGATTCTTCGCTAAATTGAATTTAAATATACACCACGCGTGTCAAGAAAATGCGTATAAGATTTTATTGCATTAAAGGGATTATGGGTTAGCTGGAGTGTATGTCTCTAAATTATCCTATTTATACATCTCACAAAGTTACTACTTTGGGATGCTCTTACTTAGTTTATATATTGTATATATTATAAGTGAGCTCACATCAGCAGATTATAAAAATATATATAGATTAGAAAACTAACATATGAATTTAGAATAAAATAGTATTAAAATGAACTCTAAAGATATGTTTTGATGCTGGTTGATAATTGTAATTTAATAGAAATGAAAATAATAAATCATTCGCGCCGATACTTTTGATCGAATTATGTGCTACGCATATAGGATATAAAAGGATATAAAAGGGGATATATAAATACACATTTTATTACCAAAGTTTATAAATACAATTTATTTTTTGATATTCTGATTTAAAAATGTGTCCTTATTTGAGTACAGAACTATAATTTGTCCTGGGTGTTACATTGCATATTTATATGTAGATTTTCACAAATATACTATTAACATTAAGTTGCACTTTTCAATTTCATACAAGGACGTAAAAGCAAAGTAAAATAATAAAGTGAAAACAAAAATTAACCAAATATATACGAAAATCTAGTGACAATCATCGTTTGATTGAGTGTTGATTCAATTTATTGGATACATGCAAAAGTAAGTTCCGTTTTTCTAATAGATGGCTTAAATCTTCTTCTGATAGTATGTTTAAAATCTGATATTACATTCTTTTGCAAACTCTCTGTATAAACTTCGAAAAGTAGTATAGAAACGTGTAGACTGTGAAGCTGGTCCATCACAGACAATGCTGTGATAAGGTTATGATCTGTACTGTATATGGTAGAATAAAATAACTGTTGTGTACTATGAATTGCTGAAAACTTCTGAAACTATCACTGGTGATGTGTACCGACGATAAATAATACGTATGAAGCAAACAGTGATGGAAAAAACGACCAGAATGGGTGAATAGACAAAACAAATTAATTTTTCATCTTGATAATGCCACAAACCCCTCATACTACAAATGTCGTTATAACCTACTTAGAAGGGCAGAAATGTAAAGTTTTATCCCAACCTCCATATTCGTCAGATATTGCTCCTCTGGTTTACTATTTATTCCGGTCGATGCAGTAAGTCCTTCAAAACGCACGATTCACATCTTAGGAAATAAAAATTGAATTTACGAATGGATCGCTTCAATAGACGATGACATTTCTATAGACAGGGAATCCATAAATTGTATGAAAGATGGGCGAGGGTTGTAGCTTCTGATGGAACATACCTGGAATAATGTACCACCATTATAAACGTGTAATTTTAATCAAAAAATGGAACTTACTTTTGCATATAGTGTTATGTATGATAACTATTAAATTTAAATTAAATTAAGTCTGAGTATTGAATGGAATGGAACAAGTAGATGCTTTTTTTTCGCAAAAAAAGAAGGAAAAAGTAATTTTGTAACCCAATACTGGCGAATACGGTGGTGAATAAATATGCAATTCAAATAATTAATAACCATGGAAATTGCTGGTTTGTGACGTGGTATATTAACATAATGAAAAAGCAATTTTATCTTTGTTAAATATGATCTTTCTTTCTTTTCTTACAATTACTCCACTAAAACGAATAGTTTTAAATTTTTTCTAAACCAACTGATAACGGAATTGATTTTACCTTCTTTAATGCGTTTCCACCACTTATACGTTACGTGATTATATATAGTTTCCCGGTTCGTTTAGCCAACATTTTAAACTGAATCAGTTTTTCTCAACAATTGATTGTTTTAACCGCGAGTATTTGTTTCTTATGGGATTTAGAAGTCACATTCCCTTTGTGACTATAGATTATAAAGTAAATACCATATATGCTATATATTTTTTGTTAGTATTAAGTAAATTAATGAGTTTGTAAAATGGTTGCATTTATCACGCAAATTTAGAATCTATAAAATTAACAAAAAATGATTGGAAGTGATCAAATAATTTTATTTTGTGGAAGAATTATGCGTTTTTTTTTTTGTAATAATAATAATTTACCGCAGTAACAGTTTGTCTGCTTACACACCCACCGGCCCTTGATAGAATTATTTGCATCTTGTTTTAAATTGTATCTTTCCAATGGTTTTTTTTGTATAGGCTCAAACGTTTATTTATGCTAAAATTAAATAATTAAATAGTAAAGATGGAAGATAAATTAATTAACGAATGAAATTGCATTGAACATAAAAAATATTTGAATTAATTGTTAGAACAATGGAGAAAATAAAAAAATCTTTTTAACGGGAACGGCTGTATAGCATATTTTTTAGTTTTTTTTTTTTTTTTAAATTAGCATCATGAAAACATACATCTTTACCACTCATGTGGACACTCAGTGTTTTTATCCAATTTTCTTAATTTAGAAGGTTTGAAATATATTTCATAAGGGTAATCCACCTGCTCATATACCAAATTTGATTAAAATCCGATATGTAAAGAACAAATTTATCAGGTTACGAAAAATTGGGCGAGTGACCCTACCTGAGTATTATTTTCTAGAAATGAAATATAATAATTGTTCAGATAATCCCATTATAAAACTACGAACCTAATTTGATCAAAATCAAAATAAAGCGAAAAAAAATATTGGAATTTACATAATTATTTTAAAATATGGAAATTTACTGAAATTTGCATCAACAGTCTCAGACCTCCACGTGTGCACGTATACAAACAGAAGCACACAAACAACAAAAATAATATTACAAACGACTGTGGTGTCAACATATTATATGATTGAAATTGTATACCATAATTGGAATATTATATGACAGAAATGATTATATGCAGAAGATTTTAGTATTTACACTCGCAAGGTTATTTGCCCGTTGTGTTTGACCTAAACCACTCGTACCAATTCTGAGTGAACAGACGCAAGAATTAATTATAATTCAGTTGATGAATTTTTAGTATGTAAAATACTGAACAATTGTTCACCATGTAAATAAATTCAACAGCTCCGAAACGCATTTTAAAAATGTATGAGTTATATTATTTTCTTATGAATTAGTAAGTAAGAAATTTGAAATTTGGGAAGTGAAGCAATTTCAAATGTATACACGTCGTATAATTTATAACGTATTTACTTCTTCGCAAAATGCATATAACATATTCTTTGTATTAAAAAATTATCAATTTATTTCTATATCATGTAATTTATGAATGAAAAATATTTCTACAAAATTTCATATATAGAAACATCATCATCTCTTATACGCACTTTATAGTTTATACTCTAGTTGTACTAATATTCTTCTTGTTGTTTATATACACATGCACTACTATTATTCACGCTATAATAAATTTTAGTTAATTTTAAATAAGTAAATAGTAACAATGTGTTTTTCTTATGTTTGTTATGTTAAAATATTAAAAATTTATCACATAAGCTATAATAATAAAGAAAATAACTATTAATATTTATTTAAATATTTAATGTGTGTTGTTTGTTAAGCAATATTTTGTGATACATGATTAGAAAAAAGAGAAAAAAATAATTGTGTGTGTTTGAATTTTTTTCCATGAACACATTTTCAAAATGATAATTTAATTTTAATGTATACCACAAATTAATTAACATTAAAAAATTAAAACAAAATATTTTTGATATAAATCATTAACATTAGCTGATATACACACGATAATAACACGATAATAGTAGCTACGCATATAATTTTTACAAAATGCAAACAAATTATAATGATAACATTCAAGAACATAGTCGTAGTGGTGGTGGTGGTGGCGGTGGTGGCGGTGGTATAACACAAATGATTGAATTTGATAATCTTTCGATTTCTTATCAACCACTGGGAAAGTAAGTATACTCTTATTTATAATATAGAAATTTTACTAGAATGTGTATACTATTTATTATTTTTCTATATTACATAAATAAACAACATTCTTGCGTATTCTAATATTTTATAAAAGTCTTTTATTGAAGCAAAAGAAAGAAAAAAATCGGGATATATGCGTACACAAAAACCGGATATTACCGATTTTCAAATTTATATAAATCGTAAGCTAAAAATAAAATATATGTACGTAAATATTCTCTGTTTTTAATTGAATTAAGAGTTACTTATATATATGACGTTTTTTTTTTTTTAATATTATGTAGTAGATGAATTTGATCATAGTAAATAATAATACAATACTTAAGGTAGTGGGCCCAATCCATGCCATGTTAAGGAAACTTTCACTTTGCAAATATGATAAGATATTAATGATTCCGAATTTAATTATAAGTATTAATTTAATATACATATGTGGACTAATCACCCATATAAAAATAAAATAATTACGAAAAAATCTATCTTTCGTTAATTGCAGTACAATTGGTAAATTGTTATATCTTCCCATGCGGCGGAATAATTTACCAACTTTGCTGTAATGATTATTTATAAGATGCCATAAGCTCCACTTGGCGCAATATATAAACTATAATTATAATAATTACTTTAATGTTATTATTTTCATATTTTATTTGAATTAACTACGATTAATTTCACGATCCTAATCCCTGTCTTGTTAAGGAATCTTTCGATTTATACAATGACATTAATTTAATAATATTCAATGTGGCCCTATTTTTAATTTAACACAACAACCGCAGATTGCATCTCGGCAAATAATAGAGCAAATTCGTTCATAGTAATCGAGCGGGATAAGTTTAAATTTAAAAATGACTGTCAATGGGACACTGATGCTACAAATTCAGCTTAAACATCTGTTTTATATTAGGTCCTTGCATTAATAATGTCGATTTTTTGGCTTGAAAATGGCATTTATTTGTATAACAAAATGATTGAGTACATCAACCAATATATTGCCCATCGTTAGCTATGACTTCCTCCCATCTTTTGGGAAGTTTGTTGAATTCTCGTTTAAAGAACTCTTCATCTTTTGTCCCAATCCATTCATCGACTCATTTTCGCACTTCTTCAGCATTTCGAAAGCGTACATCTGTCAGACTGACCTGCATTGATCGGAACAAATGGTAATCAGAAGGAGCAAGGTCTGGAGAGTACGGGGGGTGATCAAGATGATCCCAACCGAGCCTCTTTATTTTTTCCTTAACGATGTTTGCACGATGTGGTCTGTCATTATCATCGTGAAATAAAACTTTGTGGTGTTTTCGAGCTATCAATGGTCGTTTTTAGTTCAATTTCTTTGACAATTCGCCCAGTTGTCGTCCGTAGCGATCAGCTGTAACAGTTTCATTTGGTTTTAACAGCTCGTTATACACCACACCTTTCTGATCCCACCAAATCCACAGCATTACCTTCTGGCAATGAATATCGCGTTTTGATTGTGAAGTTGAAGCGTGTAAACCACCGTTCACAAGTTTTTTGATTTGGAGCATGTTCACCGTAAGGTTCTACCAACAATCGATAACTATCAGCAGCGGTTTTCTTCAAATTAAAAGAAAGTTATTAAAATTCCCCGCAAAACAACTTTTTCAGGCACATAATTCGACATGTTCGAAGCAAAAAAAAACTTTGTTGTTTACACTTCAACGAAATTACATATACTGAAATTTATAGAGTAATGACAGACACAAAAAAAAGAATATGGCCGCGGTGTGTTCCGATGCACACAACGCCAGTTACGCCAACTGTTATCAAATCGACATTATTAATACAAGGTCCTAATAGTACGAGTTTCTGGCCTAAGTAGAGCTTAAAGAGGAAATTATTATTTTTGTAGGGAAATAAACAGTGTTTTAGCGCAATATGAATCCAATATTTCACTTTTTTCACATTCAATGAAACCTGAAAATAAATAATATTAATAAATGTAAGTTTATTAGGAAGGTTAAACACCATCTCATATAGAAGGTCTCTAATTAAACAAGAGAAAGAAATGCCGCTATCGTATAGCATATATATTGATAATTCCCCGAGAACAGTTCGATTTCATAATTTCATCAGCGTGTTCGGTTTTTGATTCCATAACAACTATATTGTAATTCAGTTAAATAATTTATGGTATGAAAAATACTGAACAAATGGTCGCTATATCATAAATGTGTGTCAATCCGATGACCGAAGAACTCATTGCGAATAGTTTAGGTTTAAATATATATACCGTTATTTAATTTGAAAAGTTTCATAAATTTTAAACTATCATATACTATTCCGCGCACCCAATAATTTTGGAAATAAATGATACACAAAAAGATAGATTAAGTCAATCGTCGTAATTTTATTATTAAAATTTTGTCCAATAGTCACATAGTTACAATGTTTGCATCTGTACTCAACAAAAATATAAAGTCATTTAAAAAGTTAAAAATCTATTCTTCTATAATACACGAATATGGTCTTAACATATTTATGTGTAATAAAAATGCATAAAATATAATACTCGTTTATACGTAAAAATGAAAAGTAAAGTAGTAGATCAACGACCGATTATATATTTTATTTTATTTCTTGTTGCATAATTTTCCATTTCCCATTTTCCTTTAATATATACATACATAAATAGTTATATAGCATTTATTCTTATCATATTTATACAGTATATGTTCCATATATATAATATACTATATAAAAATTTAATATCTCAATAAATTTTATATTAGTTGTATTATTATTTCTATAACTTGATATTTTCAATTTTATATGTGCGATATTATTATAAATTTAATCTAAATACAATCTCTCTGTCCCATAATAATCCGGAATGGATTAGAAAAACACAAAAATAAATATTAAATCTTCACAATTACCATTTTATTTATTCAAATCAAATATGCATCAACTGGAATGCATGGATATGAATTATTATGCAAGTTCAACAAGTGAATGTGAATCAAATGACTTTTTTATGTCTGTGATTGGAATGTTGTTAAACACCAGCAGTGGTCGGCGCTTTGTGAATGCAAAACGGTTTCCTTTCCGATCCAAATCAAGTTTAGGAAATAGAAATTAGTCGATAGAAGTTAAATTAAGTAAATGTGGTGAATAATTTAGCAAAAAAATTTGATTATTAGTCTAATTCGGTGAAAGTTTTGATCATCATTTAATTGATGTGGAACAAACTTTGTATTCACCTATCGTAGACCGCAGTTAAAATTCGATGAATTATTGTTTTCGGTATTCCAAGCTGCATTTCGATGAATCTCGCCGAAGATTTCTTAGAAATCTTCACGAAATCACACACTTTTTCAGTATAGTCGTCAGTAAATTGCTTCAGATGATCGACCTGGACGTTTATCATCACTTTTATAACATCTCTGCCTTCTGTAAATCATTTATACCATTTAAAAACTAGTATTTTTAACACAAAATTATTACCATCACCGAAATTTTAAACAAATCATACGTTTGCTGGTAGCAGTTTTACCAATTTTTAAACAAAATTTAATGTTGGTTCATTGTTTTTATATTCACTTTTCGATCGTAGCACAAAAACAGCTGTAAACTTTATGTGTTGTATTTTCGTTTCTACTGAATGTAATGTCAGGAAATTTTGACAGTTTGTTGAGTACTGTTTATAGAATATAATCACAAAGAAAGTATTACTGGTGCTACACGTGTTCTATGGTTTACATAGCCTTTTCGGTTTATTATAGGACAGATGGTATATATTTTCTTTCTACATTTATTATTTATTTAAATATTTTGGCCCCATTTTGTTGCCCAATCCGATCGAGTGGATTATCTACGATTTAATTACTAATTAATCATTATACATATAGTTACTAAATCAAATTTCATCTCAATATTTTTACAGTTTTAGTAATAATAGCTTAGGTATCGCCGAAAGCTTGTTAATTGGATGAATATTTGAATAAAATTAATGTATTGAAAAGTATATGGATTATGTATTATATTTGGTGCACAAAGAATAAGTACTGCGGAAGGAATGACATTAATATACGCAAGGAAATATACAAATAATTGTAGCATTTCACTAATATCATAGAATGCGACGTGGGAAATAGAATATACTTTCTTGGATGGGGTGCATCTTCTGCTGGACATCCTTCAGTTAATTAACAATATTATTTACAATAATAGATTTCTTCATTTCTGTTATAATAGCATTCTAACGGAGGACGCAGTCATTACCCTCATCTTTAATTTTATCCATGCAGATTAATTTTGAATTTTACAAAACATAATGACATGCAGAAGATTACAATTACGACATTTATAGCTTTAATTTTAAAAGAGCTGTTTTTCGAAAAATTAATTCTGCCATGGAAAATTTTATGATTGGAATAATTTAGTGAATTGTAAAAATTACGATAAGGCTATTAATCTTTTTTACAATAGCATCATGTTTAATAATTTCCTCTGGTTTGTTGTTCCATTTCATTGTAAACGTAATACAATGATAAATCATCCTTTTGGTATGTTAACGATTTGAAATCTCTTCGCAATCATCGAAATAGGGCTTGGAAAATGTATTCAAACACCAATTTCGATTTGCATGCATATCGGATATAACTCTTGTTTGAATTAAATACAGTCTGATTTAAAGGATATGGTTAATCATCTCAAATTGTCTTATTTGAATAAAATATATAATAGCAATGATCCTGTCACAATTTGTAACATGTTTACTGATTATTTTCACGGTGCATTTGACTTATGTCACATGAAAAAATGCGGTTTTCGCTACTTCATACCATTTTTATGGTACGACGAAATATTACATATATATTACATATTTATGTAGTATACTTTTAATGTTTCTCGTCTGTACATTTAATTTATCACAACCTTTTTGATGTAGTTATTTACAACAACATATAAAAAGTGCAAAAATTATTATATTTTTTGGGGAACATTGAATTATGAGGTGCTGTTGCTGTAATTCGCAGGTGTTTGAAATATTTTTTAATGGTTATATTAAAATAACAACATAAACAAAATCATATTCATAAAATTAACTTAATATTTTGTTATATAATAATATAGTTTTTTTAACAGGGTGTTTGGTGTGGAAAAGTGTAGTTAACTTTTGTAATTATAAGTGTAGTAAAAACGTACACGCTTAAGTTACGCATTCTTTTGGTTTTGCAGATCCCGTATTGCAGATATAAAATATAAATATACGTATAACTTTTATAGACTTGAAATTTCTTACAACAATATTTTTTAAACTAATTGTAATTGCTAAACTAATTGAGTTCAAATAAAATAAATTGTAATTTAACGAATATATTCAGCTAAAATTTTAAAAGTTATAACTGTTTTGAAAATATGATTGATATATAAACAAATTTATAAACAAAACTAAATTAAAATTAAAAATTATAACTAAATATTTTAACTTTATCACAATTATACTTGTTTTAGTTATGGTTTTACGAGAACTTTAAAATCAAAATATGTATTGTAAACTTATTATAGGTAAAAATACTGTATTTTGTAAAACCAGAAAGCCACATAATTTAACAATATATAATGGATATTATCTACTTATATTGTATATGCAATTACTTAACGCAGCTGTCAAGTTTTGTCATGTACATGCCCTCATGATACCTAAAGGATAACACTAATTTAACGCCAAAAAACACTTATCTATATAGACCCCGCGCATTTAAAATCAGAAAAATTGTTCAATAAGTTTTACTGACTGCTTGTATCACTGGTGTTAGTTAACATATTTATACTAAGTGTTACTCATTCGCTTGGTCTCATTCATGTCAAACTTTAACATACGTATTTATTATGTATATATTAAATTAACAAATTATTTATAATTTATTTTATGTATGAGTATGCGAAATAATATAATAAGAACAAAATTATTATTTTCATTTCTCGAGAATATACAATGGTGAATAGTAAAATCCTCTTCTTCAAATATTTGCCTATAAAAAGTAGATTAAATTAAATTTTTATAATTATTATTCCAATATATGGAAATTAATTAGAATATTTTCTGTGGTTATTATAATATATTAACACATTACTGTCCGTAGAGATAAAAATGTGTTTTTTCTAAACTATATTCAAGCAAAATGTGTAAAACCTTATTTATAATGAAATTTTACGAATAGTCAAGAAAAAACCTATATTTTTATGTCTCCGGATGACGGTAATGGTTAATATTATAATTTGTGTTAACTTTTTTTTCTTCTGAAATACACACAAGTATATTTACTTAAGTATTGTCTTAATTTTGCATTTTATAATAACGATCGAGTAATGCTTTTTTATTTAATATCATCATTTCGTCGAAAATGCTAATGTTGTCATGTGTACACTGAGTGAATTTTAACTAAAGTAACCCATTATAAATCATATTATTACAATATACATGTATAAATAAGTAATTGAAATATACAGGGTGACGCAAAATGAACGTTGAACGTCGTATGTGTTATGGCCTCGATTTAATCACAAATATTGTATTTTAATTGCTGGATGTTTCTTGACATATTACCGTACACTTTTTCTTTAAAATATCCCCAAAGGAAAAAGTTAGGAGTAGTTAAATTCGGTGAACACGGTAGCCAATTGAAATCGCTTCTGCACCAAATAATGCGTTCGCCAAATATGTCCCTTAAAAGAGCCATTGAGTTTTGCTTGTTAAAGAACCCTTTTAATTGGAAATGTGTTTCATCGTCGTCTTTCGCCGGTACCAGAAAGGTACTCAATACTGCTCCTTGTTGTCGAAAATTTGCACCATCGTTGTTCGATTGCGTATTGTTTCATTTTAAATTCCCAAGCCTTCTTTACAAAATTCTGAAATCAAATTAAAAAGTAAAAACAAATACAAGTGTTAAGAAATTCAAATCACAAAGTTCATTTTGCGGTCTCCTTGTATTGCAGGCACCTAAAAGATCTGACTTTTTAATGGTAACTAAATGGTTGCAGTGTTTTTCTAATTTACATTTTTATGTATATTATCATATGTCTTTAATCACATTTCCATGAGTATGTTTGAATGAGATAATTCACCATCAGAAATATGCATATGTTCAATAGTTACGAATAGTTAAAGATTTGATTGTTAACTAATTAAATATTTTCTTTTTTTTGTATTATACAATAATTATTCTACAACAATTAACTGATGAATACCCGATGATAAGTGTTAGTAAGTACAAGTATATATAAATATGTCTCTGATGTTGATGATTGATTTATGAGTGAAAAATTGATATATTTTTTTGTTGATAGCTATATATTATTTATTTAACTTAAACGTATATCTTTATGAATACGAAATAGAATTAATGAATGAGGTAATAAAATATGAGTATGATTAAGCAGATTTAAAGAAATAATTGTGATATGAATTAAGAACTAAATCTATATTTATAAAACTATAATATTAAATTTCAAATCATAAATTCCTTATTCCTGAAACTATTTGCTATGGAATCCATTTGAATTAAGCACATTTGAAGACCATTGAAAAACTAATGTTAAATATAAGGTACCAAACCTAAAAATTTTAGCGTAACGTTCGTCCAAAATTATATATTTTTTAAAAATTAATTGGGAAATATTCCATATTGGTAAATATTAACAAATTTTTAATAATTTATTTTCAGAAATCCCAGTTGGTGGCGTCGTCGAACTGCATTAGAAAAATCATTAACATTTATAAGTGTCGTTGCAGCAATTGCAATTGTAGCATTAGCAATATCACTTGTATCAGTAATTTTATCTGATCGAGCACATGAAAGTATGTAATTTAACTATATTATTTATTTATTTATTTATTTTAAATTTAAGTATAGAGATATTAAATTATTTTTGTGTTTATAGTATTTTTGTAACGCAAATAATTCATTGCTTCTTATTACACGAATATATATTATTCAAATGAAACCATATAATTTATTAAAATATATTCAATATTTAATTCAAATTTTCAAATTTGTGAATATAATTTTGACTGTTGTCAGAAGGGATGCAAATCATAAAGAATATTTTCATAATTAATACAAAATGGTGATAGTGAAGTTGTAGGTTCATTGCTGAAACTCTTATAATATTTTCATTATTTCAAAGCTTTTCAAAAGTTTGTGTTTTAAGTTTTTCATATAAAAAAACAAGTATTTTATAATTAACATATCTTTAATATATTCATTAAAAAACTTATTTTTAACTGATTTTATTTAAATTTAATTTACTGACTTTAAAAAATCTGATTTAACAATCTGGCTTTTTGAATTTTTCTATAATCATTGTAATTTTAAAATATAATGCATATAGTAACTTTTAAGGGGAAACCCACAATCGCTTAAAATACTTTTACATATAATATCGGTAACCGGTTATTATTTTATTGATTACCCGTACATTGCCGTATCAGGATATTTCATGATCACCATACGAATGTACTTTCCTATGGTAAGATTTGCCTCAATTCAACATTTTTACAATAACGATACCCGATTTTTAAGATATAAATTAATCGTTTTCTTCCGCGATGACCATTATCTTAAGCACCACGTGCTATTCTAATAAATAATTAATCTATACGATTTAAACCCTACGCAAACCGACCAACACTGACTAACTTTTAGAATAATAACAAAACTATTATTGTACGTATTTATGCCGTAATAAGCCATATCCATTCCGTAATTGTTATTTGAGTTTTATATCATTTGATATCATTTAAAATTCTTTTTAAATTTCTTATTGTTTTGAAATAATTATTTTGTGATTGCATTTATAAATGTTCAAATAATATAATATATAAATATTGTGTCTGGCCTGGAGTCTGTTGTATATTATTAGTAAAGTGTGCCAATAGGGTTGGCTATAATTTATAAATTATAAAAAGTAATTGTGAATTAAACTTAAGAATGGATTGATATGATGTCATATGTTTGAGATTATTGTCGTTTAGAAGGTTTCTGACTATCGTTGAGTTAAAACATATATTATATTACATCATCCTAAAAAGAATAAAAAAACTTACAAAATAAAGACATCTTCACATTTTTAAAAATCTTGTTTTAATTATAAAATAAAGATACATCAGTGCATGTGCATATCCTTTGTTAATTGTACAACTTTCAAATAAAATAAAATTCAATATGATATTTAAAAAATGTTTTATGAAAAAAAAAACCAACACAATATTTTAAAAACCAAATTATCAAACTTTTTTGTCGATTATATCTATATTTTAATGTTAGCATGTAATATTATAGCTATAATGGCAGAGAGATAGCTCGTATTATAAGTAATATATTTATATACTATAAACACATTAATATTTATCATATAGCGGCATCATTTCTCTGTGTCGTACATTATCATTATCAATACCTCGCTGCCATTCTATAACACTAATTGATTTTGTTATTAAATAATTTCATGTTAGGTAAGCAGCGAAAGATAAAGTGAAGAATAATAATTTAAATTTTTATAAATTATTATTATTTGTATTAATGAATTTCGAATATTACCACAACACTCAGTGGCGACGTCGCACGCAGTAGATAGAGTACGCATATGCTAATGAATTGTGATCGCGGTTTCATTACCCAAAAGTTGTATACAATTTTATGAGAAATTTTTTGGTAATTTTATATTGATTTTTCAGCTGAAATTTGAATGAAAAATGTCTGCCGTGCACACAGGCTGATAACTTATAAAAAGCTAATGAAACGTAAATATGTTTACAATAAAATGAAGTTATTTCATGCATTGTATTAATATGGTCGTTAAATTTTAATAATATTTGAATTAGGTTTTCGACCTCTAAATTATTTTTAAATACCATAAATAAAAAATGCATTTAAATTAATAATTATAATTTATTTATTTTATTTTAATTAATTTGTTTTATTGCGACGTTATGGTAATCCACACAATTATCATTATCAAGAATTATAAAATTAAATAAATACATTAATTCAAATTTAATAAATTTATATAATATTAATATTTGCATATCTTTAAACTTTATATAAGTAGAGGTTATGCACATAGTTATGTGCATGAAAATAGGAGTGCACTCTATGGTACTTCTTTCTTTAAATTCTAAATAATTAGTGCATTACTGATTACAATTGATACCCGACATCTGTTCTTGCATTTAATTTATATTGTAATATTGAAAATAATGAAGTTTCCTATAATTCCCGATTTAAACTGTATTTTTTACTGTACATTAAAATAGAGTAATATCATTAAATTCTTTTAAATAAAACCACGTTTAAACTATAACATTATTAGCATTTATTTAGTATAAATTAATTTTAATTTTTCAGTACAAATAGGCAGGAGGTAAACATTGCACACTTAGGATGAACGTGCTTTCATCGAAAAACTTTTCAAATATAAGAAAATCTTAAAAATACTAATCTATTCAAAATGTTATTGCGCGTATGCTGAGCGGAAATGATTGTTATTGTAAAAATAAATGCGAATTAGAATTAGTAGTAAATCGACACCACAAAAGATAATAGGAATGTTATCATTATCATATACTAATCCTAACTTAATACATTTAAAAGTTTTCTGCAAATTAAAAAAGAGCTCATTGCAACTTGCTATACGTATGTAGTTCAACGGTAAGCAGATATCTTATAAATGTTTACTTAAACATCAAACAGCCAAGAAACGTGCCACTAATTATTAGTGACACACAAATAAAAAATAGATTAAAACTCGTCAATACGTGGTCAGAGCAATATGTTAGAAAACATTCTTCATGCATATAATTTCAACCACGCCATACTTATAAGACAATAATTTTTCTGGGGCATTTGATTGATTCTGTAAATATCTTATCATTTTGTGTTTTAAATTGTCTAGTGATTCGCGTTTTCTCCATCCATTCTGGGTTCTTCTGATCGATTCCAATTAATGCCATGCCATCGGAGGACTCGATATATAACGGGTTCATCAATTCCCACTATTTACATGGGAAATTTTTCGATATTTTAATACTGAAATTTTTCAACTGGGTCGCTTATGGACCCAAAAAATATACGGATACTTTTGAAAATATGGTGTTGGTTATTATCAATGTCTGCACACACATCATTTTGGTTTAATCTTCCACATAAAAATAATGGAATTAATGAAACATCTGCCAGTTGTTAATTATGATGGTACCTAACCTGTGGAAGAAATTCTTGTGTCTATACGATTTAATTACTATACTAGAACACTTTACCAGATACCCTAAGGTAACTGCGGCCGAATTATCACTGCGGTTTCATAAATTCTAGTAATTTTGTATAATTTTACTATATTTATACTAACAGATAAGCCTGTCCCTGTGACGTCGCTTACATTGCTTCTTGAAGAATTAATAAATATAAATAAAATTTGTAAATAAAATATTTCCCATTTTTTGCCATTGCTATTTTCATATACGTAAAGTTTGTTAATATATATAAGACTGTGAAATTTATTATACCCAAAACTTCTCTCATTTATACCGGCTACGTTTGTGACTACATTTTATAACATTTATAGGAATTTTTAACAATAAATTAAATGTTATTCATTTTTTTGTTATAACATTTAAAATATTATAATAATTTATTACGAGATAAATATATAAATATAAAAATAATATACAATATTTAATAGATGTATAGGTACGTAACCGTTTTTTTTTTTTTTTATTATTCAAGAAAAATATTTTTTTTAGGAAATACTCTGGAAATAATTTTTTATTGAATGGAATTATATCATAATGATTAATTATAATAAAGATTGAAATTTGAATTATTCGCATTTTAATTATCATCATAGTGAATATGGGTGGGTGAGGTAACAAATATTATACAATTTTAGTGATTCCGATTATTTTGCCTTCAATCCACGATTCAATAGTTTGACTATAGGTTCAAACAATTCATTGTACCACGCAATTCACCACTTTTGAATCATTTAAACCACGCTCTGCACCTTCTTCAAACAGAGAAAGTATGTTCAAGTTCACCATATAAGCTTCGACAAGCATTCGATAATTATCAGCAGCAGTTTTCTTCATATTAAACAATAAAAACAAACTGAAAATTACATTTTTCTGGTACAAAACAGGACATTTTTCAACAAGTGGAAAATTTATATGCTGTAACACACCTAGCGAATGGTAAAGATTTTTGGCTTTACTTTCATATAAAATATTTGTCAGCCGATATCACCATCATTACTTGCGGTTAGAGCGATTCATCGGTGCGATCCGATCGTTACATACTTATATATCTATATTATATTTTAGTATATAATATATTTGATACCCACACAAAAAAAATTTATAAATACCACACTTAATAATGTATTAATAATAATTATTTAAATATTTAAATGATTATGCATATTGGATAGAAAAAAGATAACTTTAATAAAAAGAAGACAAAAAACCACCAAATAATAGAATCTAATTATTGCTATTAATTATTTAAAAAGAAACCCGAAACCTTGAACTTAAAACTATATAAGATATATCTGTTAATTATTTATACATATACGAGTACCATCACTCACAAATGTGGAATGATGCGCATTTATTTGACTTGTGTATAATATAATACAGTATTTTCATAAGTCATTATTAATGTTAATATTATATTGTAAATGTAATATTATTATTTATTAATAAGCCACAAAATTTTAATAATAAACAGAGTTCCGTGAGGAATTCCGCACAGAATATCGAACCGTCACCAAAACAGTTTCATATTTCATGGTTTCATTTTTGGTACATCAATACGAAGATTAATGAACGCAGAGACCAATTTTGTATATATTATATATCGGACAAATTCGAATAGTGATTACAGTTAAAGATCTGTCATACAATCTGAAGATTTGTAACTTCGATCCCCGCCGATATTGACATTGACATGAAAAAATTTTACAGTATTTTTCATATACTAAAAATTATTCAACGGAATAATAATTTGTTCATTTATATGCAATCAAAAATCGAATATCTATTTGAAAATACATTGTGTTGAACGCTATTCATAGATAAGAAGTGTTAATGCGAATTTTACATTGAACCAATCAATGCACAAGTCATTGCATGTGTAAGTCTGAACTTGTTCATACATTCTCAGGAACTATAGACGAGATAGAAACTTGAATCCAACAGTAACTGAAAGGTTGATCCCTTTAGTTTATATTGTGATACAGAATCTTTCCATAATCTGGAATTTGGCAAGTTTTGGGATTATAAGTAACCAAGGTACCATCGTCTGGCCAAATTCAAGAATTAATTACTAAGAATTAATCATACAGAACTGATTATATAATCCCATTTTCTCACTACATAACAAACAAAATTTGTTTAACATGACACACAAAATACTATATATTATTGAACAATGGTACCTTGAATAATATGAACTAGAGATTGTAACCTTTCAGTCACTGTCGCGTTTTCATGTTTGTATCTCGTCTGGTACCTGAGATAATGTATGAATAATTTCATATTTACATTTTATGTAAGACTGATATTGACTGGAGGGTGTAAACTTGTAAAATTGGAATTGGATCATTCTTTAAAACAATTAAGAAAATTTATTTTTCATTTGTTTATTTCCTATTTCTAGAAAGCTACTGAAAAATTCGAGATGATGAACCTTCGTTTTCATGGCGGTTTTTAAATTCGAAAAGTGAAAACTTACCCATATATAGGTTTGTGTTTACAGAAGAGTTAACAAAGTCTCCACACAAACAACGCATATATGTTATGATAATAATAATTGAAATTAATAATTAATTAAATTTCTAGTTTTTAACCAAGAACCTTTTTTTTTAATTTAGTTTTAAAATTGGTAAAAATTCTACCCGAAACGCTTGAAATGCTTAAGATCTTGGTGTGATAATTGTTTATCCTCCCAAAACACAAGAAGTTTTTACGGGCACCGAAATAGAAAACTAATTCTCATGAGTAGCCCACCTGAGGTCGACCAAAAACAATGATTACTGCATGCAACAATTGCGTGATTTCGTGAAAGGCAGCAAGAAATCTTCAGTGAAATTCACAGGAATGGAATTTTGTATATCAAAAACCACAATTTATGATATTTTAACATAAAAAAATTGGTCTACATAAGGTGAATTCAAAGTTTGTTCCACATTAAATAACCAATAAATTGTATACCGAATAGATCCAGCAATCCAAAAGGCCTCAGTAAGAACGTTGAAAGGGGTAATTTCTTAAAAACTATTGTAACTGGCAATGACACATGTTTTCAATACGAACCAGATTATTGGTTGGCATTAATTATTGAAAACATTAAATGGACAGCCACAATAAATATCCATATACTTGTGTTGAGCATTTAAATCGATGTATTTCCGTTGAATCATAAAATTTTAGTAAAAATTAATTTACATTACAGAGAAGCTTGAGCGGACACACTTTAAGGAGCAAGTGTAGGAATGTAGGTATATTATTATATAATATTTATGATGATGTGCACCGCATCTTTCAATTATATTAACCTTTATAAATCAAATAAATATACAAATTTATTCACACTTATAATTCTATCTAAAGTTAATTATTGAATTTATTTTCTGATTAAATTTGAAAAGATTACACAAATAATATTCTTATACCTTTTTTTTTTTTGTCGTAATATAAATAAGATGAAAAAATTCATTATTAAAAAAATACAAGAATACTAAAACACAAAATAAAAAAGAATTAAAATTTTTATTATTCAACTTTACTTTATTTTTTTTTCTTCCATATTACAATCATGTATTTTATTTATTTGTAGGTAAACCCATTAAGTCAACAGCACAAGCTCTTGAAGGTCCACCAGGTCAACATCTTACACATACAACAAATGAACAACAAAAACCTGTATCAAATGATGTCACATCATCAAATAATAAAATTTGTTTAACACCGGGCTGTGTTCATGCAGCCTCAAATGCATTGGATGCAATTGATTTTTCGGTGGAACCATGTGATGATTTTTATACTTTTGCATGTGGTACTTTCTTAAAAAATACAGTTATTCCCGATGAAAAAGTTGCAGTAAATACATTTTCAATAATTGGTGATAAATTACAAGAACAATTACGTACGTTAATTGTTGAGGAACCACGTCCCGATGAATCGAAACCATTTACGTTGGCCAAAAGTTTATATAAAGCATGTGTTAATAAGACATTAATTGAAGAACGTGGTCTTAAACCGTTAATTGATGTATCGGATAAGTTAGGTGGATGGCCGACTGTGGTTGGTGATAAATGGGATGCTGATAATACATGGACATGGATAGAAGCTGTAAAAAAATTTCGTAAAGTTGGTTACAGTATGGATTATATATTTGATCTTTCAGTTGGTATCGATTTAAAAAGTTCAGAGAAAAGAACAATTGATGTAAATATAATATAAATTTAAGCGTACATATATTCAAAAAATATACAAGAATTAATTAATTAATTATTTTATTTTGATTGATATTTCTTTTTCGTTTTAATAAATAGATAGATCAAGCCGCACTTGGTTTGAGTCGTGAATATTTAATAAAAGGTTTTAATGAAACATTAGTTAATGCATATTATGAATTTATGGTGGATGTAGCTATAATATTTGGAGCTGAACCTTCTAGAGCTAAAGCCGAACTTAAAGAATCAGTATTGTTTGAAATGGCTTTGGCTAATGTAAGTATATATTTTACTACTATCAAATTAAAAATTTATATAAATATTTGCTATATATAGTTATGCGAATCTAGCTTGATCACAGGACTATCAATAATGCAATAAAATATTATATTTTTTAGTGGTTGATCTGTAGAATTTTGTTCTTTCTTGTATATAGGCAATTTTAATCATATTTAGTAAAACCTAGTTTTAGAATATAGAATGCAATTATACTATAAAATTTTAATTATTGAATTTTGAATTTTATTTAAAGTTTGTGCATGTCAGTAGTAACTATAATATTATATAATACCAGATAATACTCAATATAATGAATAACACTTATAAATTTGCATCAGTTTACTTTACATTGTTATTACCTGAATATACTTTTGTAATAAATATAAAATATTGACTACATACTTTCGGTATACGCGTCCCACATTCGCAATAAGGAACATCCTCAATTGACACGATATTAATAATTATATAATATAATATACAAATAAAATAAATAAATATTTTGCATATGTTATTTCAGATTTCCTTACCAAATGAAAAACGTCGTAATGCAACAGCATTATATAATCCAATGATCTTGAGTGAAGTTCAAAAGAAATATAATTATTTGCCATGGGTTGAATATATGAATGCATGTTTACCCGATGGTTTAGATATTGATGAAAATGAAAGAATTGTTGTTAGCGTACCAAGTTATTTTGAACAATTAGGCCCATTATTGGAGAAGACACCAAAACGTGTGGTTGCAAATTACATGATGTGGCGTATTACAGCATTTTCATCATTTTTCTTAACAGAAGAATTGCGAAAACGTCAACTCATTTATAGTACAGCATTAAGTGGAAAACAAGAACAAGAACCAAGATGGAAAGAATGTATTGATATAACCAGTGGCAGTTTACCAATATCAGTTGGTGCACTTTATGTACGAAAACATTTTAAAGAGGATGCAAAACGTACAGCATTAGAAATGGTGAATGGTATACGTACTGAATTTGAACAGATTTTAACAAAAGTACCATGGATGGATGAAATTACACGTAAATCTGCATTAAATAAAGTTAAAGCAATGGCCACACACATTGGATATCCAGATGAAATGATGGATAATACAAAATTAGAAGGATATTATAAGGGATTAGATATTGATTCAGACAAATATTTAGAATCTGTATTACGTATGAATATATTTGGAACAGATTATGCATTTAATAAATTAAGAAAACCGGTAAATAAAACCGATTGGGTTACACACGCTCGACCAGCAGTTGTAAATGCATTTTACTCATCAATTGAAAATAGTATACGTAAGTTTATTTTATTAAAATTTAGAAAAATTTATAAAGCACAAGGTCCATTTGATTTTATTGAATATTTGTAAAATTATGGAGCTCATTACCAACTCGTGCTAAATTTGTATCAATCATATCTCATATTATATATTGAACCGCCCGATAACAAACATGATTTTAAAACATCCTTAATTAAATTCTTGTATGATAATATTAGTTATATTTTGGATAGTCACCGGTAAACTAACATTTTAATATTCCTCGTACCTAATAACATCGATTTGCTTTCTGTTTTATGAATGTTACATGTGTTGCTATTTTTGGGTCACACTGTATTTTTGCGTTTGTGGTTAACCCAACTATGCATACGTTTATAAATGGTCAGCCCATTTTAAAATATTGTAGCTCGAATTAAATGGTAAAGGCTTAAGAGTAAATTTTTAATAAACCTCTGTTCCTTAAAAAGTTATTTAAATAAATTTACATATTTTCTTCAAAATTCGTTTGTAACAAACCCTGTGACCAAAACTAATTAATTTTTAAAGATTGCCGAAAGTAGCTGCTACACAATTTATATTTCTTCCAACTGTTTCTATATGTTCAAAATGTTTCCAATAGAATTGCCCGAGTATAATTTGTACGATTAACTAATTTTTAAACGAATTGTTCAATGATGATAAGTTCTAAAGGTTCCCAATTCACACACTTTCAAACTTAGTCCATTTGCAGGATATCGTTCCAACATTAAATTATGAAGAAAAACTGTTAAGCATATTATTATTAGGACCTTGCATTAATAATGTCGATTTGATAACAGTTGGCGTAACTGGCGTTGTGTGCATCGGAACACACCGCGGCCATATTCTTTTTTTTTTGTTTGTCATTACTCTATAAATTTCAGTATATGTCATTTCGTTGAAGTGTAAACAACAAAGTTTTTTTTTGCTTCGAACATGTCGAATTATGTGCCTGAAAAAGTTGTTTTGCGGGGAATTTTAATAACTTTCTTTTAATTTGAAGAAAACCGCTGCTGATAGTTATCGATTGTTGGTAGAACCTTACGGTGAACATGCTCCAAATCAAAAAACTTTTGAACGGTGGTTTACACGCTTCAACTACACAATCAAAACGCGATATTCATTGCCAGAAGGTAATGCTGTGGATTAGGTGGGATCAGAAAGGTGTGGTGTATAACGAGCTGTTAAAACCAAATGAAACGGTTACAGCTGATCGCTACGGACGACAACTGAATTGTCAAAGAAATTGAACTAAAAACGACTATTGATAGCTCGAAAACACCACAAAGTTTTATTTCACGATGACAATGCCAGACCACATCGTGCAAACATCGTTAAGGAAAAAATAAAGAGGCTCGGTTGGGATCATCTTGATCACCCCCCGTACTCTCCAGACCTTGCTCCTTCTGATTACCATTTGTTCCGATCAATGCAGGTCAGCCTGACAGATGTACGCTTTCGAAATGCTGAAGAAGTGCGAAAATGGGTCGATGAATGGATTGGGACAAAAGATGAAGAGTTCTTCAAACGAGGAATCAACAAACTTCCCAAAAGATGGGAGGAAGTCATAGCTAACGATTTGCAATATATTGGTTGATGTACTCAATCATTTTGTTATACAAATAAATGCCATTTTCAAGCCAAAAAAATCGACATTATTAATGCAAGGACCTGATATATTATATTCGTAAACAAGCAGTTTTCACTAAATATGAGAATTGGATCCAGGTTAACCAGTAAAATCGGTTCCAAAATTCAATGTCTATTCAAAAGAAAGTTTTGCTTGATATTTTGGTGGTATCGCAGAAGGATGTGTTGTATATTATGATGAGTTGTTGGAATCTGGCCAAACTATACTGGTGTGAATACCACCGATTACCATTAAGAGTGATAAAATTTAATCATTCACTGAAAGCTAAACGACCGCAGTATACAAGGTAAAATGATTGTGTTACATAACACCAGAATTGGATGTTTTCGGCTTCATTATAATATGTGGTTCCAACAAGATGGTGTGAAACTTCACATAACTGCCAATGTTAAAATTGAATTACTGAGAGATATGTTTCCACAACTAAATATCATCTCAAGTAATGGTGATGTCGATTGATCTCCACAGGTTTAACATAGTCTCGGACTTCTTTTTGTTAGGATCAAACCATTATAGAAATTAAGAAACATTTAACATTTTTATATATTGTTATTTTTTCTTATTATTTAGAATTTCCAGCCGGTATTTTACAAGGACAATTCTTTTCTGCAGAACGCCCAAGATATATGAATTATGGTGCAATTGGTTTTGTCATTGGGCATGAAATTACTCACGGTTTTGATGATCAGGTGATTAATAAATTTATTATATTATAAAATATATAACTTTGTAATTTAATGTGTGTTAATTACATATATTTGAATGAATATAGGGTCGACAATTTGATTTAAATGGTAATCTTGTTGATTGGTGGCAAACCGATACCAAAGTACAATATTTAGAAAAAGCAAAATGTATTATTGATCAATATGGGAATTTCACAGATTCAATAACAGGTTTACATGTAAGAATTTTTATATCCAATTAAAAATAATGCATAAATAGAAATTAATTATAATAATGCAACGTGTGTATGCGTTTTATTTACAGCTGAATGGTATTAATACACAAGGTGAAAATATAGCTGATAATGGAGGAATAAAAGAATCTTATATAGCTTATAATAGTTGGGTAGCCAAAAATGGACCTGAACCAAAATTACCAGGTATAGATTTTACACCACAACAAATGTTTTGGGTATCAGCTGCACAAACATGGTGTTCTGTTTACAGAGAAGGTAACCGTTATTTATATAATTTATTATTCGTTTTTATTAATGTTTTATATACGAAATTTCTTATAATTTAATTTAATTGCAATTCACTACATATTTAGTCACAAATTCAACAAATAAATTTTATTTAAATATACTAATAAAAACAATTACTTACATTTAAACAAAACAAGTAACGCGTTTCGCCTATACAATAAAAGCAACATCAATAAAATTGATTTTAAAATTACATAATCGATTCGTTAATATTTAAATGTTCTAATTTTTCAAAGCAATTCATTTTTTTGTCGCCTTATCGATGACATCGACATGCCTAACTTTTCAGTTGCCATAGTTAGATGGAAGTGATTTTCCGATTTCATATGTTTGCCTTACATAAATTGCAGACAAGAGTTACAATCAAAGAGTGTTCGGATAAATTAGTTTTCCGATCAATTGTATTTCCTTTCTTTATAACAGCAATTTTTTTGTATGATTTGAAGTTCTTTTCAGAATCATCCAGAGATATGCTGTTAAGAAGACGGTATATTTAGTCATTATTTATATGGCATAAGCTCATAAGTTTCAGTCATTTACAAACTGTCATTCAGTGTATTCATTATCAAATTTTTAAGAGATGAATATTTCAAAGCAAAATTTAATAGTGTCTATGTTCTGTTTTAAACAGAGAAAAAATGTTGCTGAAGCGATGGAAATGATTAATTCGGCTTCGGGATATAATTCGCTGTTGGTATTTCAACTGTTAGAAAGAAGATTACGTAATTTCGTGATGGGAATTTTAACCTTAAAGAAGATCCACGTGAAAGTCCTGAAAAAAAAAGTTTTAAGATGCAGAACTTCAACCTTTACTTGATGAAAAATCAACTCAAACTCAATAAGAACTTGGAAAACAGTTACAGAATTACTCAAGTAGAAATTTAAAACCGATTACAATGGGAAAAATTCACAAAGATGTAGAAAGAGTTGACCCAAAAGACAACACAAATCTCAGAGTTGACATTTGTTTAAATTTGGTTATTTCACGCTACAAAAACAAGAATTTTTTGCGAAATATACAAAATTACTGGAGATGAAAAGTGCATTCTATACTATTATCGTAAACGAAGAAAAACATGAGTTGATCCAGCCCATCTGTTCTGTCCGAGCGAGGCCCAATATTCATACCAACAAATGGTTATTATGTAACTCTGTTAGGATTGGTAGGTAATTATCTACTACGAACTACTTAATTGTGGACCAACGTTATCAAGCTCAAGTGAATAAATTTGATGATGCATTACAGAAAAATCGACTATTTACGGGCTAACGAACTTGATCAGTGATATTACTTCATGACAACGCCCGTCCACATGCAACAAAAGCAACTAGGAAAGTTATCTTCAACTTGAGCTGCACATTCTTCTGCATGCGACGTATGCTCCAGATTTGGCCCCTTCCGACTATTGTTTGTTTATACCGATGCATTCTTATTTGGGTGACCATAACGGTTCTCGAAAGTTGAAGATCTCCGAAAATGGCTCGATGATTATTTTTTTCCTCCAAACAATCAAATTTCTATCGCGAGGCAATCCATCCTGATAGATAGCGAAGGTCCATACATTTAGTAATTGTGAATTTTATGATTATTAAAATTTTGTAACAAGTATGTTTTTTAATAAAAAGATGTATTTGACCAAAAAACGAAATTGTTCACCTAAAAGTGACAACTCTGGAACGTTCAGCATATGTCATCGATAAAGATAAAAAGTAATGTAATGAGTAAGATAATATCACAAGAGCTCAAGATTCTCACATAATGTTTAGTTAATCATTTAAGCTTAAACTCGCACATAAAAAGACGGGTGCATACCTAATATATATGTAGTGTGTGTTGGAGTGCTCTATAGGATTAAGAAGTTAATAATCAAGAAGGTGATAATCTCGGAAATTATTCTACAACGAAGTATCCAAGAATGATATTAATACATTATTAACTTCTTACAGTTCTTATAACCTGCACTTCCAGTTGTACTTGTAATTAATAAATTATTATTATATGTTAGATTAAATATTTTTTTCTATTATCATTTATAGAATCAATGAAAATGAGAATAACAACCGGTGTCCATTCACCAGCTGAATTCCGTGTACTTGGACCATTTAGTAATATGAAAGAATTTGCAAATGATTTTAATTGTCCTGATGGATCACCAATGAATCCAATTGATAAATGCGAAGTTTGGTAAAAGCGAAATTAATGTTTATAGTGAAATTTATTTTACCATTAAAAATAAAAAAAAAAATGTATGTGCAACGTGTCACAAGTTTCTTTTCCGTTGTGGTGGGGGTGGTGGTGCAACGTGCATATGGTGCATTTAAATTATAAACCGTTTAAATTTTAATTAAAAAATAAATAAACCTAAAAAAATTTTATATTATCGTGCGCATCAGTTTCATTTTAAACGCGGGCATGTATTAAAAAGAAAAACATACTTATTATTATGAGAGTTATTTTTAAATTTGTACTTAAATTATAATTTTTGTAAAAGAAAACTCATTTCAAATAATTTTTTTTATTTTTAAATTTCGATTGATTTTTTTTTTACAATTTCAAAATAGTAGTATTATATTATATAAAATTATATACAAATTTATTTATTATTATAATAATGTAAAAAACAAAAAAAAACTTTATAAAAATTTTAAAATAAATTTGTGAATACAAAAATATATATAACTGTACCTATTTATAGAATTTATTTCTAGTGGGGTAATATGATTAAAGCTATCATATCATTAAATGTGGAGATTGCGCGTTCGATCGATGGAAATGACATGAAAATTTTTGCAGAATTTTTCATACTCAAATCTACTCAACTGAATTATCAGTCATTTCGTTTATGCAATGAATATCTTTGAAAATATTGTGTTTATTTTTTTTTTTTTTTTTAATTTGTTTTTCAGCGTCTTTACAATCTATCTTACATATTAGTTTCTTACTGTATACTGTAAGAACCAAAGATATTAAGTAATTTTATTTGATATTTAAATTATTTATTTTGATTTACTATATGAAATGTTAGTAATGGATCCAGTGATTCAATTACCCTTAATTAACCATAAACATTAATAATCATTGTTTTATTAGGATGGGTGTTGTTTATTTAAATCTTGTTATTAATTCTGATGGTATATGTCTTTTTAATCTTCGTGCATGTTCGTTGGCTTTTAAAAATTTCATCACAAGTTGATTTGGATGTTCATGAAGTCTTTTATAATAAGATGTACTTTTAGATGTAATTAAATCTTTAACCGAACAAATGTTGAGGTCCTTTCTTAAAAGATCGTTGCGCACATACCATGGTGCATTAACTATACTACGGAGCACCTTTGATTGAAATCTTTCTATTATATCTATATTTGATGTACATGTGGCTCCCCATAGTTCTATACCATAAGTCCATACTGGTCTTATGATTGCCTTATATACAATTATTTTGCACTCTAGTGATAACTGGGACGATCTTCCCAGTAACCAATACAGTTTGTTGAACTTGAGTCTTAGTTGCTTGTTTTTGTTTATAATATGCGTTTTCCAATTTAAGCGTCTATCTAGATACATACCTAGGTATTTTGCTGAGTTAGCATGTTGTATTGTATTATTATTAATCTTTACAGCCGGACAATTTAACCTACACAGGGTAAATGTGACGTGGATCGATTTTTCTACATTCACTTTTATTCTCCATATTCTGAGCCACTTTTGAATTTCTTTTAAGTTTTCTTGGAGTATTTTTGAAGCCATCATTGGATTTATATGCGTTGCCATGATTACTGTGTCGTCTGCGAAAGTTGCTGTGATGGTATGTTTCGTTGTTGGAAGATCCGCCGTGTAAATGAGATATAAAAGTGGGGCTAAAACACTTCCTTGTGGAACCCCAGCTTTTATTGGAAAAGTTGTTGTGTGTTCCTCAAGATGATTGACAATAAATTTACGGTTTTCCAAGTATGATTTTAGAATTTGGAAATAGTGGTGAGGTAGTAGTTTTTTCAATTTATACAGGAGGCCTTCATGCCATACCCTGTCAAACGCCTGTGAGATGTCGAGAAAAGCCGCAGAACAATAACTCTTCGTTTCAAATGTATTGATTATTTGATTAACCACTCTGTGTATTTGTTCTGTAGTTGCGTGATGTTGACGGAATCCAAATTGGTGATTTGGTATAATGTAGTTTTGCAACATTACTACTTTTAATCTTTTAGCAAATAGTTTTTCAAAAACTTTTGAAATAGCTGGTAATAGACTAATTGGCCTATATGATTTTACATCGTCGAGTTTCTTGCCTGGCTTTGGAATAAGAATAATTTTAGCGGTCTTCCATTGTTCTGGAAAGCTATTTGTGTTTAGTATGGCGTTGAAAATATAGGTTAAATATTTCATAGCAGTTGGTGTAAGTTCTTTTAGCATTTTTCCGGTGATTTTATCAAGTCCCGGTGTCTTTTTTGGATTTATTTCTTGTTTTATAAATGTTTGCACTTGTAGTATTTTAAATTTTTTTATAGGCAAGTTCATTTGTAATGGTGTTTCAAGGAAATCTATAATTTCTCGATCTTCATCTACCGACCTTTCTGTTGGATGAGGTGTGAACGTATTTTTTAGATGAGTAGCAAATAAAAAAGCTTTTTCTTTGTCACTTCTTGCCCACTCGCCGTTGCTTTTTCTAATGGGTGGAACATGTTGTTGTGGATGACCTATTTTTTTCGTTGCTCTCCAAAGAGAGTAATCTGTTATTTCGGTTGCCGTAAGGCTTTCTAAGTAGCTTTGGATTGCTTCGTCTTTGATGTCTTTCATTAATTTTCTTAGCTCTTTTATTGCACGATTTAATTTAGACTTATTTTCAGGTGATCTTGTTTTTTGCCATAATTTTCTTAATTTTCTTTTTTCTTTAATTTTTGTTTTTACGGCTGCTGGACAAATTTCTTGTCTTATAATTTCGGAGTGCACTGGTGTTGATGTTTTAGCTGCATCCTTTATAATGTTATTAAAATTTTCAATTGCATTTGATATATCTGTATTATTTTTTAATGATACGTCCAATGTTATTTTTTTATCAATTAATTCTTTAAATAAATTCCAATTAGTGCGCTTTGAATGTAATGTTTGTTTACTCTGTGTATTTATTATGCTTGTGGATGCGGTAATTATGATAGGGGTATGATCCGATGACAATTCTAAACTCGATTCCGCATTTATTCGATTTTTTGTAATACCTTTTGTAATACAGAAGTCCAATAAGTCTGGAATTTTGTTTTGATCAGAGGGCCAATAAGTTGGTTTTCCCGTAGATACATGACTCAATTTACATTCTTGAATCGTCATATAAAGTTGTCTGCCTCTCTGTGTGATCAATCTTGAACCCCATTCTGTATGCTTAGCATTATAGTCACCTCCTGAAATAAATCTGTTACCCAAAGTTTTAAAATATTTGGAGAATTCAAGCTTGTTGATATTATGTTTTGGTGGGCAGTATAAGGCTGATATAGTCAATGGACCGTTCCAATCCTCTATAACCACACTCGTTGCTTGAAGATATGCATGTTCATGTTTTTGCAGTTCATAATGTTGTATTGTATTTCTGATGATAATGGCCGAACCTCCATGCGCCTTCCCATCCGGATGTTTGTAAAATATGTTTCGGCGATCAGCAGGATATCAATTTTGTGTTCAATAATAAATCTATTTATTTCATATGTATGTTGCGTTAAACCGTTGGCGTTCCAGAGTGCTATTTTGAGAAGATTTGGCATTATACCATTTTTGTTACTAACTTGGTTAATAATCCTATCAAAGGACCTATTTGACTCATAAGTTCTCTCATCATAATTTTCATTTCAGATATATCATTTGATGGCTGTTGTGGCTGTGTGTTGAACTGTTGTTGTTGTTGTTGTTGTTGTTGTTGTTGTTGTTGTTGTTGTTGTTGTTGTTGTTGTTGTTGTTGTTGTTGTTGTTGTTGTTGTTGTTGTTGTTGTTGTTGTTGTTGTTGTTGTTGTTGTTGTTGTTGTTGTTGTTGTTGTTGTTGTTGTTGTTGTTGTTGTTGTTGTTGTTGTTGTTGTTGTTGTTGTTGTTGTTGTTGTTGTTGTTGTTGTTGTTGTTGTTGTTGTTGTTGTTGTTGTTGTTGTTGTTGTTGTTGTTGTTGTTGTTGTTGTTGTTGTTGTTGTTGTTGTTGTTGTTGTTGTTGTTGTTGTTGTTGTTGTTGTTGTTGTTGTTGTTGTTGTTGTTGTTGTTGTTGTTGTTGTTGTTGTTGTTGTTGTTGTTGTTGTTGTTGTTGTTGTTGTTGTTGTTGTTGTTGTTGTTGTTGTTGTTGTTGTTGTTGTTGTTGTTGTTGTTGTTGTTGTTGTTGTTGTTGTTGTTGTTGTTGTTGTTGTTGTTGTTGTTGTTGTTGTTGTTGTTGTTGTTGTTGTTGTTGTTGTTGTTGTTGCTGTTGTTGTTGTTGTTGTTGTTGTTGTTGTTGTTGTTGTTGTTGTTGTAGATGTGCATGGGTATTTATCGTTTTTTCATTTTGTTGTTGGTTATTACCTGTGCGTAAGTTAAGTTTGGCTGCACATACTGATTTACTTGCGTTCTACGCGTCTGGACAACATCTTGTCTGTTTCTTAATGCTGGGAATTTTTTCAATTCTAGTTGCTTATAATAACTGCAACCTTTATAATTGGCTGGATGATTTCCATTACATAAAACACATAATACCTTATCATCCCGTGTATTTGTTTTGCAATCACGACTTAAATGCTCCCCTGCACATTTAACACATCTTGGTTTTCTATTGCAATATTTCCAGATATGTTCATACCGTTGACAAATATAACATTGCGGAATTTCTTTTTTAAAAGTTGGTGGTTCGAATTTAATTTTGGTGTGCAATATAACGTATTCTTTATATATATCTTTATTGTTTTCTGCTGGTTGGAGATCTATGTAGAATAATGGCAGTGGGTTTCCAGTTAGTCTTTGTTTTATATTGTAGACATTAGTAACTTTATGGTTTTTTTCTTCGATTTCAGATTTTATTTCTTCCAAGTCGGTTGAAGGATGTAGCCCTCTTAGAACTACTCGGAAATTTTTTTGATTTTTATCTTTATATGTATGGAATTCTGTTTTTCTTTCGTTTAATTCTGTAACTAGTTTTCTATAATTTTCAGGGCATGTCAATTGTATCTTTACCTCTTCATTATTAAGTGTTTTCATGTTGTAATTTTTATCACATAAATCTTTTAGTAATGTTGTGAGCGGTGTTATATCCTTTACCCCTGATACGAAGATTGGAGGTGGCAGTGGAATTTTGTTTGACGTTTTTATAATATTTTCATCATCATTTACATTATCTAATAGTTCGTAAGTATTTGAAGTAGAAACAGGGTTTAACCAATTATTACTTTGTATTTTCTTTTGTTTAGTTGTTTGGCTTTGTTGAGGACTATTTCTTTTCCTTTTGCTGGACATAATACTGAAATCTTCTTCTTTATTTGAGACTTGGGTCGATGGTGAACTATATTGTCGTTGCATTTTATTTTGTTGTTTGTTGTATACGTTATATTGTATTGAAGTTGGTTCTACTACATATGGCAGAGTTGTTTGTATAAATTTTGGCGTTTCACAAGGTGGATAGGCCGTTACATAAGCCATTTGGTGAGGTGTATATGTTGGTTGAGATTGTTGTGTGTAATATATTGGTTGCTGAGATGTTACTTGTTGAAATGCACTTCTAATTTGTTGGTTTGGTGCATAAATATTTGGATGTTGTTGGGATGTGCACATAATTGGTGTTCGTTGAATATCATTAGGCTGAGGTAAATATTGAAAAGATTGAGATACAGGTTGTATAACTGGTTTTTGTTGGCTTATCATGTTTGGGGTTTGTTGTATTTGCGGTGGATTGTCGTCTATTATAGTTTTGGGTGGTGGTGTTCTTTGTGTCATCACAATTAAATATTTGTGTTGCACAAGAACATTTTCCACTTAAGGTGAAAAAAATTTAATTAATTAATTTAATTAATTAATAGATGTCGATTTATCTTTTATTTACTGTGTAATTTTGTATTCTTTGTACACGCTATACAATTTAACAATTTAAATTTAAATTTAAATTCAAATTCAAATTCAATAGCAATGTACCGTTATTTTGAATTCTATTGTGGATTTTTGCTTTGTTTACTTATTAAGTTATTATTATAAATTTAATTATTTTATTTAAATTTTTATTTTATTTATATATTTATTTTGACTTACGATATACATCGACCTTACTCTTTGAATGATATATTGTAACTGATGAGTGTTGAACGCTATTCAGAGATAAACAATAATGTCTCCACACACAATGCACAATTGGACAATTCAACCATAAAAATAAATTAATTAATACTATATGTATATTATATTAATACTTTTAAATAGTGCATAAGTAAGTTCAACATACGAAATTTAGTATAATATGCTATTGTAGCTACAACAGAGAATTTAGCTAATTAGTTTACTAACAAACTTATCCGTTTACTAAAATAATGACACATAGGCAAATCATTGTTTACTATATTTCATTTTTTTTAGTTAGTAAATTTCTTCATATTATTATGAGTGAATTTAATTTCAAAAATGATATTGTTTGACATATATCATAAAATTTACAAACTTTAATTGAATTGAATATACCTTGAAAAAACTAAACATTTAATTTATTTTAGTTAATTCAATTCTTAAAAAAACCTGAAATTTTGCAGAGATATTCTTTCTAGTATAACTTTATTACTTCTATGACACTACGTTAATTACTTAAAAACGTTTGTGAAATTCGTAGATTACGTGAAGAACAAAAATAACATTTATTTTGTAATTATAAAAGCACTTAAATTGAATAAAAAGTACAAACTTATGGATAAAATTTAAAAAAGTACAAATACTACAAGACACTTTAAGTTAACTGTTCAGATCTGATCTTATACCATTTAAATATATATTCTGCTTTTGATAACAAAAAAATTACAGTAAACCCAATCTTTATAGATAAAGTCAGAGCTTCTAGATTTTTCAACAAATTTGCTAATAACATTGTCATACAATGAATCATTTGATTTTAGTTCTTTCAATAACCGCTTTTCAATACTCAGTAAAGCTTGAAGCATTGTGTTTCTAGTATACATTTTAATTCTTTTGAGGGCTGAAATAGTACGTTCAACTTGCATAGTAATTAGTATTAGATGGGAGTGTCAACATTAATTCATCTAATTTATAAATTTCAGTGGATTCATCGCACATCTTATGATTTAAAGTAATTGTATTAATATCATGTACAGTTTTATCAACAAATATATCTGATCCATACAGCATACAGCACCATTAGTTCAAATTAAGCATTCTGAAAGATAATTTTAAATTAATAATAATAAATCTGTTGGAAAACTACTTTTAAATTTCAAAAAATTTGATGAATGAAGTAATTCATTCAATAAATAATTGCGTTAGAATAGAAATATTAAATGATGTATACTGTATGGTGCATGTGTTCACGAAATATAAGCGAACGGCTATAGACTTTTGAACTGAAAACTAGTATATATTATACATAGATACAATTATAAATAAAATGAAAATGAAATGTCGATTGTAGATGTGAATGTGAATAAGTGATAAACACACATATGATGTGTTGTGTTTATGTTATATGTATGAGTAAGTGTAAAATAGTTTTGTTTTTGTAAAATGGAACGCTAGACAAAAGCGAACGACTTGACCAAAAAAATTTGTAATTTCAATTGATATATAGCAGTATGTAGTATGAATTTTTGTTATATACACTGTGTGCACAGTGTTGTTTTTGTAATATGGAACGCTAGCAAAATGCGAACGACTTGACCAAAAAAATATTTAATTTAAGTAGTAGTGATAGTATAAATATTGTATATGTATAGTGGATTTTTGTTATATGGATCTGTGTACACAGTTTTGTATTTGTAAATTTGAACGCTATAGTAATGCGAAAAAAAATTTATTTAAGAATAGTGGAGTAGTGGTATGTAACACATTTTTCATATGATTTTTAGTTAGTACCAACCTTCAAACGATACGTGTCAAAATTGGACAGCAGTCCGACCATTAGTTTGTGAGATATTGCGTTGTGAGTGTAGCTACTTTTGTTACTTGAAAAAAAATGGAAAATAACGAATTTCGTGCGTTGATTAAACATTATTTTTTGATTGGAAAAAATATTTCTGAAGCCAAAAAACTGCTTGACGTGCATTATCCCGACACTGCTCCAGCTCTTTCAACAGTGCATTTGTGGTTTGCAAAATTTAGAACCCGCCATATGAGCACCAAGGACGATGAACGCAGCGCACGTCCAAAGGAGGCTGTTACTCCAGAAAATATCAAAAAAGTCCACAAAATAATTTTAGATAACCGTAAAGTGATGTTGATCGAAATAGCTTAGGCTCTGAAGATATCAAAGGAGCGTGTTGGACATATCGTGCATGAATATTTGGGAATGCAAAAGCTCTGTGCAAAGTTGGTGTCGCGCGAACTCACAATCGATCAAAAACAACAACGTATCGATGGTTCAGAGTAGTGTTTGGGCTTGTTCTACCGCAATAAAACAGAATTTTTGCGTCGATATGTGACAATGGATGAAACATGGCTCCATCATTACACACCGGAAAAATTTTCATCAACTATCTCGAAAATGGAAAAACCATCAATAGTGACTATTATATAGCCTTGTTGGAGCGTTTGAAGCATGAAATCGCTAAGAAACGACCGCATTTGAAGAAGAAAAAAGTGCTGTTTCATCAAAACAACGCACCGTGTCATAAATCAATGAAAACGATGGCAAAATTGCATGAATTGGGCTTCGAATTGCTTCCACATCCACCGTATTCTCCAGATCTGGCCACCAGAGACTTTTTCCTGCCTGCAGACCTCAAGAGAATGCTCACTGAATGAAATTTAAGAGCAATGAAGAGGTGATCGCCGAAACAGAGGAAAAAACGAAATCGTACTATAAAAATGGTATCGAAAAGTTGGAAGATCGTTGGAATCATTATATCGCCCGCGAAGGGATGTATGTTGATGAATAAAGTTTAATTTTGCAAAAAAAATGTTTTTTTCTTAGAATTTTCGGAAACTTTTCAGCCATGTGTTAGCATACAATGAATGAATTTTTACATTTCTATATAAAAATTATGGATGAAATGTAGGGTAGTATAAATGTGCTCTGTGAACACATAAATAGATTTAAAATTATGATGAATTTGCATGTAAATACGTAGATGTGCACACAAATTGAGTATTGAGAAAATTATTATTAGAAAAAAATACTTAATGCGATTTTCTGTTTTGATTAATTCTTAAATTTTTAAATTATTAAAATTATTAAATTATCTAAATTATTTCATTAGCCGTTTTTTGTGTGTTCTTTTTATACATTTTACCCAGCCGTTCACCGAACGACTTGAACACCTTCAGGAAACGCCCCTGATGGAAATGATCGCAGAAAATGGCATTATGTGAAACATGCTTAAAAAAAAATATTGCAAATCATGGATTGCTACTATTCAAAAGTAGTGGATTGGATATCTGAGTATTTGGTGGAACCACAAAGGACTGGTGTATTATGTCTATTGAAGCACGAACCGGCAATATTAAATGCTACTGGTCAATAATTAATCAATTTAAAACGATGATTATACAAGAAAAGGAACCAAAAAGTTGTTTTTCAGCAATGCGAGTCTAGTCCTCATGTTGCAAAACCGGGAAAGAAACGTGCGAAGCATTTGGCTGATAAGTGTATCTCAGCCGCCATATTAACCATAGCCGTTGCTCATTCAACTCACTATTTGTTACGGTCGTTGCCGTCACCCCATTCTGAACAGCCAATCAGTTCCCCGAAGGATATCCAAAAATGGCTGAATAAATGGATCACATTCAATCATTCAAGGCGATCGCAGGCATTTTTCTAGCAAGAAATCCACATCTTGCGTGAAAAAATCAAAAAACATTGCAGCATTCGATGTGCAGTATTTCAAATAAATTATTTTATATATTTGCATTAAATTTATTGTGTTTTACTTACCCAAAAATATTAATATTATATAATTAATTAATTAATATACGAACAAATCACATTTTAAACGATTCTCAACTACTCTACTGTGAAATTTAATAAAAATTTCAGATATACACTCCAACCTTTTCGGTATTTACCTCGCCATTGTAACCGACACTAAATTGTACCGAAATTGTTCGAGGCGGCAAAACCGCGACTGTGTGAAAGAGCCCTAAGGATGTATCACCATTTATATGCTACTATGAAAACATAGGCTACTCCTACTGTTTTTAAATATAGTCGTACAAGTCTTTGTAGATGATCCACACGCGATGGTCGTACAACAATTTTGCTATACCACCACAAATCATTCAACAATAAGTCCATATGATAGATGATCAACCACGCCGAACATGCGTGATTTATTTGAGGCCATAGGCATCTCAATTGGAACGAATTGGAAATATTTTGAACTCAAAAAATACACATTTTTACTGTAATCAAACCATTATTAAATTTTAACGTACTTCATTAGTAAATTTTAGCAGATAATTTTATATTTTATTTAAAATAAAATTGACTTAAATATTAAAATTAACATGTCATAAAAAATAAAAAAAAAAAAAATAATAATAAAAAAAAAACAATAAATTCAAATTTAATCATCCCATTGTTTTTCATTAGTAGAAGAATTTTGTTGTTGTCGTTTTGGTGACATAAATTTAGAACTATCTATGGATTTTGATTTCGATCTAGATTTCGAATTTTTATCATAATTATCATTTAGGCGTGCAATATTATCATCAGAGTGTGAATCACGAGAATTGGAATTACGTTTTTCTTCTTGTAACGCACGTTCTTGTAATTTTTGCTGTACAGATCTTTGAATTTCTTTAGCCGCACGCATTAATTTATCTGGTTGTAAATGAACGATATGTGGTTGTGCTTCATTTTCTGGTTTATTTCTTATCGGCGAAATATGTGCACTTTTGCTATTTTGTTCTGCACTTTGTGATCGTGACCAAGATCTTTTATGTTTTGATTTTGATCTTGCTGAGGACCAACTTGGCGATCGTGATACAGAACGTGAGCGTAATGTTGACACTAATTTGTTTTTATTTTTAGATGTAGATCGGGAACGTCTAGAACGTGATGATGATCTTGACGATCTCGATGATCTTGAACGACGATTTCGAGACCTGGAGTATGATCTTGCTCGAGAATGTGAGCGACTCCTTGAACGAGTTCGTGATCGTCTACTGCGAGACCGTGATCTATATTGATGAGATAAATAATTTTATAAAATTATAACACATATACTTGTATATTAGTATCGATACTAAATATAATTTAAATGTTTAACCAACCGAGAATTGGTAGTATATTTTGGTCCAATATATCCATGATTATTTAGTTCGCTATCATTATAATTTCGATCGTTATATGATACCATTTGCATACCACGACCACGACCTCTAAAATATGGCCTATTACCCCTATAACCACGATATGTTTGTTGCATTGGTATTCCCATACCCATCCAAGGTCCTGGAACTATAACATAAAACATAAAACGAGAAAATTGTATATTTAAATTGAGCAATAAATATAGAATTAAATTTTTATTTTTTATTATTTACCTGGAAAATATGATGCTGGTCGAATTGCATTTGTATCATAAAATGGTGATGGTCGCATTGCATTTGTATCATAGTATGGTGGTGTTGGAACTGGATACATTCCCATACCCATCCAGGGTCCAGCCATAGGATTATACATAGGATATGGAACCGGATGCGATGGCATTGGCACTAATGCATTTATATTTTTAATTTTTTTACCACCTAAAATTAATATTTTTATTGAATTTATAAACTATTTACAAACAACAATTTATACAAGAGCAATAAATAAAATTAAAGTTTCACAGAATAATATATTGTATTTAGTTGATTTTATTTTGTTGTTACTTTAAATGAGCATGCAACTATACACATAAAAAATATTATTAATCGTTAAATATTAAATTATTATTCTCGTTTATCGTTACACTCTAAGTTCTAAGATTATTAGTAGAAATTGTAAAGATATTGTAAAGATATTGTTTCAATACTGCGTGATGATGTTTCGCTTTAAGAATTTTGACAATTTAAAATAAAAAATTAATGTTTCACAAGGAAAGAGACATGCGAAATAGAAATATTGCGATAAATTATTGTGAGTATTTTAGTACCACCGAAAATGTTAATATTTTAACCAAATTTAATAATATTGACTAAAAAACCCAATAAAGCGAAATAAATTAACATGAACAGAAGGTTGCTTTCATTTTATATTGTAAAAGACGACCAATATTTATATTTATGTGACTGATAGATGCTTTTATTTGAATTTTCACGTATTTGCAGGTATTTGGAATGTCAAACTGATATTGTTGTTTGATGATAAACTTCAATTATAGTTAAGTTATTATCGGTGCAGCAGTGGTTGAATAATGGAAAATCAAAACAAGTGTCATATTATGTTTTTTGTTTCCGTAAAGGAAGAAACGTATCGCAAGCTCACAAGTTATGTTCTGTATATAAGGTGACGAAGCCTTAACCCATTAACCGCCAAAGTTGTGTAAACACAGTATTATTTCTTATAAAAGAAAGTTGTTAGCGGTTAATGGATTAAAAAAGTCAGTGTCAAAACTCAAAATAGGTTTGTTAAATTCCGTTCTGGAGATATTTCATTCAATTGTGAGCAACGTTCAGTTGAAGTTGAAGTTGACGACCATATCAAAGCAATAATTCACGAGAATAGTCATAGCACAACACATGAGATTGCAGAGTAGCTCGATGTATCATATACATGGGTTGAAAAGCTCTTAAAACAACTTGGCTTCATAAAAACTCGATTTATGGGTCCCTCATGAATTTAAAGAGATTCACTTAACATAGAGCATTGCCATCTGTGATGTACTTATGAAACGGTTACAACAATGATCCATTTTTGAAAAGATTGATAACTGCCGATGATAAATGGGATGTATACGAAACGGTAAATAGAAAAGAATCAGCGCAAACAACATCCATAGCAGATTTATTTCATTCTTTACAAAACTACTAATGATAAGAATTCCAGTAATTTTTGATAAACCAAATAATTGTCATTACTTACTTTCGGCAGAAGGAGAACCGTTTGTTTTTGATGATGCTGCTGAAGATGATAATGAGGCTGAAGATGATAATGATGCTGACGATGTCGATGAATTTCTACGTTTCTTTTTTTTTGCTTTTTTAATCTTATTAATTTCCTTCTCATTTAATAAACTCTCATCTGAACTTATTGAATTTATACTGGCTGAACGATCATTTAGTGCTACACCCAAAATCGTACTTTCCGATTTTACTTTATTTAAACGATGTTTATGCTTTTCAAATTCTATTTCTTGTGAATTTTTAAAGCGTTTCATTAATTTATTTCTTAAATCATTACTTTTAATTGAATTAAATTCATTTTTAGTGTTCCTTTTATTAACATCATTAATGTTTCTTTCAATTTTATCGTTCTTAATGTTTTTCTTTAGAATCTCCATTTTTTTCAACTATATAACAAAAATAAATGTATTGATGAGTCATAGATTATAACAAAAAATAATAATACAGTAAATAAATAAAATTACTTTAATTCTTTCAAATAATGAATCGAGAAGTCTGATACTTTCTAATCGCCGTTGAACCACCAATAACCTCTTTTCCTCAAGACGAATTTTACCATCAATTTCATGTTGATCTTTTTCACGTAATTTTTTTAAATTTTTTTCCTTACGTTTTTCTTCACGTTCACGCTGTTTATCTTGTTCAATTTGTTTCAATTCTTCTTGGCGGAGCCTGTAACATTTCACTATCACTTCAATTTAATTTATTATTTTATATTTTTATGTGCTATGTATGTTTTGTTTTTGTATGTTATGCATTCAAAAATACAATTTCTTTTTCTATACAAAACTATAGACAAGAAACTAAAGTATTAAATAATTAAATCATCACCACCCAATATCTATATATTCAAAGTGATTTTAGTATCGAATAACGTCATATAACAGTACATATAAAATATTTATATATAGAAAAGCGTAAAAAGGTTGTTGCTTTATTATGCGATGGGGTTTAATGAGTTTAATGTTGACAATATTGAGAAGAGTAAAAATATGAAAAAGAAAAGACAATAATGTAAATCAAGATCACTATTATTTTTATAGACAGTTGCTCAGTTGAAAGAGATGAATGAAAAGTTTGTGAAAAATGATTGTTTTGCCAAATTATTAATTTATCATTAATATACTATAATAATTTTTCTATACTCTTGGTCGTTTAAAATTAATTCCTGATATTTATGTAAATTAAATACAAATTTAACGTTTTGAGAATAAATAATACAACTTTTTTTTTTTAAGTCATATATTGCTCCAAGTGGAGCTTTATGTCATCTAATAAACCTTTCATTAGAGCCAAGTTGGTAAATTACTCCGCATGGGAGTATATAACAATTTACCAATTGTACTGTAATTAAAGAAAGATAGATATTTTCAAAATACTATTATTTTTATATGGGTTATCAGCCCATAGTGGTGTGTGTGCAGACATTGTTAATCTTTGGATTGCGTCCAACACCATATTTTCAAAGATATCCGTTTTTCTTTTTATTCCATAAACGAACAAATGGTCAAAAAGCAGAAAAATTAAAATAAATACCGAAAAATTTCCTATGAAAAATAGCGGATTTGAACCCGCTATATTTCATGATTAATAATATATATTTCGGCGCTATGCAACTGCGCTACTGAGTGTTTTTAATAATACGTTAAATAAGTTGTAAATCTATAAAAAGGTGACACTTGCACCATTTTTAATAAAAAGATAAACAAAATGCCAAACCTTTCCTGCTCCTGTTTTTCTTCTTCCATTTTCAATCGTTTCCTTTCGTCTTCTGCTTTTGTTTTTTCTTTAGCTATTAATCGATCTCGTACAATTTTTCGCCGTTTAATACTCACTTCTGACAGATGTTTCGTTTTGTCAAAATCAACTTTAATACCTACACTTAAATTTTGATCAACTTCTTTATGAATTAATTTTACAGCTCGAAATTCATCCATTGTTTTTACAAATCCACTATAATCATTAAATTGTACATATCTAAAATTAAAATAAAACAAAATTCCCATCAATAGTAATTTAATTATTTATTATATTCTGACACTAATCACAAATTGATAATTACCCTTCAAAATATAATTCCTGATCGAAAGAAAATGTTTTCATTCCAGTCATGTGAGGTTTCATGTCTTTACGGTATGGATCACATATTGGTATATCAACAGCTTTTATAGTACCAAATTTTTCAAATATTCGCTTAAATATATTTTCACTTGGTTTGACAGTATCATCATTTTGTAAATGCCTAGGACAAAACCACCGTATTGGTAAATTGGCTATATGAATTGTATCCGGACGTTCACCACATTTCATCTCGTCCATATCATGTGCATCACGAAAAAATGAATCCCAATCATGACGTGTTGGATAATCATCTTTAGTTTCGGCTGCACGTATTTTAAGTGTTTCGGAGAAACCTGCTAACTTTATGGGATGTCCATCGAGAAGTGATAGAACATTCTTTAATTTACTCCGATCTTCAATTTCCGCTTCAAAACGTATATTATCTAATGTACTTTTTGTTACCTAAAAATAAATAGACAACTTCCGGTTAGATGGATGTGTTATGTCGAAATAGATAATAATTTGAAGCATTTGTGAATAGTAATGTGTTATTCAGATCATTAAATAGCACATAGCCATAATGTATTTGTGTAAACAAAGTTTTAGTTTAGAAATGCAGAGGTTTATACATATTTGTATAGGACAGTTTCCGTATTTTTGGTTGTATTTATTAAAATATTTATGTTATTTATATTATATTATACCAAGATGACAAAGACCGACTGCAAATATCGATTTAGGTTACCGCAGTCATGAATGTAATTTTGTTTTCTTTGTAAAACCTTAGCAAAGATATCATTATTATTTACAGTCGCCGTGTATTTGAAAGTAGAATAAGTATGGTGGCTTAAATATTGAATCAGATGTGAGGTATAAAGAAAATACGTGTCATTAAACCGTTTATCGGTTTTATCAATATTAATTCTATATCAATCACATACACTATATATACTTTATACTTACTTTTAATACTGAATATTGAATTGGTAATATTATTTGACGTAATTTTTCCATAACATCCCAATTGGATATTGTTTTACCCGTAATCTTTGTTGCTGGTAATGCCACCGAAATAATAAATTTTGCAATAGGTTTAAGATATAAACTATGTGGTAAATATAACGGAACACAATCACTAACATTTCTTATTTGCTGTATATTCATAATTAGTTTTTAATAATAATATTTATAATAAACCCCAAAATATTGCATATAAAAAAAGAAGGAAGATTTAGAAATTATTTTTTTTTTTAAAAACCTAAAAACTTATATAGAAACATTAAAAAAAGAAGAGAAAAACCTAAAATCTAAACGAACCCGACCTAAACTTTATTATAAAAAAAAAAAAAAAAATTGGTAAAGAAAATGTCCGCGTTCGAATTTTTCTTAACGCGAAAACTAAAAACTTATTTGATATGGAGTATAGAGCAATATTGAAATAAATTTATTTAATTATTAAATTAAATTTTATATATAGCATTTCTGCAAATTATTAGCACTTCTGCAAATTGTTATTTAGTTCTTATTAATTTTGCGCTTTGCACTTTTATAAAAAAAAGAATAAAAAAAACATTCACAGATTCACACAAAAAACTATTTTTTTTAGAAAGAATATGAAATATGAAGAAGAAATAAAATGAATATCGATGATGATGATCGTGATAAAAAGTTACGGATTGACATTTGATACTTTGACAGTAAAATGGAATTCCTTGAGGCTGTTCTCTTAAGCTCTGTTTTCTTGACATGTTAATCTTTGCGTCCAACACCATATTTTCAAAGGTTTTTCTTTTTATTGAATCAACGAACAAATGGTCACCCAGCAGAAAAATTTTAGTATTAAAATAAATACCGAAAAAATTTCGTCTGAAAAAATAGCGAATTTGAACCCGTTATATTTCATGATTAATGTAGCATTTACATTATGCCTAATTTTTGAATCTAGAAAATTTCTAGGAAAAATAAAAAGAGATAGTTATAAAAAAAATATACTGAATTAAGAGCAGTAAAAAAAATACCAAAATATAATCTGACAATTAATTTTATAGCAAATTGACAATTGTTTTTTTTTTTAGATAATAATAAAAACAAATAAATATTTATTAATTATTAAATTTTATTTGTTTTAAAATTAAAATAACATAATAAATATATGTATTTACATTTGCGTTTAATATTATTTCCTAAAATACCATTAAATTTTTTATATTAATTTTAAAACAAATAAAATGTATTACTATTTTGTAAAATGTTTGTTATTAAATTTGTTTTATTACTGTCAAACTATATTTATATTTTATTATAGTGAAATGACAGATTTTTTTTTTTTTTTTTACAAATTAGCAATTCAGCTATAAAAAAAGATGAACATGTTCATCTTTGAATCTAGATTTTCAACCTAAATTATGGCTAGGCCCATAATTAGATTCTAATTTTTTATACTATTGTGCTCTTCTAACTAGTTTGACATTTGTATGTTATATCTCAATTTTTTCTAGATTCAAAAATTAGGCATAATGTAAATTACCCATAATATGTCCCAATTTTCGACGGCAATACGAAAACACTATATTCTCTGGGTCATTTTCCGTCGAAAATATCATATAACATTTTGGTCGATTCGACTTCGGTACGAAGTTACACGCAAATAACCAAATTTTCAATCAGACCGTGTTTTGCACTCTACTGGGATCAATATCTCAATAACTAATTAACCGATTTTAAATTTTTGATACATTATTAGCATTAGCATACCGAGATCTTTAATTTGACGTTAAGATAAGGCAATTCGGGCATATGGTTATCGAGATACTTACAAGAATGTTGACAATTTGATGAACACCATTTTTCTTCTTGAAAGTTTGTTCAAGCATAAGTCGAAAAATCATGATGAAAAAATTTTTTCGGTATAAGTTTAAAAACTTGCCACATTCATAAGCTTTCGTTTAAGCTATAACATTAGGATAGGTCTCAACTGGTTCCAAAGATATACACAAATAACTACAACGATGTAGGCATAAAATTGATTTTCGCTATGGAAAAATTTTATCTTTTTTTGGTTTTATCCAAAACCAACAATACGGACGTGACAGATAATTGATTCCATACACTCCTATGCATTCACACAAACCTTCTCACACACACAAACGAACTCACACACAAAGGCCCACACACATAAACCCACGAAAGTCCACGCACGCATATCACCACAGTTTTAAACAAACAAAGCCTAAAGTAATTGCTGAAAATGTGCTCCTTCAGCTCGAATACATGAAGACTGTATCCAAGAGTTTCGCCACAAGTCACTACAAACACTTAGATTGATTCGGTCTATTGAAAAGCATTGTTGGCTATGTATTCGAGCTGAAGGAGCACATTTTCAACAATTACTTTAGGCTTTGTTTGTTTAAAACTGTGGTGATATGCGTACGTGTGCTTTTGTGGGTTTTCGTGTGTAGGCCTTTGTTTGTGAGATCGTTTGTGTGTGTGTGAAGGTTTGTATGAATGCATAGAAGTATATGGAATCAATTATCTGTCACGTCCGTATTGTTGGTTTTGGATAAAACCAAAAAAAGATAAAATTTTTCCATAGCGAAAATCAATTTTATGCCTACATCGTTGTAGTTATTTGTGTATATCTTTGGAACCAGTTGAGACCTATCCTAATGTTATAGCTTAAACGAAAGCTTATGAATGTGGCAAGTTTTTAAACTTATACCGAAAAAATTTTTTCATCATGATTTTTCGACTTATGCTTGAACAAACTTTCAAGAAGAAAAATGGTGTTCATCAAATTGTCAACATTCTTGTAAGTATCTCGATAACCATATGCCCGAATTGCCTTATCTTAACGTCAAATTAAAGATCTCGGTATGCTAATGCTAATAATGTATCAAAAATTTAAAATCGGTTAATTAGTTATTGAGATATTGATCCCAGTAGAGTGCAAAACATGGTATGATTGAAAATTTGGTTATTTGCGTGTAACTTTGTACGACGCAAAATGACCCAGAGAATCTAGTGCTTTCGTATTGCCGTCGATAATTGGGACACCCTGTATATAGCAATAATTACCTATTTGCCCCATATTTGATATTCGATGAGAAAAGCAAATTGTGCTTTCGTTTTCTATATAGATTAATTTACATCTGAAGATAGATTGCTAAATCAATTGAGTAAGATAACGATATCAGTAAGCAAGCTGTTGTGTGCATTTACACATGTAATAATTAGTAATTGGTTACTCTTAAAAAAAATTGCAGTATCTTTTTGATACTTTTTTGCATTTTGACAGCTTTTTGTATACACAAAAAAAGTCAACATAGTTTTGATTGGGTTAATTATAATTTCAATAAATTAATAAGAATGTGATATGTTGTTCTTGTTATTAATATTATTAATATAAAGATTCTACGTCCCTGATACCTGCATATTATCAATAAAACCCAAAAACCATTAAATTGACTTCTAAATCTTCTAAAATTAATTTCAGATTTGGTATTTTAACAAACAAAATTTTAAAAATAACTTTCAGTCCAGAAATAACCGTTCTGTTAATGGACTTAAAATTCGAAATTTTGCTCGAAAATACGCAGTTAAAATTGGAATGAAGGAATTTAAAGCCAATGATGCTTGGTTAAGAAAATTTAAAAGAAGGAAATTCCATATCATTTAAATTTAATAATGAAGTTAAAGAACGTTACAATGATACCAATTGAGGTTCAAAAACAAATTCAGGAATGATGCCGAAATTAGATGAACTTCTCCTTAAATTTATTAAACACAGAAGAATAAAAAATCTCCCTTGAAATAACTTCATTCTACGCAAATATGCTAAAATTTATGTAACCCGATATGGTATGCATGAATTTAAAGAAATGGTTGTGTAGATTTCAACACAGACATTCTATTTCATTAAGAATAAATTCGGATAACAAGAGTGAGAAAATGTTTAAAAATGATGAAAAATTACAAAGCAAAGGATGGTGATGATTTTAAACAAATTAATGAACCAAATACCACCGATTCAGCAAAGGTTAAGTCATGCACTTCACCATCAAAGAATTGCGACATAACTGAAGAAAAAGAACCTTGGAGTTAGCAATATTTAGCAACACCCATGTTGACAACTTGTATAACAGTAACTTCTTCTTTCTCTTCATGTTTTGTTTTCTCATATCATTTATCGAAATATCGAAATTATTGAGATATATTTACTTATATATACCAATAAAAGTCCGAACAGATTAGAAATCCGCAGACACACGAATGCGCAGAAAATCTCTTGAGTATACAGAAAAGAAAAAGATGAACATAATTACCATCATGTCATTTGCGCTTTTTGACAATTAATATTTCCAAACTAAAAAATTATTCACTACAAAAACAATTATATTTTTTTATTATTTAACATTTTAATGGGAGATTTACATTATGCCCAATTTTTGAATCTAGAAAAAATTGAGATATAACATACAAATGTCAAACTAGTTAGAAGAGCACAATAGTATAAAAAATTAGAATCTAATTATGGGCCTAGCCATAATTTAGATTGAAAAACTAGATTCAAAGATGAACATGTTCATCTTTTTTTATAGCTGAATTGCTAATTTGTAAAAAAAAAAAAAAAAAACTGTCATTTCACTATAATAAAATATAAATATAGTTTGACAGTAATAAAACAAATTTAATAATAAACATTTTATTTGTTCTAAAATTAATAAAAATATAAAAAATTTAATGGTATTTATTAAAAAAAATATTAAACGCATATGTAAATACATATATTTATTATGTTATTGTAATTTTAAAACAAATAAAATTTAATAATTAATAAATATTTATTTGTTTTTATTATTATCTGAAAAAAAAAACAATTGTCAATTTGCTATAAAATTAATTGTCAGATTAAATTTTGGTATTTTTTTTACTGCTCTTACTTCAGTATATTTTTTTTATAACTATCTCTTTTTATTTTTCCTAGAAATTTTCTAGATTCAAAAATTAGGCATAATGTAAATGCTACATAAATATTATTTTACTTTATTTCTTTTTTAATTTTTATCGTAAACTGAACTGAATTAAATTTCGTAAATGTTTTTTGCACGGAGGGAGTCTATGAACAGGTGTCACTTGCCACCTTGCCACAACGTTTAATTATATTTTACAAAGCAGTGACCAATGAGCACAATGTCATTGTGGTTCTACTATAATTTAATAAGAATGTCATATGTTGATGTTGTTACTTGTTCTTGTTATTAATATTCTTAAGATTCTACGGATTCTACATACATATTATGATAGTGGTGAAAAAATCCAAAACCATTAAATTGACTTCTAAATCTTCTAAAATTTAGTTCAGATTTGGTACAAACACAATTTTTAAATAAATATGACTCTTAGTCCAAATAAAAATGCAGTGTTCAATTTATTTCAAACATGTAGGACTTGCTTAAAAAAGTTAAATGATGAAAATATGATTAAAGTGTTTGATTTTGGAGATAATCAAGACTTTAATAATCAAATGAATATCGCTGATGAATTATTACTACTTAAAATTAAAGTAATTTTAAATTGAATTTAATTTTTCAAACTAATTGACTGACAGCATAGAAAGTGTCAGCGTCAACAATAAAAAATGTAAGGTATACATGTCCTAAATCTTATATTGTTTTAGATTTCACCTTGTGACGGTTTACCATCGCAAATATGTCTAGAATGTATGGATCATTTAACAAATATTAATACATTTCGAATGGTATGTGAACGAGCACAAGATATTTTAGAGAAATACTTTAAACCATCTAATAATTTATCAAATACCTTGTCAAGTAAAGTAGATCAAGAATCTTTTCAAAAGCAACAATGTAGTGAACATGCAGCAATTGAAATAAATGAAATTAATAACTTTAACAGTCGTTATCATCATCAAGAAAGTACTATAGTCAAACATGAAATTGATATTGAAAATAGTTCTTATTACACTATTATTGATTATGCTAATAATGATGAAAAAAATGTGCCAATTGAACAAGATGATCCTTTATCATTAGATACAGAAACAGGTTATTTTTTATAGTTTTTATTTATTTATTATATATATAATGATGTTTTACATACGAATTATATTTGTCTAGAAATTAATACAGATGACGATTTTAAGAGAAAACAAATCACAATTAAAGATGAAATAAAAATGATTGATCAATTGAACAAAGGTAAGACCAAAACACCAATATTAGATAAACCTGTTCTCAAATTTATAAAAATTTTACGAAGAAATAACCGTTCTGTTAATGGGTTAAAAATACGAAATTTTGCTCGAAAATACGCAGTTAAAATTGGAATGAAGGAATTTAAAGCCAGTGATGGTTGGTTAAGAAAATTTAAAAGAAGAAATTCCATATCATTTAAATTTAATAATGAAGTTAAAGAAAGTTACAAAAATAATAAAACCGATACAGATTCATTAAATGCTGAATATAATGTTGAAAACGTTACTGATGACGTGAATTCAATCGACAATGATGAAGAAAATGATATAATTTCTTTTGATGATATTGAATCATGCATAACAACAGATTTAAAAAAACCTATTGGAGTACCATTTAAAACCAAAAGAAAATTAACTACATTAAAAGATAAATTAGAAATAATTAATCGATTGAAAAGCGGTGCCAAAAGAAAAGAAATTGTAAAAGAATATGGAATTAAAAAATCAACTTTAACAAGTATTTTTAAAAATAGAGGACGTTATGCAAAGATGTTAGCCAATAATACCAATTTAGCTTCAAAAAGAAATGCAAGAGATATTCCGAAATTAGATGAACCTCTCCTTAAATTTATTAAACACAGAAGAATAAAAAATCTCCCTTTAAATAACTTCATTCTACGCAAATATGCTAAAATTTATGCAACCCGACATGGTATGCATGAATTTAAAGCCAGCAATGGTTGGTTGTGTAAATTTCAACACAGACATTCTATTACATTAAAAATAAAGAATGATGAAAAATTACAAAGCATGGATGGTGATGATTTTAAACAAATGAATGAACCAAATACCACCGATTCACCAAATTTTAAATCATGCACTTCACCATCAAAGAATTGCGATATAACTGAAGAATCATTTGACATAGATGAAGAGGGTTAGTACACAATTTAACGATATTAATGTTTATTTGTGTAATATGCGTTTCATTTTTTTTTTGTAGTATTGGAACCAAAACAAAGACAAAGTTATGCAAGAAAGCAATTCACATTCGCCCAAAAATTAAAAATAATTGCTCAATTAGAGAATGGTGTTAAAAGAAAAGAACTTATAGATGAATATGGAATACCACAATCTACTCTTTCAACTATTTATAAAAATAGAGAACGATATGCAACATTTTTAAAAGATAATTCGAGTTTAGCTTCTAAAACAAAAACAATACCCACTCCAAAATTAGATGAACCTATTCTCAAATTTATACAAGAGTCACGAGAAAATAACCGTCTTGTAAATGGACCAATTATACGAAATTTCGCCAGAAAATGCGCGGTTAAACTTGGAATGGATGAATTTAAAGCAAGTATTGGTTGGTTGAGTAAATTTAAGCAAAGAAATTCTATATCTTTTAAATCGACAGATGTTGAAGTTGATTAAATACAGTTAAGAACATAATTTAGTTAACGAATAATATTAAAATATGTAATATAAAAACTTGTGAATTTAAGCTTATAATTTATAACATTAATGAAATTATTTTGGAAAATTAATTCATATTCAATAAAAAATGATTTAGAAATAATAAAAATTAATTTCCACACCATATTAAATAATAAAAATATGTTCATATTTTAGTTTGGCGGTAAAACATGAATACGCTATATCCACACATGGTAAATACAGTAACCATAGTCAGCAAGAGCTCGAGGTACTTGCACCAACGACTTGCACGCAAAAATGTAGCCATTATTATTTTTATATTTATCATTTGTGTTACCGGTTACGCCCAATAAATAACATCATAGTCAGCGTTTATTATACCGCACCGCAAATCCAAACAATTACTTAAAATTAAATCTACAAGGTAGTTATTATTATTTATTATGGTGTCTAGATATATATTTAATTTTAATATTTATATTACATTTCGAAATTGTTTCAATTTCATTTTCAGGTACCTAAATAGATTAATATTGGTACAATTTAGAAAAGTTAAATTCTTGAAATAAAATTAATATTATAAAAACATATTAACATAAAGCAAACAATAGGACATCTTAAAATATATTACATTATTATAATACTATCTTATAATTATCCTTGAACTAACTATTTACAAATTTACATAATATCATCGATTTCAATATCAATTAAAAACTTAGAAAATAAAACTTTTAGTTTGTGTTTTTTCCTTTCTAATAGCGTGCTTTTTAGGCTATGCTGTGTACCACAGTAATCCCACTTGATTTAGCTACATACTCTTACAAAATCAAACACTGAAATTATATTTGTATTCTTTGCAGTCATTTTGTTGCATTTGACGCATAGTTGATTAAATCAAATGTAAGGCATTTGTAAGGCATTCTAATTGATGCCGAGATTTGAATGAAAAATGTATAACATTTAATTTTACCCCGTGATGATCTTAAGTTGCTGCATTGATTTTCATTTATTATGGTTTATTTTAAAATTAGCATTTGGTTTTGAACTTGAATGTGAGTGATTTTGTGCAGTTGTTCGTAATCGTTTGCTATAAATAATAATGCATAGGATAAAAAATGTTCAATTATTTTATAATATTTATTATATTAATACTAACTGTGTTTTTGATAATGGTACAATACGATCCTGATTTTCTTTACAAATATTAGATTCATATTTCATATTATCTAAAGTTGTGTGAAGAACTCCATCTGGTTCATGATTTATAATATATGGTTTATTATCTTCACCATATGACGGAAACATTGTTGAATTTGATAAATTTATAAATTGTGAAACCGTGGAATTATACATGGGCATTACTTGTGGTAATGCATGTATTGGATAAATATCACAATAAGCCATCGGAAATGAATATACACTATGATTTAGCCAAGGACTAATACCAGGATTTAACATAGGATAAATTTCAGTTACATTAGGAGATAATGGTATTGGATTTTTATCTTTATGCTTTCTGGTAGACACCTTTAATGTTGATCTAGATTCATATTTTTTCTTTTTCGATTTTTTTTTTTTTTCATTACACTTACTACCATCCATATTATCCGAATTATTTGAATTTATAATAGGTGACGGCGTAAGATCTTTTAATGAGGCACCTAAAAGTCCACCACCACTTTTCACTTTTTTTAAACGATTCTTATGCCTTTCAAATTCTTGCTCTTGTGCTATCTTAAATTGTTTTGTTAATTTATTTTGTACATTATTATTAGTATTAATATTATTAGTTACTAAAACTTCGTTGCATTCGTACTTGTTATCAAAATGTTTGTCACCTCTTACAGTTTTTACCCTTTGTATTCCCAACCATTTTAACTAAAATAAAACATTTAACATTATTAAAAAAGAAAAAATATGCAACACAATTACTTTAAGGATTATAAATATAATTTATTCTTGTACAAAGCTGTTTTCACCTAATCAAGTCCCTGTAAAACCGGAATATACTATTAATAATGCAACAGTAATATCATAATTATGGAGTCATGTTAATGAAATATGTGGTACCTGTCAAACGTTCATTACAGTCAAATTTGTAGAAAGCTCTGCGTATAGGAGGGAGAACATACAAATTTATCAGTTGGTCTGCTATTACCGAAATATAGATGTTTCATTATTATTTTCAAATGTCGTTATTTTTAGTATATCTCAGTAGCGCAGTGGTCATATTGAAATGTTTAATCATTTATTCGTTTTTGGCATCAAAAAACGAATATCGTTGGAAATATAGTGTTATGAAATATATTCTGGGAATTATTAATGTACACACCACAATATTATAATTACTTAGAACAAATAGAAACATATCTCTAAACATTATTGCAAACCAATTGGTGAATTCTTATATACTATGTTTTAACTTAACACCAGAAATTACTTAACTTAACGATGCTGATCATAATTACCTTAATACGTTCAAATATTGAATCAAGAATTCGTATACTCTCTAATTTCCGTTGTACTATTAATAATTGCTGTTCTTCAGATTGTATTTTAATGTCGATTTCATTTTTATCCTTTATGTGTTTCATCAAATTTCTAATTTTATTATTATTTAAATGTAATCGATGTTTTTCTAAATTATTATGCATTTCCTGACGTTTACTATATTGTATTTGTAGAATTTATTTAATAACAAAAAATATATAATATAATTTTTAAATTTATCTGTCTATTAAAAAGAATCTAGCATGTATCTGTTAATAGAGTTTGATAATAATTCTAATATTAAATTGATAATAATTAATCGGGTTTAATATCATTTGTAACATTAACATTTGCTGTAGATATTCAAAATAAATCACCATATTCTAAATTCAAATATATTGGAATTCATAGAGGTATATGATAAATATACAGTGTTACAATAGAGCATACTCGGGTTTACATTTTTATATTTGGACTTAATTTATTTAACATAAAATTTATTCATTATTAGATCATAATTGATTTCAATCTGTTACCAACTTCGACATACGACTTAACTCGTAGCCTGCAGTTAATAATGAAAGTAACACTACTAACAGGGTTATGATGATATATCGTGGCATTAATGAAGCTAAGGAAAATTTTTGAATGCCAATATTAATTCGCTAACCAGATAATATTATTTAAATAAACAAATAAAATAAAGTTCAACCATTTTCTTATCACACATAATTGTAAAATATGTACTTAAAGTACAAACCTATGTAGTTTAAAATATTCTTGTTTCTTTTCTTTAGCTATTAATTCAACTCTTGCATTATTTCTTTGTTCAATACTCCATTCACTCAAGTGTTGTGTTTTGTCAAAATCAACTTTAATTTCTGCACTTAAAATTTTATCAAATTCCTTACGAACTAATTTCATACCGCGAAACATATCCATTGTTTTTATAAATTCCATGTAATTTTTAAACTGCACATACCTAAGGATATATAATACGATATTTGTACCTAATTTACCAATATTGATTAAAAAAAATAAAAATTATTTCAATATGAAAACGGCATGTTTTTTTACCCATCAAAAAACTTTTCTGTATCAATTAAATTCATTGTCATACCAGTAATATTTGGTATCATATTTTTGCGGTATGGATCACATATTGGTATGTCAACAGCTTTTATATCACCAAATTTTGAAAATATTTCTTTAAATATGTATTCACTTGGCTCAACTGTTTCGTTATTTGGTTTATATATAGGACAAAACCAACGTATTGGTAAATTTGAAAAATGAATTGTGTCTGGACGTTCAATATCTTTCTTTTGATTCATAGTTTCGCAACGAAGATAGGCATCACAATCATGACGTGTTGGAAAGTCATCTTTAGCTTCAGCCGCACGAATTTTACAAGTTTCATCTATATCATGTAACTTTAAATATTTTCCATTAAGTCGAGATAACACAAATTTTAAATCCTTACGGTTTTCAATTTCAGCTTCATAACGTATAAAATCATAAGTATATTTTGTTGCCTGCAAAAATCGAGTGAAAATGAGATGTTAATAAATTATATTGAATTATAACATACATTTAATAACAATTAACTTACTTTCAACACTGTATATTTATTAGGATATATTATTTCACGCAATTTATCTATTATCGCAGAATTGAATATAGAAGTCTTACCCATAATTGAAGTTGGTAATGTCACCGAAATATTAAACTTTGCAATTGGCTTAAGATATAAATTATGAGACACACATAAAGGTACGCAATCACTAACATTTTTTATTTGTCTAATATTCATAATTTTGTATAAATTTGTTTTAAATAAGATAATAAAATAGTAAAAATTGCTAGATTCTATATAAAATATATAATTGCCAAGAAATTTAACAATTTTATACAAATATGAACATGGATGGAGGATGCAATGGGTTTTGGTTTGGAGAATATTTATTTTACACACACAGTTTCTGTTTTGCAAACACGATAGAAACAAAAATTGTTTACAAACGCAATGAATTAGTAATGCTTAATAAATTTAAATAATTTTTTTTAAAATTAATAATTATATGTTTTTATTATGATGTATATTATTGTTTTTGATTGCATTTTTTATTTCCAACTTTTTAAACCTTGTTTTTATGTCAAATGCCAATTTTCAACTGATGTAAACCCTATAAACAATGAGCAATGCAAGTGTATCAATAAAAGTGCTTGCAATGATAGAAATATGCAAACACACGAATGCGCAGAAATACGTGAAGAATCATAAGAATGGGATATGTTTTTTTATTAATAATATTAAGATTCTACAGATAATGATCGCTTTTATTTGCACATTAAAATGTGTGGGAAATCTATTTTATTTTGTAATTTATAATTAAATAAACGATATACTTCGAAAGATGTAGTAAAACCTAAAACCCAGAAGTGATATTTTGATATGCTTACTTGAGTGAGTAAACTGAGTTCGTGTATTATATAATATTAACTTCTTCTTCTTCTTCTTTCTCTTCATTATTTGTTTTCTCTGATCATTTATCGATTTATCGGAATTTATTGCGATATATAATAGAACAATAGAGATTATTATATTTCATTGCTTGTTGGTGAGTCATCCCGTATTCAGTTATATACCGTTTTTAGCATTGTGGTATAAACGCAAGTCTTTTCTTAAGGCCAAAACATACTGCCGTGAGTGACGGGCCGTTTTAAGTGCTTTGCACACGATCGCGATTTTATCGCCGCGAAACGACCTATTTCGTTTGTCAAAAAAAAAACACTTGCACATTAGCGCGATTTTTCGTCGCGATAACACTTTTCTATATTCATATTAAACAAGAAGTATTCAAAGCAGCAGCAATTATTTTCCATGTTTCGTCTTTCTTTTCTACATTTTTATATTCTTGCAAAAATTGATTATATATCAATGGATAACCTTCCATTATTAATTTCTCATCAAAATTATTCATTATCAATTTTATTATTATTATGATTAGTCTAATTTTTTTTATATTTTTTTTTATTTATTTTCCTTTTCGCTGATATAAAATAAACTAAAAACTTTGGTTATGTTAACGCGACAAAAAATTAACGTCACGATGAGCAATTCCCATCGCAGCGAAAAATATTGAGCAATAATTTCGCCATGATGGAAATTGTTTATATGGAGTTTGACGTTCGCGACGATAAAATCGCGATCGTTTGCGAAGCACTTTACCACCGCAAAATATGAACATACTGCCGTGATCAATGGGACATTTTTTGACATTTAATTCTTATAAATTGTCAAAAAACTTCTTGAAAATAAAATTTTTTTTATTGCTCTCCATTTTACCGCAAGTCAACAAAAGAAAATAGACAATAACCGGCCGAGCCGTCCACCAGTATGTTTCATATATACAAAATGCTTTGTTTCTATTCAAAACGGCTCGTCACTCAAGGCAGTATGTTTTGGTCTTTACTGTTTTTGCAGTGAATTGTTAGACAAACTCATGTTAAGCGTTTTGTCGTATTTTCGTCCCCTCTCTTCACAATGAGTACTAGTAGTAAATCTAAATCACTTATCTATGTTTTGTTTATTCTATCTACGGTTGTTTGTGAGTGAAAGAAATTTGTTGAAATTATTGATTGTAAAATCGAGAATATCAAAAAAATACATTTGTTTGTTTAATTAAATATTTATTTTAAATTGTGAATTCATAAATTATAATTTACAATTCGATAATAAGAAATAATAATTAAACGACAGATGAACTATGATCATCCGTTCCCTTAAACCATATTCAGAGTTTTTTTTAACACACATTGTTTTTCAATTGTTCTTTTATCTACCTACCTAAAAAACAACTAATTTTGATTTGTCTAAACTAATAATAATAATAATAGTAAAAATAAAAATATATAAAAAAGTGGACGATTTCTATAAAAAAAAAAACTATTTAATTTATGTAATAAATAATAATACATCAAAAAATAAATATGTAAATTTAACCACACCAACCATATGCAATCATCGATACCAGGTGATACTGGTAATACATATAGTATGATTATAATTAATATCTAATACATATTAGATTTAAAAAAAAGAGAATTGGTTTACAATAAATATTTCCACAAAATAATACAGCGCTGTTAATGCCAAGTTGGCTTTTGAGATCACAATAATATTGGAAATCTTTTAGTGCTGTGCCGAATGTATAACATCTTCATTCAGCTCCAAGATACATCTTATTTTTGGAAATATTTCTTTTGATGGCATCAATGCAGTGTGATAAATCCATCTTATAAAATGGAATCGACAAGCTTAATAACATCATATAATTTAAATGAAACATGTAGAACATGTTTAAAAAATGAAGATGGATTAATTATGATACCAATATTTGAAACAAAGAATACTTCAATACAAATAATTGATGAACTAACTGTTCTGAAATTAAAGGTGTGTTTCAATTGAAATTTATTTAAATTATTTTATATAACATATTTGTAAGCAGTTTTTTATTTATTTATTTTTTATTTTATTTTTATTTTGTAATCTGAAATTTGTAAAAAAATTACATATTCAGTAAATCAGTATAGCTGTAACTATGGATTAAAACATCCTGAACCAGCACTAATTTAGTAGTCTCTTTTGCAGTTATTTAATTATTTACCACAGCCTGTTAGTACTATTAGGTACGACACGTGTTCTGTAACGATATATATATATATATATATATTATAATAATTATATTGTCTTGTATTTCTAATAAATTTCTGTATGGATTATAGACATTTTTTCTAATAATATTATAATATATTATATTGTATGACTTTTACGATACTTTGTAATATTATTGTATGATGAATTCTAAATAATAATTCTAGATTGTTCATAATGATGGGTTACCACAACAAATGTGTAATGGTTGTTTCAATGATTTAATAAATGTTAATACATTTCGGATGGTATGTGAACGTTCACAAGATATTTTAAAAAAATATTGTAAAACAACAACTTTATTTTTATCTGAATCAATTGATAATAGCAAAATTTCACTTAAAAACGAAATATCATCTGATTCTACACAAAAAGCTTTTGAATTTGTAAATATTGAAAATGATGAATTTAATAGAGGTGATGATACAGAAGATAATACCAGTGTTGAATATAATGATTATATTAATGATAATTGTGTTGTTATATATAATGATCTTATAAACGAAGATATTGACAATAATAGTAATAATGGTGACGCAGAAGAATTGATAAGAATTGATAATGCTAACAATAAAAAAGATACTAAAAATAAATTGATGAAAAATTTTAAAAATAAATGCAATAAAAATAATAATAGTATTAATAATAATAACAATGAAACAACAACCAATAAGGGCAGTAATAGTAAACGGAAAAGGCATTATAAATTATCATGTAAATATTGTGGTAAAAATATAAGAAATATTGAAAATTTAAAGTTACACGAAAATGAACGTAAATGTATTGATGAAAATGTACTGTTTGTATATTATAACGCAATCTATATACACTAGTAATTTTAAAATACCTTTCTTAACTATTTCAGAAACCCTGGTGTCACATTTGCAAAACATCATTTAAAAATATTAATATGTTAGATGAACATCTTAATACTGTGCATCCAAAAGATCGACCACATGCGTGTACAATTTGTGGTAAACGATTTCAAAGTTCATCAAATCTTACAGCTCATAAAGAAACACATAATAAAGGTATAATATTGAAAAAATTGCTTTAAAAATATATTGGCATATAAGCAATCAATTCTATTCACACATTCATATGAATTAAATAAATCATCAAATATAATAATTTAATTAATACCTGTTTAACTTTCATACATTTAATTTTTATATGAATTTGTTTTGTTGCAGAAAATTCTTATCATTGTGGTATATGTAGTAAAGCATCTAAAACTAAATGGGATTTATTACAACATATAAAACGTATACACACAATTTCTGAACATATATGTCCGTATTGTTCATTAAAATTTGAAACAGATTTTAAATTTAAATATCATTTAAAAAGTCACAATCCAGATAAACAACATAAATGTACATATTGTGATAAATCATTTTTACAACCACATCATTTAACTGTTCATGAACGTACACATACCGGCTTAAGACCTCATCTATGTAATATTTGTGGAAAAGGTATAAATTAAAATTTTTTTGTATTTGAGTAATATAATTTTAAATTGAATTAATAACATCTGAGTTTAGGCTTTAAGTCTGAGGGTGCTTTTATTGGTCACGTTCGTATACATACCGGTGTTCGACCGTATGTTTGTACTGTTTGTGGTAAAGGTAATGCGTACTTTTATTGTATTAATCTGAATTTAAATTTTATAAATATTAATTATTTCAAATATATTCAGATTTTGCACATCGTCGTTCATATGTTTTGCATAGTAGACAACATACCGGTATACGACCATATCAATGTGAAATTTGCGATAAAAGTAAGTTTTGTATTTTGAATGTTATTGAATAATTATGTAAACAAACATTAAATTATTATTTGGTTTTTTGTTTTGTTTCAAAGATTTTATACAAAAATCATCATTAACTATTCATATTCGTACCCATACCGGCGAACGACCATATAAATGTGATACATGTGACAAATCATTTATACAAACTCAAAAATTAAAATATCATCGTTATTCAGCACACGGCGGACCCCGTCCACCGATGAGTCGGAAAAAAATTACAAAATCTTTGGTCAATGTCAACAACAGCAATGACAATAATAAAATAATTGCAAATGTATGTAATATTAATGAACCAACATCGATGGTTGCAACTGCATTTACATCTATAGAATCATTACCATTATCATTATCATCATCATCATCATCAGCATCAGCATCAGCATCATCGATAAATATAAAAACAACTGAACATACAAATTGTATTATACCTATTGGAACACAACCTATAATAGAACCTATATTTCCGTATTATTGTACCATATGCAATAAAGGATTTAAATTACAGACAAAATTATCATCACATACACGTGTACATTCAAAAGAACGAAAGCATATTTGTGCGACATGTGGTAATTCATTCAAACGTGCTGAACATTTACGTATTCATGTTAATGGTGTACACTTAAAACAAAAGCCATACACATGTAAAGAATGTGGTAAATCATTTACACAACCCGGTTATAGAAACATTCATTTGCGTCGCTGTCATATAACTGCAGGTAAATCGACCATAAAAGAAGATATTTATTGAAAGAAATCATAATTATAGCGTTAATACAGAGGTATATCGTGTGAAATACGGTCATTATAATAATAATAATGATTAGCTACTATTCTTGAAGACATATATTATTAATAAATAATTTATGGGAAAAAGTCTGGGTGTACAGTAGAAACAAGTATGTAATAGTTATAGGCAAAATAATAGTTCGCATCATCAATAAATCTTGTTTGAAATGCAGTAATTTTTATTATTTCTCTGTTAATTTTTATTGTTATTATTAAATAGCGATAAAAAAATATTTGTGTAGGATATTGAGTGAAAAATAAGAACATGGACAAAGGAAAAACGTAAAAAAATAATACATTAATTGATAATTTCATTAATCTAAATGATTATTATGGGAAAAATTGAAAATTGAACATTTTGTCGTGTTGCATCACGACATCAATCTACTAGCTAATCAGATTGTAGCAGATTTGAAATAACCCGCCTAAAAACGTTGTGTACAGCAAATATTAAAAGACAGTAATCGATTTAAATGTCAGAACTCTTACACGACTTCACAATGGTAATTGAATGTAGTTTGCCAGAAAATGTATGTGGTAGAAGAAAAAGTGAAGAATCGTTATTTTTTCAGTTCAAATTTAACGGTTCAGACATTTTCCAATTTTATTGGACGCCATAAAAAAGCTACTGCGAAATTTGTATGAGTCGAAACTTTGGTGGAAGTAACGTCATATGGTATGGATTTTGTTATAGTGGTAATAAATACCTATATGTTTTATATCGAATTTGAAATTGAAATTGAAATTATACGGATTTATTGGACAACGTTTAGATTGATTTTGGTGATAATTATGTTTTTCAACAACAATAACATCCATATACAAATGAAAGCAAATGATAAATTGGTAAAAAACATATGCCATTGACTGTACGTTCACCAGATGTAAACCCAATAGAATCAGCGCAATCAGAAATGATATGATAATTTGCTTCTGTAACACACTGAAAAACAAAATAAAGAAAGAGTGAGCTAAATAGCCCATGGTCTACGCTACAAAATTAATTTTATCTATGGAAGATATATATATATATATATTTCAAGTCATTAAGCATTCTGGAGAACAAACAAAATATTAACATTATATTTATTTTTTTATATTTCAAAGACATTCTTCAACCTGCCTCCTTAATGGAATTTCGCATTATAAATCCTTTTATTTTAAATAAATAACTCTTAACCATGGAATTATTAACAATATTTTGTAAATTAGTAATGAAATAAATAAAATATCATATGCCATTAAGAATTGAAATGAAGTCACTGATCATTCTTCCATGTTGTAAATTGAGCAATAGTAATTGTAGTAAGAACTATAATCTCAAGAGGTAGACATATATATTTTTCGTTTTCTTTTATTTCAATTTATGCACAAATTTTGTTGTAGATTCTTATGTACGATATTATGGAGTGATTATGAAAATGCGGAGTTTCTTTAACACACATTGCTTTTATTTACTATAAGAGTTTTATCTGTCTTTTTATATTTAAATATTGCCAACGAACACGATGCAGTAATTTTAAACGCAGAATAGTAGTAACAATGGTAATAATATATTTATGTTTTTTCTGTTTTTATGAATACTTAATTGTATAATGTTAGTTTAAATATTTTTATAATAATTAAATGGTTTAAAAAATCCTAAATTCCATTTCTTTATAATAAGAGTATTTATACTTTCTTTTCTCTTATATGTAATATTATAAATTTTCATTTATTTTTCATTCTAGTAGGTTAATAATATTTGGAAATTTGGAATATAATTACTCAATATAAATGCAATGCAATGCTGTAGTGAAATCGTGTAAGATCGCGTTTAGATGACTAGTGTGTTTGACTACAGTTAACCAATGATTATTATACTGCTAATCGTAATCGTATGCGAATGGAATATGTAATTAATATATTGACAACTAATTTCTTAATTACAATATTTTTAGAATTTCTAAAATATCATTTAAAAATGAAATACAAGTACGTATACAGTTATCTAAACGCAACCTATGATATAATAGTAAGGCCTCGAACCCATTTCTGATTTTAAGTTTCAGAAAATAAAACATGACGCGGGAGAACACTTCCATTTAAAAAATGGTTCGAGGCCTAACTGAAATTTAATTTAAAGCTGAACCATAAAACAACAAACGACACGATAAAGTTTACAGCAAATAATATCATTACAGTTAACTTGTCCATCGGAAGAATAAATATTAAATTTGTATGAGATTTTGACATTTTTATGTAATGTCGAATGAATAGTTAAATATTTTTACATTCATAATGGGTAATTTACATTATGCCTATAATTTATAATAATAATAATTTTGTTTTATTATGTAGCATTTACATTATGGGAGATTTACATTATGCCCAATTTTTGAATCTAGAAAAAATTGAGATATAACATACAAATGTCAAACTAGTTAGAAGAGCACAATAGTATAAAAAATTAGAATCTAATTATGGGCCTAGCCATAATTTAGATTGAAAAACTAGATTCAAAGATGAACATGTTCATCTTTTTTTATAGCTGAATTGCTAATTTGTAAAAAAAAAAAAAAAAAAACTGTCATTTCACTATAATAAAATATAAATATAGTTTGACAGTAATAAAACAAATTTAATAATAAACATTTTATTTGTTCTAAAATTAATAAAAATATAAAAAATTTAATGGTATTTATTAAAAATAATATTAAACGCATATGTAAATACATATATTTATTATGTTATTGTAATTTTAAAACAAATAAAATGTAATAATTAATAAATATTTATTTGTTTTTATTATTATCTGAAAAAAAAACAATTGTCAATTTGCTATAAAATTAATTGTCAGATTATATTTTGGTATTTTTTTTACTGCTCTTACTTTAGCATATTTTTTTTATAACTAGAATCTAGAAAATTTCTAGGAAAAATAAAAAGAGATAGTTATAAAAAAAATATACTGATGTAAGAGCAGTAAAAAAAAAACACAATATAATCTGACAATTAATTTTATAGCAAATTGACAATTGTTTTTTTTTCAGATAATAATAAAAACAAATAAATATTTATTAATTATTAAATTTTATTTGTTTTAAAATTGCAATAACATAATAAATATATGTATTTACATTTGCGTTTAATATTATTTTCAAAAATACCATTAAATTTTTTATATTTTTATTAATTTTAAAACAAATAAAATGTTTGTTATTAAATTTGTTTTATTACTGTCAAACTATATTTATATTTTATTATAGTAAAATGACAGTTTTTTTTTTTTTTTTTTACAAATTAGCAATTCAGCTATAAAAAAAGATGAACATGTTCATCTTTGAATCTAGATTTTCAACCTTATGGCTAGGCCCATAATTAGATTTTAATTTTTTATACTATTGAGCTCTTCTAACTAGTTTGACATTTGTATGTTATATCTCAATGTTTTCTAGATTCAAAAATTAGGCATAATGTAAATTACCCATTAACCAGTCGTATAAACGCGATCTTACATGTTTTAACTCCTGAATCACTATTCCTATATTTTTGGATCAGTTTCTATAGAGTCAAGGATGAATCTAGAAATATAATAAATTGAAAGTGATTGTTTTTATTACACAACTCAGTCATTTTTTAAATGAAATGTTAATTTTATATTTTAAATTGCTAAATTTGCATCCTCGATTCGAGTGTAATGAAGATTCTTACAGGGAATTTTTTAATAAAATAGAGAGATAGGAAAAGAAAAATTGTTCTCGTATACAATAAATTTTGTATTTTTACAATTATTAATAGTTAGTTCATTTTGTTCTGGAAAATTGTGAGATTGCATGGAGATCAAGCTTTAAAAGTAGGCAGAAATTGCTCTTTTTTTTTTAAACTCAAATTTTGACACATTAAATCTCACTCATTAATATAATTAAAAAAAACCAACAACAGAACAAAAACTCAAAATATTATGATTTTGTTTTATTTCTTAATATATTTATGATAGTAATCATTATAATTTATTGATAAAACAAATATAATATGAAATTATTTTATTACTTCTTTTAATTTAATAAATAAAAATAAAATAAATGTATAATATTTCTACTATATAATTAGAAAATAGTAATACAACAATAATGAGTGTGAAAAAAACTAGATATGATACAATTTTCAATTTAGAAGAAACATGCAGAACATGTTTAAAAAATGATCATAGACAAATTATGATACCTGTATTTGAAGATACTGAATTAGTTATTAATGATCCAATACAAATTGCTGATGAATTATTATTTATGAAATTAAGGGTATGTATTGTTATGTTAGCACAATTTGATAAATTTACATGTAAAAAAAGGAAAATAGTTTATGATTAAGTGATTCAATATCTAATTCAATTTCAATGTAATGTTACGTTTATTAGCTTGTTTCTAGATGTAGTCTGTAGCTATAATTTTATACTCTAGCTAAAATCTAAGCTATACTAAATTTATCATGTTAGTGTATGTTTTATGTGCTTAATATTTTATAATAAAAATTATAAAACAGTGTATACAATGAAGAAAACATTTGTTATATGCCTGATAATTTATTATCTAATAAGAATAAACATAAAAATTACAATTACATTTTTACTAATAAAATATGGTGTAACGAGTTCTTTATGGTATGTCTTTATATTCTTTAATTTGCTTACCTTGTAATAATAAAGTTTTCATTCACTAAACAACACGCTTTTATTTTACAATATTAAGTATGTTTATATAACTATTAATTCTAAATAGTACGTTGAAATGCTTATCAACCTCATTTATTTTCAGATTTCACGTAACGATGGTTTACCGCAACAGATATGCAACGAATGTATGAGTCGTTTAACAAATATGAGTACATTTCGAATTATATGTGAACGTTCACAAGCAATTTTAGAAAAATATTATCGAACATCAACACCATCTTTAACTTTACCAACAAATACAACTTCCTTATCAGTATCATTGCCAACATCAGCAACATCCGCGGGAACTGTAAAAATAAAAAATGTATCATCGTTCACAAAACCTGATACATTTAATAACAATAATAATAATAATAATAATAATATTGATGATGGTCTACAATCATATACAAATTTTGAATTTTTAAGTCTTGAAAATGTTGCATTTGATTCAAAAATTCAAAATAAAATTATTGTTAATACAGCGAATGATTGTGTTAATGGTAACGATGATGATAATGTAGTTATAAATAATAATAATAATAATAATATTAATAATGGTAATGATGATAATAATAAAGATAATAATATTGATAATGTTATGAATGAAGATACTCATATTACCGATAACTATGATGTAGATGACGACGGAAATATTATATTGACTGAAGATTATATACAAAATGAGGATATTACTAATCATAATAATAGCATTGATTATGATGATAATGATGGCAATGGTGATGATAATAAATCCAGTAAAATTGACTATAATAATAAATCATCAGATATATTTATTGATTCAAATATTAACGATATTAATGTTGAATGGCAAATTATAGAAATTGATAATGATAATAATGATGTCGCTGAATATAATAATAAATATAATGATAATGATAATAATAAAATAATCGATATTAATATTGAGCCAATGGAGATGAAGATCGATCAAAATAAATTTAAATGTCAATATTGTTTAAAATATTTTAAAAAAGAAGCAGTTTTACTTAGGCATGAAACATTAAAACATAAAACTGAAATATTTAAAATTCATCAAGAGCTGAAACAGACGCATGAACTGGATAACCATCATGAACAAACGCAACAACAGTTGCAAGAACATTACATCAGTTCATGTAATATTTGTGGTAAACGTTTTACAAAAATTAAAGCATTGCAACAGCATGAAAATGAAGGCAAATGTGTTGTGTCAAAAGTATATAATAATTAGTTAAACCAAAAATTAAAAGAAACACTATTTGAAATTTTAATTAATTATTTTATTTTTATAATTACACAGATCTTAACTTGTTTTTATTGCAAAGAATTATTTACTAACATAAATGAATTGGAAAAACATATTAAAAAATTGCATCCAAAAGACAGACCACATTATTGTTATATTTGTAAGAAAAATTTTCAAAGTGTTTCAAATCGTAATACACACATGCAATCACATAATAAAGGTATGTAATGTAATTATTTTTTGGTCATTTAATTAAATATATAATTTTATATATTTCTTTTTCTTTCACTATATGATTTTTTCGCATTTATTAACTCAAGTAAATCATTCTGTACACCAATACACACTACCTTACCATAAAAATTTAAAATATTATATTAATCGTTAACTTTGGATATTTGTAAATATGACAAACTGCTGTACGTACATTGTACAATAAAGTTCTATTAACAATGTAAAATTTAAAAAATTAATCGTTTTTCTAAACCATTTCCATTTAATTAATAATAGAGCAGAAATAGTGGTTCATTAGTTTTTTTTTACCATTTTTGTTATATGCGAATTAGAAGAAAAGCATTATTCTTTGATGCAGTTGCGTCATTTGCTTTACTACCATACATCCACTCTATAGTCAAAGTGCAAAATTAATTCTATTAAAATTTTCAGAAAATTCTTATAAATGCGATGAATGTGATCAAGGTTTTAAAAGTAAAATATATTTACGTAAACATAAAATTAATGTACATGTTATATCAGAACATTCGTGTTCATATTGTTCAATGAAATTTGATAATAAAGCAAAATATGCATACCATATAAAATCTCATAATCCTATTAAAAAATATAAATGTAAATTTTGTGATAAATCATTTTTACAACATCATCATTTAGCAAATCATGAACGAATTCATACTGGTTTAAGGCCATTTTTATGCAATATATGCGGAAAAGGTAAATAAGCACGATTTGATATTTTTGTTAAATGTACATATATTTTATGATATATATTTTAATATGTTTACACATTTGTTTTTCTTTATTTCACAAAATTATAGTTTTTAAACAAGAATGTAATTTTAAACTTCATTTACGAATACATAGTGGAGTTCGTCCATATATTTGTAGTATTTGTCAAAAAGGTAAGCGAAAGTATATATAAAACTGTACCTACAAATTTACAAAAATAGTATTTACTGTAGAAGTTGGTATGAAAAATATACTTATTGTACCATATACTTTTTCATGTACTCTCAATTCCTTATTTTGTTATAGTAAACTTCTTAGTACTTGACACTGTTCCCATATGACAACATATATTTATATTTATTTATATCATGCTTCTTTATACTTAACTTTAATTATTTAATTACACTAGATTTTATACAACGTGGTTCATTTGTAATGCATATGCGACAACATTCTGGCGTACGACCATTTCAATGTGAAATTTGTGGCAAAAGTGTGTATTTCTAAAAATAGAAATTTTTTTTTATTATTCAACAAAACTTTCACTAATTAACCATTTCCGTAATATATTTTCGTCTAGATTTTGTACAAAAATCCTCGTTAACTGTTCATATTCGTACGCATACCGGTGAACGACCATATAAATGCGATTCATGTGATAAAGCATTTGTACAAGCTCAACAATTAAAATATCATCGACATTCAGCACATGGTGGAACGGGATTGATAAAAAAATTAAATCATAAAATTTTAGTAACCAATTCTGATGATAATAAATCAACAATTATCGAAAATGGTAATAATGAAAGTGAAACTGAGGGTGACACAATGACGGCGTCAACAGCGACGGCAACTACTACTAGTACTACTATAAATACTATTATAAATCCTACTATTACACAAAAAACATCATCATCTTTACCATCACTACCATCACCGAAATCTATTATTGAATTTAAAAAATCACCAAACACATCATCATATGCAACATCTTCAGAGCGCATATATCCATATCGCTGTAATATATGTAATAAAGGTTTTAAATTACCATATTCATTAGCAACACATAAAAAGGTACATTCAGAAGAGCGTAAACACGTATGCATGACTTGTGGTAATACATTTAAACGTGCTGAACATTTACGTATTCATATTAATGGTGTACATTTAAAGCGGAAACCATATGAATGTAAAGAATGTGGTAAAACATTTTCACAATCCGGTGATAGAAATATTCATATGAGACGACATACAAGTGATAAACCGCATAAATGTGCCTGTTGTGATAAAGCATTTCGTTTAATAAAAGCATTACGTGCTCATATGCGAATTCATACCGGTGAAAAACCATATAGTTGTGAAGTATGCAAATTGGATTTTATGACATATACCGCGTTAGCAAGTGCGTACATTATAATATTATATTATACTTTCGAATTATTATTATACATTATTTTTTAATTATTTTCAGCTCATACAATGAAAACGGAACATAAGACAAATGAAAAATATTTTATAGCAAATGAAAATAAAATGAATATAGAAAATAAAAATTTATTAGAAACAAATTCTGCTATAATCACTACAAAAGTAAATACGGCACAAGACATAATATTGTCACCCTGTGCCACATCACCATCATCATCATCAGCGTCATCATCAATCATAAATTTACAATTAAATAATTCACCTTTGACTGCCTTAACTAGAACTGCAACTACATTATCTTCAGAATCAATATTATAGTTTAGTAATTAATTGTGTTTTGATTTAAATTTTTTTTTTTTTGTTTCTTGTAAGTCAATTAAAGTTGCATATTTTTAAAATATAAATAAGTGATAATTTTGATAATTAATAAATATAAGTAACATTTTCTAATCTTGATAGGATGTATTCATATTATATACCGTCCAATTCAAACAAAATATTAAAACATATTATCAATAATATGATGTGATACGTAATATTGAATTTACGCGGGCTTTCACAATGTTAAAGAATATCACTTTTTCAACAAAAATAAAAAATATATGACAATGTATATAATCTTGCACAATATGGGAATATCACTTTTACATAATGGGAGATTTACATTATGCCCAATTTTTGAATATAGAATAACATACAAATGTCAAACTAGTTGGAAGAGCTCAATAGTATAAAAAATTAGAATCTAATTATGAGCCTAGCCATAATTTAGGTTGAAAATCTAGATTCAAAGATGAACATGTTCATCTTTTTTTATAGCTGAATTGCTAATTTGTAAAAAAAAAATATATATATCTGTCATTTCACTATAATAAAATATAAATATAGTTTGACAGTAATAAAACAAATTTAATAACAAACATTTTATTTGTTTTAAAATTAATAAAAATATAAAAAATTTAATGGTATTTATGTAAATAATATTAAACGCAAATGTAAATACATATATTTATTATGTTATTGCAATTTTAAAACAAATAAAATTTAATAATTAATAAATTTTTATTTGTTTTTATTATTATCTGAAAAAACAAAACAATTGTCAAACTTGCTATAAAATTAATCGTCAGATTATATTGTATTTTTTTTACTGCTCTTACTTCAGTATATTTTTTTATAACTATCTCTTTTTATTTTTCCTAGAAATTTTCTAGATTCAAAAATTAGGCGTAAGTAAATGCTACATTAAACTTTTCCATTTTTATTTTTATGTACAATGTGTACCTTGAGTAAATAGTTGAGGTTGAGTACGTACAATTTTAACACTGATATTTGAATATTATGTAGCATTTACATTATGCCCAATTTTTGAATCTAGAAAATTTCTAGGAAAAATAAAAAGAGATAGTTATAAAAAAAATATACTGAAGTAAGAGCAGTAAAAAAAATACCAAAATATAATCTGACAATTAATTTTATAGCAAATTGACAATTGTTTTTTTTTCAGATAATAATAAAAACAAATAAATATTTATTAATTATTACATTTTATTTGTTTTAAAATTACAATAACATAATAAATATATGTATTTACATATGCGTTTAATATTTTTTTTAATAAATACAATTAAATTTTTTATATTTTTATTAATTTTAGAACAAATAAAATGTTTATTATTAAATTTGTTTTATTACTGTCAAACTATATTTATATTTTATTATAGTGAAATGACAGATTTTTTTTTTTTTTTTACAAATTGGCAATTCAGCTATAAAAAAAGATGAACATGTTCATCTTTGAATCTAGTTTTTCAATCTAAATTATGGCTAGGCCCATAATTAGATTCTAATTTTTTATACTATTGAGCTCTTCTAACTAGTTTGACATTTGTATGTTATATCTCAATTTTTTCTAGATTCAAAAATTGGGCATAATGTAAATCTCCCATTACTTTTTTTATATAAAAACAATAGTTCCCTTCATGCAAAACTAATCGCAAGAAGAGTATTCCACATTGTTCGTTATTAAAAAATAGTTACAAATAGATATTTTTCTATTACTTAATTTGTAAGTTAACTTGATATTATAGTAAAAATAAAAATTATTTAAAACAAAACAATAACTGTGGTCGTTGAATTATTTTCGCTTTAGTTTCGTTTTCGGTTCGCTAAAAGCAATTTGTTTTTGTTTTGCACCGAGGGTTAACATTTGACATTGTTGAGAAAACTAACGTACCCGACAGTTTTGCAATCAAAAAAATGATTTCATTTCATTATTTCTTTTTTAGTTTATCATTTTTTAATAAATGCTTTTTGTAAAATAGTTAAGTTTTTTTTTAATTTAATTTTTATAATACATTAAATATGATTGTTTCGGATTTTGTAAACTATTTATATATAATTAAGGTATTTATATGATTTAATATAATAATATTATTTCTTTTTTTCATTAAATTATAACAAACGACGACAAGGAAATAGAGTGATGTTAGTCAGTGATTGAAGTAATAACGTGATTGTATGTGATCATTATTCATAAAAAAAATTCTTTCGTTTTTATGTGTTTGTGTGTGACTGATAATTGTTTTGGTGTTAAAAAAAATGTAAACTTTGCAAAAATTATTTAACTCGTTTGTTTTTTTTATGTTATTTGTTATTTATTTTACTTAATAAAAATAATAAATAATTATTATCAGAAAGAATGATTACGTTTCTTTGTTTGGTTGTTGTTAATTTGTTCGTATGTGTTAATAATTAATGTATTTAGTAACATAATATTTTTTGTATATTTTGTGTCTAAGTAGAATTTTATTATATTATTTAATATTTATATATTAAATTACATTTCAAAATTTATCTCAAAAAATGTGATAGCATTTCACCGTGAGTTCACCCGTCCGTCATGTGTTTTTAGAGTTTTTTTTTTTTAACAATATAAAATGATAATCTCAACATTATAATTTTAAAAATAAAATTAACAAATCTAATATTTAAAAATAAAGAATACAAAAAAAAAGTCTGTGTTATTTTTAACACCTATCATTCGATATTAGCAGACCAATTAGTAATTTGTTATATGCTTCCAATTCGTGATGAGTAATTTACCAATTTGATACTAAAACTGTGACGGATTTCATTGCCATCGTTCGTATTGTATTTTATAAATATTTAAATAATAGTAATTAAAGTTTATTTTGTTTGATTTTAAATTAATAAATTGATAATAGCGTGTTATAACTACAGAAAAGATTAGAAATTCAATTTAATTTTAAAGAATAACTACGCAAATATTGATTTGCGTAGGTGATTTAATTAAAAAAATACGTGCAGAATTTTTTTTTAATACGTAGATATATATAGCTTTTAATTACGCTTTTCTTGTAGCTAAACAAACCATGTCTTAATTTATTTAAAATTTTATATTTTACATATTGTTATTATAATATTAATATACTAATTATAAAATAGGTAAAACAATAATATTGTTAATGTAATTTATTTTTTACAGATGCTACTTGCAGCAAAGGTATCTTGAAAACAACGTATATACATTATATAAAAATATTATCCATCTAAAAATTAACTTATTGTGTAAATACGTGTAAATAATAAATTATTTTAAGTTTCTTTTAAAAATTTTACTAAATTATATTTTGTTAATGTGCTTTAGATTTCTTTATTGTTTTAGTTTTAAATTTAATTTCGAGCATATATGTAAAAGAATTAGTGCCAAAAATTACACGTGGTACGTGGTTAATATAATTGTTGTTGCCATTAACATCGTGTAATAATAATAATATAATAATAATAATAATAATAATAATAATAATAATAATAATAATAATAATAATAATAGAAACCTAATTATATTTAATTACAACAACAACAACAGGTGATTATAAATCACTTTTTTTTTAATATCTTTTTTAAAGTAAGTTAATGTGTTTTGTGTGTTATTCAAACAATACACATTTACGCATTATATGTACAGCATATAACATATAAAGACAATTGCAATATATAAAAACAGTTTAAATAAGACAATTAAATTAAATTACATCAAACTACATATTATATAAAAAATATGGTAGATCCGGCAAGTATTTCGTCTGGTCGATCTTTACCGCACTGGATGAGAACACGACCTGATATGAAGTAATTAATTTTTTTATAAATAAATGTATTTGAAAATGAAATTAAAGTATAAATTATATATACATATATATTTATTTTTTCTTCATAGATATGATGTTACTGGATTACCAAACTCACCGCCAGCCCATGATGATTCATTTTTTTACATACGATATCCAGTTCCATCGGATAACAACAGTTTAACTGAACAAAAAAATAATCCAAGAACAATAACGGCTGCAATATCTGAAATTGATAGAAAACAAATACCGTCAACAAATTCAAATCATGCATTAGCTACAGCTGATTTTACTAAACATACGGAGCCATGTAAAAAATTTTTAACACAAAGTGGAAGTGGTATGTATAAAAAATAATTTAAGGAATTTTAATAAATATTTATCTCAATTAGGCTCTAAAATTATTAGATATTTTTACTTTTATATTGAAGCAGAAGTTGGTCATTTCTTTTGTTATATACTCGTAAGAGATAATGATAATGTGTGTTATTAAAAAGTGTAGAAAATAGATTTCAAATATTCTAAAAATTGTAATTTTTTATCATGTTATCTTTACAACTTCCTCCGTGTTGTATCCAAAAACATGATAAATATTTTCTAAAAAACATGTTTTAACTTTCTAATTTATATACATAGTTTTCATACATTAATTGCAATTATTACAGTATACAGGATGTCCACGAGTGTAGTGCGATTCTCCAAACGAATGATGAGCGGACTAAACCGAAAATACTAATTTGAGTAGCTAGGAATTAGGATTATAATTCTGCAGTCATTTTTTCATCCAGTGTTTGTTTTATCAATTTATGTCGTTATTAAATTTTTTAAAGATTTTATATTAGATTTTATATTGGCTGTCGTTTTATTTTGACCCTGTAAAGATCGTTTAATTTAATCGACTCCACTGCAATACCATAATAGCAATTAACCATATAAAAATATAACGGCATTAGTTTCAGGCCTCTCCACCACGTTTAGGTGAATGTCCTAGAAGAGGATGTTTTATAAAAAAGGTTCGTTTGATAGACACTGTTTTTTTTTCACCGTACATGTCCAATGCAACATAGATACTGTCGTAACACCGTTGTATTATCTGCTCAACTCTTAATAGTATTTCGAAATTTCTCCTTTCTTCCTAGATAAAGTCTAAATTACTACTGATGGCCACAGTTGTATACACAATGTTATGTGACGCCATGCTGAAAAAGCATATCTTTCCTTGTAAGAAATGGTAAAACATAAAAGTCGTTTTCCACCAAAAATGTTAAATAAATAGTTGGATTTACATTGTCCCGACTAACTGAATGGTCCGGCAAGGTTTATGATTTCTTTAAATACTCATAAAGTATCTGATACGAAGAACACTAAACTTTATATGTTAGTTGTGTCTTGTATGAATAATCAAATTTCTTTGTCTGCTTCAGTTTTTTTTCTGCAAGTAAATAATATGTGAAACAATTGAACTCTTATAGAGACTTGAAGCTGATTATGAAACAATAAAACAGGGAAAGTTTACAGTAATTATGAAAGAAAAACAATATATATCTTCATATTGGTATGACACTATTTCTTTGTCGAACTTTTTCTCAACATATACCAATAATACACCGTATATTTTAAATGAGCTCGTTTGTAGATCGTAAGCATAGACTTTCATTTACAGCGCAATGTAAAATGTGTATTATGGTGATTACCATTGCACAGCCGTATTTTACCGTGATTATAGTTTTTGTAATAAATAATCCCGTTATATGGGAAATTGTGAGTAAGTAAGAGTGAGAAATTGCCGTGTCAGCAATGCATAATTTTATAACAAAGATAAATCCTCTTCTCTAATATTATTATGTTGCGGTGATTATAATAATTTTTGAATGTTGTTGTAGGGTATTACCTTGCGGCAAACTTGTAATGAAGTACCATTACGCATGTGTAATGGAATAAAACAAGTTTATGTGTATTCTAGCGACCACACGCTGGTTGCATTATAGATAATGTATTAATAGAATATAACGTACAAATAACAAACTACAATAGAGCATCTTGGTTAGATCAATTGGTAAGATGACGGACTATTGTTACGAATGGTGTGCATGATTCAAATTCGCAGTGTAGGGCATCAAGAAGAATGTTATCTCTATAAATTTTCTTCTAAATAGTCGTCAATAAAAAAAAAATCTATAAATAATATCAAATATAAAATGGCAATAATTATCACACAAAAGGATACAGTATCCGTCCCTTGCATAATGATATTCAATAATACATGTGATCTTGGCATTATCCACTCGATCCACATAAGAACTTCGATTTTACCGATGATATATCTGCTTGCTGGCACATAATATGTGAGAAATACAAAAACAAGTACAACTCGTGCAAAAGTATATTAAACACGAGGGTCCTAAAATCAACGTGTCGAAAACAAATTGGTACAGTTGGAAAACTGACTATCACCTGATACATTAAAAATGTATGCTATTGAGGGGGTTTATCAATTCTGTTATCTCAGTATAGGATGGTTAACAACTGTTGGCGGTGAGGAAATGGATATAAGAAATATAGAATATGAAAAGAAAATTCAAATCCTCGCAACCAAATCTATTATTGTAAGTTTCGAAATTACATTAAAAACTATTATTTATTTTAACCAAAATTTTTAGAATCAGTTGCACCCCCATTTGTTGGAAGTAAAAATACTAAGCCATTTGGTACAGATGATGGTTTTAAAGGAGCTGGAGCAGCATGTGGTAGTTCAATTGTGCGAGTAGCACATCAAATAGTAACTGGAAAATCATTTTCAAGGGGTTTTACTGTTGCAAAGTAAGTTATTATTTTACTAATTATATATAAAATGAAACGGAAATTTGAATTTGTTAACACGCTTGTAGTAGTAGAATCTTTCTTATTTTTTTTAAATTTTTTAAATTTTATTTCTGTTTTATTGGCATACTCTTATTTTAAAAATATATAGTATATTTTGTAAATAAATAATAATAATTTTATTATTTATATATAGTTTCAATAAAAATCCTTCGGAAAATTTCAATGATCCATCGGTCGAAAGTGAGGATCCAATGATATCGTCATCTAGATTAATGAATCGTCGTGGTTCAAAATCATTACCAGCATCACCATTAGGTTCACCAAAAGCAATGCGTAAATTTCAACCAAATCCATATTTTACTGGCGCATATACAGTCGGTACAAACAATGCAACTGGTGATGGTAATAATAGTGGTGGTGATAATAATCGAAGTGGTTGGTTAATGTCAAGTTTATTAGGTATTCAACGTGAACAAACAACCTCAACAACGTCACTGGCATCACATACTGAAGAAGCTGAAGATACCGTTGATATGTATATTCCAAATAACAACAACAATAATAATCAAATTCCAAAAGTTTTAAAAGCAAAACCATCAGAATTACGAGAAATGAATTTTTGGTCACCAACATCAATGTAAAAATTGTTGTTGCCAATGTTTTGCTATACACATACACACACTCTCTGCTCCATAAATAAATTAAAATAAATTGTACTTTAGATATTTACTTTTTTTATAACTGGTAGAAAAAGAAAACAATTTAAATAAACAAAAAAAAGCAAATTGCATTGAACAAAAGTTTAAGAACAACATAAAACTATAATTGCACAAATTTACAAAAATTTAAGGAAATTTTCTCAAAATATTGATATTTTTAATTTTTTTTTAAATACCTAATTAGAAATAATTGGTCATGACATACCAACAAGAATTCTGTTGATATACCTAAATATATATATATATATTTTTTTTTATATTTAGGAATTATGTAAATATTTTTCAAAAAATTATAAAATAAATAATTAAGTACAAAAAAGATTTTATCATGGTTTTGAGTTAGTTGTTTCCAACTATAAAATATCCTTGGGTTTCAGAACAATGTTACTCCCTACATTCTGAAATAGCGAAGCGTTTAAATGTGTTTTTTTTTTATGTAATTTGAAATTATAGTAAAAAACCATAGCGTCCACAAGAACACATGATTATAAAAGTAAAAAAAGACAAACCAATAGAAGAGAGAGTGGCCAGATGAAGGAAATATAAACTGTAAAAATGCCAGGTAAAGGAAGTTGGGAATGACTTTACAATTACAAAAACATTAAATTACATTATTGTTATTAAGTAATATTTCTGAAAATAAACCGTTTATCTTCACTATAAATTGTGTTTTAAAATAATAACTACCCAACGTGTTAACTAAGTGGTTTTCTCCAATTCTTTTTTAGTCAATAATAAAAAATAAATATAAGAACTTAATAAGTATTTCAAGTATTTTCAAGAATTTGTTTCAGTCGAGCATTAAGAGCTTAGTATTTTTTTCTTAATTGTTATAATTAAATAGACGTCTTCTAGACCGTAGTTGTTTTAGAAAACTGTCCGAAATTACAATGAATTATAAGAATTGTATACGTTTTATCTTGGAATAGGTGATAAAATTAATTGTTTTATGGACAGGCTTTGTGCCTGGAAAAACATTATCGAATTACTTAATAAGCACCCATTTTTATTATATACAAAATAATTATTTTTTTATTGTAAAATTTAACATTATTATGATGGTATGTGTATAGAATACCATATATTTATACGAATATGAAATCTTAAATTCACTATGATGTCTAAGGATATAAATGTTATTATGTGCTTTGTTGACATTGTTGGTTTTTATTTATATCGTATGGTTAGTATCAATTGTACTACACATACATTTATTTAAATATTTTGACAATTTCATTAACTTTGTATCAGTGCTACGTAATTGTTGTTATGAAAGTGATAAAAGTTGAGCTCTATGTATATCCTTTCGTAATGATTCTGTTCGATTTGTTGGTATTTTTCAATACTATATTCGTGTGGTGTTTTTATCATTTTTTTTTAAATTACAGATTGTTTTGATCGTTGCGGCGTAATATTTCCCAACATTCAATTTTGTTTAGACATGTCCATTTTTACAATTGATTTTATTATTAATCCTAAATCATAATTTGCAGTAGCTCGAAATGTTACGATATTATCATTTGATTTAAGGAATTTTAAATTAGTGCTAGAATTAAAAATTTTGAAATATATATTTATTTATACAATGTTTTTGGTTTTTATTTAATTATAAACTTCATTGAATCATTCAATTTTATTTTTAATGATGCCCAAATAGAAATAGTAGTTAATGGTGTGGAGGGTCTTGTACTATAAATTATTAGGATATAATGTATGTATAGAATAGAGGTATCATTTAATTATAGTCATTGTTTAATTGTTAGTTAAAGTACCGATATTTATATTTATATAATTTTATACTAGAAACTATTTTAAAATATAATTATTAGAGAGTTCTTCATCATATGTCTTCATATTAAGTAATAAAAATATAAAATTGGACATATCATTATGATATATAATAAATTAATAGTTTAATTCTTACAGGTGTAATGTAATGGTAACCACCAATTAATTTCCATACATTTCAATATATTGAACATATTAATCGTATAGAAATACATCAGTATGTAAAAAATTGTCCAATATAATAGAGATATATTAGACATGTCAGGATCTATTGGAAACACCGTTATAGTATAAATAAAATAATAAATAAAATTAAAACGTTTATTTAATAAAATTTTTAATAACTATCAAATATAATATTATTCTTCGTCTAAGCTAAGTGATAGTGCATCTTCTAAAGTTGGTAACGGTATATTTTTAGATTTTAATTGCTCTTCATAATAATTTATATCTATAATAAGTTTGTTTATTTTTAAATTATTATTATCTAATTTACGATATAACTGAGAATTTTTTGCATTCAATTGATTTAATGCAGATTCGAATCTTCGAATTTGATTTTGCAGTTTTATTATTGGGTGCTTTTAACTGGAAGTGTTATTTGTTATTGGTGGAAGTGTGTCTGCTTTGTTGGTTTGTGTTTCAATCTTAATTACACGTGTTGTATCATCACAATTTATAATAGGATTTGCTTGATTTATTATAGGTACATTTGGCGTTGTGCTACTAATTGAAATTTTGACAACGGGTGACTTTATTGTGGTCACCGGTGCTTTTTCACCTGTATCATAATATGGTATACAAATGTTTGTAGATAGTGGAATTTTATTTACAGTTTTTTCCATTGCTAAAAGAAAGATTATTACATCAACACTATATATGTAAATAAAATAGAAGTGAAAAGTTTATATCAATTTATATTATTTGTAGGCATAATACTATATTATGTAGTTTATTTTGTCAGTGATCATTGGATTTTTGGATCTTTGCATATTTAATCAATACAACAAAATGTATGTACTAGCTCTTACGCAATTAGTCTTCCCATAATTCAATTATTTGAGGTAAAATATTCAGTTAAATCGCATTGATAACACTCAGTAGCGCAATGGTATAGCGTCGAAATTTTATTATTATCATAGGGAATTTTACGGTATCAATTTTAATACTGAAATTTTTCTGCTGGGTGAACATTAGTTCGTTAATGGAATAAAAAGAAAAACGGATATCTTTGAAAATAAGGTGTTGGACGCTATACTCAAAGATTAACAATGTCTGCACACACATAACTATGGGCTGATCAACCATATAAAAAAAATAGAATTATGAAAACATCAATCTTTCGTTTATTGCCGTACAATTGGTATATTGTTATATATTCGCATGCAGAGTAATTTACCAACTTCGCTGTCACTGTCACCTTTTATAAATGTTGCATCGGCTATGGCGATATCACCGGTGATTATCACCAAAAAGTGACGATATTCAGGTGATAGCTGTTTTGTTGTCGTTTTGTGTGTTATATGTTTTAGATATATATGGGATTTCGGATTAGTATGTTGGGTATAGCATACTTGCAATGCCAGTTGCGACCGAACTCGCCCATTGTACAAAATTGGTAGCAAATCGGATTCTAACAACTATAGGAGAATAATTTTATTAAACATTGCTTATGGTATTTGTAAATATATTAAACCATAAACTTCATTCCATATGCCAATGAAATTGTAGGAAAATACCAGTCTGCGCAAATCGACCAACATCTGATTATGTTTACATGATCATGCATCAATGGACCTCACGCCGCTGGTATAATCTATACCCATTGTACAAAATTGGTAGCAAATTGGACTATAAGAACTATAGGAGAATAATTTTATTAAACATTGCCTATGGTATTTGCAAATATATTGTACTATTAAACCATAAACTTAATTCCATATGCCAATGAAATTGTAGGAAAATACCTGTCTGCGCAAATCGACCAACATCTGATCAAATATTTAGTATACACCAAATTTTTGAAAAGTGTAGGGAGTTCAATGTTGATATACACCATTTGATGATTTTAAGGCGGCATATGAAAGTGTCTTACCTACTGGGAAGACAGTAAATGGCGTAAATATGGAAAACATGAAATGATTTTTACAAAATCCGCTCAACAATTAGCGTATGCCGATGTCATCATCATGATTTTTGAACTAAGTATGCTCTGTGGCGTATTTGGTCCCGCCAAACTACAAATTGGTTGGAGGCGAGTATACAGTTTTGAAATAGACAGGTTGTACGGTGAACCAAATATTAACAAATTGATTCAAAATCTATAGACTCAGATGAATTGGGCACGTGTCACGCATGGAAGAGGAATGTGTGCCAAATCTGTTGTATAGTATGGCTAAATGTTATACTTCTTTTGCACAAAAAATGTATAACAAATTATTTTATATTTACATTTTTAAATATAAATAAAAGTAATTTGCATTTACCTTGAAGTTATTTATTGTATTAAATACGTGACCTCTGAATTTTATATATAAAACCGTGATTTTTTTATTTAAGTTCATTCGAAACGTATACAAAAATCGCATGTAACAGCAAATAAATTTTTAAATATACAATTACTAAAGAAATAATTTGCAATTTAAGAAAAACACGATTCCAATTCTAATATTATTTGGAGAACTTTTAGATATCGCAAGAAGTAATCCTGTACGTAATTGTCACACTCACAGATTTCAATGAAACTGTGAAAGCGTTCGTTACACATACTGCTGGTGTAAAAGCAGTCATATATTAGAAAATCCACCCGAAATTGATAAACAAGTTAATTACTACATTGCTGTTCTTTTTTTTAACATATGTCTGCACAACCATTCAGCAGGAATAAAGCTTTTGTTAAAACTTAAACTTCAGGGCATCATCATTGTGTGTACTAAATATTCTTCGTCTTCAATCCTTTCAATGTGTACGTTTTGGTAGAAAACATCTACATCTTTCCATAATTGAATACCAATTGGTGAATTCTTAAATACACCCACGCGGATTAATTTATCAACTTGATTGTATAGCGAATGTTTGGTAGATGCCACATGTTTTACTTGGAATAACATGACTTGCGTAAATATTAAAGCGTTCTGGCAATACAATAATCAATTGGGCGAAAGAAGTAGTACGAACATATACAGAAAAGTACGTATTAAATATCATGATGTTAAATGTTTGTGGTTACTCTTAATTGATCGATGGCATTTACATTTAAAAAACAAAATCGTACAAATAATCACAATAAATACATTTATTATCTCAATTAACCCCTGTAATTATTGAAATTTAGATGTATTCTTAATTCCAGTATTTTTATATGAGTGTTTGTTAATCTCTGAACACACTATGGCAGCAGCTTGGCTGAAAAATGTCAGTATGAAAATAGTGTTAATTTCGACAATTGAAACTGGTACTATAATATAATTAACGCCATCCATTGCATCAATACGATTATCATAATTAAAATAGGAAGAATTTCAAAGTATCTTTTTATTAAAAACAAAAAATAATAAAATAAATAGAGTTCAAGAACATAAATAAAAAAAAAAAAGTGTAAGTGGGTCAAATTATTTTAGTGCTGACTGCAACATAATATATATAAAATACAATAAACAATAATTAAATAAATAAACGATAGGTGATTTAGTAGGAGTTTAACAACCTACAAATAATTTATATATATGTATAATAATTCGGTAGTACTACTTGCATTGCATGTATAACGAATATCTCCAATAGTATCATCCACTGGACAATATTGCAATCACCATCAAGTAAGATAATAGTAAATGCCACATTATAACTTTATATGTATATGATGTCGTGATAATGTGAAAGATGATGCAGTAATAATTGAACAAAAAAGAGCAACAACTACATGCACAACAACGTCCACATTAAAATAATGGTTGCTGTGTAACTCACAAAACGTTGAGGTAATGCATTGTTGGAAACATTGAATACACAAAAAAAAAAGAGTAACAAACCTATAGTTCTGAGCAAAAACTAAAAACCAAACAAAATTACCAGCATAGTTTTTTGGTATAACATAGTATAAATTTGAAAGAAGAAAAGACAATAGCAAAAGTAAATTCTTTATGTGTTTCAAATGCATATGTATTAAACGATAAAAACATATGAAAAACAATGTACAATTACCATAAACAACTATTAGTGCCAATTCACAACTACGCGATTTTCTGGTAAAACGCTAAACGAAAAACGGTATTATTATATATTAATGGCTATTACCGAAATTACAAAAGTTAACGAAAACACGAAATAAAACTTTAAATTCTTGAACGATTATTCACATAGAGTTCAACTGATATATAAACTATAATTACAAATGATCCAATGATATTAATATATTGAATATTATTTTGAACTCATTCCAGTTAAAATAATTAAAATTTTAAAACATCCAACTTACTTTGGATCAGGTTGTAGTATTGACGTTTTAGACGGCACCGTCAATGTAGGTGAAAATTTAGTATTCGAAATTACCGAAGGAGTAAATTTTTTAAAAAAAACCACTCGGTAGCGCAGTAGCATAGCGCCGAAAAATAAATATATATATATTATATATATTAATCATGAAATATAGCGGGTTCAAATCCGCTATTTTTTCATAGGAAATTTTTCGGTATTTATTTCAATACTAAAATTTTTCTGCTGGGTGACCATTTGTTCGTTGATGGAATAAAAAGAAAAACGGATATCTTTGAAAATATGGTGTTGGACGCTATTCAAAGATTAACAATGTCTGCACACACATAACTATGGGCTAATCACCCATATAAAAATAATAGTATTATGAAAACATCTCTTTCGTTAATTACAGTACAGTACAGTACACAATTGGTAAATTGCTATATACTCCCATGCGGAGTAATTTATCAACTTGGTTGTAATGAAAGGTTTATTAGATGACATAAAAAAAAAAAAATTTTTTTTAACAGTTTTCACACTTGTTGGATTTATGATAATACAGTAATATGTTTAAAATAATTAATGTTAAGAAAATATTATAATAAATAATAATAAATAAAGAACATAAAATAAATTAAATATTTACGATTCAATAGAATTTCTACGTTGACGTTTAGCTACTCTTGAAATTTCGCCTTCTCCATCCGATAATTCCACTCCTTCACTGTATACGTATGCAAAACGATAAAGATATTTATAACATATAATAACACAATATAAATAATGTAATTTTTACTTTTTATCAATATAATCATTTAAATCATCTAAATCAATTCTCATTGGAACAATTAATATATCTTCATTTGATTGTGATGCAACATTATTTTCTTCTCTTACTAAAAAAAATCCGAATCATCTAATACATCAATTCTATTGATAGAATTCAACGTATTCTGTGTATTATATCTATATTAAATAACAAAAGTAAACGTATTTATTAATTGAAATATAAATATTAGATATAAAACTTGATTGAAATATTTCATTTGGATTTATGATTAGAACTGTTTATATGTCTCAGTATGACATTTAGTAATGCATTTAATAAATAAATAAATAAATCATCTTTATTATCATAATTGCTCACAATTACATCAAGCATTCTTATGTCCACCACACTCAGCCTCAATGCGTGTTCAATCGATCTCCACTGTTATTTGATTATCAATTTTTATTTCCTTGCACTTTGTCCAAAACTCCTTATTACACCGAGAATTCGTAAAAATTGGCATTAACAGTTATAGTATAACTAACAACAACTAACAACGTCCAGTAATTGTTAGTAAAGTATTTTAGAAGATCTTTAAGATGTTAGCTGCAGATAGGTCGGGTTGAAGAAGGATAAAAGTAAGCAAGTAAGTAAGTAGGTAAATAAGTAATTTAAAAGAAACATGCATATTCTATTACGTATATATGTTTCAGCACCACAATCATTAGCTGTTAATAAGCTATCGAGGTAGCAAAATCCATCAAACCACCTCAAATATTTAAAATTGTTGCTACAATGACCTACTGCATTTATTTATCTTTCTTTGTATAATAAATAAATCTAGGTATAGTGTGGATTAATAATCATATTTTATAATAGTTATATAACTCATCATAATTTTCTAACCCAAATTTAGATTGTAAATGAATTGTTGTTTCTAATTTTTTCAGCACTTTTTACATTATCCAAGTGTGCAGCGCCAAAATGTTTTTCGCAAGGAATATAACTTATTATGATCACTTATGTTTTTGTCAGTCTTATATTTCGATATTTGATGAAATTTGGAGTATCCTGGGACATTTTAAATCGAATATGAACCTCATCTAACACGTCCTACGAACACCCACTAAACAAATGCATCCCCTTTTTTTTTTTACAATAAATAAGAAATTTGAGTTAATTTATAATGAAATTTAAAAAAGCAACTCCAAAATTGATGCCCAAAATAGTTCTACAAAGCCCATTGTATAATTGCATGATCTACTCTATCTTTTGATTGAAATTTTTTATGCAGGTGATCAATGATTTATGCTGCATGGTCTGTTCTGATTTGATGTGGTGAAGGTGATGGTATAAAGTGTAGATAGCTTTGAAGTTTGTAAAGACTTTTTACCAGGTCATATTATATCTACATCCGTTTTCTCGAGTTAATTCGAAGATGCTATGGCTATTTATTGCTTCACGAGATAACAATTTAATAAAAAATCGTACCTATAATTTGTTTGTGTAAATTCATTAATTCCATTCACTTCTGTATCATTATCATGGTGTAGAAATTCTTCATCTAATAGTTCAACATATTCACTGTTTATAAAAAAAAAAGTTGTTATAATATTAATTTTTCTTTTTTTTTTCAAATTTAAAATGTAATTACTTACAAGTCAATGCCATCAGTTTGTGGGAATTCACTTGGTACAGCATCAGGTAATAACTTCAGAGAATTTATAAACATTTCGTTTTTAAAGTGCTTCGAACAAATACGAGAATCGGTATCGTGTGATTTCGAATTTATCTGTTTATTTGAATAAAATATTGCATTTTCCCATTTTTTACATAATTCCTCATCGTCTGGAAATCTATTTGCATAATAATAATAATACATAATATAAAAAACAATACATTAAAATATAATATATTAAAAAATTATTGATGGTATATTATTTTGACTGAAATTAACGAAATGAAGACCTAATTTAAATTATTTAAATAATCATTTATCTTCAACATATTGTCTTTAGTATTACGTCATTGCAACTTTATTCATTGTCTATTTTTATAAAAGATCTTTTGCCATCGTTCGTCATCAACTGTATGAATATCGTTTATCTTTTAGTGAAATATCACCAGAACAAAATTTTGCATATCATCATTGCAGCCTTTTTAACAATTCGTCATCAAACACCAGCACATAATTTTATGTATTCTTGCAAAATATATATATATTTACAACATAAATAGAAGAATACACACTTGAAACAAGATTCATATCTGGTGTATATAGCAACCAGTAAATCAACATATTGGCCGAAATAAAATAACAAATGTTATAGTTTTTTAAGGGTCATAAAATCTCACTAATTGAAAGCTACTTAATGCGAAAGTTCAATCCTGATCTATTATCGGATCGTACACCATAGTCATAATTACCGTAAGCGCAAATTTTATAATTAAAGATCGCTTGCTAACACCTCAAATTTCATAGCCGAAATACAAATTCGAGCTTCTGCAGTGAACAAACGTCTTAAATGTCAACTGATATATCCTTATGATATAAACGATGTATGATATTGATGAAGCTGTAGATTTACTGATAATTTCAAACTCTGCATAAATATAGTGTTGTCACATTAGAAAATCTATGAGTGAGTGATGAACGACAGTACTCGGTTGCAAGTAAGCGAACAAAACAAAGAAAAACGGTTAACATTTTAACGACAAAAATTAAAAGCATCTACTGCAAAAAACTAAAACATGTATCCAAACAAGATACATATAAATGCGGTAAGATAGGAAATTGCCGAATTTATCAAAACATCATCTCGCATTTACTAAATAGTCATGATATTATACATAGATTGATACGTATATTAGGTGAAAGTTAAAAAAGGATTGATCCTCATTGGATGATCACCTATTAAACTCAATTTCAAACAGACTATTTACTTATAGTTTACGTTAAAACATATTCTAATAATCTAATTAGGATAATGTGGGCCAACAGATTCTTATTTTTATAAAATTTTCGTCAACAAAAACATAAATTAGGAGCAGATAATTAAAATGTTAAAGTATTGAAAAAAGATAAAAAAATTAACTTATGACAACTGATATCAACTGAAATGTTTGCAATCCGTACTTTTACTTTTAGAACTTTTAATTGTTAGCAGGCTGATGGCCGAGAATTATCACCTATTACGTATTACAATGATGGCGTCATTTTTCGCTGACATAAGACACCGCGATATATTTATAATGCCATTCTACCGAAAGGTATCATGGAATATTAAAAGTGTGGAGGTGAAATACATTAAATAGTTTTTAATTGTGTAAAATTCTAATAAAAACATAACAGAGCAATGTTGGGTTTGTGCTATGGAGAGGGTGGGATATCACATATATATATATACAATAGTATTACGTATAACTGAAAAGATAAATTAAATTAATTTTTTACTAATTCTTTCCGGTCAAAATAATCCCTATATGTATCCACTATAGCTTACTTATGAAGAGATAATTCAGAATCATTTGTACTGCCGCATGATGAACAACCTTTAATAAAACATGTATAGTTATTCTGTAAATGTTAATAATGAGAAACGGTAATCACAATTTATGAATATTAATTTTAAAAGAACTAATTTATTACCTTTTCTATAACACATGGGCTGAAAAGTTTCCGAAAATTCTAAGAAGTGGCGCTACTAGAATTTTTTTCATATGATTTTTAGTTAGTACCAACCTTCAAACGATACGTGTCAAAATTTGGCAGCAGTCCGACCATTAGTTTGTGAAATATTGCGTTGTGAGTGTAGCTATTTGTTATTTGAAAAATAATGGAAAAACACGAATTTCGTGCGTTGATTAAACATTATTTTTTGATTGATATCCCGACACTGCTCCAGCTCTTTCAACAGTACATTTGTGGTTTACAAAATTTAAAACCGGCCACATGAGCACCAAGGACGATGAACGCAGTGGACGTCCAAAGGAGGCAGTTACTCCAGAAAATATCAAAAAAGTCCACAAAAAAAAACCGTAAAGTGATGTTGATCGAGATAGCTGAGGCTCTGAAGATAACAAAGGAGCGTATTGGACATATCGTGCATGAATATTTGGAAATGCAAAAGCTCTGTGCAAAGTGGGTGCCGCGCGAACTCATATTCGATCAAAAACAACAACGTATCGATGATTCAGAGCAGTATTTGGGCTTGTTCAACCGCAATAAAACAGAATTTTTTCGTCGATATGTGATATGTATTTTGGGATGCACATGGAATAATTTTCATCGACTATATCGAAAATGGAAAAACCATCAATAGTGACTATTATATAGCCTTGTTGGAGCGTTTGAAGCATGAAATCGTTAAGAAACGACCGCATTTGAAGAAGAAAAAAGTGCTGTTTCATCAAGACAACGAACGCACCGTGTCATAAATCAATGAAAACGATGGCAAAATTGCATGAATTGGGCTTCGAATTGCTTCCACATCCACCGTATTCTCCAGATCTGGCCACCAGCGACTTTTTCCTGTTTGCAGACCTCAAGAGAATGCTCACTGGAAAGAAATTTAAGAGCAATGAAGAGGTGATCGCCGATACAGAAGTCTATTTTGAGGAAAAAACGAAACCGCACTATAAAAATGGTATCGAAAAGTTGGAAGATCGTTGGAATCAGTGTATCGCCCGCGAAGGGATGTATGTTGATGAATAAAGTTTAATTTTGCAAAAAAAATGTTTTTTTCTTAGAATTTTCGGAAACTTTTCAGCCCATGTGTTAGATTGCATAGATGTTCCAATCAAATTTTTTGGTCGAAGTGTATCAAGAAAAAAACGTTTTGGTGTGTATTCAAGATTTAAATTTGGCAACCAATCACGATATCAAATATATCAGCTATATACAAATAATCCAGGTTCATTAATAATTTATATTATAGAATAAGTTCAGAAAAAACAATAAAATTAAATCATTCAAAAATTATTAGGGTTTTAATATCTTTCTTAAATCAAACTGAAAATTTAACGGCTTTTTTATAGTGATAAAAGCTTGTAAAATGTTGATATTTTTAAATAGACTTTAACAGATGAGTTTTTATAAAAAAAAGGGGGTTGCGACTGAAGTAAATATAAAATACACATATGATACATACCACAGTAATTAATGTAATGCAAAACTATCATCAAATAATATTGTTATGCGGTATCGATCAATTTATAATTACAATTATTTATTACATATTATAATTAGGCACGTATGGAAGAGGAACGTGTGCAAAAAAAAACTGTTGAATGGTAATCCGGAAGGTAGCACCTCACCTGGGTTTTAATGCTTACTGCATGACAGTAAGTAAGTATCGGTAAATTCAATGATTTTTATATGAACGATTAGCTCATAATTACGGCTGTGTGTAGCATCCAACAATATATTTTCAAAAATTATTTGCTATTCGATTCCATAAATGAACAATTAATTTGAATTCAGTCGAGTTAATTTCAATATGAAAAATATCTGGAAATTTTACTGCAGAAGTAGTTTCAACAATTTCCCCATTACACCCTATTCACATAATCCCATTGCAAACGTTTATTAAAATATTTCTTTATATTTGGATGATAAAAAACCACTATTTTCAAGTCTTAATAAAATTTCTTCGAAATTAAATGAGCGAATTGATCAAATTGCCAGATTTCTAGAAACTGTTAAAAAAATTTAAAATTTACCATTATATAATTTTGCTTCCGATATGCCTTCCCCATGTGAGTCTTCTATCCAAATGTATACCCAAATATTTGGCTTCATTATCTTGTGGTATGATTTGGTTATTGAGCATCACAGTTGGACACGTGTCCTTTCTTAGTGTGAAGGTAACGTGTTTTGACTTTATTTCGTTGGCTTTTATTCTTCATTTCTTCAACCATTTTTCAACCTGATTTAAATTTTCTTGAAGGCGATATGTAGCAATCCCAGCATCGCCGCTTGTAGATAGTATGGTAGTGTCGTAAGCAAATGTAGATGTTGTTGTTTTTAAATGTGGTGGTAAATTTGATGTATATATTACTTACAAAATTGGTCCAAGTACACTACCCTGTGGTACTCCCGATATTATTGGCGTTAGTGTTATTTGTTCTTCCGGATATTTTAGCAGAAAGTGTCTATCAGTCAAGTATGATTTGATTATGTTGTAATATGTGTACGGCAGTAGTTGCTTCAGTTTGTAAAGTAAGCCAGTATGCCACACCTTATCAAATACTTGACTAATGTCCAAATATGCAGCAGAGCAAAATTTTCGTTCTTCTAATGCCAGTCTGATCGTGTTTGTTACTCGATGCACCTGTTCTATTGCAGCGTGTTCTTGTCGAAACCAAACTGATGATTGGTATCAGTTCATTTTTTTGTATGAATGGACGAAGCCGTCACAGAAGTAATTTTTCAAATATCTTCGATAATATTAGTAATAGGCTTATTGGTCTATATGACCTTATTTCCTCTGGTGCCTTAGCAGGCTTTGGCATCATAATGATGTTAGCTACCTTCCATTGTGATGGAAAATGTCCAGTTCTTATAATGGAATTGAATATCATTGTGATGAGTCTTAATACTTCTGCCGGTATTTCTTTTAACAGATGTCCAGTGATCAGATCGTAACCGGGTGCCTTCTTTGGATTGATATGGTTATGGATTGAAATTTTAACTTCTGCTATCGAGATTTTTTTGATTGGTAGCGACATTTGATGTGTTTCTAAGTAGTTTCTAATTTCATCTTCTTCGGTGTCCGATATTTCTTGTGGAAACGGTTGGAAAACTTCTGCAAGATGTTCTGCAAATGCTTCTGTTTTTTCAGTATCACTTCGTGTCCATTCACCATTTATTTTACGTATTGGCGGTATCGGCTTTTTTGGTCTACTTATTCTCTTTGTTGCTTTCCACAGTGAGTAATCGGTTGTTTCCGTGGCAGTTAATTCACTGAGGTAATTTTGTATGTGTGTTTTCATCTTTTAACTTTTGCAGTAGATGCTTTACGTTTCTTGTTGCCGTGTTTCATCTATGTTTGTCGCTTGGCTGGCTTGAGTTTTGCCAGTTTTTTCTTAATTTTCGTTTTTCGTTAATCTTTTCTTTTATGTAGAGTGGCAAATTTTTAGTTGGGCTGGGTGAGCGTTGTAGATTTCCATGCTGCTTGTTGTATGGCATTGGTTAAATACTCTACTGCCTTATCCATATCGTATTCTGTCTTCAGAGACACATTAGTTGATATTGATGATAATTGTTGTTTGAACTGGAACCAGTCTGTGTTCCTGTTATGGAGCGTTGGTGGCTTGTTTCTGATTATAACGTGTGTACTAATGGTGATTATGATTGGTGAATGATCTGATGATAATTCAAGACTTGATTCAGCTAATATATAGTTCTTTTTGATTCCCTTCCTAACAAAGAAATCAATTACATCTAGTATTTTATCTCCGTCCGTTGGCCAATATGTAGGCTTCCCGGTTGAAATACATTCATATTTGTTAATCATAATAGTATTATATAAATGTTTACCCTTACTTGTTACAAGTCTGGATCCCCAGTATTGGTGCTTGGCGTTATAATCTCCGCCTGCTATGAATCTTGTACCAAGAGTGTTGAAGAAATCTTCAAAGTGGTTTTGTTGTATACGATGCTTAGGTGGACAATATATTGCTGATAATGTTAATGGTCCTCCTCAATCTTCTATCACCACACTTGTAGCTTGTAAAAATTCTTTTTCGTGTTTTTGTATTTCATGATGTTTAATTGTTCTTTTGATGATTATAGCAGTACCTCCATGTGCTTTTCCACCAGGATGTTTAGTGTCGTATATATCATAAGGCGGAATTTTCATGAAGTTTTTGGTGGTGAATTTCTTTCACTCAATCTGTTTTGATTTTCTATGGATTTGATTAATAGTTGTTCTATTCTTTTACCCGATTGGCTGCCTTGATTTAACTGATTATTTTCATTACAATCATATGTTATATGACTACCGTGCTCTCTGGTTGGATTGGCTTCTTGTGCGATCTTGCAATGGTTGTCGTGATGGTGGTTGTGGCTGTGGTGTATTACGTTTGGTGGATCCTTCTTGTCTTTGTTCGTAACTTCGGTTTTCATTTTGACTCTTGTATCTTCTTTCATAGATTTCTTGATAGACAATACAACCCTTATAATTTGCTGGGTGGTTTTCTTTGCAGATTGAGCATGTTGCATTTGTGTTCCTGGGTTTCTCACAATCTTTTGCTCTGTGACCTAATCCGCATTTAACACATCTGGGGTTCCTGGCACAATATCTCCATGTATGTCCGTATCTTTGGCATTTTGCACATGGTGGTATAGTTTTTTTAATGTGTGGTTCTTCGAATTTTATTTTGGTTTGTTGTATTGTAGATAATTAATATTATATATTTCACCATTGTTTTCATTTTGCATCTAGTCGATGTAAAAGATTGATCGAGACTCTTTTGTTCTGTTATCCTTGACGTTGTATATGTTTAGGACTTCATGTCCCTTGGCTTTTAGTTCTTCTGTTAATGCTTGTTTGTCCACCGACTGGTGTATGCGTAATACTGTTCTGAAAGCCCTTTTTGATTTTATCTGGTATGAATGAAATTTTGCGTTTGTCCTTTCTAGTGCTTGCATTATTCTGCCACAGTCTTCTAATGTTTTTGGTTGGATACGACCCTGATTGCGACCAATTAACTTGATTTCATATTCATCAGAGGCTATGCCATTCAAGGTTGCAGTCAGTTGAGGCATATTTAGTATGCCTGGCACATATATTGGCGGTGGTCGTATCTTTTTCTTCTGGCTTTCACCAGTTGCAGTTTCTTTTTGATTGTCATCAAATATTTCTTCATTCTCTTCAAGATTCGCTTCGTTCCCGTCCAATGCCTGAAACATATTATCCGTATTAATCGTTCTTGTTACACAATACTCATCCATGGTTCTTTGCCTTCTGATTTTTTGCGATTCTAGTGGACTTATTTTTCTGCTGTTTTTTTGTTTTACATTAATAAATCCATCATTTCTGGTATTGGTTTCGCTATTTTTGGGAGTAGCATTTGGTAATCCATTAATATTAGGATTCATAGGTTTATCAGACGTTGTTGGGTTCATGTTTTGCTGTAGTAAGGCAATATGCGGCTGGTTAGGATGCGATACTATATTCGTTGTCGGTGAAATTATTGTTCCAACATGCAATGGTAGGATTGTTTGTGTTGATATCCCAGTCATTGGCATCATATTTTGTGTCTGCGCGTTGTTCATTACAGTATTTGGTTGTACCATGGCGTATTGTTGTTGTGTCGCTGACTGTAACATGTGGTGTTTTGTTGATATGTATTATTATGGCACTGTTTTATACATTATTATATATTATATTAGTTTTTAATACTTCCGGTACCCGGTATTGACACAGTATTCCACTTGCGTTTTTTGTAACATAGTAAAGGTCAATGCGGAAATATTTTCAGAATTGTTTCAGATAAAAATTGTTGATACAAGAAATTAGTGTTGATGCTAATTTTCTACGGCAATAATTTAGTACAAAAGTGGCTAAAGCGAATGTCATTCGATATGGAGCGGTGGCACTTACGATTCCAGGAAAAAAATGTTAATGTTGTTTTATCCTAACAATTACTCAAATGAATTATTATTGACAACATTTAATCGGTCATTCAATCTAAATAAAAATAATTGAATAAAATAAAGCATCTATATAAAGATAATTATGCAGATCAATTGGTGTATTGTAGAATAATTGAATAAAATAAAGCAGCTACATAAAGATAATTAAGCAGATCAATTAGTGTATTGTTAAATACTCACATATGGAGTAATAGAATCAAATTTAACGTTCTTATTATAAATGCAATAGTTAATCCGACATTTTAAAGTCTCTAATTATAATGATAAAATCTTTTGAATTTTGAATTGAAGATAAGAAAAAAAAACTTTAACTAAGTTCATTATGACTTTAAGAATTCTTCGGAATTTTTATAATTGACATAATTAATGGTTTACCTGTATTTATTGTGGGTAAGGCACCTTGTAACAATCTGTTCTTATAATAATTTATATGATGATCTTCAAAATGTAATGCACACACTCAATAACATCTATACATTAAATTTGCATTTACATCTAATAAATCGTGCCGATTACATAATTTAATCCACTGGCGACATTTATCAGGATCCTTCGGGAATGCAAAAAGACTTATACGATTTATATGTTGATCGTAAACTTTGTGGTTACTACAATCTTTAACTGCACACTTTTTTGTACTAGAATTTGAACTCATGCCAGATGCACATGAACAAAACGAAAAGAACCTATACCATAATAAAATAAATTATCAATATTAATAATAGAATTAAAAGTAAAAAAAACAAAAGTGAAACTTTTGAAATTAATATTTCCAAAATGTTTTCCTAATTTTTGTAATTAATTAACAATTGTTCTACATTTACTATTACAATAATTAAAGAATCATTTGTCCGCGATTATCTGTGTTTAATATTAAGTTCTAAATATATGTTTAGGTAAATTAGTTTAATACCACTCCATTCGCGGGCTCATATATAGGATTAAAATATTCTCAATAAAATTGGTTGAATTAATCTGATTTTCTAGAAATTTTGAAATGAAATGTATAGTAAGTAATCTCTTTCAATTTAGCAGCTCCGTATAGGACTCAAATATTCACAATAAATTTTTATTGATACTCAAAAAATCTTAGAAATTATGTTACAAAATTATCTTAAACCAAATAATTTCCTGTCTTCCCAGAAAGTTCTTAATATGCGCAATAAACTCTTGAACCGTGAAGTTAATTTACTTGAAATTTTGAACATAAGTTATTCTTATTATTATTATTAATATAAGTATTAATTACCCCTTATGACAACGCTACAGTACTTACGAAAAAGAGCTGTTCAATATTATCCTATTAAATCCAAAGAAGATAGTAGTCTTCTTTGTAGCTTAACCCACTGTCAGTGCCAAGTCTAATTTGCTGTAAATTAATCATTTTCTTGGACGCTATTTTACTGTTGAAATTGATTGGTATTGGTTGTCCAATTCGTTTGATATATACTTAAAATTGTAATAATTAAAATAATAAAATTAAAGTCAAGTAGAATGAATAATATAATAATAAATGAATCTGGTAAATGGAAGTCAAAGTCATCACCATATGACAAAAAATGCACACAGAATTAGTTCAAAAATTAAGACAATGTTCAATGACGGTGCTAAAGCTCATACACAACCGACCGAAGATAGAGGAAAGAAAATATGAAATCAGGTTAAAATCAGGTGCATATGAAAGTAATTTTCATTAACCAAATTAATATTAATAGTGGACAAACATCATGTAATTTAAAACGTTACCTAGTTACATGATATCTAAAAATTGTTAGGAAGGAAAATATCGTTATATGCACTCAAAAACTAATGCACTATTATGTTGTACATTGCAAAAACATAATATAATGTATTTATAGAACACACATATATCTATTTACAAATTGTGTTGTAACGATGATGAGAAATGGATTTGCTTATAATTCCATCGTGTTGAAAGACATTACAAACTTTGCAGTGAGACCTAATAGAAATTGTGCTACTAACCGTTGATTATTCAGACATAAGCTAAATCATACCCGCACAATAGTATCCCTCGGATAACCATCTACCATTAAAGTCAAAATGATAAATTACTTCGTATTCATCAATTGATCAACAATTATACTTTATTAATTCAATTATTCTTATGTGTGACTCAACCATATAGCGTTGAATGTGGAGACATATTGATAATCTCTGAATAGCGTCTAACAAAATTTCCATAAACAATAAACTGTTAATTCAATTTAGTAATTTTCAGTATGAATTTAACGCGAAACAACATTTGAATAACATGCACTCTAACTCACCACTTCAATCGTGTTAATATTTAAATTTATTATATTACCTGACATGAAATGTTGCAAATAAATGCGAACATATTTAGTATTTATTTTATATTTATAGTTTTATTTTTTTACATACCTATTGTAACTTTTTGGAAAATTATAATGAGGAATTTTCTCTGCACTCTTGTCTATCGGAAGTTTACGACTATAAACAAGGCATCTCTTCATAATTTTGGACAACTTTGGAGCTTAATATAGTTTATAAAAGAGTTTATTTTGTTTGTATCGTCTATAACAAAAAAAATATAATCCATAAAATATTTTCATTTATCATTTAATTAACTTTCCTAAATTGTAATTTTGTTATTGTGAAAGTTACTTAGATTTAGATTAATATGCGTTAAACTTTGACGCTAAATGAATAAATGAAAATGTTTTCTATGGGAAGCATGGTAGACATAACTCCAGGAAAAAAGAGAATAATTTTCGGTACTTAGACCACAGTTTTTGAACTTTTATCTGATCTTGTAATACAATAGTAATTAAATAATAATAATAATAATAATAATAATAATATTAATAGGAAACTAATATGTATTTTTTTGAGTTTATTTATATATATATATATCATCATCATCAAGCCATGTAGTTCCAAGTGGAACTTATGGAAACATATCAAACATTCATTAAAGTCAACTTGGTAACTCCATTTGGGACTTAGGAGTATATAGGAATTCAAATTCACCATTTGGTTTGCAATTATCAGAATATATGTTGATATTCATTTTTTAATTCCAATATTTTTATATAAAAATAAAAGAAAATTTTTATATTTTGATGTTAGAAATATAACTAAAATTATTTATGGGGGCTATGTTTAAAGCTGATAATATGTGTGTTTATAATTAGTTTTTTAATGTATTTATATTTTATAAATATAATAAATTATACTTGTTTGTTTATTGCAATGTAGAGTAATCAATAAAACTTAATTTATCAATTTTTACTTATAATGTTGAATAAATAACAAATAATTATATTGCAGGTTGCAGATGAACGTATATATTTATTGCACAAGTAAAACTATAGTAAAAGTATTTAAAACAGATTTAATTCGTAATATAATCACGTTTGTATTTATACACTAACCATTTATTTTTTTTATAATAAAAATTAAAGTTTTACCATCATATTAATGTTTAATCATTAAACTTTTATCCTTTTATATTATACGTAAAGTAAATTAAATGTAAAGATAAATAATAAAAATGGAAAATTTTTTGTAATTATGACATTTGAGAATGTGCGACGCGATTGTGGAATAATGTTTGTGTTAGTTAGGTTTGAGGTATAAAAATACCAAACAACTATACAATTTTTCTAACGTTCCGTTCGCTTAAATGGGATAAGGATTTATTTATGGAGAAAATGGATATGTAATTTACATTTGAAAAATTTGCAAACAATAGAGGACCAGACAATTTACCAGCAAAACAATTATTCCATCTTTTATTGAATATCATTTATAGGTACTCAACTTATTTTTATTTTTATTCAAAGGTCGTTTTAGGGTGTACAAATACAAATCCTGAAATGTTGTATTGTTAGTGAACGTCCCAAGCAAAAGAATAGGCAACAAGCTTTAAGCTGTAAGTTTAACAATATTTAAATTCTCAAATAACTTCACCAATGCACAATTTAAAAAAAATAAATGCTATCTACTTAGAACTTAATAAATTATGGGCGATTTACATTATGCCTAATTTTTGAATCTAGAAAATTTTTAGGAAAAAAAAAAGAGATAGTTATAAAAAAATATACTGACGTAAGAGCAGTAAAAAAAACCACAATATAATCTGACAATTAATTTTATAGCAAGTTTGACAATTGTTTTGTTTTTTCAGATAATAATAAAACAAATAAAAATTTATTAATTATTAAATTTTATTTGTTTTAAAATCATAATAACTAATAATAAAATCGCGATCGTGTGCAAAGCACTGTAGTGTTTATATGTTTGTTAATATCACACTTTGTGACTATAGAACATATATTTTGTATGAGAAATTTTGACAACCATCCTAAAATAACCACAGCAAATTTTACGCGATATCGTTTTTGCGTTGCAACCTTTGTTGAAATGATGTAATCAAAATAAAAACAGGATAGGTAGAAACGCGACTATTGATGATGTATAAAGTAGCAACGAAAACTAATGAACTGGAAGTTTTCATCAATTTTGGAAGATCGCAGAAATAATATTAATAACAATCAAGTGCGAATTGTTAAAATGAAAAGTATAGTACACATAATGCATAACAAGACGGTGCACCAACTTCACATACCGCCAATGTTACAATGTAGCGAATTACTGAGAGATTTGTTTCCACGACAAATTATTTCAAGGAAAGGTTATGTCAATATGACTTCACATTTCCCAGCCGTTGTATTTTACTGCTCCGAACTTCTTTTTGTTGGATTAAAGAGTAAGGTTTATGCCAAACAAACCGCAGAACCACTTCAATAACTAACAACAAAAATTTCCTAACAAAATTAAAGAAATTTGGGAAAATATAATAAAACATATTATAAAAAGCTAGCTAACAGATGTAAACTGTTTACTGACATTTTCTTCATTGTTGTACGCAATTCTCAACATTCATTATAACATTTATCAGCATTAAATCATTTTATTTTCATTTTCTTTAAAGATTATAGAAAACTAAAGCATGTATCTATGCTCAATTGTGAATGTGGTAAAGTAATATATGTACTCAGGACTACTGAAAGCGATAAAACATATTGATGTAAGCATAATATAATGTAAATGGAAATTCAACTCGTACACTAACATTTTATTTATTGCTTTTTTGTGGTAACAATTTTATTACAAATACATAATATTTTGATAATTGTTTATTTGATTTTTCATTAAAAATTTAAAACTATTTCATCAGTTTTTATATATTGCATTTTATAAGTTAATATTATTTGTATATTATTTAATGACATTTTATTGCAGATATTTAACAACATTTAACTATTGACTTTTGGGACGATACATTTTACAATTATAATTTAAATTTTTTTCTGTTAATAAAATGTAAAACCATTAAATATATATATAGATATCTACAATTACTTTAACAATTGTAACAAATAATTAATAATCATATATAGTTTCGTATAATTAAAGTACAATATTAATATTAAAATATAATATAATATATTGTTTCTAAATTGTTCTGTATTGTGTAACAAAATAAAATCCATATCATAACATTGATAATAAATAAAATACATGTGAATAATGAATTGTGTAATAATTGTTAAGTTATTTTATAAATATTATGAAAACAATAGTTTACTTAAATTATAAAGTATCAATTGTAAAATTATTAATTTTCATATAGAAAGTATGCAATTATAGTCCAGCATTTTGTGTAACCAACCAACAAATATTCAATCCTTGATAATAATAATGTCATTAAACACATGAAGAATTATGAATGAACAAATTTCTATTAGTTTATTCATAATCTAGTATTCTATTTGCATGCTTCTTTCGGAATGGTTTTGATTCATAAGTGAAACGTATATATAGATATTAAAGCGTTGTGCTTAGCCATTTTCCGGTTAAGTTGTATTACACAATTTCTAATGTGTATACCCAAGTGAAAATAATTTAAAGGGATACTTCAATTTATCATATTGAAAAATACTAAATACAAAGAAACTTAAATAAACAATAAAATATTGAAAAGCTACTGACATTTAATAACCGCTATGATATTGCAATTGATACTATACATTTAACTGCACTGTAGTATAAAGCAAATGCAAAGTAGAGTGATACTGATTGATATCATACGAAACTGTCCTGTTTGTTTTCACAAAAACACAATTCTGGGTGATAATGCATATCGATATCATTCAATATCATCATAAACTAAAGAACTATAAGAGATTTCATTTCTATATAACATCCGTCACGGAATACATGCAAAATTAGAGGTAATATTTTTCAGTATCGATGATTTTTTTTTTTTAAGTCATATTTCGCTCCAAGTGGAGCTTTATGTCATCTAATAACACCTTTCATTACAGCCAAGTTGGTAAATTACTCCGCATGGGAGTATATAACAATTTACCAATTGTGCTGTAATTAACGAAAGACAGATGTTTTCAAAATACTATTGTATTTATATGAGTGATTAGCCCATAGTTCAGTATCGGTCATACTTAATGTTAATTCAGAGTATAGTATACTGTTAGATACTATAAGTTACTGTTTTTGAATTTACACGAAGTAGCCTGCAGATTACACAACATACTATCTCTAATACTACATGCAGAATTATGCATACTGTTAAATACTACAAGATATACTTTGTACAAGTCTTTTACTGTTGAAAATCGACTGCATGATACCGTTATATATGTTATTATTGAAGTATTTGCCGTATCATTATGTACAATTTGTCACTGTGCATTTTTAGGGCTTCGTCATCAAACATTTGTGAGTGTGGATGAGTTAATAAAAAAATAAAATATAACGAAAATGTTCATAATGAAATATGTATCACACCTTTTCAATTGATGTCAAACAAAACATACACCAATCGATCGATACAAATTGTATCACTATTAATCATTATCAATATTTATTATACAATTAGATTAAAATTAAAATAATAAATTATTATAATTAAATTAATTTTTATATTTTGTTTGGTTTTGTATCATTTCTTCTAATTTAAAGAATTTTTCTAATTTATATAATAATAATTTTTTAGTTATATAATTAAAAGAAAATAGAATTTTAATATTTAAAAAGTAATGAAATTCGTCAATTGCAATAAATTTTTAATAATTTTTCTTTTTTAAACAACGTTAGGATAGATAGGATAAAACACCTAATGTACGACTACCTTCAGAACAAATTAAACAACTTACTTGATATAAAAAATACTTGTATTAAAGAAAATATTTCGTGGTATAATTTATTGTGTCTTTAATTTAATCTTTTGCATTTCTTTGTAATCACTACAAATTAATAAATAATCTTGATCTTTGAAACGAATGCCCATTAGTTGTTGAACAGAATTATGCTAATTAGTGATTACTGAACATAAAACAAAAAATAAAATCCAATAGACTAATGAAAACTCACAAGAAAATGTTAAATTATCGTTTTCCCACAAAACAGTTTAGCTTCTCATTAAGTTACGGCTACTTTCTAGATTGGCCGCTATTCTTGCTTATTTTATATCTTATTTCTAAATCCGCACCTGTTGTTACCATGTAGTACCACCGACAGGTAGCAGATCTCATAGATCTACTCAATTAGGCTATCATCGATTTTGAATGGATCACAGCTTAATCAGTTTCCCAACTGTAGCAATTCACTTTGATCTTAAGACGTCGTGTGTTTCGAAAACTATGTATGTGGCATGGCAAATATCATCGCCAAAATCGAGCTCTTTGAATCGATTGAATGATCCGCAGAAAAACACAACCTTGTTTTACTTTAGAGCACATGCAGACAGGTGTAGCTTTACCGTAAAATCAACATGGGAATAATACTAAAAATTTCTGAAAAAAAACAGACATAATTGAATTGAATGGAAAATACAGAATAGAGAACATGCTATAGAGAAGATTCGATTACCTTTCAACATATGAAATCCGAAAAATTGATGATATAAAAAGGTAAGTAACTGTTCAACTGCACGAGCTAATATTGTTAAGATTTGGAATAATGACCGGGTGACTGCGGCGAGTGGACTGTCCATTGCAGTGGCGTTTGGTGAAAATTTTGCCAATGCATTCACTCAAGTAAAAACATAATTATATAGTGTACTATGTACCTCTCAAATGAGCGTTATAGTTGGTTTACCCTTGTTTTTTTATGAGCTGAGTACGAATGAAATCATGAAGGTGCCTCAAAATGACGATCTATTAGCTCCATTGAATTTCATAGAAGAAATACTTCCAATTTCTAGCTTAGCGTGACCCAGGATCAACGACGTGGACGTGGCGAAAAAACGATCCCCTCGGGGTGCTTGATTTTCGTGAGTCGACTCGCCTCTCACGTTGGTTGCTTGATTTTATGTTAATCTCGCTTACATGCGGAGAAAGTAACCGTAAAGTAAAATTATTTATATATAAAGTTCATTCTACACGATTTTTCACAGTATATACTTTTAACTTCATCGAAAAAGGTAGGCGAAGCTATGAGGTTTTTAGCATTCCCTTCTCAATGGCCATTAGTGAAAGACCATTTAAGCGCTCTTGTCCAATAGTATTTCTGCAATAATTTTTAATCCTATTTAAAGATGAAAACAATCTTTCACAATCAGCTGAAAAAAAGAAAAAGTAATTACACACAACGGAAGGAAGATCAGCAGTAAAATAACCATGCGCAACACATATATTATTTATATGTGTGTACCTATTTTTCAATGACCGTCGAGTAGAAGAGTATAGAGACCAAAATAATTTACAATAAAAGTCCATTGAATTCAGTACTGGTAGGCGAATTTTAAATTTTATTTGACTAAATTTTTATTACTATGTACTTTTGAATTTGGAATGAAATAAAATAAAATCTTATAATGAATTGAATAAAGGCTTTAGGAAAATTTCAACGCATTCAGTGAATGCATTGAATACATGGACGAGACGCCGCTGGTCCATTGTACAAAAAGGGTGACACATTATTGGATAGTAATAACTTATGAGGAATAACTTTATTAAACATTACCAATAAGGGAGTTCGCAATGTTGATACCATTTGTTTGTTAATTTTAAGGCAGCATATGATATAGTTAATAGGTCAAAGTTATGGACATAAGAATTTGGTATAACAAAAAAACTGATAGATTTGGTGGCCATAAATTATCTGATAATTTTCATAATTCATTCATTATCAACACTAATTTTTAATATTACACTGGAGAAGGCAGTAGGGGGCGTAAATATTGAAAACATGGAAATTCAGAAGGAAGAAGAACAGCCGGAATACCTTAAGCTAGATGGCTATAGATGTAGTGAATTGTGATATTAAGTACGTGAAATCCAGGAAGTAATTGTTTTTATTTATATTTAAATATTTATATAATTTGTGGAATCTGTGACTAAATATATGCAGTGTTGAAATCATTAAATTATAATGAAATTCTACCAAGAAAATTCGTTAAAAAATATTAATGAAATATATAGCCTTCCTAGCGGCTAGGAGTATAATGTGTGAATGCACGGTTAGGCTATGTTTTCTTCCACTGGATATGACAAGCACATTCATACGCATATGATTAGCTAAAAGTATGTATTTTAAAATGGAAACATCAACATACGAGTATAGATAGTCAACGTATGACGCATAGTATATGTCGACTAACCACACGTATTTTAGATGTTTACGCATCTAATCACTAATCACTAATCATATGCGTATGCAAATGTGTTTGTCGCAGCGCCAGTGGAAACACAGTCTTATTGGTATTTTAAAATAAATAATTTAATTTTTGGTAGTTGTTCATTAAATTTTAGGTAAATTTTGGTATATGGTAATTCGTAATCGTAAATTATATTATCGTTAGGCGTTTTGGATTTACCCTATGGCCTATAGTTTATATATAATATTAGTGTTTAATTTAGTTCTTATTATATTTTATACTATATTTATAGATATAGATTATGTTTTTATATACTAATTTCTTATAATAAATTATTTTATAGAATATATGTAATAATTGCAAAATAATAATAAATACACGTAAATAAATTAGATTTATATTTAAAATTAACAGAAATAATTTTAGAAAATTTTTTATATTACATATAAATATTTATCTATACATATATTATAGAAAATATTAATTTTAATAACATATTAATACATATATTAATAATATAAACATACAAATTACAAACACTTATTATTACACTATAAATTATTATATGTAGAATGTATTTATATCTACTCGCTATTTAACAAGACCGTTTATTAAATTAAATTTTTCATATTTTAACATATTATTATTGAAAAATGTGAATACTTTTATCAATAATATAAAATAATATATATATTAAATTAAGGAATGTATTTGTAAAATTTATATGAATTTCATTATAATAATTAATTATTATTAATAAATTTTTATTAATCTCTTTTAATATTTTTATTTTAAATTTTTAGAAAAAAAATCTATATATTTAAATTAAATTATATAAAAAGTCATTAAGCTCTCTCTAAAAATAAAATAAAAATAGAGAACAAAAAAAAAACCTCCAGGTAATTGTTATAAAATTTTGTTTAGTTCGTCCTTTTTTAAAATTAGAATAAATTATTAATATTGTTTTTTATGTGTGTAATAGATATAGAATTTTATAAATAATCTCTGATATATCTTAACCAGGAAAATTTGGGGTTATTTTCTATTAATATCATTTCTAATCTACATATACATTTTTATTTTACAATTTATAATTATTATTATTTTATTTATTTTTAATTTGCTAATAAACAATTATTAATTATATGTTAATTTTTTTCTATTTTATCTAGGAAAATGTATCCATCAAAAAGATTACTTATATACCATAATTATACGTACGATTGTCGCTATATATTTATTATTGATTTTTATTTATAATATTATAATTTAAATTTGGGTTTTCTATTATTATTATTATTATTATTGTTATTATTATTATTATTATTATTATTATTATTATTATTATTATTATTATTATTATTATTATTATTATGTAAGAAGTTAAATTACGGTTTCAGAAATAATAGATTAAAAGTTGAGTTGAGAAAATATTAAAAATAACTATAAACATTTTATGCAATTAAAATTGAAAGAAAACTCACTTTTAGTACACCAATCATTATCACATCAACTCATTTTATGTTACTCTAAGTGGGGCTTATATAGCAACTACAAAGCATTTTGTTACAGTAATTGGTATATATCGCTCTGAATATGGGAGTATATAATAATTCACCAATTGATCTACAATTATCGAAATATAAATGTTTCCTAAATTACTTACATTATATTTATAAGATAGCGATTATATATTGCCAATTATAGTAGGTAAAATCTATGGTTCTTTGTTATTCCAAAAACGAATAAATGGTTAAAATCAATACCGCAAATATTCTCGAATTGAACCAGGTACTCTTTCTCTAGAGTCTAGAATAGCATGAACGCTATCCACAATGACTGAGTGTTCTTAGATAACTTTTTATAAGCAATAAAATATAGCAAAAAAATTAGTGACAATATTTATATATCATTCAATTCGATTAATAGATTCGACTTAGTTAAATAAGAATATGATAATGAATTAAATTCAGTCAAAAACAGGACCAGTGACATTCCGTTTAAATGCCCCATTGATTTAATATATTCTCTAAATATATCACATCTGCATTTCGCATAAAACATTGACACAAAATCGAGTTATATTGTCCAAGTGAGCCCTACATGTCTAAGATATCTTGCTTGCTTAGTTACATTTGTTTAAATTTGATGGATCTTAACTGATTTGTATCTCATTCTATTTGTGAATAGAACCATAATAGTTATATTATAGTTTATAGATAGACCCAGCCCATTGCACCAATCATTAATTTTAGATGACCGTAGTTAGTACATCCCTAAACGTGACAATATATTCACCAACGAAGACCGTTGCAAAATCATCTACATAAATCTTCTTATATAAGACATATTTGTTTATATGCGAAATAATAATTGAAACTCACTTTCATCGGCCAGAATCAAACATAAAAGTGATGATAAAACTCTCTTTGCGGGCAACCTCTGACCATACTGTAATAATAAATCCCATGATCTGTGTAGTAATGATTCTTTGTCGAAGCATGTTGTGAACCCAATTTATAATTTGTAGTGTATTGATCCGATGCAATATTAAAGAAACCAAGAGGAGTCTCCTACAAGAATTTTATTTAATCTGCTGGTTTCACTTACATCTCCAATCTATTCGAAAAATTTCATTGTTTCCTTTAGATTGCCATATTTTTTTGTTATATTATATTCTCTCCCTACGAATTAATAATTGAAGCGTCTGGTTTCAGAAATGAAACCAATAATTAACTTTAATTTTTCTTGGGCAACCCCAACAAACACTATATGGGTAGAGCGTTTTCACATAAAAATTATAACATAGAAATACCATTAGTGAAATCAAACAGCTTATATCTTTGAAAATATGGTATTGGACGCTATTCAGAGATTATCAATGTCTCCAAACACAACGCTGCTAGAGGCAATTCACTCATAAAATAATTAAATTAATAAAGCATCTATCGAAACATAAATGCAAACCAATTGGTGAGTTGTTATATACTCGCAGTGCATAGTTCAGTAATTTATTAACTTGTGATTGCAATGTCAATTTATATTACCGCAAAATGAGTGACACTATAGAATAGAAATATTTGGAATAATTGTGTGCAAAACTAAATAACAAAATTTTCTTTTAAAATACTAAAACTGTGATAGGGTTTATAATTTGTATGAATATGTTAATACACATTAGTGGATTGGATATTCAATTTAGTAAATTGCATTGTTCTGATAAATAATCTGCAGTAACAAATACTGCACTACTTGATACCAATAAAATTCTATTAAAATTTAATGTTAATCAAATGGTGATTGGGTAATGTCGGTAGGATACTATCACTGGAATTAGCTGAGTAAAATGAATTGTACAATTTAATAGAAATTTTAATGGATTTCCGGTCATTTCCATATTGCAATTCTAATATAGATGAAGAATTTGATGAATTTGATATTTAGTATATAGTGAATTGTAGTTCGAATGTTACCGGAACAAAAAAAGTATTACAATTTTCAATAAAGTCTCGTATATTAAAGATATACTAATTCATAGTTTTGAATTATGTCTACGAGTACAATATAAGTTTGTTAAAAACAAAGCACGTGCAGCACCATTAATTTCTGAGAAATCCTATATATGATCTTATATATGAAATATATCCACATGGTAATTTAATCGTAAATCGGAGGTATATATAATGGTGTCACTGAAATCTCTTCGCACCACAAAGTAAGAATCACCGCACATATATGTAATTTAAATTTTAATTATAGTAAATATTTATAATCTAATAAAGTATAAGTATTTAATTTATATATATACAATTAGTAATACAGGTCCCGGAGTATATGTTAAATTTTTAAATTAAATTTTAAATGGAAAATTAATAAATTGAAATATATATTATAGGTATGTGTGTGTATATGTATATATATTTGATAACTAAAGTTGGAGAATCTGGCGAATTTGGAAATCTATAATTAAAGTATAAAATTAATGGTTTTGTTTTTTTTGCCATCAAATTCAGAGTTCTATTTATCTTAAAATTAATGATTCAACATTTAAACTGATTTCACGACGTTCACTAGTTTCATTACTACTATGATCATTTTCACCACATTCTTTATGTGATGCTGGTGAACCAGCTTCACTGCCCGGTATAGTACTTAATGTTATGTCATTATTTTTATAGTTATTATTGCCTCCGCCATACGTCGTCATTGATATGGGTGATAATGGAATTTCTTCAATTTTTTCTAAATCTTGTGCAATACTGTTTGAATTCTGTTTGTGTAAACGTGCGGCTGCCGATGGCTGCGACGATTGTGATGGCATATTTGTGGTCATCAATATTGTTACTGGTAATGCTGATGTGTGCTTTAAACTAATTGGACTTGTATTTATATCATTAACAAATGGTATATCTAAATTTTGTTTTGTATTTTGTGATGTTTCATCTTTATCTAAACTGAATTGTCTACGGAGTAAACGAGTTGAACCCGGTTTACTATTACAATCAATTTTTGTACTACAGTATAAATATTTTCCATCTGCCGTACATTGTGTCAAATTACTTTCACTTGGACTTAAACATTTATAATGATTATATGGTAAACTTAAATCCATCATTTCTTCTATTTTTTTATATAATTTTGTCGATGAACTACTATTACTTGCAATACCACCAGTAACACCAACCCCACCGCCACCACCACTTACAATATTATTGTTACAATTTGTCGATGATGACGGTGAATGTATATAACGTCCAAAATTTGCTGAATTTAATAATCCCTCTTGTGGCAATTCAGATAATTTACGCTGCTGCAATGGTAAACAACTATTTGCCGATAATGTTACAGCAATGTTCATTGGTGCATTTGAATCCAATGAATATGATGATGATATTATCGGTAACGTTTCGTATTCTTTTGGTGGCGTTATTTCAACTTTAACTTCAACTGGTTCACCGGCTATTGACGATGATTGACTTGACGATTGATTTGTACTTATGCATGGTGTTTTTGATGATTTTATATTATTCGAATTTCTTATAAGAGTTTCGTCCAAACTATAAATGTGGAATTTATTAAATTGCTATAGAAAAAGTTTAACAAAGACAAGAAAACAATTAATATTAAAATTAACTTACCCATGCGATTCACTTTAAATTTTATACGATTGCATTATTTAAAAGAATTAAATTAATTTATTATTAGATGATTATAAAAATAAAACATTGTTTTTATATTTTATATAGAAAATGATATATTGTTAGAAATTAAAATGCAAATTATTATAGGAATATAATAGCAATTATTTATGGGAGAGAACACAATATTTTTTAATACACTTTTGTTACAAAAAAATATGATAAATGAAATTTCGTTTACTTTCGATTGCTTATAGAAAGCTGTTTCTAAAATATAAGAAAATACATTGCCGTGGTGTGGTTGCTTAAATCACTGAAAACGTTATATGGATAGCGTTTAAAATTTGTGGAAGGCTGTCAGTAAGATATGTACATCCTACACTTAATACGGTTTGTTACGCGTATACCGTGTGTCAATGTATTAGCTAGCAGCAAAGGAAGACTGACTGCCGTAAATGTCAGGTGACCTCAAATAATAATTATTTAAGATTTAATTTTTAGATAAAAAAAAACTACTTTTTTATAATTTTGAAATCTCTACTGGATCGGATTCGTTGAATAGTTTGTGATAGGCAAAAAATGTTCATAACTTACTTACTTACAATATGGCATTGAAACCCAGATCTGATTTTAGCCTTCTCCAGCATGCTTCTATAATAGAACTTAACTGCAGTTAACGTCATTTAATATTGAATTTTAAGGATCCTAATAACAAAGTTTACTGTATCAAACCATCTACCAAATTAAAAACCAAAAACCAAATTCTTCCATAATTTTCCATAACTTTGGCCTATTGCCTTGAATTTACTAAACAAAAATCTTCAAAATTAATTCACAGTATAACTCTAACTGTGAGATTTAAAAAATAGTTATGCTTTTATAATTTAACATTAAACTCCGATGAGAATATTTATTAACGATAGTTACAATTTTCTTAAAATTTTAATCATAAATTGGCGTTGTAAGAAATTGAATATTTTAAGATTAACCCATGTGGAACGAATTTATTCTGTATAGATATTACACATACACATACATCTAATCTATGTATAGTGACCATATAGTTGGTGCACAATTTGTGCTTATGCTAACGCAAATGGTTATTATACATATATGGCAGATGATATTCACTTGAATAAATGTAACATAAAGTGATTTCAATCGACAAAATTTACGTAATAAAGACAATTCTATAATATAAAATTATTAATTAAATTATTAAACATACTTACCCAATTGGTGGTGGAGTCGGTAATAATTTGTCGAATCCTTTTTTTCCAAGTAACCAATATGTATTCATTAAACCTTTTCCTTTTATTTCAATTGGTCCACGTGGTTCCAATGAGTAACCACCAGCTTTTTCTAAACGATCTCTTGTCGCCTCTGATAAATGTATACGCCAAGATGAACCTACAACAGATAAACATATATGATTGTTGACATTTACATTAAACTACTAAATTGGCCAGCTGCCAACATCTTAAAAATAGCTCTGAATGATAAGGAAACAACAAATTGTTTAATAACCAATAAAAAGGTATGTGTTCATAATCTTTTAATTTTATATTGAAATGTTTAATTGAATTGCGTATCTATTTTACTGCTAATAGTGAATAACTGTATTACTTACTATCATATAAAAATAATGGGATTAAGCATATATTTACATTTCGATCATAGCACACCAATTGTGGGAAATTTTTGTATACTCGTTATTGCGAATTATAATAATTTACTACTAGTAAATTGTCGTATCTTATTCTAAAATAGAATAATTCAATTAAACTTAACTATAAGATTTTTAGTAAATTGGGATATTTTTCTAGTAAAATTCGTGCAATGATTAAATTCTTTGTTCTAGAAGCATTTAACGCTAACCGAAATTCATCAAAAATTGTTATAAGTGAATCACCTTCATTTTCCACTATGAACTGCTTTTTTTTTAAATCTAGTCGCACAACCCTTGCAGGTGTTCCAAAAATCGCTATAACACCACCACAAATCATGACAACTCCAACGATATGGTGTAAGAAGAGCGACGAGTGAATATGTGTGAAAGAGGTGAGCTCGAGGCATCTCAAAGGAACAAGTTGGAAATATTTTGCATGAAAAATTGCACATGAAAAAGGTTTGTGCAAAATGTGTGTCGCATTTTCTTATACAAATGAACTCACATAAGAGGATCGAAAATTTTAAAAGTCGTGTCATAACTGTTTATGAAATTTTGACCCAATTTTTTCGAATTACAAATGTTTTCAGAAAGATAAAACAATTAACTCTGAATATTATTGTAATTTTTTCGAACAAATAAATGCAAAAATTTGTGTTAAAAGATCTACTTTAAAAAAGAACATAAATCAATGTTCGTGTTCGCACAATTGTTTTGGCGAAATTCAACGATTTATAATACGAATTGCTCGAATATTCAGAGTATTCACCAAATTTGAATCTCTTTGACAATTATCTGTTTGCAAGCCAGAAAAAATCCCAAATTGGAAGGCCTCAAATGACGAGAATTTAGGATTGTTTTAGGAAAATATTGTAATTTTGATTGTAGGTATGTAATAATTCCATTTTCTTGCCATTAAATAGTCTTTTAATAACGCATCTTCTAAATTTTGAGATTAACAATCATTGCATATAAGTTTTGGTTAGCGACGTATTAATTCAACACATGTATTAAAAAATATTTGTATAAAAACACAGATACGAGAGAGTCGTCACACAATAGATCCAAAGTTAGTACTAGGTATCTTTACCTGATGTCGATTCTATATTGGCGGATGTTCTGTATAATAGGTCTTTAAAATAAAATAAAACTAAATAAATATCCTTGCATTACATAAATAAATAATAAAATATCTACAAACAAACCTGTTGATTCCATTCGAGATGCTGTATTAACTGTATCACCAAATAAACAATATCTAGGCATTGTAAGTCCCACAACACCAGCACAACATGGTCCTATTTATGTATAAAAAAATAAAATTGTTATTATTATCAGTGTTCGTATTAATTTATGAGAATATTCTATATACGATTTAATGTACACCCACACATTGGATATAGTAAATGTGTATAAGATGTATACAAACCTGTATGTAAACCGATACGTAATTGTAATGGTACTTCATCTAAATGTTTTACTTTAAATAGTCCACTTTGATGTAATAAATCTAATGCCATAGTAGCAATTTGTTCAGCATGATCTGGTATACGAACAGGTAAACCACTAACCACCATATAAGCATCACCAATTGTTTCCACCTGTATAAAATAACGTATATATAATTTTTGAAATTATTAAATTAGGAAAATTATCATAAAATGCCAAGAAATCAACAAGTCTACCAAAACTATTGATTGCAATTAAGTTTGTAAATTACGCCGGAGGATTAGTAAATTATTATATAATAATTTACCAATAGGCCTACGCCGTTATCTTCTGATATAAATGTTTCCTTAATTCAATGATTAGACCATAAGTGATTTATTATTACTTACTTTATAAACACTGTACGCATTAATTGTGGCATCAAAACAAGTATATAAATCATTAAGTAAATCGACGACTTGTACAGGACTACAATGTGCTGCAATTGTTGTAAAACCTACAATATCACTAAAATAAATTGTCACATCAGAAAATTCTTCAGGTTCTACACCAAGTCCTACTTTAAGTTTATCCGCCACAGAACTATGTAATATAAATGGAAATTATTTAATTATATAATAAAACACATTACCATTTTGTGTAATTTTATTATTATTTTATTTGGTATACCGGTATGAAAGGATCGTTACACATTTGTTTTGGAAATATTGGAAATAATTTTTTATTGACTATAATTACCATGGCTATACAACCTTTTTTTTCAAATTTTTTGCAATTTCTGAATGCCATCAGAGTTTCTTCTCCTTTAATGTTGTTTAAGAATGGACCTGTTTTTTTGACGTCTTCATAATTGTGGAAGTGCTGTGCACAGAGTTCATGTGCTTTCGCTCTGAACATGTGGTAATCTGATGAAGTAACGTCTGGTGATTATGGCGACTGCCGTAACATATCTCAAATATGTGTTTAAACGCTTCTTTGACCGGTTTTGTGACATGAGAGCGAGCATTGTCGAACATAAGAATCATCTTTCCATGTCTGTTGGCCCAATCCAGTGGTTATACGTTTTATGCATATTTCAATTCAATTAATTGTTGATTGTAGAGTTTGACCAGATTTCAATAATTCATAATATACCATTTCCTTATGATTCCAAATACACAGTAAAGCTTATTTTCCATGGATATTGAGTTTTGGCGTCGATTCTATACTCGCAGTGCAATTTTTCGTTTTTTTGGAGTATCGAAATAAATCAATTTTTCATCAACGCTTGACAATATAAATTTCTATTTCTTTGCTCATTCATATGCTTCCTTTTGTATCATCCAATAATGCTCGAAATTCAGTATCTTGAAAGGTTTTGGGTGGTTTTTCATGCTGTTTGTCATTTACGCAGCAAAATCTCCCCTTTGGAATCATTGAAACCACATCCTCGCTGCAATAAATTCCATGAGAAGCATGTTCACTATAGCATTGGCAAGAATTTAATGATTTTCAGCAGAAGTTTTCTATCAATCAATAACATCAAAATTGCCCGCAAAACGCATTTTTCTCTTACAAAACACGACATTTTCAACGAGCGAAAATAATATATTGTTTACACTTTTAGCTTGTAACACATACTGAATGATAAAACTATAATATGAGAATAGGTTTAAATAAAGGTTGCATTATATAGGCTGTTACAGCAATTAATACGATATTGCGAGCCTTTCATACCGGTATACTTATTATATAAATATATAATTTAATTTTAATCCTACCTTGGAAGCATACGATTTAATAATTGTTCAGTCTTTTTACGTTCAATATCTAATTGTTCGGTACGTTCTCTTATTAAATCTTCTAAATTATTTGAATATTTTTGTAACATTTGAAACATTGTATCAACAAAATTTACTTTTCGTCCATGATTTAATTGTTTAAAACGTTCATAAACTCTGTGGAAAAAAAAATTAATTAATTAAAAATTAGTAATAATTTTTTTTAAAAACATGCAATAAAAACATACGAATTAAAATCAGGTCTCATGTCTGGCGTTTCAGCCCAACATTGTCGCATAATATTAATAGCTTCTGGTGGTGCAGCACCTTTTGAAACCGATGGTCGTATTAATGGTGGTGGTTTTTTAATTTTTGATATAATTTCATCGGGAGATAATGATAACATGCAATATGGTTCACCACGTACAACAACTTCTTGCATAATTATACCAAACGAATAAACATCACCCGGTTGTGTACCACATTTCAGTAGACCTTTTGTATTACGAACTATTTCCGGTGCAGTCCATAATAATTCTGTATTTAATTTTTTAATAAAAGAGTTATTTCTATTATATTATAACAATTTACGTTTACAATAACGTGAAAATTATATACCATAGTTACCTTTTGTTGTTTTAACTGGATGCGGTAAACCTTGAGCTTCATAAAATGCTGGTAAACCATAATCGGTTACTTTTAAAACCCAACGAGCATCAACAACACAATTTCTTGATGATAATGAACCATGTACACGTATTGCTGTTGAATGTAAGTAACGCATACCTCTCACCAAATCTGTTAATAAACTTAAACGGAATGACCAATCAAGTTTTATTTCATCCATAATCAGTACATCTTGTAATGAACCTCTTGAACAATGTTCAAAAACCATAGCATTTCGATTTTGATCACTAAGCCAACCTATATATATTAATTGGACAATTAAAAATACGCATATGTAACAATATTACATACATTTCAGGCTTTAAATAAATTAAGCGCATATTTCACATAGTTGACAATTTTCAAAGACTGCCACAATCACACAATATCGCCGAAAGAAATGCTAGGTTTATACTCACAAAAAGCACCTATACAAGATGTTATATTGAAACTAGTCATAAGACTAACTATCAATTTTATTCTAAACTCATATACGACTACAATTTCTAACAAATGATTAATTTGCAATCGAATAATCACATAATCTGTCGAATAAAGCACGTTATTCATTATTTATATCAACTCAAATGGTTTGGTTCTCTATAATAAATATAATTTTGGTGATTCAATAGGCTCCATATAACAATGTAGAGCTTAATGTTGGATTGACATTTTATTTCATCAGCTACAAGATGTATTTTTAAATTTCTGTGCATGTCTCTGATACATAAATATACATACCATGACGTGGTAACAATGATTCTTAACACTCTATATTCTGAAAAGATTGAATATTTTGGACCCCACAGCTATAAGCCATCATATCGATTTTATTATCTGTTTATAGACCAGTAATTTTTTATGTATTGACATCTTTAAATTTCTACCCAAAATCCAATATAGAGTTGCCTGTATTTATAATTCAAATTAGCTTTTTCTTTTTCAGCTCTTTTTCAAACAATTTTAAAATAGTTGGTTTTAGCTAATAAGCCTAACATATTGGCTTGTATAAAATCAGACTGCATTAGTAGATTGTGCCGAGTCTTGTGTGATAATAATTTCAGCAACTTTCCAACAACTTCGAACGCAAATTAATCATATTCAATTCCGCATTCATTTTAATTTTGTAACTAGTACTTACTCATTTGTAATGCGATCATAATACTAACCTTTAGTAATTTTAATTCTTTAATTTCATCAACTACTTATTTTTATCTTATTACTTCCATTTCATTAACAGCATTATTGAAAACGGTTTACATTTGATCATCAGACTCTCGATGTTAGTGAGCTTAAAAGTTTCGGCTAACTACTCCATGAAATCTTGCCTAAATCCCATTATGTCCTCTTATCGGAGGTATTGGCAATATTAGCTTTGTGAGTTTTTTTTGTTACCTTTCAAGAACGTTAATTAGTTTTCTTATCCACCGACAGATTTTCTAAGTATCTAAGCATTGCAGTCAAGTTGATAAATTACTTCACATGTGAGAATATATAACAATTCACCAAATTGATCGGCGCATTGAATAAGATGCTCTTTAACCACTATGTCACAGAAGCACTTAATTAATATCGTTCTGATTATTAACTTATTTATATTTATATCGAATTTATTTAATTTTGTTATGAAATATAGTAGTGAAAAGGTATAAAGGCCAAATAATTTTGAATGTAGCGATATATTTTCAAAGATATTCGCTTTCTGAGTTCATAAGTGAATCATATATAAAATAATAATAGGTATCCATATATACGTTAAAGTTTCCAGAACATGTACACACTCTTTTAAATCCAAAGTTAAAACATAAAATTACATTATAAAATATAAATGATATTTTATAATTTAAATAAAATATCATTAAATACAATTTATATGATAATGACATTTAAATTTGGGTTAAGTTACTGTTACATGTTTTATGTTTTGAATCCATATATATGTAATTTATAATAATAATATATGCACCTATACAATATATAATATATATATATTTGAATGTGTATTTGTATTACATGGCGTATGCGAAATAATAATTTATAATGAACAACCTCAACCCAACCAATATTATCGCTATATATATGTAATATTGTTGTTAACAGGATACAGCAGGGGATAATACAATATTATCAAATCTATTTATTATATATATGTATATAAGGAAATTTTCTCATTTATACATAGACAATCTTTATTTATATTTATTACATCGCATATGATCATCGTATAATAAATATATTATCATCTTTTTTCGACATTATGTATATTTGATTACAGTATATATATATACTCGAATCTCGTTTACATTGTAGCTATATATAATATATATGAAAGTAATAATAAACCATCAATCTATTTTCATATGAATATAACGAAAAATAGTGCAAATATAAAATTATATAGGCGATATTTTATTCCGAAAACAATATGAAAGTACAAGAATAAGACAATTTTTAGTGAAGGTTAAAAAAAATCGAGCATTTAGTGCCTATTATTTTAAGTAGTATATGCCTATTACGTAATGTATATTGAAAAATTGAAAAACTGTGTGCTAAACATAAATTTAACATTTGCTAAAATTGCCATATCAATAATTTTAGTTAACTAACATATTTTTGTCAGTGCGCGGAACATCGCATAGTCTTAGAATTATATAATAATAGCTTAGGGAGATTTGTATGCAGAAATTTAAAAAATTATTCATAATACTCATCGTTGAATACGAGAAGTAGCGGTGGTAATTAAAACAAGGAAAGTTAAAAGCAGTGATTAATTTATATGCATTAAACTTCATTTGGCTATGAACGAAAACCGTTTTGAATCAGTTGAAGACATTCAAAATGCGACGACCACCGTTCTCGTTCTCGTATTTCAGTTGATGGATATTATATTGAATAAATAAAATGGTTTATGTGAAATTTTAATATTTATTTTTGTGTTTTTTTTAGTCCATTCCAGAGCATTATGGGACATTGGTTGTATGAATAACTTTTGATACTTGTATCATATTTTAACTTATCACAATGGCATAATGGAAAAATAAAAGATTTCTCTCAAGACGTAAAAAATGCTTGATTTGCGTTGGGAAATAAAATTAAAATTTTATAATACTTAAAATATGGATTAATTTCGACTTATGTGGGTAAATATTTTGGGTGAATCCACAATTCCATATATAGTGATAGTGATACAAATTTACACTAACGAATTCCTGTGATAATGTCAATTTATTGACTTACATGTTGTGATATACAGATAACACCTAATAATTACATTTCAAAAATACTTTCCCGCACAAGAAAAGCATACTTTTTCTATCAAGACAGCTGTAATATATATAAAATACTTATGCTAATTGTTCCAATTGTTTTAATCATATTGGTGTCCTATCGTTAATGAATCCAGTTATGGACAGCTATTCTGTAAATTAAATTGTGGAATAATTGAAAAATAGCCAATATTCAAAAAAGAAAATATAATGGTTAATTCTGATTATCGACCAATTACCATTAAATCGATTTTTTCTAAAAAATAGATATCAATAAAAATGAGTGAGTGAGAATCTCAAGCACAATTAAAAAAAAGAATATCTTTGCATAAGGTCTTTAAAATCAATGTCACCAAATACTGGAAACACAAATTTTACTCGAATCCTCGAATAAAATTACGTTTCAGTACCTTACAAAATTTGATCTAAATTGCTGCGTAAGAACTAAAAAATTCTGAATGTCTATAGTAAATGACCCGACAAATGTCACAAAATCCGTCGTATCAAAATGTGACCATGATGACGATGGTGATGATGATGATGTTGATGAATGAATAGCAATGAAATCACGTATCAATACCAAATTGTTTCCACATTTCACTTTGAATGAATATAAAACAATAGTGATTTGAAAGATAAACTCTGCACCATTGAAGTTACAATACAATTTTGTTATCGTTTTTAATAAAATATATATTATTTTCAAAAGCAAATAATTATTGCTCTACCCTCGTTATTCATATAGACTTAAATATAACTTTAAGAAAATGAAAGGATAACTTAATTTAATTTATACTTACATTTTATCGAGATATAATATAAATATATTTTGGATAATACTCTATTTCTTAAAATTTTATAATCTTCATTTTCATCATGTGGGAGTATGTATATTATTTTATACACACATACACATATGAAAATATTATCATATATTGTAGAATATATTTTAACACAAAATACGAGTTTAAATAAATATATTGTTTCGCATTCACATTTCAATTTATGAATAATGGATTATGTTGTTATATATTTTTAATACAATTTTCACATCATTTTTTTTCCATTTTCTTCATATAACTATATAAAAATACCGAATACCGTATAAACTCGTATATGTATGCAATCATGGATAAAAAAAGATACCATAATGTAAATTATAATATAAAACTATATTCTTAATAAAATTTGGATACGCAATATTATACTCATGTAGATTCAATTGTAGTATTATATCGGATGATATACATTGACATTTTGTCCATAAAATTCGTATTTATAGTATATTTGAGATGAGACAATTTATTATTTACTATAACATGTTTTATATTGCATTGTTTATTTGTAAACTAACCGGATAAATTTAATTCAAATAGAAACTACCTTCATTGTCCCATTTATAGCCACGTATGTAAATATGATCTACATTGATCAGCATATCAGCCATAGATGTGCAATTGAATCTGTAAATGTGTCCTGGGTATACATTTAGGTATATAATTTCTAGTTTTCAGCGAAAATGGATGGCTATATAATTATACAATTTCATAAATTTTTTCTAATTTAATCATCTTCACTCTAAATAGATTCCAGAATTTTTTCATGATAATTTTCAAATTTTCATTATAAGAATATCGCATCTATAGAAGATTTATACTTATTGAATTGATTATTTTAATAAGATATACTTCAAATAATTTAAAACATATACATTATCTTTTCTAAAACATGCTGACTCTGTATATGTAATTACAAACAATTGATCATTTCACAGACATCATAAATTTCATTTGGTATGCATCAATTGAAGACATTCAGTCAGTCAACGACCGCCATACCTTAAACAACGATTTCAATAAGTGACAAAAAAAATTCATTTGATGCGTTTGTTGAACGTGAAAAGCATTGCATTTCATTTGAGGGAGAACATTTGGAATAAATGAAATTAGTTGTTTACTTTTTTCTTAATCCATTCTGGTTATTATTCGGACTGACGCAGAGGGTCAAAACATCCCGGGCCTAACCTAATCAGATGGAACCTTTAACGAAATATCCGTATGAAATTTTTAAATAGTGCAATTCAGATTTATTTCGCTTAAAAACATGTCCAAACAAAATCATCAATTCGTTGTTGTTTTGTTGTTCTGGTGTGACACATATCTTTTGAAGGATGACAATGTTGCAATTAAGAATATTTCGTGTTACAGGCGCCATCTGGTGCTTAGTCCCGGAACTTTTTGACCCATGTATATATATATATATATATATAATAATATAATAAGAAATTTGTTTAAAATTTAATCGCATTCAACTATTTGTTAGTTCATGCCTCTTATGATGAATTTTGTTCAGTATGGAATGAAAATAAAATTTAATTTATAAAAATTTCTACCGCCTGTTTACTTGGAAATTTAATATTTATATTAAAGATTATATTCATTTTTATAATAATAGTATTAATATTATTATAGCTATATCTACATAATTTGGATGTATTTATGAATATTTAATGAATTTCATAAGATATTTGAATTTTCTATAATCTGGTCAAATTTAATATGAATAAAATATATTTCTTAAGAGTGGGGAGGGAGGGTGTAACATCTACCAAAAGAAAATGAAATGGGTTTTTATTTTCTTTAATATTTTTGGAAGATAAATAATATCGTATATCTTCAGCAACAATAATATTTATGCCCTATAAAATGTATATAGTAAGTATGTGGATTTGATCTCATAACAAATCTTACTACATTTTTTATATAAAGATAACTTTATATATATATATAACAAGAAGCCGATTTTTACAAAAAATTTGCGTATTGTCTATTCCTCCATTAATAATATGGTTAAAATTAAAATTAATTTGAAGAAAATCGATAGAGCTACAATATATATATATAATATTATGCAGATTGTTTTCTGAAGTACCGTGAAGTGATGGGACACCTTCTGTGGAAATTAAACCATATACTTTAATTTTTTCGCAATACTATTGATTTTAATATATAAAATAAAAGAAATATAATTAATTTCGTCTATCATGCGAGTTTTAACAAAGGACCAAAAAGTTTTGCTTCTTTCAAATCAAAGATAAACTATATTAAGAAGTAACGCCCTTAAAGAATTATTTAAATTTATTTTTAAAACAAATGTTTGCGTTTACACGATTTGTACCCTACGCGTCGTAGGGTAGAACGGGGTAAATTTGCGAATAAATTCAAATCTTCCCGCTAAAATAATTTTTTGTGTCTTTAAACTATACTACACAAATTAATTTTTGTTCAAATACTCGTACAGTTAATATTCTTAGAATCCAGTTCTTTTATTATTAATTCAAAATATATAATAGTTATCAAAAACAATAATTTATTTGAGATGTTGTTTTAAAAATTAATAAACATTGTTTTAAATTATTTTCTTTCTTATATTCTAAATATATTCATTGTATTTCATTAGTAAAAGTTAAGAAATATCAATACTTTAGGAGATTTGTATAGTTGAATCTAAACGGACTGTTTCTTGTTCCGACCTCAGAAATTGCCAACAAAACAAATATCCATAAAAGTATAAGCTAAAACTTCATCCGTGTTATTTCTGATAATTTTGAAATTCAATCATTAGTAAAATAACCCCGCATATCTGCAAAATTTGCGAACTAGTAGTGGCATCTTTTAACACTGAATAACACCTTAAAGACGTAATAAATTCATTCGATAATACTGCTAAATTGTAGCCTAAGGAACATTACTGCAAACTAGATACTATTTCGTTATGAAACAACAATATACAAATAAACCTGCTATATTACCCCCAGCTCTACCCTACTATATAATATAACTATTGAAATATTTAATATTTCGGTAGGTATGTTGGGTGGTTGGGTATAAAATATCTTACAATGCCAGTTGCTAAGTCTCCGCGCACCAGACTGCAGAATTTCAAAAATTATCAAAATTGACTTTTTAGATTTTATATGGCGTTGGTTATGAATCATGCGTTTTCTGATAGGTTATATAGAAATTAAAAGATTTTGATAAGTATAAAATAAAAGAATAAAATTGAGTAATTCATAGAATGAATAATAGAACTTACTGAAACACTAAAAAAATACCAAACTGGATATAACAAGGATTTACAAGAAATTAGGTGGAAAATTATGAAAAATTATTTAAAAGAAAAGGATACATATGCATTTTATTACATTACAACCGAGTACTTTTAAAATTTAATAAATGTACACACCAGTGAATATTCGTTGTGGAAGTTGTACAAATTCAAACTGTTCACTCATTTATAGCTGAAGCAAAGAATGTCATTCTAACTAAAGTTCAAGAATACTAAATCAACTGTGGCTCTGATAGCTTACCAGAGGTGACTCTTTTAACATGGTGGCAATGCATTACGATATCAACAACTGCACAAGCGAATTGGGTTAAAGACATATGCAGATGGGCACTCACTTTTGAGATTATCTACTTATAGAAAATTTATATATATGAATAGTTTTATGGTTTTGGAAGGATTCCATTTTTAATTCTTAGCTTGAAAAGTATTTCGAAAACGTGACATGAACTTTACCCGTCGGCCATTCTTTGGTAAATTATGTGGATAATGTTGAATTGCGAAAAATTTGTGAATTTGACCAAAAATTGTGCTATACTGATGTCTGTGTGGGTTGAAGTTATATTATAAATATCGTAGTGGCAACTTACCACATTGCCACTAACGATACTTTAAAGTTATAGGAGAAAAGCTGAACTTTGATATCATGTCGATTGTCGGGAAGGTTCAAAATCGAAAGCGTTTAATATATATATATTGTCATTGTATGATGTAAATATAATTGTTTCAAGCAGCACAAGCACTTTCTCATCTCAATCAAAGATGATAAGTTTGCGTTGCCGTCCAAGTATCAAGTGCATTTGCCAATTTTCGTATCGAGAGATTATATTATACGAAATTATCAAAAGATTTTGTGTGTAATGTCTTATAGGCAAAATTTCGATTGGCTATGGATATACAATTGAAGTCCTAAAAAATGCCACATGGAAATAGAAATTTTTATACACAATATCTCACTCTGCGAAACATCCATTATGCATAGTTGGTTGAACTGCGTTATTATATAAATCAGCGAACTATAGAATGCACTGAGAATGCGCTTATGGGCATATGTCGTGTACGCAGATATCTCAAAATCCTTTTCAGAATCTCGCATTATTACTTATAAAATTTAACATAATTTACGATTTTGACTTTGAATTCATATAAGATGCACCAATTTTAAAGTAATTAAAATTATATTCTAATAATATTTACCAATTTACAAAATGCGTGCAGTAGTTAATAATGTTCGAGTATAAAATCAAATAATATGTTGTAAAAACAATTTAATGCAAATTATATATACAGTAACGAAAAAGTAATCTAATTTAACATAATTTTCCATATTATTTAACAAAAGTTTATTATACAAAATTTGAATGATTAAAATTTAAAATTTAATTTGATATTAGTAAATAGATTTTAAGAAGGGTTTTATACAATATACTATCTCCATCTCCTCCATACCATCATCACCGACCGCCACCGTCGTCATCAGCATCATTAAATTTATATACATTACTAACACATCTCCATTAGCACATTATTATCAAAAGCATATCCATAACAACAACAATAAATAAATAACATAACAAGATCAATAATAATATAATAATGATAATAATAATAATAATAATACAATTTAAAGTGAATCATTTTTCATTTACAAAATAAATTTAATAAATGATGTGAAATACTTATGCAAATACATTATATAAAAAATATAATAAAAGTACACAGGAGCTGGATAAAATATTCGCAAAAATGTATCTTATTGATATAAATTTAAAAATGTAACTTACACAATACAAGAAACAAATTCTTTTTAAACTTCTACTGGAAAGTGATACATTATCGCAAATTTCCATATAAGTGTTCCTCAACTACTACAGTAGATATGTGACCATCACGCACGCCATGACGCCACATGACTTTTAATCGGCTGCCAGAAAATTAAGAGACGATACATAAAAAAATTGCTAAAGTTATAAAATACAAAAGCATAAACATTTTAATATAGAAAATTACATTGATTAGATTCAGTTAATAGAAATAAATTATTATAATGTTTTTCAAAAATATAATTTACACGAAGTGACGGTCAAATTTACGCCGACAAATCATTACCATTTGTGTCATTCTGACACTGACCAAATCCAAGATTATTTGACTTTTATATATATATTATAGATTATATAGATTATAAGTATTTACGCCCAGCTCTGTATTGTATATTAAAAATGTATTATATAGTATTAAGTTTAAGAGTAACATTATTCACCATATAATAAATTATATCTATAGGCTATAGTATAAATAAGGAATAAAATTTGAAAATTTGAAAATTTGAATTTAATTTAGAATATTTTATTAAATTTATTTAAAATTTAAATATATTATTTAATAATAATAATAATAATACATTCAATATTTACATAAATTTCATTTTAAACATAAGTTTTTTATAATGATATGCGTTCTCTATATAAAGTTATTGTTGTTGTTGTAGTTTCTAAAATGTTGAATTAACTTAATACATAATAATTATATTTTCAATGTGCCATGGATGAAATATCGTATTTACTCAATTTATACAGGGTGTCCCAATTATCGACGGCAATACGAAAACACTAGATTCTCTGGGTCATTTTGCGTCGAAAATATCATATAACATTTTGGCCGATTCGACTTCGGTACCAAGTTACACGCAAATAACCAAATTTTCAATCAGACCATGTTTTGCACTCTACTGGGATCAATATCTCAATAACTAATTAACCGATTTTAAATTTTTGATACAGTATTAGCATTAGCATACCGAGATCTTTAATTTAACGTTAAGATAAGGCAATTCGGACATGTAGTTATCCAGATATTAGGTCCTTGCATTAATAATGTCGATTTTTTGCCTTGAAAATGGCATTTATTTGTATAACAAAATGTTTGAGTACAACAACCAATATATTGCCCATCGTTAGCTATGACTTCCTCCCATCTTTTGGGAAGTTTGTTGAGTCCTCATTTGAAGAACTCTTCATCTTTTGTCCCAATCCATTCATCGACCCATTTTCGCACTTCTTCAGCATTTCGAAAGCGTACATCTGTCAGGCTGACCTGCATTGATCGGAACAAATGGTAATCAAAAGGACCAAGGTCTGGAGAGTACGGGGGGTGATCAAAATGATCCCAACCGAGCCTCTTTATTTTTTCCTTAACGATGTTTGCACGATGTGGTCTGGCATTGTCATCGTGAAATAAAACTTTGTGGTGTTTTCGAGCTATCAATGGTCGTTTTTAGTTCAATTTCTTTGACAATTCGCCCAGTTGTCATCCGTAGCAATCAGCTGTAACCGTTTCATTTGGTTTTAACAGATCGTTATACACCACACCTTTCTGATCCCACCAAATGCACAGCATTACCTTCTGGCAATGAATATCGCGTTTTGATTGTGAAGTTGAAGCGTGTAAACCACCGTTCACAAGTTTTTTGATTTGGAGCATGTTCACCGTAAGGTTCTACCAACAATCGATAACTATCAGCAGCGGTTTTCTTCAAATTAAAAGAAAGTTATTAAACTTCCCCGCAAAACAACTTTTTCAGGCACGTAATTCGACATGTTCGAAGCAAAAAAAAACTTTGTTGTTTACACTTCGACGAAATGACATATACTGAAATTTATAGAGTAATGACAGACAAAAAAAAAGAATATGGCCGCGGTGTGTTCCGATGCACACAACGCTAGTTACGCCAACTGTTATCAAATCGACATTATTAATGCAAGGTCCTAATACTTACAGAAATGTTGACAGTTAGCTGAACGCCATTTTTCTATTTGAAAGTTTGTTCAAGCATAAGTCGAAAAATCATGATGAAAAAATTTTTTCGGTATACGTTTAAAAACTTGCCACATTCATAAGCTTTCGTTTAAGCTATAACATTACGATAGGTCTCAACTGGTTCCAAAGATATACACAAATAACTATAACGATGTAGGCATAAAATTGATTTTCGCTATGGAAAAATTTTATCTTTCTTTGGTTTTATCCAGAACCAACAATACGGACGTGACAGATAATTGATTCCATACACTCCTATGCATTCACACAAACCTTCTCACACACACAAACGAACTCACACACAAAGGCCCACACACATAAACCCACAAAAGCACACGCACGCAGCTCGAATACATAGACAACAATACTTTTCAATAGACCGAACCAATCTAAGTGTTTGCTGTTGCTTGTGGCGAAATTCTTGGATACAGTCTTCAGTACGTTGAATCAACTCTTCCCGTGAATTAATCACAGTTGCATAGACTTTTTCTTCAAGGCAACCCCATAAATAGAGATCCAACGGGTTTAAGTCTGGAGAATGTGGCGACCAGCTTATGGGCCTACCTCTGTATATTAAGGTTTATGAATATGAAACTGTAATTTGCACATATATATCTAGCTACATAGGTAAAATTATTGCGAATCTACTACTCATATGTGTTTTTATTCTTTCGACATGTGTCAATAGTATTACAACTTTTATACGCAACAATATCGCGTTTTTTTATCTTATCAAAAATGGAAAATTTTGAACCAGAAAATCTTGATTTGGGCATTTCGTTTCGTTTTCATAAAGAAAAATTCATCTTAAGCTCCTAAAATTCTTATTTAAGCTTATGGTGAACATGTTCTATCATAAGGACAATGCCAATGAGAATTCCAAAACTATGAATTTGATGTGGAAAATGAAAAAGGTAGAAGCCCACGGAACAATTTTGAAGACACCGAATTGCAAGATTAGCTAGATGCATATAATTCAAAATTGAAAAACGAATGGCAGAAGCTTTGAATGTTGATCAAGCAACGATTTCTACAAAACAACCAAAAGTGTGGAAAATGAGAACCACATGAATTGAATGAAAGGCAAACCGAAAAAGGAACAGTGAAATTTTTCTTCAAAGGCTTGAAAGAAGTCTTTTTTTTTCATCGAATTTGAGACTGGAGTTGAAAAGTGGATTTATTTTGAGAATCCTAAGCAAAAAAAATAATGGGTAATACCAGTTAAATCAGCAACATCGACTGCAAATTGATATCTATTTGGAAAGAAGAGAATACTTTATGTGTGTTTGATGGGACCATAAAATTTTATGGTATATTATGAACTATTAAAACCAGGTGAAATTGTTAATAATGATCGCTAACGGCAACAAATGATTAATTTGAACTATGCTTTTAATGAAAAACGACCTGAAAGACACACGGTAAGGTAATTTTGCGCAATGAAAACTCACCGTGATACAAAGCAAAGTCGGATACATTCAAATTGTTTGAATTTGTTACCCCACCCGTTATATTCACCAGAATTGGTTCCTTCGGATTACCAATAGTTTTCCCCAATGGGGCAAGCACTTAAAAGGCAGCACTTCAAAATATCTGCAGAACTGGAAAATTGGGTTCCCGACTGATTCATCAAAAGAGAAACATATTGTAACTATTAATGTTCATAGTATAATATTTTTTGTGGAATGTTAAAATATTGGGTGGTCTAATAAGATTCTGCCGATTTTTACGCTAAATTTATACTCATTTTCTAATAATTTTCATACGGTTGTACTTAATTTGGTTCTTCAGTAAGAAATCTTGGCGTTATGTTTAAAAATATGCTGTCGTGGGGAAAACATATAAATCGCATAACCACACCTGTGTACTCTGTGGTACGAAGATTGTGGAGTAATTTTGAAACGTGTTTGTTTCTTGTTAAAAGCTTACATGTTCCTCAGTCTACTACTCGAACTTTAAATTTTATTATACCCTTTCATTCTGCTAATAATATACCTCTATATTTACATTTGCTATGAGTCTTATGGAAATTATACTTCCGAGAAATGTGTGCTACCTCTATGCTATGAACTGTAATATATTTGAAAATAGTTATAGAGGATGAACCATCAGAATTGGAGAATAGATACAACAAATTTATATTTTCACCACGGCAATGTTGCTCCACCGGTTATAAAAACTAATTAGACACTCTTCGTATTCACTACACATTGCTCCTTCAGATTACCATTCATACCGATCGTCGTAGTCAGACCCTTTAAAACGTAGTTCACTTCATCTATAGTATCAATATTAGACTGAATAATTGAATCACCTCCAACGAACCAAACTTTTACAGAAAGGGAATTCGTAAATTGACCGTAAGATGCCCGAAGGTTATAGCATCAAATGCAACATACTTTAAATAAGATAGAATAATATGCTAAACACACAAAAGATTTAACTAATTAGTTTGCTCACAAACTAATTCGGTAACTAAAGTGGTGACACATTGGTAAACCATTAGTTTACTATTATTTTGGCATTTATTATTGTACGAAAATGAGAAAATTACAAATAGTTTAGTTTGTTTACATATTTATTTTTTTTTATTATTCAATATATTTATTGTTATTTATAAATCCATTGGTTCATTTTAATTTCACAGTTTTCAAGTTCCAAAAAAAAAAAAAGATTACGATGGTTCAAATTTTCATTTTTAATTATTGTAAATTAAATTAAATACTCACAAACTTTTGTCACTCAATTTAAATCAACTTTATTTATATTATTATTATTTATTATTTTATACTTGTCAATATAGAGTTTCAATTCTTTGTTATTGTTATTATTTGATAAATATAACCTATTTTTTTTATTTGTTTATTTATTTTGGCAATTAATTTTGACATTCGACACGGAATTCCAGTTCGAATTTCCTATATTTGAGAGAAACTAATTAGTTTCACACCAACTACAGACATTTTATTGTAGTTAGGCTAACTAAATCAATACACTACAAACTACTCGAATTTTTTCTCAAATTATTTATAACTACAATTTTAGTTGGTTACCTCCTCTGTGTGTCTAGCATATTAGTTACATGCAAACTACAGGCATTTTATTGTGGTTAGGCCGGTTAGGCAAACTAATTCAATGCACTACAAACTACTCGAATTTTTTCTCAAATTGGTTACAACTACAATATTAGTTGTTTACCTCTTCTGTGTGTCTAGCATATAAGATAGAATTCAACTCGTCAGCTCTTTTCTGTGGATCAATTCCGCTTGCCGTATTTCAATTGCGTGGTTACAATTTGATTAATTGTATAGGCAGACAGTAAACATATAGAAATTATGAAAGTGGAAGGCATTCTCTGGGAATAAAAATGTTATTTAATTATTTTTGTAAAACATAAAACAGATAAAAAATGTTTATTAGAAGAAATATAATACGCTATGGATATCATTTAAAATGTTGTACCTTATATATGAAAAGTAACACAGATGCATGGATAAAATAAATAGACATGTATTATAACATTCAATGATTTTAACCTTTCAATAACCCTTCTTCTGTTACACAGTTTACCTATTATAAGATAGATATGTATAATATAATATTGTGTTATTGATTAAAGTATCTTATGTGCTTGTTTTCATTTCGGGTACATATCAAAACATGACCCCTGGAAATCTATTATACACAACATAGTATTTGTTTCATTTATGATAATAGATATACATATACTGCGCGGCGTTAATATTGTGCGCTATTGGCATTTTGAAGGAAGAAGTGTCGTTTTAGCATATTTTACTGCTACAATATAAATATATTGAGAAATTATATAATAAATGAATAAAAAGCAAACGGGCAACGTGACGGCATGCTCAAAATTTATAAAATAAATGAATTTTATCTGTTCTCGACAATTCAAGAGTTAATTTTGTGTTTTTTTGTATCCATTTTACGAATAGCCCAGACTGGCTCATTAATTAAAAAATGAAAATGTCACGAACTATTTTTTACCAGCAATAGTGTATTTATGGTATTGTGTCAAAATATTTAATAAGAAAACGTGTATAATATAATAAAACATGTGAGTGGGGTAAATGTTTAAACATTTAACACTAAGAATATTTGATATTTACGCAAATAGGATTTTGATACGAATTATTTATTGTCATTTCCAATATCTAACTAAATCGAATGCATACGCATAACGTATGAGTCATTAGTAGCTGAACAGAATTTTAACTATAATTGAACAATTTCGGTTGTGGAAAATTAAAAATAATTAAATATCGCCGTCAAAGAACACAATGGTTGGAGGCGAAAATACAATTTTGAATCAGAGAAGTTGTACGGTCAACCGAATATTGTCAAAACAATCAAAATCCATAGATTAAGATGGCTTGGACACGTATTACGCATGGAGGAGAAGCGTGTGCCGATAATACTGTTGAATGGTAATCCTGATGGTAGAAGGAGAGCCGGCAGAACTCTGGCAAGATGGCTAGATGCAATAAACTAAGATATAAACATTCTTCGGGATTGGAAGACATTGTGCATAGGTCAGGTTGGAGAAGCGTGTTGGAGGAAGCTAAAACTGCACCTGGGTTATAATAAATAAGGAAGTATGTCCTGAAAAAGTATAAATAGTGTTACCACATAATTACTTATACAATGGCTTTCCCATATATTTTGGCAACTAATGAATACCATATAAACAAAAATGTCTCCACTTTTAATGCTATCCATTGCGATGGTTTCAAAATTGTGATAGCAAACTGCGTTCAGTTTATGTACCATCGATCTGAATAAGTAGTAATCTCATGAATCAATATCTTGTGAATGCAGTGCATGGGGTAACAAATCCCAAACAAGTGCTTCTAATGTTCATTCCACGGGCTTTGCAACATATGGTTATGAAATAAAACTACACTACCGTGTATACTGGATTATTCTGTTACAGTTTGACCAGGTTTCAGCAGCTGAGCGTACTAAATACATATCAAAAACCTCTTTCCATATATAGATACTGTGTTTTGGAGTCGAAATAACTGTGTTTGACCTGGATCAGTACAATAAATATATCATTTAAGATTATCAAAATAAATCTACACTTTACATCACCAGTAATACAATGATGTAAAACCAACTTATTTTACTGTCTTCAATTAAAATTCTACGCTTTTGTTTGCCTCGAAAGCTCGATTAATATATGACAGCCACTTCCTCTATATTTGTGAATTTTTTGCAATGTTTGCAATTCTGTATCTTCGAAATTAATTTAGACACTGGTTTTTCATGTTTTTTATCATTCAAATAAAAATCACCCTTATTTTTCCTTTCACGATTCTCATAGGCATTTTTATTAATACGAAAACAAACATGACACACCACAAATCACTTTTTTCAGGTACAAATAAATATATAAATGCTGGTCATACTATTTTGCAGCTATTCTTGACGCCTTCTGATTTCTAAATGATAAAGATTTTTGAAAATATCATCAGCGGATAACGTTGCATCATTAAGTGAGGTAAGATTTGTTGAACCTACAAGCTACAAGTCACATTTGTACACCTATTATATGGTATTTGTGTTTTGGCACAAAATTTATAATTTAATTTTTTAACTGCCTCTGTTGGTTTTTGTTATTACAATGTCTGTTTGGTTTCTTAAGTTGCTTATATAATTCTTGATAACTGCAGCTACACAGCTACACTTAAGATTACGTTGAAATTTTAATGCACGCTACATGTCAGAATCATGATAGTAAAAAAATGTTATTCCATACTTGTAGCAAATTATAAGTCCTCACGAATTAAATCAGCTGTTAATAGCTGAAATTCACCTTCTCTACTTCTTCATTATCATAAACTGTATTAAAAACCCGATCAAAAAAAGAAGCATGTATAATGAAATCCATAATCGTAAACTTTCTTCATGCTTCCACACACAACAGTCAAATTTCTTTGTTCCACATTTTTTGGGATTCGTGTTAGAACAAAAATTTCGTGTAAAAATGTATATTGATTATCCGTGTTATTTCAAAATCGTGTAACAAAAGCATTGGGGTTTCATGTTGAACTACAGATGTTTTGACACAATTCAAATTTATTAAAATAATACTCACAACCGTTTATGCATTGCTAAATGATGTTAGCACAATAGGTTACTTACAATAATCAGGCTTTTTAGGATATAATTAGTATACTATAGAAATAAGTAAACAATGAAATTGTAACAATATTCAATATTCATTGAAGCGTGTATATAAGAAAGATGATGTTTCCACAATCAAGTCAAAAATAATATGTCTTTACCCTATACAAATATACACATTTCATTTCTTGGACAATAGCTATAACATCTTCGTGCTATCATCTATATTATATAAATCTATCTTATTAGACATGTATAGTTAAGTATAATATATAATGTACTACAATATTTCTATTAATATTTGTTATAATATTTATTATTATTATTATTATTATTATTATTATTATTATTATTATTATTATTATATAAATATGTGGTATGTGCCTTGAATATATTATAATCAAAGGGTTTATTTAATATATATCAGATTTCAAACACTTAATAAAGTTCTATAATCACACATTCACATATATATACATTTATATTACTATCAAAATTAACCATTAATATTAATAAATAATAAATCCTTTTGTTGGGGCTATATGTACAAGATTTATATAATATTATATTATGTGAGGGGTTGGAATCAATTGAAAGCCTTCTATTTCATTAAAGTTATTGACATTTTATCATCCATAAAATCCGATGATAAATTATGAATTGTTTGGTTATAATTTGATAATGTACAATTAATTTAATATACTCGTATATAGTATTATAATTGTTATATTGAAATGTAAAAGAATATGTGATTGAAAAATATATTGTAATTTCAATACTGGGTGGAGTGGAAGTCAGATAAATAAAAGACAGAAATTAAGTAAACATTGTGACTTATACAAATTAAACATACAGATTTACATATATACATTCTTATATATATATATATATATATATTAAACATAGTATTGATATTACATATACTTACCAATTAATGGATTTATATTTTCATGACGCAAACCATGTGCCATAACTAAATGATCCATTGCTTTTGATTTTAATTCATTTGTTGTACCAGTTGGAATTTCTTTTAATTGAACTACATCTCCCTAATTAAATAAGTATGAAATTTATAAATAAAATTTTTGCAGTAAATAACACATGGATAATCAAGGTTCGGGTCTAACCACCAGATGATACCTCTAGCAAAATATCCGTATGATATTTTAATAGTGCCAACCTTCAACGGATAAATGTCATATTTCATAACATTCCGACCATGGGCGTCCAAATGAGACTGTTAATCCTAATAACTACGAAAAAACCCTGAAAATCATTATGGGTAATCGCAAAGTGAAGTTACAAAAGATATCTGACACCCCGAAGTTATCAAGGAGCAGTCATTTGTGTATAATACACAAACATTTGATTATGAAAAAGTCGTTTGCTCACACAAGAACTATAAAACAACAACGCATTGCGGATTCAGTTTTTGCGACAGTACATCACAATGGATGACACATGGATCCACTAGTTCACTCCAGAAACTAGAATCCTGAATCAACACACGAATCTGATTTGATTCTGAAAATAACAATCAAGGTGTCAATTAATCCACTGTACCTTCTGAACTAACGGTCAGATTGTTATGAAATTTCGACAGTAATCTTTTGAAGGTTGGCACTATTAAAATATCATACGGATAATTCGTTAGAGACACCATCTGGTGATTACACCCGGGATTCTTTGACCCATATGCTGTAAATAATTTATAAAAATGGTTATTTGTATATATTACACTTGCATTATATCTAGCTCTCATATCTAATATAGCATTATGTTTAGCTAAACTACCAGAACCTGAATTATTTTTTACAGCTGCATTCGCTAAACCTAAATTTTTTAATGAACCTATTGATCCTTTAAGTAAATCAGGTTTATCAACTTCAGGACCACCAAATTCTTGTAATTGTTGTAACCAACAACAAAGCATAGCTTCAATACCTTCATCCACCTATATATATATGTATGCATGTGTGTGTGTTCAAAATGAATTAATTGGAAATAAGAAATTAATTATTTTTTCACACAAAATATTTTTATAGACACCAACCGTGCATTATGGTAATTCGAGCGCCGCTTATCATCCGAACTGCATCTAACCCAAATCGTTAGAATTATCACACGGAACATTATATGAATAAAATATCATTTCACAAAAATTCTCATAATTTTCTGATTTTAAAAGTTAGAATCATGAAATAAAAAGTATTCCAGATCATATAATCTCTATTTGAGCATATACAAAATTTAATTAAAATAGTTTAAAAAATGATCAATTTACGAAATTCCAGGAACCTTGTGTGAAAAATAGTTCAGAGTATCTAATTTTTCCAGAAATTTAATAGGAACATATAAAGCCAATTTTAACGCATATACTTAATTTCATCAAAATCGGTTAAGAAATTACAAATTTAAAAGTTTTCCAGGAATATTTTACTCCATAACTCCTCTCAATTTGCCAAAAATCTATTTAAAGGCGTACTCATACAAAATCATTTTGAAGATATAAGCCGAGTTTCATTGGTATATGTGAAATAAATGCCATACATTTATTGAATTAATTTTAATTATAAAATATAGAGCACTTTTGTTCTAAAACGATCCCAGGTCTTTCATAATATTACGGTGATAATTTTGTTTTATGAAGTAGTCTAATATATAGAAGATTTCAACTATCAGATACTTTTTATTTCACAATTCTATCTTTTAAAAATAGAAAGTCATGAGAATTTTAGTGAAATGATTTTATTTATATTTTTCTGTGCTAAAATCGGAATAATAAAAAACTACTTGTTTGCAAAACTAGCGTTTGGCGAGTAACGCGCACGGTTGGTGTATTTAATTTATTTCAAAAATTTACCCGTCTTCCATCAACAGGAAACACAAAATCTGTTGCTGCTAATACAATTTTATTTGGTCCTTTTGATAATCGTTTTCTTAATAAATAATTTCTGTAAATAATAAAAAAAAACATAAATTGTGAAATCATTTTAATTTTATAATAAAAAATGGCGCTGGGCAATAACCCGTCAAAAGATGATATAAGAAAATTTCACATTTTTCTTTTACGGTGTTGCAATCCTTTAATCCCGTCAGAATAATAGGATTCGTTGAGCTCAGCAAAATAGGCGCCTTAATTGTGTCGATTATTTCAGAATTTGATGCAATATGCAAATCAATTTTCAGTTATAGAATCTTGTTTGGAAACAGAAAATAGTTGCTGGGAATACCAAATCTGGTGGGATATGGTGGATGTGGAAGCAATTTATAATTTATTCCGTCTAATTTGTCAATGGCAATTGCTAATGTGTGAAATTATTGTGATGAAAGAACCACTTTCACTTTATTAAATGCAGTGGTCAATTTTTCTTAATCATCTTCGTTTAAACGTTCTAATAATGAGAAACAATATGCACCGGCTATTGTTTTAGCTACACTTTCCAAATGGTCGATAAAAATTACTGTAATGAACATGGGCAAAGGTATCACAAAAAACCATTGCCATATAACCTTATGAGTTCATGGAATTATTTTTACACTCTTTTGTGTTCTGTTTGTATTGTTTCAGCGGAGTGTAGTTATGAATTCGTGCAAGTTTCATCAAAAGTGATGAGTCGATGTAAAAATTATTTTTGATATGTGTATACATATGGCTCAAAATAAGGTTGAGAAGTGGTCACACGAATGTAATTTTAATCGATTCTCAGCAAATGCGGCAACCATCTTGCTGACACAGCATTTTTATATACAATTGTTCGTGTAAAATGTTATGTACTCGAAGTGCTGCTAAAAAAATATACTCATGATTTCCGCGTGTTGCAATAATATTTTAAAATATCAATAAATTATTGATTGAAGAAATTTGTATAAATCGATGGAATTATACTTTAATATCAATTTTTCGCAATACCTAACAAAGTTAACGTTCTATTATAACGATTCTAATATGTAATAAGTATGGTATAGCGTTAACTAAAGTTTGATATTCAATCGATTTACTCTAGTTGAGATGGAAAAAGGTAAGTTGGAATGTTGCAACGTACTTGAAATTGATTGTGTTTAGTTATGTTTGAAAATGATTGTGTTTAGTTATTATTAATTAACATTATTTAGATAGATGTTCTTCTATAAAAGTCATCCCAAGAACACGCATTTCAGATAAACTTTACAGATTTTAAAAATTTAATATTGTCAATCTATACATAGTACTTACATTGCATAGCAATAAAATCAAGAAGAACAAATACCATATAGAATAGATATTAAGATAGAAAAATGCCATTGATGAAGTTAATATACTCGCATATATATAGATATTATATAAACTGCCGACGCCACATCAAAGGCATATAATCTATTATGTATTAAATAAACTGTATTTACTCAGATTCACAGTATATACGAAAAGTAGTCCATAGTCTATAGAATATAAAAGAAGTTAAGAAATTAATTAAAATTCGAAAATTTGAATATACCAATATTAAATTATAGATTAATGATTTATTACAAATAAATGAAAGTAGCTAATTCAAGAAACAATTTGTTCGTATGATTTGAACTGCGTTTATTGGAGATACTAGTATTTCCACTCAGAGAGCTATTGGTTCTTGTATAATCGTACCCTCTGCACCAAATGGAATTTATGTATTTATTGTCCATAGATACATAGACCTTATTCACTCCATAATTTTTTTTTTTTTTTTTTAAGTCATATTTTGCTTCTAGTGGAGCTTTTATGTCATCTAATAAACCTTTCATTACAACCAAGTTGGTAAATTACTCCGCATGTGAGTATATAACAATTTACCAATTGTGTACTGTACTGTACTGTAATTAACGAAAGATAGATGTTTTCATAATACTATTATTTTTATATGGGTGATTAGGCCATAGTTATGTGTGTGCAGACATTGTTAATCTTTGAATAGCGTCCAACAACACATTTTCAAAGATATCCGTTTTTCTTTTTATTCCATCAACGAACAAATGGTCACCCAGCAGAAAAATTTTAGTATTGAAATAAATACCGAAAAATTTCCTATGAAAAATAGCGGATTTGCACCCGCTATATTTCATGATTAATATATATAATATATATACAATTACTTCCAATCTTCGAACGAAAGGTACTCCGTGGCATATTTGGTCCCGTCAAAGAACAGAATGGTTGGAGGAGAAGATACAATTTTGAATTAGACAAGTTGTACGGTCAACCAAATATTGTCAAAACAATCAAAATCAATAGATTGAGATGGTTTGGACACGTTAGAAGACGGAAGACGTAAGGCGATATGGCTAGATGCAGTAAACTGTGATATAAAGATCCTTAAAATTCGGGATTGGAAGACATTAACTGCGAATAGGTCAGGTTGGAAAAACGTGTTGGAGAAGGCTAAAACCGCACCCGGTTTGTAACGACATGGAGTAAGTAGTTAGTAAGTATATATATTTCGGCGCTATGCAACTGCGCTACCGAGTGTAACTCCTCCATAATAGTACCCCTAAATTTAAAATTTAATTAAAGCACATAACAAACATTAAAACACGCAAGTTGGTGCTGCGCATAATTGCATATGTAGTCATGAATAGTTAATGATAACCATTGTTCGTATATCACCATTAAATGGGTTAAAACTACTTTATCCACATACTGTAGTTTGAATATATATATTTATATTGCATAATAATATACAGTCAATATGAGCATATCGAGCTGATAAATTTCTTGTTTTTGATGTGTCATCTGTATAAATAAATAGGTGTTTGATTATTTTCTATCAAAATATTGTTGTTGTGCAAAAAAATATTTAAGTGACTAATCGTGTAATGTGTGTATGATGTGTAAATGTAATATAAACAATAAAATACCATTTACTATACCAGACTAATTTTAGCAAGGATTCAAATTTAACAGAAAATTCTACTGAACATTCTATTCAAGTTTTTCAATTTATATAATCTTATTTTTAATAAATCCATATTTACAGGCCTAATAACGATTTAAAATAAAAAAGAATTGAAAAAGTCGTTCATCTTATGCAAAAATTTTAATAGGCTATGGTTCGACATTCCTATATGCCTTAGCAAACGATACAAAGTATTTGGACAAGGAACCAACGTTAAATGTAATAATAAAATTCGAAGATTTCGACCACTCACACAACCGTCTAATTCCAATAGATATATAAGTCTCATAAGAAATACATATATTTATAGGATCCATATTATTCGATGACTATACATAATTTATTAGATATAGGCAAAAAAAAATTCCGTTTTTTGTTATAATCACGCATATGACTGACCCTTCTTACTTTTTGGAGAGAAACATACATTACATACATTTTTACCTACTAAAATAATTCTTTTCAAAGTTATTTCCAAAAAACTGGAATTTTAGAAAAACTGGCCCTGCCCTTAATTTAACCCCTGAATGGGGGGACGAGATACTTTACAAAAATTTTAGTATTTGATACCCTTCCAAATAAACATATCAGTTATTCAAAGTTTGAGTTGCGGTTGGGTATGTTTAATGGTAAGTAGGTTTTAAAGATACATTTGCAGTATGTGGTTTTGCGTTGTCATGCTGCAAAATAAGTTCATTATGTCTATTCTCATATTCTGGTCGATTTTGCATCATTGCTTACTTCAAACGCAATAGTTATCGACGGTAGACATCATCAGTGATAGTTTCAGGATTTTTCGACAATTAATAGTATACAACACCTTTTTGATACCACTAAATATAGAGCATAACCTTATCAGCTCGCTACGGTTGTGAAGGACGAGCTTCTCCCAAAACTTTTTGAGATTCTCATAATAAATTCATTTTTCATCTCCAGTAAATATCCGATGCAAAAAAAATCTTTTCTTTGTTGTCTTTGAAGCAGCAATTCACAAGTGACTTTTCGGTTTACTGGTTGTCTTTGTATCAATCCATGTGGTATACATTTTTATCAATTTTTGAACCAGCCCCATTTTATGTACAGACATTTACTGAAAAAGGATTGATCAACATTCAATGCTTCTGCCAATTCTTGTTGAGTTTGTGTGATTTCTTCATCTTCAATAATGCTTGCAATTTTTCATCTTTAAATGTTTTCGGTCTACCTTCACATGTTGCGTCTTCAACATCGAATAAACCTTCTTTAAATTGTCTGAAGCACCTTCTGCACATACTATTAGAAAACGCATTTTCACCGTTTAAGCTTCTACAAGTAAATGATGACTTTCAGCAGAGCTTCTCTTTAAATTCTAAGAGTATAATAAAATTTCCCCCTATAATGATGATTATTTGGTACAACACTTACCATTTTCATACCTATAATTTGATAATTTCCTCTAAAAAAAACCATTTTTCGTCTTATTCTTCTGGCTCTGATAAACAAATGTGTACTAAACCCGTATTAAATATAAATAATTTCAAAGTGGAAGAAATACATTATTTCAGTTTGTGTTGTTCATTCTAAACTCATTGGGTGAAAATTTTTGGTATCAGAGCGACCTTTTTTCTAAAATACAGCGTCATCTGAATCTGACTGAAGATTTCTTGTAAACTTTTACGAAATCAAGTACTTTTTCATCATCATTAACATCTTCTTTATACCATCTTCGAATATTCGAAACCACTCAAAAACCCGGGTTTTTTGGATAAACAATTATTGTACCATAAGCGATTTTAAGCATTTGAAGCGTTTCTCTGTAGCCAATTTACCATTCTAACAAAAAAATTAAATATTTAATTTTTGTTCTTTATACATTTTTTGACCGACGCACAAAACTGCTGTAACTTTATGTGTTGAATTGTCGTTTCTACTGAATATAATGTCATGAAATTTGTTGACATTTGTTTACATATCCGGTTTAATAGGGGACAGAGGGTGCGCATGTATTGTGATATGATGTGACTACAAATTAGATGGAAAAAACATTTTAATTATGTTACCATTCATAAAATAGTGTGACCTCTAAATAATTATATTGTGTACATATAAATATGACGTGTATTTTGAATAAATTATTTTATAACTACAGTTCTAAAGATCTTCTACACTCGTTCATAAATACCTCTTGACAACATATTTAATTTAAATAAAATTTTGCTTATGCTTTTCTAAAAATGTTTCTTTTCTTGAATATATAGTAAGAAAAGAAACTTTTTTTGAAACAGTGAAGATAAGAATAGAACGAAAATCTTTGTTCATCATTTTTGATGAACATCATTATTATTATTATTATTATTATTATATGATTTAATACATATTGAAGAAGGGTGGCTTTTTTGAAGAGGATCTACATCCTTTACAATATGTATTTCTTTTTATTTTTATATATTTATGAGAAGATTATTTATATTTACTCGCACTTATTACTGGCAATACATATATGTATATATTCTTATAAGATACGCATATGCGAGTACATTATATTGATAATAAAATGTTTATATAAACAATATTATTATATAATAAAATAAATTAGATTGGCAGGTAAAATTATACTCGCACGTATTCACAGCACTTATTTATACAATATATATATTTATTATATGATGCGCGTGTATTGTGGGTGTATATGATTTTTTCTTATTATTTTTATATACATAATTTAGTTAGAAGATACACTTCATATATTATAATATTATATTAACATAAATTTTAATGGTATTTCTGAATGATGTGATTTTTATCACCTTTCAACATTCTATGGCGTATGTATACAATATTAGAATATAGATTGTAATGTAATGTAATGTTAAGATATAGAAATAATTTGTAGGTATGTTGGACATAGCATATTTTGCGTAGTGCAAACTAATGCCTCCCCATATTAGATATTAGTAAGGCCTGTAACGGGTTAGCTATGATAATAATAAATAAATAGCCGCTGATAATGTGCCGTCTATACATAGGATAATTCCTAAAGGGGTTCTGTCTGAAAGCAATATCCACTTAAAAGTTTAGTTAATGATTCAATTATTACACAGTGTCATGGTCAGCCGGCAGTGAAATTACACGAATTTACGAATTTATACAATACCTAATGTAGGTTGGATGTATATGGTTAACTGTGCTAACTTTCGAAAAACAAATATATAACAAGACCTCGAGGATCGGACAAGATAAACGACACCGAATCAAGCAATGAAAAAATAACAACACATTTAAAAATTGCATCATAGAATGTTAGAACTTTGGTGCCGCAAGATGCTTTAACGAACACTTGCTGATACAATATAGGAAAAGCCAAACTGGATATAAAAAAACTCTATATATAGAAGAAACAAAGTGATCTGAAAAAAATTTACTTAACCCTTTCGCTATTCGCGTCCATTGCAATGGACATAAGATTGTACCAAATCAGTGGAAAATTTTTATTATAGGTTTTGTTATATTATCATCCATCGAATCCCATTCATATGCAGAAATATGTGTAACTTCATTAGAAATAGTGGAAGAGCGAAAGGGTTAAAGGAAAAAGACATACATTTTATTACAACGGCGGCAACGATTGAATGAAAAGTACAGAGAAAAAGTTCGGAATACTTTTTGTAGTTTTTGGTAAAGCAACTAACTTACTTTGATTGATTTTAATCAGATTAATGAACGCATCGTAATACTGCACTCCGTTACGATATTAAAATCAATTTCGGCGACTATATAATGTTAAGGTGGGACAGCAAATAGTATATCATCCAACTATTGGAAAACACACAGTCTTCAAGAAACAACGAATGGAAATGATCTGCGATTTATTAATTTCAGCATGTCAAAAAACATACGCATTAGTGGTACATACTTCCCACATAAGGATATTTATAAATCGGACGTGGCGGTCTCCAGATGGTAGAACAAATAATCAAATTGATCATATATTAATTGATGGACTTCACTGTTCAAATATAAAGGGATGTTCGAAGATGTCGTGCCTTGAATATTGACTCGGATCGTTATCTAGTTATAGCGGATAGTGTTACGACCCAGAACTTCAGCAATTAATAATTATATATCTTAGATCAAGAAAGGATCACTGTGCCTGTTAAATTAATCCTGGAACCGTCTGTTTTCCGAAATGAAACCAGAGATGTTCCTTATATATGATCCGTTCACTGTGGAAGGGTCCATTGCGTATTTTCCAACCATCCTATGACTATAGCTTGCAAATAGACCGAACATTCACATCAGTAGTGCCATGCCGATTCTTCCGACAAATGATGAATGTAAAATTTACATATTTAATAAAAGTAATTGAAGTGAGTATATGTATTTATGTACAACAGTAGATCATTCCAACCTCCATAATAATATATGTTTCATAACATGCGCTCTTTAGAGAATATAAAAGTTTTGAATTTATTACGTTTTTATATTAATATTTATTTACCTGTACGACACAATTTTATTATCGCATATAACCATACTACAATTGCATTAGCGTATAATAAATAAGATCGTAAAATTTTTATAGATCATTAATACAGCAATTCGTATTGTAACGCTACACAACATATTCTGTAATATATTCGAAAGTATTCTCCCGATTGACTTAGAAATGAAGTCCATTATTGAATTATATAACCAAATATAAATTTCATCATTCACATCAAATTCAGATTCTGATAAATGTGTGTGTACTTTATACACCGTTTGTATCAAAAATAGTGAGAATGCGGTTTTACACATAGGACATACTAATTGATTTATGTAGTGTGAACCGACTTTAACAAATTGTCTCAAACGTATGATTTGCTTAAAATTTGCGTGATAATTGCAAGTCAAAAGCACAAGTTTTTAGATGGCATAAACGATTCACATAGTAGGCCGAGAAACTATAAGTGATAATGAACATCCAGGTCAGTCATCTGAAGCAGTTACGGCGGAAGAGAACACTGAAAGAAATCTTCGGTGAGTTTCATGGAAATAGAGCTTGGAATAGCGAAAGCTACAATTTATCGAATTTTAACGAAACTGATGAAAGGTGAATTCAAAGTTTGTTCCACATCAATTAAATGTGCGATCAAAAATTGCACCGAATTGGCAATTTTAAAAATTAAAAATGCTCGAAGTGAAAATTATTGTGACTGTTGACAAAATATGTTATTTTAAGAGATAAGATTTTCTATTATTAATTTTTTAGCAAACAATTTTTTTTTCTTCATTCATTTCAATAAAATTATAACAATAATAATAATAATAATAATGAAGAAAAATAATAATATTATAAATATATTTGAAAAAGAAAAGAAAATTAGTGTATGCTTTTCAGATAACTGTGACTATTTTTTTATATACTAGTAAAAGTAATAAATATTGACCAAAAAAACTAATATATACCCAAATATAAAATAAATTTGGTAAGAATATAACATAATAAAAAAAAATCGAAATAATCTCAATCTTTTCACTATCACTAGCAGGCACTCAGTCACCATCACCATCACATAATATTTCTCCGGAAAAATATTTTTTATGACTTTCCGTCTCTTTATTATATAATATTATTGAAGAAATAACGTCAGTACATAAGAAAAGTATAGACGCAAGGACAAGAAAGGAAAAATCGTTGCGTAGAAAAATTTTTCTGACAACAACAAAAATAACCAAAAAACAATAATAATAATGAGTAATAATAATGATAATTCTATAATAATAATAATAATAATAATAATAATAATAGTAATAAAAATACGTACAAGAATAATACGCAATGACGTCTATAATATTATCCCATAAGCAACGAAATAGCCATGTGAGAATACCAAATGTAAAGTTTGATATAACTTGTCGAATATTAGGTAATTTACATTTATATTTAGTTCCTTTAAATCAAAAGTGAATTGGAGCCTATTTTTAAAATTAAAATCATATAATTTGGAGGACATAATTAAGGTTTATATTCCGCATAATAATAATTATGTAAATTAAACTTCGGCAAATTACAATTTATATTCTAAATTGTTTTGGAAATAATATTTAATCCTTTTGTAAACTCCTTGGTATATACAGACAGGTGTACCAATGCAATTTTTGAGCTATTCGGACTACCTAACTGCGACAGATCATGATATCCATTTGATCAATGTGTTGTGAAACAGTACCATCAGTAAACATAAAAATAAAAATTTGCAAATGTATGGTTTGCAAGGAATAAACAAAATATGTACTAAGTGAACCCTTGTTACACAGTTGTACCAATACTAAATATACTGGCAAAGTTGGTAATAAAAGAACTAAAAACATATAGGTTTATATAAAGTAAAACTTTTACGCAAATATAGCGGCACAGGCAAATCGGTTATTGCAGATAACTTCAATATTTAAATCATTGTATCCACGTCTACTCTTATCAAGAAATATTGTGTTCCTATGTGGGGAATAAAAAAGTTAGAAATAGATAAAAATCAGTGGAAGACCAGGAATGCCTACTTTGATTGTAATGTATACAGTCGTTCAGAGATACCATTGCTTACCATCCCAACTGAGGACGGCCTGATGCCTATCATTTCAGCTTTTGATAAAGCTGTACCAAGGGATTCATTAATTAAACTAATTTTTATTAACTTTCAAATGTCTTGAAAATCATTGAATTGTTTGCGTTTTGTTATACGTCCCGAAACATATTGATTAAAAGCATTCTGTTTGATCTTATACCATTTTTTACTCGATGGGGGATTCAAATAGTCTGCGGAATAGTAGTAGCATAGTATAATAGACTGCATTTTTTAATTTTTTCACATGTACAATTTCATTTCCATTCTATCTGTCAATTTGTCAATTTGTATAAAATTCTTTGAAAATATAAGTTTTAAAGGCAATGACAATGCGAAAATATTCCACTACGTGGATTATCTTCAATTTTATTTCAGAAAAACGTTAATGTGCCCATTTACAATCCAATGTTTTGTAGGAGCTATTTACTATCTGGGGATGAATAGTGGAAAAGCGTTAAAACACCAGAAATTACAAAAAAATATTCTCTTATATGATCGGCGATTAAAAATGTAGGAATTTGTTGATAGTAATATAGGTACCTCAACTAGATTGACCTATGCAATTTTATATTGAAAATTTGGGTATGAAAAAATTATGCGTAAAATAGCTTACAACATTTACCATTAAAAAACAATTTGATTGAAACTGTCTGAGCGATTTCATCCATCGATATATAACTAACGAAAAAAACATGAATTCACCATTACAAAATCGAATTACCAGTCAAAATAATGGATAGCACTTGAATGAGGTGCACCAAAGAAGACAAAAATAATTCATTCAATTTATAGCCACATATATATTATTTTGGTATGCGAATGATTATCCTGAAAAGTTAAGACAAAAACCGGAGAATATTATCCAAATCTTTTGAAACGATTTGGATGCTAATATTTTTAAGAAAAGACCTGTTTTACGAAGAGTTTAAAATTAATTTCCCATCAATACAAAATGCGAACCCGCAAAAAAGAGTAACTTGGCGTTGTGAAAATTACTACGCTATTTAAACTACGAATTGTTGCAACATCAAACCTATTCGTATTCCTATTAATTTGCAAATATAAAACAAATCATCATCAAATTATAATTAATTGAAGAAGCGATAGCAACCACATAAACAAATATTTTGCTGACCTTCCGGGAAATCATTACAAAAGACAGGATTTTGGAAAACTTAAACATCGCTGCTGGATACACTTGGTATTAGCGTAATGTTAAATAATTAGCTATAATTTCCGCATAGCAGAAGTCAACGTATAGCAAAACAATATTTTTCTAACCGATGTTTGCTTTTTTCTTATAAGAATTGTTTAAATTTAAATTATATACCATATAAAAATACACATAAATTATTTAAAGAATGGAAAATCGATCGGTTTTTTTTAAATGTTGTAATTACTTTTGAAATTATTTAAAGCGAATATATGTATACGTATATAGTCCAAGTGGAGCATATGGCATCTGAAAGACATACTCATATATCAATTTTGACTATTACTTACATTTTCAAACACTTATTACCTTTAAACTGTTTGTCCTAGCTACGTATATGAAACATTTTACATAAAAGTAGTGGGAAACACTTTAGTTTCACTGGTTTGACATAAAAATATATAATTTCTAATAATTTCTTAGGTTCATATCTCGAAAAGATGAACCTAAATCGAAAAATGTATGTATTAGTATTTTCGACATAGAATTATGTCTACCATCACCAACCCCACCCACCCCATTAAAAAAAATAATTTAATCAATATTTTGGACACAAAATTTTCTACGCAAAATTTGCATCAAGAAGATTAAAAACAAAACCACTGCAGATATATATAGCTACGCATACAGTATGCCTACTATCCTAAATATTGTTCGAGAACAAGTTAGTGGCCAATAAGTGTGCAGCTACATAAATAATACAACAATTACATGTAACAGTAATTGAAAATGCAGAATCAAAAGCGTAGTTTAATGTTTTCTATTTTATAGTAAATGTTATGTGCTTGCAATTGAGTAAAATTTATTGTATTTTATAATACGTGTCGCAACTTGAACATGGAATATGGAGTGAGTATTATAGTAAAATTCACAAAATACTAAACCTTTTTATACTAAAGACTGAATAAGATCAATATGTATAAATAACGGATGACAAACTATAATAATATAAATAGCCCTCTTCAAATATTTAACGATCAAGAAGTTTAAGGTTATGGGTATATAGTATGCATAATGCTTAATCTAACTAAAATTTCCATATCGATAACAGAGACATTTATAACATAATATATATATGGTAGATACATATGAATTAGATATTAGCATAATATAGTACATATGTGTAGGCAAATAAAGTAAAACTTTATAAAATACTGTGAATTAACGAAAGTAAATATAAACACATATAATACTTTGAAAATTTTGAAGATTTATTATAATTCAAATTATACTACTAGTAAATTAGCAACTTTCTATATCGGTAAGTATAATTCATTCCCATTGTGTATAGTATACCATAAATGAAGTATATACATAGACGAATATTCCTTTAATAGCAAATTAGAAACCGCATGAATACTGTGATAATACGATAATAATACGCATTGCCGCTAATTCAGTTTGCAAAAATATTCTCACCTATACATTAGAAAAAGGATTAAACAGGGAATTTTGTAGAACAAAGACATTTCAATAATGATAATTTTCACCGTTTGTCCTGCAGTACCTTATATGAAAGATAATTAATTAATTAATAAAGACATTTTCAAGGACCTTATAAGTTTAATTTTGCCATGGCCAACAAAGATCATTCAATTCTGTAATGTGATCAATGGTATTGGAATGATTATCAATTTTGAAGAAACTTGTCACTGCAACTACCATCGATAATTCCGTTTTATAATTTTCATATCCGATTTCTTTCAAATTGATGAGAAGATCAATTAGAACTGATGAGTATTTTTTTCTGATTTGCTGTCCGAAGTGTCAAATTATTTCTGATGTATTTGTAAAAGATATAATATTCGCTACTTGAATAATAAAATATGAACGTAATTGTAAATAATAAATCTGTGAATTGAGAATAAATAAGATTTTGAGAAAAATTGCTATATAACACATATTTGAACATGTTCATGGGGACATGCGATACTTATAAGTGCTCGTCATATTTGTAAAGGGTTACAATGGGCCAACAAGTTTAACATGGCGCAAATATCTGTCATTGTTAGAAAATATTTGTCTATGCATACTTCGTTTATGAGATAGTAAGTACATACTCATCCATATGTAAGCTTTTCAATTAATGTTTGTATTTATATATTGTATATTGTATATGCTATTGACTATTGTAAGTTTATATATTATATGCTCTTATAATACACAATTATATGCTTTCGCAATTATAATTGAGTCATATATATACAATATATATGTAATAAATAATATGTGAACAATCATTAATTAAATTTATGTCAATCCAATCCAAAGTTAACAACACACACACACACACACACCCTCTTTTAATCAAGTATTATATTGTTTTAATTTTCTTTTCTTATTTGTGTATTGTTTATTTATTGTGACCTTTCCTTAGTATGTAAAGATATAGTGTATACAAAAAACAGAATTTTAATGTTAAATTTGCCCAAAGATATTATAGCAAGTTTATTGTGTGGTGTGCGGTCTGTTGTTAACAAACAATATTTTGTACATACACCGTGTCAAATATATTCACTCTTATACACTATTTGAATCATGTATTATTTATTGTTATTGTTTATTTAATCGATTATACTGTATTTAGTTTTGATTTAGTACAGTTACTTAAAAGTACGTAAATGATATGATTTATGAAACGTAAAGTTCACATTGTTTTTGAGGCATCCATTCAAAAACGACGTTGATCGAACAAACCATATGGGAGAGAGAGTCTATAATTGAAGACAAACATTTAGGATATAAAACACTGAAGGTACAACCAATGCGATATAATTTATCACAGATATATGTCAATTAGTTTGGTTTTGACAAGCCATTGGATGGAAAAGCAAACTATTTTTGTTTTATTTGTTAAAATTGTAAAAAAAGTGAATATCGAGCGATTATGAAATACAACTTTTTTTTGCATATATAAAAAAAAAATGTTATATAGACTCGGGTCCTTCAAATAAAATTAATCATAAGTTGTTTACTGAATTTCATTGTGTTCCTATACTAACACAAAAACATTATCCATCATTACCAGGTGGTTGTCCAAAATTGGTAAAAACAACGCCAGAAATTATTATCGAAAATCCATGATATCGTGTTGAACGATCGTCGATGATTGAAAACTTATATGACATAATTGAAGTGGCGAAACATTTCATAAGGACTTGTGGACTATATAGATTGATTAGTCAGAAATATGTCAACTCATCCCCCCTTAATATTAAAATTATTTTGAGTAAATCGCCCATAGCGTTTTGTATGCGGAGACATTGTTAATCTTTGAATATTTTCAAAGATATTCGCTGTTTCATTTCAATAAACGAACAAATGCTAATTTAATTAATTTTTAGTAAAAATGTTGATGCTGGATATCAAACCAGCAATCTTTGGATTGAATGCATATACAATATATATATCATTTTACACGAACATTTGCCTATAAGCAAGATGTGTGCCCCGTTTGCTCACAATCGTTGCATTTGTTTATGATCACTCCTCAACGTTATTTGAACCTGTTTACACGTAATCAGAAATAATATTTACGTCAATTCAACACTGGTGATATGCGTCACTATATGCCAGAAAAAATACAACAATCGAAGTGGTAGATAGAACCTGCTAAAAAGGTATCAAAGAAGACAAAAACAATTCCATATCGGCTGGTATATGGGATGCAGATGATATATTTTTGAACCACTATTTAGAAAAAAGGTAAAATAATAACCACTTGCATATTATTCCTCATTATTATTGGAACTTTTAAACGAAGAAATAACGAAAAAATTACATTTAGTATAAAGAAAAAATTATTCTTTCATGACAATAGTAAACCATCTCATACATCAGCAAAATTGCCATAAATAGATTACATGAATTACGTTATAAATTGCTTCCACATCCACCGTTTTATTCCAATTTGTTACCCAGCTATTATTATTTCCTAACATGAAAAAGTTTCTACACAATTCTTCGAAGTAATCACCCGCAACAAACGTCTATTTCGAAGAGCTCAACGAATCCTATTATTATTCCGAAGGGTTGAAAAAATTGGAGTACCAATGTAAAATAAGATTATGTTTCTATCATTTTTTCAGTGAAATAACCAATCAGTTTTGTTTTTATTCGACTAATCACAATCAGTTGTTAATTTCAATTGTCGTATATTTTAGTCATTTAGTGTTGTGATACCGGTCGTACACGTAAAAAATGCGAAAAGGATGATATTGAAAAATAATTAATAATGAATTTGTGTTATCATTTTACTAATTGTTTGTGATATATCCATCATAAAATCATAATAATATAAAAATAAAATAATCAAAATTCAACAAAAAAATAAAAACTCCGCTAAAAATTAAATAAAACAATTTTAATGAATATCAAAATTATAATAATTTAACAATCATCAATCAAAAATGTATACAGAGAGCACGCATAATAGAAATAAGTATAAAAATAACATTACAACACTGAACTCTACAACAAAAAAGTTGTCTGTGTTTTTATTAGACTTCTGGGTGTATTGTTATAAAAAAAAAATATGAAAAAATACGTAAATGAGAAAAGGAAGTATAAATTTAAATAATAACATTCGCGATTTTATTACATACGAGGCTGGATCAATATTGAAGGTAGAAATCTAAGAAGTGATGACTCTGTTATTACCAAAGCAATACAGTTCGGACAGTGTTATTATATAAGTTTTAACGTAAAAAACTCATAATAAAAACAACAACGAAGATTGATGATGAATGGTATCCAGTTTTCATTGGGTCACGTAACATGATTAGTAAATGATTTACTGAATTTCATAATGTTCTCATAAGTATTAAAACAATACTTTCAGCAGAACGTCCAAAAGAGGTGACAGCAACAGAAATGATCAACAAAATCAATTTTATACATACACGAATATTTGTTCATGAAAAAGTTAGCAGCATGTTCACAATCGATTTTCAATTATAATCCGCCCTCGTACATTGAATTTAGAGATTAGATTTATAAAAAACCAAATATATTTTATTATCACAAAAATCAAATTATTATGAGTATATTTATTTAATATAGACGTATACTAACTCGTATGTAGATGTACCAGTACGTACATGAAAGGAATGCATATTGTATAAACATATATTTTCTATATTTTCTCATATAGATTTCATTTCACAAATATGTACATTTTCTATAACATAATTTTCCACTTAAGGAATTCGATTATATTGAATTAAATTGTACAATATACAAGTATATACAATCTGGCCGAAAAATAACCGTCGAATGAATTTCTATGTAATATTTAAATCTATTGGCTGCTGATTGATTACGACTATGGTGAACCGACCTCAACAAACTTTCACCAGTTTCATAACATTTCCATCAATATCTCGGGCGTCGGTCGAAAATTGTATATAAATAATCAGTTTTAGTGGCAGCGACATAATTAAATTTATTTCAATTGACGGAGATAATTATCTATGCCCGCAAAATTCTAATAAATAAATTTTTGTAAAATTGCTTATTATTTTTCTTATTCCAATCTGGTTATTTTTCGAACAATTGGTGTATGTAAATATGTTTGCATATATACTTTTTCCATTATTTTATTGACCACAATACATACTTTGAATAAGTATATATCGCTCCCATAATGTTGAAATAACGAATTGATTGTTCCAATTATATCACAATAAAAAATTTAAAGGGTGTCCCATTGATTTAAATTCATTAAGTGTGAAGTTGTCAATTAAAAAATTCAGCGAGACTGGATCAATTAGTGTTCTCTTATATACTCGCTCTTAGATACCTTCAACAAGTCGTTTAAAACAAAACAACAATAATTTCGTTAGAGTGTTGCTGAGCGTCCAGGAATATTAATTCGCCACTGTGGTGGCTATGGCAAAATGATAAATCAATTTTTTGTGTCTAAATTGCAAAATATAGACCACATGTCGTTTCAACAAAACGGTGCCGCATGTCATACAACAATTCAATTATTACATGATTCTGGTCTGTGTAATTTCTTGTTTTTGTTGTCAGTATCGGTCGCTCAGATCACGCCGTTAGGCTTTCTTCTTTTGCATTTTATTCTAGAAGAATAAAATTGGGCACTGTATAAACTATATTCATGTAACTATATTTATGTAAAATGCATGACCGTTTTTAGCCAAAACTCTAATACAAAATGTGTGTTTTCTATCAAAATTAGTTCTTGTGTGAACTTTAGGACACCCTTTATTTAATAATAATAACACACAATCTCTTTTAAGACTTTTCTGTCTGTAACTTATTGTTAGTAAATGATAATATTATATAAAATACAAGAAATACTACCACTATATAAATATTAGACTGGGTATGTGCACACCTACCCGTATTTGATTACAATTTGTACGCACATAACCATTATACAATAACATTTATTTTCAATGTATTGTAGAATTGACTAGACAAAAATCGGGACAAAATATATCCCAATTTTATATCTTTGTTATTATTTTGGAATTTTCATAATCATTTATACACTAACGGCGGGAATAACAAAACATCGCAATATTATAAATAAACCATATAAAAACAAATTAATTTAAGTAAAAATGAAAATGAAATTATATTCGTATAAATAAATGTATTTATTTCCATATTAATTATTTATTTGGTTTCAGCGAAAGATTTTTTAAATGTGGGTGAAGACAATTGAAAAAGATTTGTATTTATTTAAATTAAGTTTGCAAAGTTACCATTAATAAATAAGTAATGTGATTATAGTATAACATCAACGCAGAAAATGATCGTAATGGAAGTTTACGATAATAATTTGGTTATTCTGTCTGTACACCAATAAACGTAAATGTAATAAGAAGGAAAAGAGTGATTCACATCATTATGGCATAAATATTAGCTAACGTTATTTTAAATAATATTATAATACAAAGAAACACCTATAATTTCGGTTTAAAGGCTTATAAAGCAAGCAGACAAAGTCTCATAAGAACCAGAGAGCTGTTATAAGGACATAATAGTACAATATAGTGAAATATATTTGAAAGATACCTATGGACTAAGGATGGTTTAGTGGTGCAGTGGTCAATCCGGAAATTGAGAGTTCGATCCGTGGTATTGACATGAAAATAATTTTCTAAATTTTTCGTACAAAAATATGATACTCACCTGAATTAGCATTTGTTCGTTTTTGAAATGTGGCGTTCCACTCTATTTAGAGTAATTTACCAACTTGACTAGACCATGTTTAATTGTTATGGTGTAAAGAGAGGTGATCTATTACGTCGGAAGACTTAGAGTATGCCAGAGTAATCAACCCGTATAAATATCACTAGGTTTAGAGGGACGAAAAACTTAGTTAATGATTTAGTGACATAGTCACGGCAAGTTAGCATCGTCCTCATAACTGATTTCGGAAGGGGTTAAGTATACCCCTGTAAATGCCCTACGAATTTACAGATTGATTTAGTAGGTTGGAAGTATGGTTAGCAACCAAATTCGGAAAAACAACCAGTTATGAACTCTGCAACACGGGATCGGATCGGACAGGATAAACGGTAACGACTCAAGCAAGAATAAAGGACGATTTAAGACTTGAATTATGCATCATGCATCATGTCATTATATTAAGATCCTTAAAATTAGGTATTGAAAGACGTTAGTTGCAGATAGATCAGGTTGAAGAATTGTGTTGGAGAAGGCTAAACCCGCACCTGCCCATGGAGTAAGTAATTAAGTAAGTATAGGGGACGATTTTTTTCATTTGAAGAAGCGATAGCAACTGTAAATAAGAATTCATTAAAATCTATATTATAAAAAAAAGAAGGTTTTGATGCTTGATCACTGATGAATGAACCATGTGTATTAGCGGTATATGAAAAAAAAATGGTTTTTATCAATTTACTAATTAGGTATGTGTTTTTATTGGAACAGTATTTTTGGCCTCCTCATCTAAACAAACAAAAATTTAATAACCAACCACCTGATCCAGTAAACGGTGTCGTATGGCACTTTTCCCCTCCCCTCAGTCTCTACGAGCCGCAAGAGCGTTTTTCTAAACAACACTCATGATTTCGTGATCTGACTGTAACCTTTTCATGGATATATATATATATATATATTATATATCTATAATACGTTTCAATATATTAAGTTTCTTATCGCGATATTAATAAATGCACATTATGAATGATTGCATTTGTTCATATGTATATAAGATATCTTATTTGGATATTAATAAATGCATATTATAAATAATTCCTCGAACTCGTACACATATTTAAATATACATATATTGCGTACTTGCACATAAATATTTAAGTCATAAGAAAAATAAATAGTTAGTAAATATTTAAGTCAAAATAAAAATAAATAGATAAACTAAATATTATATAATTTAGTTTATAGTAAATTAAAAAAGGATATTATTGTGTTTATCAATATTATACAACAAGAAGGTGGAAGAAACACCGCAACGGCATATCGTAAGAAATCGGTACGATATCATAAAACAGATTTTAAAAATTTAATTAATTTCTAACACAAGAGTTTTGCAAAAATTGAAGAATTTTTTGATACTGTAAATAAATAAAATGAACGCATGATTGCGTAAATGGAATACACTAAAAAGATTTCATAAGACGAGCGTCTATTTTATTCCTATAATTGTCGATCTATTGAATGACACAAATTATGGTTTTTGCTTTATATAATAAATATCATTTTTATACCACTTATAAATATTATGTTGTGAAGTGTATGCACACAATGTATTATTATATAGGAACCATTACGCAGATGTTAATTATTACATATTTATTTTTCGATGTAGTAATTATAATAATCTATAGACTTAATTATGCGATTTCAAAAATATCTATAAATGTATATCCATCATAAAACACCATAATTTTGTATCATTACATACAAATAATTTTAATTTATAACTAACAACCAACAGCAAATATCATAACAACCACATAATTATTGTAATTTTAATTAAAAAAGATTTATGGTACATATATTATTGTAAAATATGAAAATACATGTAGTTCAAGGTGTTATACACATAAAATTTTCTGAAATTATAAAATGAGAATTAACACAATTAAATAATTGAGTCTTGGACGTCTAGGTGCTGTAAAATATACCTGAATCTTTATTAAAAATAAATTCACAATGAACGAATTTATATATATTACTTTCTTTAAATAAAAGATTATGTAATATATAAAATTATTTATGTGTGTTTTGTATATGCATTTGAGCAACGCAAGCAACATAAAAATATATAAAATATATTATATAAACATTCTCAGCATAACGTTAAAAAGAGATTAATTTATTTTATGTACAGCAGGATATGCATATGAAACCGTAAATGTTAAAAGAAAAATGTATTTACAAAGAATAATTGTCTCTGGTAATTTGTGAATACCACGTCAGAAAAACTGTAATAATAGTTTGAGCAAAATTTCACTGGTCCTTTTTCGGTTTTCAATTTATCTTTCATTCCCATTGCTTATAAACGTATAGAAATTGTTTTTTTATCAACATTAAACGCTTCTGCCATTTGTTTTTGAGTTTGTGAGTCATTTTTATCCAACGATATTTACGGTGTTTCTTCGCCACTCTTCATTTTCCAAATCAAAATCATCGTTTTTGAATCGTTGAAACTACTTATCCCAATGTTTTTTTCGCGATGAGTATCACCCTAAGCTTTAATAAGCATTTGATGAGTTTCATGGATGTATTTTTCTTTAGAAAATCCGCAAATCATGATTCAATTTTGATAAGATAAAAAACTATGTTGTTGTTTTAAAACTTGAAATGTGCTACACTAAATATTGTTGACACATGTCAAGACAATGTGAAGAAAAAAAATCATATGAGTATGTGCAAATTACAGTTTCATATGCATCATAAATATCTAAAATGGAGTATATTATTTAAATATATAAAGTGAAACTTTACATTTCCAAGTACATGTGTAATTGTTACATATATTTATAACACACCGATATTTATACTGCGCATTTACACATTTATCATTCACTTTTGTCAAATTAAAAGCTCTTAACAACGGAAAACTTTTTCACTTAATTGAAGGTAAGTGTTTAACGAAAAAATACATAAATATATAGCGTATAAAAATTCAAATAACAAAAAGTGATGAAAAGAAAATTATTGTCATGAAAATTATAAAAAAATTACAATTACATTAAAATTTAATATATTATTCGCTGCTAAATGGTATTTATAATGTTAACCTTGTTCCAAAAAGTTATATTATATAAATAAAATACAGAGATGTTGGCAAAAATAGTACGACTGAAAAAATGTGTAAACTCTACGTGAATTTCCAGTCGATTTTTATAAGCTATGGGTTCGTTTACTAATATTTAAAACACTAACGTATCCGCACGAAGTCGCGATTAAATTTGTATAATTAATTTTTTTTGAATGTTATATAAAATAAAATTGAAAATAATAAGACCTATAACAATAACTTCCGAAACATAATAACTTCGACATGCAATAACATAGACATTACTTCGAACACAAAATAGCTTCTAATAAATATATTACGATGTATTTTATAATAAACAATACACCATATAAATGATATGGTTAACATAAGATCGACACATGAGTATAGCTCAAATACTATTACAATAATTTTGTGTTATTAGGTGTCGACTTTATAAAGAAAAGTGTCAATCTTAAAATTTTGGGTTTATAAGGTGCTTGGATAAACTACGAAAATAGTTGGCATGTTGCAAAGAAGCTAAACCTTCAAATAGTTCCTACAACATACAAGTACATTTGCATGTGAAACAGACAAAGTTCACTTTGATATTACGGCAAATGGTGTTATTATCTATGGAAGATTTTTTCAAAGCAAATTTAAAAAAACCTACGTTGTATATAATCAATACTGATGATAATGTCAATTGCATAAAATAGGAAATCAAACATGACAAGCGTATACTCAATTATAGATAGCATCAAATAAATATATAAAAAAACTTAATCCAATAATAATCACGCAACTCACGTATTTCACGTCTAATGAATCTCAGAAATGAATTAGCTCTATTCATTAAACAATCAATGTATGATGGCGGACCAATGTGGTGTAATCGAATTTATGTACAAATTTTACACACACTTACAGTAATTGTCAAAAGAATGACTGCGCTACACTTACACAATGTGTGTGCATTCCAAAAGAATGCTAACTTCGATTAGCTTAAACTACATCAAAACTTCTACTACAATTTATTTTCCGTTTAAAGTCCTTTTATACTTTATACATTTCCAAGTATTGAAAAATAAAAAATTTAATCTAATCAAATGATATAAAAGATCAATCTTCAATGTTCTGGCGCCATTGACATTAAGAGTGTTTACTTGGTAAATTGTAAATTCAGTGAAAATACAATAGGTTTTAAGTGACACCACAGAAAAAAAAAGGCGAAACTATTTGAAAAACCGTCATTATTGAATAACATCTCATAGGCTCGCGAGGATAAACAATAAAATTTAAGTCATAAAAATAATATTTACATTAAAACTCGCAGCCACAATAACTTATTTTTAGCTAAAAGTACCAAACCCCATGTAAAAATACAATGTTTCTTTTCTAACATGGGCCTAGAAGTGTTTTTATTTTGTATTTTCTTAAATTTTTCTTTCTCTTCTTAAATTTTTTGTGTTGTTAAAATTCTTTTCAATTTAATTCCATTATTTTTAATAATTTAAAAGGTATAACGACGAGATTTTTTGGCAAGCTCTTCAATTATCTGCCCAAACTATGCTATGTTCGTACGGTAAACAGCCATATAAGCGTTAACTCATTTTAGTGCATGGTTTGTTTAGCGTATGATGTGGAAAATGTTTATAATTTTATTTTTAAGAGGTCGCTTCCATTGTTCCATTGAATTGCTTGATTTAACTTTCCCATTTTTATTTTTATGCGTGAACAAGTAATATTTACTGTTTTTATGTATAATATGTATAGGCCGTAACCAATCGATTTTTTCGTTTAGGTTAAGATTTACAGAACAGATTATGAAATCTAAAAAACTATTCGGTAGTTCAAACGATAAGTTTTTACATACGATATTTCATTTGAAAACTTTACCATCTGTTACAAACACCATTTTGAAATAATTTAACTGCTGATAATAATAATTGCGTAATTTAGACGATTCAATATATTTCAGTTTAGTGAATAGTAGATAAATACAAATTTCTAAGTGGAAAAATGGATAAGGACTTGCTGATAATACAATCTTTCATAATATATGGATATTGTCTTTGTCCTATGTACTATACCCATAAAGCTTAAAAGATTAAATTAAACATTTTGATCTGTGTATCTAGTGTTAGGAAGGGTAGGAGGTGGGAGGTTTTATTATCTCCAATCTAAGTTTAATATATATCTACTAAAAACACTAGAAAATTAAATTAAATTAATAGTAAGTTATTGTATTGTGAATGAAATTCAACTACAACAGTTATTAATATGAATTTGTAATTAAAATGGAATCTTTTTAAGTGTCCACTGTGTTTTGAGCCCATGTGTATATTAATAAAATACAAAATTCACATAAAATGCATTCACATACATAATACAATTACCATATTATAATGTAAACTAACTATAATAGTCGTATATATGTAATACGAATATTATATGAAATATGCATATGGCATTTTTCTATTCAATTTAAGCTTTATTTGTTCTGACGATAATAGATTCTTCACTTCATACACCAGAAGCATATATATGGAACTTAGTCTATAGACAAAAACACTAACACATATACTTGACAGTATTTTTAAATGTCATTATGCACACGTGCATATATAAAATAAACTATATAATATTATATTGAGGACGAAGAGCGAGGTACGTGTTGTATTACTTATATAACTTATATGTAAATTTATGTATCTCATACATTTATTGTTTATATATATGAATATATCAAGTTATGTGTTGCAACTCATCTCATCATCAAGATTTTAGATATGAGAGGTATTGGTATCAGTAGTAGTAAAAATGTTGTATGTAGTAGTACTTTCAGTGATAAAAAGAGATAGGCAAATATTCGCATACTTGTTAAAACTTGTTATATAATTTCCCGGTACACGTAATATAAATATGTGGTATACTTTATAATAGAGGACGATCTCAAATGTGCCGTTTGCGGAATGGAATGATTGATCTTCTGCAAATAAATATCTTTTGTTAAGAAAAAAAAAAAATTCAGAAAAATTTATTGGTTTATTTTGGTGGTATCGTTTTACATAACCGGCATATTTACTGATACCATTACTTCTTTTATAGTTTAAACAGTTTTTTTTCGTACATTGTATGTGAAAAATAATCAATATTTTTATTGGGAAAAACATAAATTTATTTCATTTTTATAACGTGATCACTATATGTTATTGTCAGCATATAACATATAATAATGATATGCAATAATATTGATGACGATGATAATGATGAGGGGTAAAATATAAAAGTGTTTTCACAAATAGACAAAAATGAATATCGCATAATTTAATTAAAACTTGTTGAAACAATATATTGCTTTGCTACATATTATTATAAATTAAATTCAATCAAATTAATGAAATCTTTCTATTTATTTATTCACATAGTGAAAATTTAGAATTGGAACTATACATATCGTAGAATTTCTGAAATGTATGATGCTCATAATCATCCAACTCAGTTACAATTTATCATTCGAATAGTAAGGTCGCTGTACATTTGTAGCGTAAGTCAAAATAAATATATAAATAAAATAATTTAAAAACAAAAATAAAATAAAAATTTAAATAAAATAATTAAATTTAAAATAATAACTCCATAAGTAAACAAAACAAAAAGCCACAATAGAATTCAAAATAACGGTACATTGCTATTGAATTTGAATTTGAATTTACCTCAGCCTAATGATATGCAACGAACACCAATTATGTGCACATCCCAACAACATCCAAATATTTATGCACCAAACCAACAAATTAGAAGTGCATTTCAACAAGTAACAACTCAGCAACCGATATATTACACACAACAATCTCAACCAACATATACACCTCACCGAATGGCTTATGTAACGGCCTATCCACCTTGTGAAACGCCAAAATTTATACAAACAACTCTGCCATATGTAGTAGAACCACCTTCAATACAATATAACGTATACAACAAACAACAAAATAAAATGCAACGACAATATAGTTCACCATCGACACAAGTCTCAAATAAAGAAGAAGATTTCAGTATTATGTCCAGCAAAAGAAAAAGAAATAGTCCCCAACAAAGCCAAACAACTAAACAAAAGATAATACAAAGTAATAATTGGTTAAACCCTATTTCTACTTCAAATACTTACGAACTATTAGATAATATAAATGATGATGAAAATATTATAAAAACGTCAAACAAAATTCCACTGCCACCTCCAATCTTCGTATCAGGGGTAAAGGATACAACACCGCTCACAACATTACTAAAAGATTTATGTGATAAAAATTACAACATAAAAACACTTAATAATGAAGAGGTAAAGATACAATTGACATGCCCTGAAAATTATAGAAAACTAGTTACAGAATTAACCGAAAGAAAAACAGAATTCCATACGTACAAAGATAAAAATCAAAAAAATTTCAGAGTCATTCTAAGAGGGCTACATCCTTCAACCGATTTGGAAGAAATAAAATCTGAAATCGAAGAAAAAAACCATAAAGTTACTAATGTCTACAATATAAAACAAAGACAAACTGGAAACCCACTGCCATTATTCTACATAGATCTCCAACCAGCAGAAAACAATAAAGATATATATAAAGAATACGTTATATTGCACACCAAAATTAAATTCGAACCACCAATTTTTAAAAAAGAAATTCCGCAATGTTATATTTGTCAACGGTATGAACATACCTGGAAATATTGCAATAGAAAACCAAGATGTGTTAAATGTGCAGGGGAGCATTTAAGTCGTGATTGCAAAAGAAATACACGGGATGATAAGGTATTATGTGTCTTATGTAATGGAAATCATCCAGCCAATTATAAAGGTTGCAGTTATTATAAGCAACTAGAATTGAAAAAATTCCCAGCATTAAGAAACAGACAAGAAGTTGTCCAGACTCGTAGAACGCAAGCAAATCAGTATGTGCAGCCAAACTTAACTTACGCACAGGTAATAACAGCTACAAATAATCAACAACAAAATGAAAAAACGATAAATACCCATGCACACCTACAACAACAACAACCTCAACCGGATGGGAAGGCGCATGGAGGTTCGGCCATTATCATCAGAAATACAATAAAACATTATGAACTTCAAAAACATGAACATGCATATCTTCAAGCAACGAGTGTGGTTATAGAGGATTGGAACGGTCCATTGACTATATCAGCCTTATACTGCCCACCAAAACATAATATCAACAAAATTGAATTCTCCAAATATTTTAAAACTTTGGGTAACAGATTTATTTCAGGAGGCTAAGCATACAGAATGGGGTTCAAGATTGATCACACAGAGAGGCAGACAACTTTATATGGCGATTCAAGAATGTAAATTGAGTCATGTATCTACGGGAAAACCAACTTATTGGCCCTCTGATCAAAACAAAATTCCAGATTTATTGGACTTCTGTATCACAAAAGGTATTACAAAAAATCGAATAAAAGCGGAATCGAGTCTAGAATTGTCATCGGATCATACCCCTATCATAATTACCGCATCCACAAGCATAATAAACACACAGAGTAAGCAAACATTACATTCAAAGCTCACAAATTGGAATTTATTTAAAGAATTAATTGATAAAAAAATAACATTGGACGTATCATTAAAAAATAATACAGATATATCAAATGCAATTGAAAATTTTAACAACATAATAAAAGATGCAGCTAAAACATCAACACCAGTGCACTCCGAAATTATAAGACAAGAAATTTGTCCAGCAGCCGTAAAAACAAAAATTAAAGAAAAAAGAAAATTAAGAAAATTATGGCAAAATACAAGATCACCTGAAAATAAGTCTAAATTAAATCGTGCAATAAAAGAGCTAAGAAAATTAATGAAAGACATCAAAGACGAAGCAATTCAAAGCTACTTAGAAAGCCTTACGGCAACCGAAATAACAGATTACTCTCTTTGGAGAGCAACGAAAAAAATAGGTCATCCACAACAACATGTTCCACCCATTAGAAAAAGCAACGGCGAGTGGGCAAGAAGTGACAACGAAAAAGCTTTTTTATTTGCTACTCATCTAAAAAATACGTTCACACCTCATCCAACAGAAAGGTCGGTAGATGAAGATCGAGAAATTATAGATTTCCTTGAAACACCATTACAAATGAACTTGCCTATAAAAAAATTTAAAATACTAGAAGTGCAAACATTTATAAAACAAGAAATAAATCCAAAAAAGACACCGGGACTTGATAAAATCACCGGAAAAATGCTAAAAGAACTTACACCAACTGCTATGAAATATTTAACCTATATTTTCAACGCCATACTAAACACAAATAGCATTCCAGAACAATGGAAGACCGCTAAAATTATTCTTATCCCAAAGCCAGGCAAGAAACTCGACGATGTAAAATCATATAGGCTAATTAGCCTATTACCAGCTATTTCAAAAGTTTTTGAAAAACTATTTGCTAAAAGATTAAAAGTAGTAATGTTGCAAAACTACATTATACCAAATCACCAATTTGGATTCCGTCAACATCACGCAACTACAGAACAAATACACAGAGTGGTTAATCAAATAATCAATACATACGAAGAGTTATTGTTCTGCGGCTTTTCTTGACATCTCACAGGCGTTTGACAGGGTATGGCATGAAGGCCTCCTGTATAAATTGAAAAAACTACTACCTCACCACTACTTCCAAATTCTAAAATCATACTTGGAAAACCGTAAATTTATTGTCAATCATCTTGAGGAACACACAACAACTTTTCCAATAAAAGCTGGGGTTCCACAAGGAAGTGTTTTAGCCCCACTTTTATATCTCATTTACACGGCGGATCTTCCAACAACGAAACATACCATCACAGCAACTTTCGCAGATGACACAGTAATCATGGCAACGCATATAAATCCAATGATGGCTTCAAAAATACTCCAAGAAAACTTAAATGAAATTCAAAAGTGGCTCAGAATATGGAGAATAAAAGTGAATGTAGAAAAATCGATCCACGTCACATTTACCCTGTGTAGGTTAAATTGTCCGGCTGTAAAGATTAATAATAATACAATACAACATGCTAACTCAGCAAAATACCTAGGTATGTATCTAGATAGACGCTTAAATTGGAAAACGCATATTATAAACAAAAACAAGCAACTAAGACTCAAGTTCAACAAACTGTATTGGTTACTGGGAAGATCGTCCCAGTTATCACTAGAGTGCAAAATAATTGTATATAAGGCAATCATAAGACCAGTATGGACTTATGGTATAGAACTATGGGGAGCCACATGTACATCAAATATAGATATAATAGAAATATTTCAATCAAAGGTGCTCCGTAGTATAGTAAATGCACCATGGTATGTGCGCAACGATCTTTTAAGAAAGGACCTCAACATTTGTTCGGTTAAAGATTTAATTACATCTAAAAGTACATCTTATTATAAAAGACTTCATGAACATCCAAAATCAACTTGTGATGAAATTTTTTAATTGCAACGAACATGCACGAAGATTAAAAAGACATATACCATCAGAATTAATAACAAGATTTAAATAAACAACACCCATCCTAATAAAACAATGATTATTAATGTTTATGGTTAATTAAGGGTAATTGGATCACTGGATCCATTACTAACATTTCAAATAGTAATCAAAATTAATAATTTAAATATCAAATAAAATTACTTAATATCTTTGGTTCTTACAGTATACAGTAAGAAACCAATATTTAAGATAGATTGTAAAGATGCTGAAACAAATAAAAAAAAAAAAAAAAAAATAATCATCCAACTGAACATACTATTCGAAACATAATTAATAAAATTGAATACAGTTATTCATTGATTGATACAAGACCACCACCAACAAGACAAAGAAATACACGTAGTTCACCAATAGTGTATGGTTAACTACAAACTTCGGAAAAACAACCAGTTATGAACTCTACAACACGGCCTCGGATCGGACAGGATAAACGGCAACGACCCCAGCAAAGAAAATTTAAGGACAATGATTTAAAACTTGCATCTTGGAATGTTAGAACTTTGTTACGACAAGGTGCGTTAAGAGCACTTACTGATACACTAAGAACAGCCAAATTGGATATAACAGCTATCCAAGAAACTAGGTGGCCCGGAAAAAATTTATTGAAAGGAAAAGGATACACATTTTATTACAGCGGCAACGATTGCACTAAAAAAAAAAAAGAGAGTTCGGAACCGGTTTCATAATTTTTCTTAAAGCAAGAAATTCAGTAATTGCTTTTAATCCGATTGATGAACGCATTTAACACTACGTGTAAGAACAAAATTTTTCAATCTGACCCTCATCAATGTACATGCGCTCACTGAAGAGAAAACTGATGAGGTTAAGGATGAGTTTTATGAAAAACTGATGGCAACATATAGAGCTGCACCCGGCCACGACATTAACACGTTAATCGCCGTGTCACTCATATGTGTCTGACGCTAAGAAGTTCTACATGAGCCATGTCAGACATATATGTCTGACTTACGCGATCTAATAAAGTTACCATGGCCCATGTGAAAATTTTTCTGATATTATCGTGGCGATTAACGTGTTAAGATTGTCCTAGGTGATTTTAATGCCAAGGTGGGACAGGAAACAATATATCACCCAACTATAGGTAAGCACAGTCTTCATAAAACTACGAATGAAAACGGTCTAAGATTGATTGATTTTGCCATGTCTAAAAACATGGTCATTAGTGTTACATACTTCCCACATAAAGAAATTCATAAGATGACGTGAAGGTCTCCAGATGGCAGAACAAGTAATCAAATTGATCATGCATTAATTGATGGACGTCACTGTTCAAATATAATGGATGTTCGAACTTATGGTGGTTTAAATATTGACTAAGATCATTATCTAGTACGGATAGTGCTACGAACCAGAATTTCGGCCAGTAATAACACACAACCCGTAGGGTTGAAATGGGCAGTCGAGAGTCTTGAACAGTCGGCGGTAAAACATTTGTACATGGATGCAATGGAACAACGAATTATTACAGATTTGGAGGCTTACCAGCAGGAAACTATTATAAATAGTATGTGGAATAAAGGGTCGCAACAGAAGTGATTGGAAAGGGGATGGTAGTAAGAAATGAGTGGTTTGATGAAGAATGTAGAAATGCTCGGGATGCTAAAAATGCATCCAGGCTGAAAATGCTAACGCGGGCTACACGGACTACTGTGGAAGACTATCGCGAGAAGAGGGATTTCGAGCGTAAATTGATTCGTAAGAAAAAACGAGAATAGAAGATTGTACCGGAATGTCAATGGTTTTTGCAACGGATACAATCAACAACCTTTTTTGTGCAAAAACAGACATGGTCAGGTTATGGCGCAAGAGGAAAGGTGCCTCGAAATATAGTCAAAACAATCAAGATCAATAGATTGAGATGGCTTGGACACGTAGAACGCATGGAGGAGGAGCGTGTGCCGAAAAAACTGTTAAATAGTAAACCAGAGAGAGCCGGAAGACCTAAGGCGAGATGGCTAGATGCAGTAAACTGTGATATAAAGATCCTAAAAATTCGGGATTGGAAGACATTAACTGCGGATAGGTCAGGTTGGAAAAGCGTGTTGGAGAAGGCTAAAACCGCACCCGGGTTGTAACGCCATGGAGTAATTAAGTAAGTAAGAATCTGTTTGTGCCATTACGAAAATAAATTTGAGAAACGATTCCAAAGACAATTAAAGACTTGAAACAAATAAATTCAGAAGTATCTGCATCAATTACACCGGAAAAGTTCCAACATATTATTGTCAGAAAAGATATCCATTTTTCTTTTTATTCCATAAACGAACAAATGGTCACCCAGCAGAAAAATTTCAGTATTAAAATAAATACCCGCTATATTTCATGATTAAAAATATATAATTCGGCGCTATGCAACTGCGCTACTGAGTGTTTGCATTGTTTAATGATATTAATTAAATATTCTAATAAATTGGTCAACACATAATCACAAGTAATTAGCAAAACTTTAGGTGTCCGATTTATTATATTACGTATACGTGGTGCCTTTACTAATATTGTATTAAGTTACATTGCATATAAATTATAAATATAACAATAAATAAGATATTAAACTACTGTATTATGTAAATATGACTTACCTGATAAAAACACAAACCACAATACCGCCAATAATTATCGCAATAAATAATAGACCAACTAAGACAGCTATTGTCCAACATAATGGACCACATTTATGTAATAATCTCGTACTTTCATGATACCAATCATTTGTATATCCGGGTATAACAGCATGCGTTGTAAATACATGTCGATTTATTTGATTTTGTTGTAAAATTAAAAACGGACGTAAATCAAAGATTGTTGTCGATTGATTTTGATTTGGCGATTTAAAATGTAATACAATAAATTCATATTTGATTAGTGCATTCTTATTATTATTTATGGTCATATTAAGACTATTATTATTATTATTATTATTATTATTATTATTATTATTATTATTATTATTATTATTAATTGCTTCAGTCATATCGACTGTTGACGATACAATAAAATCAAATAAACTAAAATATTCACTATAAAAAATCTTATGACCATTTTGTATAATTTGATTAATTTTCATATTTCTTTTAAATTGTTGTTTATGCTCATGATGGAAATTTTGCGATTGTTGTTGATGAGTCTTATTTTTTAAAAGATCATTTAATAAATTCTTACAAATTGTTTTATTATTATTATTATAATTATTATTATAAGTATTTTTAATACTGTGAAAATATTTATCACAATATATTAATGTCATATTTTTAGAATTATCGCATAATTTTCCACAATTAAAATGTATATATTGTTTAATTTTATTAATTAGATTATCTTCAAATATTGTAAAATTTACATTAGAATTTGTAATTATATTATTATTATTATTATTATTATTATTGTTATTATCAATTTTATATTTATTATCGTATGATTCATTATCATCTTCATCATCATCATTATAATAACCACCATCTTCATAATTATTTCGTTTGAATCTGTCATGAAACAATTCTGGCCAAACAACTTGGTTCTCTAATTCGTGACGATGTTGCAGTTGTTGATGAATAATTTCAATAGGATTCAGTAAATTTTTGGTATTTGTTTGTACTGCATTTTTATTTAATATTTTTAAATTATTATTATTATTATTATTATTATTATTATTATTATTATTATTATTATTATTATTATTATTATTATTATTATTATTATTATTATTATTATTATTATTATTATTATTATTATTATTATTATTATTATTATTAAAACTAATATTATTATCACTGTTGTAAACATTTTTGTTAATGCTATCATTACTTTGTTGGTAAATTTTCACAAATTCTTTGTGATATGATACATTAAAAAAATGTTTTAATTTATCTGTTAAAATAGTTAACACTAATATATTTTCAATGATTATTGAATTGTTATCAATAATATTATTATTAATTTTAGTATTATTAAAATTATTATTATTACTATTATTATTATCACTTGTATTATATTCATTGATTAATGGTAATGACGATGTAGCTGCTACTGCTGCTGATGATGTTAATGTATTTTGTTGATCAATTAAATTTTCATAAAATTCATTTTGATAATTAAAAATATTACCAATCATATCGATTAACAATATTTTAGAACTGGTATTATTTATTTTTTTTAAATAATTTAATATTTTTATTGTATCAGGCGAATTTATTGTTGACGTAATTATAATAACTGAAAAGAAATTAAAAATACAATTAATATATTTATACTAAATGCGATCGGGGTTGGTTTTTAAATGAAATATGATTCAATTCTGTAGTCCGCTACGTAGAGATTTGATATTTTTGATTTTACTATAAAGAGTTTGATAAATGTAAGATTTTAAAAATTATTATAAATTTTCACACTTCTTTAAGATTAAAAATAGAATTTTTAAAATATTAAAAAAATCCTATCAGTATACCCAGAGTAAATCAGCTAATCTTCTCTTTCATTTCAAACCGCGACCCCATCAAGTTCGGTTTACTCTAAGGTGTTTTCTACCTGGTGAAAACATGGTTTTGAGAAAAACGTATTTAAAGTTTGATGTTATTAGAGCTTAACTGATATATGTAGAACTGTGCAGTCGTCATTCATGTCAATCTATATGCACTAGTATATGAAATGGTACATTAATTAACAGATTACATATATAGACAATAAAAACATAATTTACATATATTAGGCTACATCGTTACCCACACATGTTCTGTCGGAAATAACATACAGAGATTGGTTTCGATGCTTTAAAAATACTAATTTTGATGTTGAAGATAATGAACCAGACATACAAAATGAACTTGCAGAATCATTAGGCGTTGACAGTTGCCAAACTTTTAAAAGCATTAGGATTAATTCAAAAGCCAGGAAATTGGGTGTCGTACGAATTGAAGTCAAGAGACATTATTTTTTCATATGTGAACATCTAGTTCAACGGGAAATGAAAGGTTTTTTGCATCGTCTTACGACTGGTGATAAAGAGTGGAACCATAAATCGAAGTGTATAGAAAATCGTAGGGTTTTTCACAAAAAAATAGCGAGTACTTATTCAAGTTCCTGATATATCAATGGTACAGCTGTAATAAGGAATTCACGCCACGTGGTACATTTTCTTTCAAACACACATTATTCAAAAATACAAATATTAATTTTTTTTGACATGTGATTCACAACACATTTATCGATAATAATTTTCAGTTAGTTAACTTTTGTCTAGAAGAAACGCTTAAAAAGTGCATTACATACCAAGGGGTTGGCATAAGGATTAACAATACATACAAAGTAATTTATCAATTTAGATTGTATATAAATATTTGTTATTTGCTTTAAAAGAGGTCATACTATTCTATCGAGGGGTGTTCAATCTTTCATACCTAACCTATATATCAAAACATTAAATCACCTTAAACAAATAATATGTGTTTGAGGATGGATTTTTGTATTGGATGTAATTAATGTAATCAGGTAGAATGGATGTTTCTTGAAAAATTTATTTTAATAAAACAAGTACTATATACAAATTTAACAATCCTATTTATACTATCATATTGCTGATTTATGCAGAAAATATGATAACTATAAATATATTAATATGTGATAAATAAATAAATGATATAATAATAATAATAACAATATAATAATATTGAATTCGGATTAGTATGTTGGGTATAGCATACTTGCAATGCCAGTTGCGACCGAACGCGTCCACGGGTTGCGGATAGTGGAACGGCCTATGATACTTATGGGTTAGCTACGAATAAAGAATAAGTAGTCGCGGACAATCTGGCTGCTGTGTATGAGAATTACTTTGGGGTGTTGTGTGAAAGCAGCACTCGATTAAAACTGAGTTAATGATTCAGTTATTACACAGTAAAGGCGAATCAGCGGCGCCAATGTAACCGCTTTCGGCAGAGGTGATATACCCCTGTAAATGATCCTACGAATTTGCAGAATGATTAGTAGGTTGAACGTATGGTTAACTACCAACTTCGGAAAAACAACTAGTTATGAATTCGACAACACAGCCTCGGATCGGACAGAATAAACGGCAACGACCCCAGCAAAGAAAATTTAAGGACAATGATTTAAAACTTGCATCTTGGAACGTTAGAACTCTGTTGCGACAAGGTGCGTTAAGAGCACTTACTGATACGCTACGAACAGCCAAATTGGATATAACAGCTATCCAAGAAACTAGGTGGCCCGGAAAAAATTTATTGAAAGGTAGAGGATACACATTTTATTACAGCGGCAATGATTGCAGTAAAAGAAGAGAGTTCGGAACCGGTTTCGTAGTTTTTGGAAAAGCAATGTACATGCGCCCACTGAAGAGAAAACTGATGAGGTTAAGGATGAGTTTTATGAAAAGCTGATGGCAACATATAGAGCTGCACCCGGCCACGACATTAAGATTGTCCAAGGCGATTTTAATGCCAAGGTGGGACAGGAAACAATATATCACCCAACTATAGGTAAGCACAGTCTTCATAAAACAACGAATGAAAACGGTCTAAGATTGATTGATTTTGCCATGTCAAAAAACATGGTCATTAGTGGTACATATTTTCCACATAAAGATATTCATAAGATGACGTAGAGGTCTCCAGATGGTAGAACAAGTAATTAAATTGATCATGTACTAATTGATGGACGTCACTGTTCAAATATAATGGATCTACGAACTTGTCGTGGTCTAAATATTGACTCAGATCATTATCTAGTTCGGATAGTGCTACGAGCCCGAATTTCGGCCAGTAGTAACATACAACCCGTAGGGTTGAAATGGGCAGTCGAGAAACTTGAACAGGCGGCGGTAAAACAATTGTACATGGATGCAATGGAACAACGAATTATTACAGATTTGGAGGCTTACCAGCAGGAAACTAATATAAATAGTATGTGGAAAAAATTAAAATCATGCGTTGAAGGGGTCGCAACAGAGGTGATTGGAAAGGGGATGGTAGTAAGAAATGAGTGGTTTGATGATGAATGTGGAAATGCTCGGGATGCAAAAAATGCGTCCAGGCTGAAAATGCTAACGCGGGCTACACGGACCACTGTGGAAGACTATCGCGAGAAGAGGGATTTCGAGCGTAAATTGATTCGTAAGAAAAAACGAGAATTGGAACGAAAGGTTTACGTCGAAATGGAAAAATTTAACAGGAACAACGATAATAGAAGATTGTACCGGAATGTCAATCGTTTTCGCAACGGATACAATCAACAACCTTTTTTGTGCAAAAACAGACATGGTCAGGTTATGGCGCAAGAGGAAAGGTGCCTCGAAAGATGGGCCGAGTACTTTAAAGATATATTAAATGTGAATACGCCAGTGAATACTATGGAAGATGTGCGATTTCAAACCGCCCAACCATTTATAGCTGAACCATCGATACACGAAGTAAAGAGTGTTATTCAGAAGCTCAAGAATAATAAATCACCTGGATCTGATAGCTTACCAGGTGAACTCTTTAAATATGGTGGAAATGCATTATGGTATCAACTGCACGAGCTAATTGTAAAGATTTGGAATAATGAAAAGGTGCCAGATGAGTGGAAGGATGGTATTATCTGTCCATTGTACAAAAAGGGTGACAAATTGGATTGTAACAACTACAGAGGAATAACTTTATTAAACATTAGCTATAAGGTATTTGCTAATATACTATACCATAGACTTATTCCATACGCCAATGAAATTATCGGAGAATACCAGTGTGGTTTCTGCGCAGATCGATCTACATCTGATCAAATATTTAGTATACGGCAGATCTTGGAAAAGTGTACGGAATGCAATGTTGATACACACCATTTGTTTGTTGATTTTAAAGCGGCATATGATAGCGTCAATAGGTCAAAGTTATGGAATATTATGGAAGAGTTTGGTTTTCCAAAAAAACTGATAGATTTGGTGGCTATGACGTTGGAAAATGTGAGGTCACAGGTACGAATCCGAGGTAAATTATCTGATCACTTTGAGACGGTTGATGGACTACGACAAGGCGATCCATTATCAACACTGCTATTTAATATTACGCTGGAAATGGCAGTGAGGGGCGTAAATATTGATAAACAAGGCACGATTTTCACAAAATCGGGTCAATTGTTAGCGTATGCTGATGATATAGACATAATGGGTCGGAATATGATAACTGTCAATGATGCTTTCGAATCGTTACAAAAGGAGGCATCAGGTCTGGGTCTCAAAGTGAATGCAGAAAAAACAAAATATTTGGTGGCAACGAATACATCACGAATTCGAGATCAAACGGTTAATATTGGAGAACACAATTTTGAAATAGTCAATAATTTTGTATACTTAGGATCGTTGATAAATGTTGAAAATGATATTGAAGAGGAAATACGCCGCAGAGTAGCAACTGGCAACAGATGTTATTACGGTTTAAAAAAACAATTCCGATCGAAAACATTACAACGAGATCTTAAGTGCAAGCTATATACAACTTTAATACGTCCAATATTAACGTATGGGTCGGAGGCTTGGTGCATGACACAGAACCAGGAACAACTACTTCGGATTTTCGAACGAAAGGTACTCCGTGGCATATTTGGTCCCGTCAAAGAACAGAATGATTGGAGGCGAAGATACAATTTTGAATTAGACAAGTTGTACGGTCAACCAAATATTGTCAAAACAATCAAGATCAATAGATTGAGATGGCTTGTACACGTAGAACGCATAGAGGAGGAGCGTGTGCCAAAAAAAATGTTAAATAGTAAACCAGAGAGTAGAAGGAGAGCCGGAAGATCTAAGGCGAGATGGCTAGATGCAGTAAACTGTGATATAAAGATCCTAAAAATTCGGGATTGGAAGACATTAACTGCGAATAGGTCAGGTTGGAAAAGCGTGTTGGAGAAGGTTTAAAACCGCAACCAACGCCATGGAGTAAGTAAGTAAGTAATATTGAATAAACTATAAATAAAGTGCAATTATTCTGTTCTTAATATCTTATTATAATATTGCTGTCACATGCAGAAATATTGTATTAATAGAAGATATGTGAGAGTAAATTAAATATCTAAGAAAAAAAGTGCAATTATTATATTATTAATTACATTTGTATGAATATGAGTACTAAATAATAATAACAATAAGATTGTGTTTAAAGTTATTTATTGTACATATTCATACAATATGAATATATTATTTAACAAAATAAAAGTATTTCAAATTTAATTAATTTTTTTATAAATTAATTAATTATGATACTTTTTATATCAACATAAACTTTATTTACACTTGTTTTGTGTAACTATCGTATATACAGTCTTATTATTCGTTTTTACTATGCTATATTGGGTAAATGTGCAAAATCGAGTCGCTTTGATGAACGTTTTTAGCGCAATGAACGAACTTTTTAAATCGAAATTATTATTTACAATTTCATTGGATTTTCATAACATTTCTATAGTTAGTCTTTTTGTATTCTGTATTATTTTAGTGTGATAGATAAAATTTGCATCGTATACATTTTTGGGATATATTGCTATTCTTCTGCGAATTCGATAAAATGTTGTATGATGAGTTTACAATGGGATTCAATTAAATGATTACAGAAATGTTGGGAAATCATATTTGCAGACCATATGTTATTAGAAACCTCGTAAACTTATTTATACATCCAATTTCAATGACATTTTGTAGAAAATCCTAATAATAATGAATCATTAAATTAATAGTTTTAATAACATTTTCAGAAAATCACAAACTACACATACTGAACTGTTGGTCAGACTGGAGATGAAGATCAATTCTACACCAGAATATATGCATAACTAATTGTAAGTGGTCTTTTGTCACATTTGAATGAATATGGTGAGATATTCTTTTGAATGCCGGATTATAAAAACATTTCTTAACAAGTTCATAGAACATTGATAACCATATGATGGTTTCCGTGATTCGTGTTCAAATTCATTCAATAATGAAATTAGAATGTTGTTTCTTGACAAATTCTTATGAAAACGGCTGACTCTTTTACTAAATCGATTACATTCACTTATGAAATCTGGTTATAGAAAAATAGTTGTGTATTTAACACAACCTATAATACTGCCCAGTGTGTGTACAGTAATTATTGTTAAATTAATAATTTGCCCATAGATGCATTTACCCTCCATATATATATGGTATGCAATACGTACGTATTTAATAAATAGAGCACAGATGAAAATACTGTAAATATGTACGAAAAATAAATGGAATTTTCCGTTTTCAATTAAAAATATTCTCTTCAAATTCAAAATGAAAAGTTTCTTTAAAACTGTATGCGAAAGTATTCTATAATATTATATAATATAACAAATGTTATATAAAATGAATAAATTGTATTACCTCTTTTTTTATAACTGCAATATTATTATTATATATACTGAAGATATTCTTTGTATAAGAGAAATAAAGTTCGACCAATAATTCCGCGTCTTATTCAATTACTGAAAATCACTACATACCTGGCTCCGGACCAATGAAAGTAGAACGATGAGGTAAAGTTTTATTACCGATCCATTCACCCTTTGAAGGGATAACGAGAATACGATATATTACTGTATTTTACAAAATAAATAATATAAAATAAATGTAGAAAATGTGTTAAGGGTTGATTTAATGGAATGAAAATACTGACTGATAGAAGAAATAATTTAAGTTTGTATTTTATTTTGTATAGAATACACCCACTGTCTCTAAAATTCTCGAACTATTTAAAAATAAAAACAACAGTTGGTTATTTTGAGTGAATTCCTTTTATTTACTATAATATAAACTACTTTCGCCACAGCGTTTGACAGGTTCTACAGGTGAATCAATCAGTTTGTTTAATGTTTTGAGTGGAAATTGCATCTTCATGACGTGGGTACAAGCATTTCAAATTTGGAATTTATATTAGCAAAATGCTTTCTTTTCATATTTTTTTTTTTTTTTTAGTCCTATTTTGCTCCTAGTGGAGATTTTATGTAATCTAATACACCTTTCATTACAACCAAGTTGGGAAATTACTCCGCATGGGAGTATATAGCAATTTACCAATTGTGTACTGTAATTAACGAAAGATAGATGTTTTCATAATACTATTACTTTTATATGGGTGACTAGCCCATAGTTATGAGTGTGCAGATATTATTAATCTTTGAATAGCGTCCAACACCATATTTTCAAAGATATCCGTTTTTCTTTTTATTCCATCAACGAACAAATGGTCACCCAGCAGAAACATTTTAGTATTAAAATAAATATCGAAAAATTTCCTATGAAATAATAGCAGATTTGAACCCGCTATATTTCATGATTAATATATATAATGTATATATATATTTATATTTCGGCGCTAAGCAACTACGTTATATTAGCCAAATGAATTTTTGAAAATAGAAAATAGTTCACAGTTAGTCAAATTAACAGGCAAATATGGTGAATGGTTGAGTGTAGAAATGCTGTATTTTTGGTAAAAAAAGTCGATAACAAAACAATTGATGATCATTGCGATGGTGCGTTATCATCAATAACTTTTCATAACTCCCAAAAAATATGCACCAGTGCAATAATTTTTAAGAAATCACTCACATTTTCAATGTTATCTTCAATTATCGCCGATTTTGACACAATCATCACCATAAAATTTTTTTTAATCATTTCAAAAGTCTCGGAAAAGGTTTTTCCAAGTTAAAAAAACATTTTTAATATACGTTCTAATTGGCTAGTTTTGTATCTCCATTAATTAATACGCGAATATTTGAGCAGTTTTTCTTCACAATTGAACGAGCTTGTGTACGAGCTAATTTTATAGTGTAATAATAAAATTCAAAATATAATTGGTATGTAACATTTATACTTAATTTATTTAATTCTCACATATAGTTATTTCATCAACATAATTATTCGATTCTCTAACTGTACAAGGAAGGATGTATAGCATAAATAATAGCGTATTAATGTGTGTTTGCACTTCGTGCAATGGTCCGCATTACCAATTGTTGCGGATCATCGAACACAAATTCTTCGAAGGCATATATTTTCAAAAAATAGTAGGTAACAGTGTAATCACAGACGTGATCCTCTAAGTTTCGAATGTGTAGGTAGAATCAGACACCTTTGACGTTTGAATCAAAATTTCGCAATTTGGTATTTAGAATTATTTTTGGGTGGGCCGCAGACGTTATTTAGCATGTTGAGTTGAACGCAACAATCCTTAGGAGATACACATATTCTATTTATTGCCGCACCACTATCAATTTGTTGTCATACTATACCGAGGTAGCAGAATTAATCGAATCCATATTTTATCCTATCATCAATTGGAATAGATCACAGTGTATTAATTGTATCACACACACTTAAATCATAGTTGGGGTGGGAATTAATGGATGTAGGAAAATAATACATAAAAAGGATGGATTACTTTTCTTTAGCTCATTTTTTAATTCTATCGCATTTCTATTTTTATTAATTTCAATATTACATCATTGAAAAATTGGTTCAAAATTGAACTAATTGAAATCCAGTTTATCAGATCTTGTCGTAATGGCCATAAAATTATAAAAAATTATACAATTCTATATTAAATAAATGGAAAAATTGATTACAAACGTAATTTAAATGTTTATTATTTTAATTGAAATATCCAAAGATATTCCATTTGAATAGGCTGCATAAAGTTTGCTTATATTTGCTTCTTTATATGTCAAGTTTCAGCCGAGTTTAAAAATTCATTTCCCATTTTTAATTATTTATTTAATTGTTAAGCTTTTTATTTCCATATGACATTGTATATGTGCGGGTCTCTGGATATGAAAGAATATTTAATAATTTTATGAAATTTAATACATTGCTATACGTGTATTATTTATATACGTCTTTTTTATGTTGTAAAAGGTGTCTCAAATCTCACGGAAGATTTTAATTTTCTGGTATTATTTACGAACAAAATCATTTTCTCATGACTCACATTTTCATATTGATTGTTTCGTTAATTGTCGCATTTTGAATTCAGAAAATGCACCAGGGATTGTTCAGAAACAAATGCATCCAAGTAACGTGTCCCTTTTCGTTGCGGATTTCGGGACGCAGGTGTCATTCGTCCATTCTTCTTTAAAAATGAAGCTGGTCACATTATTTTATAATTTATTTCTCTACAAATACAAACATTATAGGTTCTATAAGATGTACTTAAAACTTAAGGCCGTATGTCGAAAACAGAGTCCTAAATCAAAAACTATCAATTAGTTTTTCCAGCTTATCGCACAAACTTAAACCTTTACATTGCACTCGAGGGCGGATACCCTGTATAAACAATGCAAATTTGGTATATAGTCCGTTTTGTTCCTCTGATGATAGGGTTAAAATCTTAAAATAGATTATGTTTTATATTGAATATTTAATATTTATTGTGTGTCCTTTTTTCCTATATAATAAATCTCGTTTGGCATTTATTTCGTTCACAATATAAATATAAATTTGATATATTAGTACATATAATAATGAATATAGGTAGAAGTGGAATAAGGTATATTTATCATTTGAAAGGAGGCATCGTTTACATTTGTATCATGTAATAGAAAAAGAATTTGAATTTTTTAATGAAATGTAGATTTGAATATTTAATTCATGTTTCACAAAAAAAAAATACGTGATACAATCATATAGAATCTAGTAAAACATGTATTAGTAGAGTAGCGCATATACTCGCTAAAGTATATTAAACATGACAGTGACATATGCTCTCATACACAGTGCAAGGAAAAAGAAATAAATCGGAAACGCCAATAATAAAATAATGTAATAAATAAATAAATATATTTTCTAATTAGGCGATTTTTTACGTTTATTTTTAGTCACTCATCAATTTATCCCATCATTTTTTAGATCTCTGACATTAGTAGAATTTTTTAGATCGCACTTTTTCCTGCAGAAGTTAAAAATTAAATATAAAAACAAAGAACCACTGGTAAATATCCTGCTGAAATATATGATTTGTCTAAAAACGCGTCTGATAATAATTGTGTGTCAAAATCACAAGTTTATAGATGGCATAAAGGATTTACAGAATGTAGAGAAGCTATAAGTGATGATGAACGTTCAGGTTGACAATCTGAAGCAATAATTACTGAAGAAAGCATTGAAAACGTGATTTATTTTCTGAAACTGTCTAAGAAATCTTCAGTGAGATTCATGGAAATGAAACTTGGAATACCGAAACCAATAATTTATCGAATTTTATCTGACACAAATTGAACTGCGATAGCAGAATTCAAAGTTTGTTATACATCAATGATCGCAGCATTGGCATCGAATCGTACATTGTAATGAAAATTATTTGAACATGTTCGAAGTGAAGAAAACTTCCTAAAAACTGTAATTGGGACGAAACATGGTTTTTCCATACCAACAAGAAACTATAAGCGTCAAAGTGCTGAATGGCGATCAGTAGAAAAAGAAAATACATTGTTCAACAAGCACAAAAACTACTGTCAATATCACTAATAATAATGTCCAATACCGCGTGGTAAAGTTTTACAAACAATATTTGATAATAAATATTATATAATGGGATTAAATTAAACGAACACCATTATGCTAAACCATCTATTGGAGAATTAAGATTTAAACCACCCGTACCAATTGAACCACCAACTTCTCCATTTTAAGAATAAATGTGCTCAACCAGCTTTTGGTAGAATATCAAATATAAGAAATGAAGATTGTTTACATTTAAATATTAATACACCGGAAGCTGAAAAATAAATATAAAATCTGGTCGTTATTGGTTAGAAAGTAATTTTTTACATACGCACGGTGGCACTTACTTTGAAAGTTCCAGTGACCATGCATTAATTCAAAAATAAGATATTAGTATTGGTAACTATCATTAATTATAAATTAATAATTAATATGATATTAAAAGATAAAAGCATATTATCTCTCATTAACCAATTTTGTTTATGACAGATTTTGACTAATGGGAAATTTAAATACCTTTAGAATAGCTTTTAAGTTGTCTGATAATGTACCTGGTGCTAGCCTTACTGATAAATTATGTTATTTATTTAATTTTAAATGTAAAATATTGCCAAATTTACATATGATAATCTGGATGAGAAAGAACCGTTATTAAACAATTAACAAAATAATAAAAATTTCTAGTAATTTTTGATTAACTGAATATATTTGTTCAACTTAATATTTGGTCCTTAATAACTGTTAACAATTTTATAACGGTTATTGTTATTGTGTTAGAGAGAGGGAGAGATGTAAAGAATAATGTTTACGGTTTTTTTTAATATGTAGTTATTTACGTTATTTATTCTATAATACCTTTCTGTGGTATGTAATTTAAAAATATTGTACATATATTTCCAAGAAAACATATTTTTTAACAAAAAATGACATACCATATAATGTGTTATCCGGTGAGATGATGGTGATATGTTACCTGCTGTCATAATATACCAAGACATTTGATATAAATATTATATACACCTATACATTTATATTATTGATGTGATGTAAAAAGTAACAAATATAAAAATATTTGTTACTGCGTATATTATTAATAGTAAAAGAAATAATAAACATTTCATTTCATACTGAATATAATATTTTTGAGCCTTAACTTTTTTGATCTTCCATACAATTACTATCCGAGTATATTTTATTGATAGACATTTGTCATATTTTCCATTTCAACTGATCTTAAAATATATTTATATTATATAGATTCTGACATTCGGAATCCTATTTATATGTTAAAATTTTAATACATTGTAAAAATTTTAAGGTGAAAGTATGTACAGACAAACTCTTTATTCAATGAACTTTCATAAAATCTCGTTGAATTCAGAAAATTATTGAATAGATATTCAATTTCGATAAAATCAGCTTCGCATAAAACTCTCAGTGATGCATTTTGATTATACGCTGTTTATTGATAAGTTGAATGTTTACCCATTGGAACATATTTGCAATAATTAAATCATTTGAACAATAACAAATATAGTTACATTACTTCTGTAATGAAGATTTTAATGAGAATGTGGATAGTAAGTCCGAATATTTTTATTTTGTAAAAAATAAGATACATGATCTGTAGCGTGCTTATCAAAAGGGTAATTCCACTGAGGCTGCTCTACACATCAATTGGAAAAATCGAATTAAAGGAGCCATTAAGCTAAAAGAGTTTTGTCTATAGGTGTATTTATCGACATTGGTGGTGCTTTCGATAATGCAATTGCAAACGCACTATAAGTTTACGCTGGGAATCAATTATATTCTATATATTATCGTCATTTTTATGGTTGAGATCCTGATCGATGAACTTAACTCATCATAACAAATATGGCTTTAACCTGCAGGTCTATGCAAATGATATTGCAACTGTTTTCGTGGACACACTGGGTTATTTTCGTAAGACGGCTCTTAATGAAATGATTAGCTTGTGCAATGTGGTAAGGCTACCTATAACTTGTAATAAAACCAACATGGTTCTATTCACAAACAGAACGAAAATAGATAAGATTCAGATAAGCGCCATCAATATTAAATTTAATAGAACGAAGCGGTTTTGTCAAATATCTTATGGTTAGCCTGGGTCTCCTGATACGCATATACGTATTTACTGTATCGCGCTTATGGGTGCGCGTACCACGGTTTTCTAATTAGATTCTATTGTGTGGCAACTGTCGACAGGCAAAAATGATGGGTAGTGGTCGAAAATGGGGGAGTTGGAATTGTTTTGTTTAATAATGTGAAATAATTGCTTTTTTAATTATACGTGTCAGAAATACAAATCTTCTTTCATTATTTCTGTTTTTCTCCAAATCTTAATTGTTTCAAAAACTATCTTTATGAATTATATAATACAGGAAGAAAAAGAGATGAAATGAATAATAGATAATTATTGTCAGTATAGAAGTAAAATAGAAAGTAAAGTAATTGATACAAAAGCATCACAAAATATACATAGATTTATAGAAAGAATCAATTACATTTAAGTGTTCAATTAATTAAAAACAATACATTTTACTTACATTTTAAAAACTTTTATAACAAATTAAATTGGTATTGATAAATTAATAATTAGTTGTTTAACATATGTATTTATAATAAAATAGGAAAAAACTTGTGAATTTTATAACAAAATAAAACTTTATAATTTTTAATACAAATACTAAAATACAATCAGATCTCGATAAGACCAGCAACTTGTAGAGACCGAAACTGTTCGTAATAGCAAAAATCAGTTTTCCCCATACATGATGTTTAATGAAATAACTAAAATTAAGTCATTTCTCATATACGATTTTGATAAATTCCTAATGAAATTTCTATTGTATGTAATTCCTAACAAATTAGAAGTAAAGTTGAAAATTTGATCAAAATCGGAGGAGAAATATAATCAAATTGTGCAGGTGTCTGGAATTTGTACTGAAATCCTCTTCTGGGTATCGATTTCTTATACTCAACATATATTTGCAATTTCAAAGCGCATACTAAATTTGATCAAATCCAGATTATTAGAAATGGCCAAATTGTAGCATTGCTTGAAAGTTATGCAGGAAGCCATTCCTATGAGGTATGCATATGAAGTTAGTAAGAAGTATACATTCCTGTTAGTTAAAACGTATCGCTACACGAATGAACAACGTGTTTTTATTATTAAAACTTATTTTAAATATGGTGAAAGTTATAAAGGAGTTGGAATAAAATTTTTTTCAAACCAACAAATATGTTCAATATTTTATACAAAGATCTTCATTTATAGACTTTCAAAATACAGAGTTAACATAAAAATTAAACTCAACTGATCACGATTACTTCGGCAATTCGTGTTAATTGTGCCATCGAAAAACAAGAAGCAAAGGAGAATTTTTTCAAGAGAATTATCTTCACCGATGAAGCTCATATTGCAACATGCCACACAGCAACGGAAACACTGGATTTTTTGAAATAATCGAATAATTTCCCGCTTAGAACAGACCTCCAAGATTAAGCGATTCAACACCATTGGGTTTCTTCTCATGGGGTTACTTAAAGAGTAAAGTTTATGTGTATAATCCTTAAACTGTTCAACACCTCAAATACAACACCATCGAGCAAATAATTGAGCCATTACTCACTTGAACCAGTACCGATGTATTAGTTTAATTTCCATTAAAAATAAATAAAGATTCCATACAATTTATGTCTAATACTTAAAATTTAAAAAGATACGTCAAATTTGAAGATAAAACTGTTGCTTATATTTTGTTGCCTATTTATTAGATGTTGCTTTTATTAATAGATGTAGCTCTTATTCGAGGTTTGTCTGTATATTAAATATAGAATTCAATCACCCATTCTCCCGACGCATTTGTTACAAATTATAAACAATGAATCCATAATACCAATAATATTTATTTTTATTTTCTTTTCGACATTTCTAATAGAAAATCCCCAGTTACGCAGTTGCTGCACAGAGTGAGAAATATAAAATAAAAGAAACCGAAAGGAAATTTATATTTCAAAAAAAAAACTCCGCATATGTAGGTACACGTAACATTCATACGACCTCCACTTTACAAACAAATATACAAAATAATACAAAATATACAAAATAACCTTACTTAATTCATTTTCATATTATTTGTGTAACATGTTGTTGTTAAAAAACAAAAAAAAGTTTTACCTTTTTTACTATCCTATCACAATTGTTTGTATCATTTCTGTAATAACTTTATGTTATACACCCTCTGTCCCATGATAAACGGGAATGGATGTGTAAACCATAGAACACGTAGCGCCATCGCTTAGTTCTTTTGTGTTTATGTTCTGTGAAAGCTCCTCAACAAACTGTCAACATTTAATGACATTACATTCAGTAGAAACGAAAATACAATACTTAAAATCGCGTATGGTGATAATTTTGTGTTAAAACACAAGATTTTAAATGGCGTAAATGATTGACTGAAGGCACAAAAGCTATAAGTGATGATGAACGTCCAGGTCGACCATCTGATGTAATTTTCTTAAGAAAACATTGAAAAAGTGCCGAATTAAGTGGAAATTTCTACGAAATCTTCAGCGAGATTAATCGAAATGGAGTTTGGAACACCGAATACAATAATTTATCGAATTTTAACTGGTATACTACAGGTGAATTCAAAGTTTGCTCCACATCAATTAAATGATGATCAAAAAATGCACCGAATTGAACTAATAATCAAATATTTTTGCTTAATCAACTACCGCATATTAACTTAATTTATCTGCATGCGACTAATTTCTATTCCCTAAACTTCATTTGGCTATGAAAGGAAACCGTTTTGCATTAGTTGAAGGATTATTGTGGGACAGAGGTTAAATATATACACACAAATACAAATAGGTTATAGATATTATAAGCTAAGGGGGTATAAAATGTATATAGGTATGTATGTATTTTATCTAAATTTAGTATAAATATTATTCAATTTTGATGAGCATCAATGCGGAATGCGGTAAAGAATAAAGAATAGATATGTTTGCACATATGTCATGTATTTCATACGAATATTATGAATATATTCGAAACAATCCATTTATAAAATATAAAAAATATATGTTTAAATAAAATATAAAGGAAGAATTAAAACTTAACATATAAAATAGAAATTTCTATAAAATATGATTAATTGTAAAATATGGTATTAATATTTATTAAAATTAAAATTAAAACCATGCAAAATTCAGGGTGAGCCTTGTTGAAATGCCGTCTTCAAATATTTGCAAAAATTATAATACATTAATATATAAATTCATATAACCATTAAAGTATAGTAACACAATGCACAACAAAACTCACGTAATACACATAATATATAATTGAAAAAGTTTTCACTTTAATATTTTGTTGCTTTTTTTTCCATTTTGCCCTACCTTTAATCGAATGGAAATATTTTAAATTATATTTTACAGAAACATAAACATAAACATAAAATCACAAAATGTAATACAAACCGCAAAGACTACAAACACAAAAATGTAATGCAATATATAAAATTAAATAAATAATCAGCCAAAAAATATCAATAGATCCCATATAGAACTTATAAATTCCCATATAATTCATATCTTCCTACACACACACACACGACACCCAACACAATAAATACTTTTAGTAAACGAATCATCTCATGACAATTTTATGCATATGAAACTATAATTTTCACATAGATGGGTATATATAGGTAAAGTTATTGTGAATCATATGTTTACTTTTATTTCGCTTTGACATGTGTCAACAGTTAGTTTGGTACAGCACATTTCAAGTTTTAAAGCAACAACATCGTTTTTATCTTATCAAAAATGGTATAAGTTTTGTACAAGAAAAATTTTTTAAAGCGCAATTGATTTCCGAAACCTAGACCATAGACCATTGTGCACTTGAAAACACCGAATTGCAATAGTTTTGCTGTTGGGTGAAGATGATTCACAAACTCAAAAACAAATGACAGAAACTTTGAATGTTGATCAAGCAACGATTTCTATAAGTTTAAAAGTGGGAAATATAAAAAAAAAGTGAGAAAAATGGGTACCACACGAATTGAATGAAAGGCAAATGGAAAACCGAAAAAGGAGCAGTCTTTTTTGAATGGAATTGTGTGATTGGTAATGTAAAGTGGATTTATTTTGTTAATACTGATCGCTACAGGCAACAAATGATTAATTTGAATCATACCTTGATAGAAAAACTACCAGAATAGTCCACAAGATACTGTAAGGAAATTTTGTTCCATGTCAACGCAATGTCGCACAAGGCAAATCCAGTTGCGGATACATTCCAATTGCGATTTGTTTTTAGCGATGGTACTCGCACATAAAGAGCTGCACTTCAAAATATCTGAAGAACTGGAAAATTGAGTTTCTGAATGGGTTTCATCAAAAGAGTACAATTTTTTAGGCGCGGCATCCATAAATTATAACATAAGAGATGGCTAAATTGTGTTGGTAGCGATGGCAATTATTATATTTTGAATCATTCTTTCTATATACACGTTTTTAAAACTTGCAGTTTCATATGCATATACCTGGTATGCTATACATATTATAGAAAATTGATTGCTTATTATTCCCGTAAATATTTGCTCATAATAAAAAATTGAATAAACACAACAATAACAACAACAACCACAACAACAACAACAACAACAACAACAACAACAACAACAACAACAACAACAACAACAATACAGCAAATATTTAAAAAAAAGAAGAAAAGCACATAGATCAACTAAAAATAAAATCTAAATAACAATATATTACCATTTTACATTGAAAATTTCGTCGAATAAGAATTCTGTTAAGTTTTACATGACAAAAACTAAATAATAGATATACAGTGTGTCCCACGAATGTAAAACCAGTCAATTATCCCCAAAAATGAGTGGTTAGCCTATATTGTTAGTTAATGCCCCTATATAGGACACGTCAGCGGCATTGTAGAACCTAGACGGAAACATTTTTTCTAACGGCACCCTTTTTTTTTTCAGCCTAAAACAGTCCTCGTGGAAAATTCCTATTCGGCGAAAAAGTCCCTATGGGGCTTTAGTTTGCTTGTTTGTATCACACAAAAAAAAGAATTTAATTTTTGCCTTGGTGCCTTGGGTCTATTTACACCTAAGGAGAAAAAAGCGGAAGGGGTTACCCTAAAATGTAGCTAACATGTCTCCTAAAATAATTTTGTGAGTAACCCTTGCATTTTTTGGAAGTCTGGGCTGCTTTGACTTTCGTCGGACACGCTGTATATATATATATATATTAACATATAGAAGTACTAATCGTATACATGAGTAGGGTAGAATCACCAGTAACCGGACAGCTGTCTGTAGCCACACACATCGGGTTAAAATGAAAAAAATTAATTGAATTAAATTATAATAAACTTAATTTAACACTTTTATCGTTTTTATTGTTGTTGATTTGGAAATGACATATCTAAAATTTGATTTTGATATTTAAAAAGAAAAATATGCTACAAATAACTTTCTTTTATTCACGATATTCATATTTAGAACGAAAAGACAGATTAACATTAGCTGTTTCGATTAATACGTGTCAATCTTTTCCGCTTTATAAAGACGACAGTATAAACATAGACGCTATTCACACGTTCAAATAACGACACTGTCGGTGTTATTTGTTTTAATATTAAAATACAATTAAAAACGTTCCGTTAACAAATAATTGACGACATAAGTGTTCGGCTACCGATATTGCTATCCTGCTACCGGTATCGTTGTCCGGTTACTGGTGTCTTTACCCTATTACACAATATTAAAAAACTTTATATTATTAGAATTATATAATGTTATGTAATCATATTTTCATTTCTATATAGGGATATACACAAAATAATATAGAAAAAAAATATGTCGATATATGAAATTATAATCAAGAAAATTGAAAGTAAAGAATATATTCAAGTTTCAATTTATCAAACATTAATAAAATAAGCCGACAGAAAATATATTACATATGTATAGACATAAATATAAGGTTGTCAAATATCTCCCTTCCGCCTTTTTGTCTTTTTAATTTCGCGGCTATGTACAAAGCGCTACAGAGCTCGTATCTGGCAACACTGTACATAATTTGAAAGCTCTTGACATAACAAACAAAACGACGCTATGTATGATTAGTTTGGATATTGCGTTCAACAGTTATAGACGTGTAAACATGGAGTTCACTAACGCCGAAATTCGCGCTATTTTAAAGTTTTCCTTCGTTAAAGGCAAATCCGCTAGAGAAACGTTCCGTGAGATTAATGGTGTTTTGGGGGATGGTACTCTATCACTTCGAACCGCGGAGGAATGGTTTCGACGATTCAGAGCCGGTGAAAACGACACCATGGATAAGCCAGCCGGCGGAAGACTTGTGACGACAAATACCGATCAAATCATGGAATACATCGAGTTAGACCGGCATGTGGCATCTCGTGACATCGCCCAGGAGATGGGAGTTAGTCACCAAACCATTTTAAACCATCTGCAGAAGGCTGGATACAAAAAAAAGCTTGATGTTTGGGTGCCACATGAATTAACAGTGAAAAATCTAATGGACCGAATTTCCATTTGCGAAATGCTGCTGAAACGGAACGAACTCGACCCATTCTTGAAGCGGATGGTGACTGGCGACGAAAAATGGATCACATACGACAATATCAAGCGAAAACGGTCGTGGTCGCAGGCCGGTGAATCGTCCCAAACAGTGGCCAAGCCGGGATTGACGGCCAGGAAGGTTTTGCTGTGTGTTTGGTGGGATTGGAAGGGAATCATCCACTATGAGCTGCTCCCATATGGCCAGACGCTTAATTCTACCATCTACTGCGAACAACTGGACCGCTTGAAGCAGGCGATCGACCAGAAGCGTCCAGAATTGGCCAAAAGGAAGGGTGTAGTGTTCCACCAGGACAACGCCAGACCACACACTTCGTTGATGACTAGTCAGAAGCTACGGGAGCTCGGATGGGAGGTTTTATCGCATCCACCATATAGCCCGGACATAGCGCCAAGTGATTACCACCTGTTCCTGTCCATGGCGAACGCCCTTGGTGGTGTAAAGTTGATCTCAAAAGAGGCTTGTGAAAAGTGGCTGTCCGAGTTCTTCGCAAATAAGGAGGGGGGCTTCTACGAGGGAGGTATTATGAAGTTGCAGTCTAGATGGAAACAGATTATCGAACAAAACGGCGCATATTTGAACTAAATCCGATTACTGTAACACTTTTTATAAAGCATTGAATAAAGAGCAAAAAGGCGGAAGGGAGATAGTTGACAACCTAATATAATATATAAGGTTGTCAAATATCTCCCTTCCGCCTTTTTGTCTTTTTAATTTCGCGGCTATGTACAAAGCGCTACAGAGCTCGTATCTGGCAACACTGTACATAATTTGAAAGCTCTTGACATAACAAACAAAACGACGCTATGTATGATTAGTTTGGATATTGCGTTCAACAGTTATAGACGTGTAAACATGGAGTTCACTAACGCCGAAATTCGCGCTATTTTAAAGTTTTCCTTCGTTAAAGGCAAATCCGCTAGAGAAACGTTCCGTGAGATTAATGGTGTTTTGGGGGATGGTACTCTATCACTTCGAACCGCGGAGGAATGGTTTCGACGATTCAGAGCCGGTGAAAACGACACCATGGATAAGCCAGCCGGCGGAAGACCTGTGACGACAAATACCGATCAAATCATGGAATACATCGAGTTAGACCGGCATGTGGCATCTCGTGACATCGCCCAGGAGATGGGAGTTAGTCACCAAACCATTTTAAACCATCTGCAGAAGGCTGGATACAAAAAAAAGCTTGATGTTTGGGTGCCACATGAATTAACAGTGAAAAATCTAAGGGACCGAATTTCCATTTGCGAAATGCTGCTGAAACGGAACGAACTCGACCCATTCTTGAAGCGGATGGTGACTGGCGACGAAAAATGGATCACATACGACAATATCAAGCGAAAACGGGCGTGGTCGCAGGCCGGTGAATCGTCCCAAACAGTGGCCAAGCCGGGATTGACGGCCAGGAAGGTTTTGCTGTGTGTTTGGTGGGATTGGAAGGGAATCATCCACTATGAGCTGCTCCCATATGGCCAGACGCTTAATTCTACCATCTACTGCGAACAACTGGACCGCTTGAAGCAGGCGATCGACCAGAAGCGTCCAGAATTGGCCAAAAGGAAGGGTGTAGTGTTCCACCAGGACAACGCCAGACCACACACTTCGTTGATGACTCGTCAGAAGCTACGGGAGCTCGGATGGGAGGTTTTATCGCATCCACCATATAGCCCGGACATAGCGCCAAGTGATTACCACCTGTTCCTGTCCATGGCGAACGCCCTTGGTGGTGTAAAGTTGATCTCAAAAGAGGCTTGTGAAAAGTGGCTGTCCGAGTTCTTCGCAAATAAGGAGGGGGGCTTCTACGAGGGAGGTATTATGAAGTTGCAGTCTAGATGGAAACAGATTATCGAACAAAACGGCGCATATTTGAACTAAATCCGATTACTGTAACACTTTTTATAAAGCATTGAATAAAGAGCAAAAAGGCGGAAGGGAGATAGTTGACAACCTAATATAAGGAAATATAGATTGTTATAGGTATAGGCAACCTCTTACAAACATTAATTTATTAACTAGAAATACTGTATTGTGTTGATTTTTGAAAACAAACGCCTCCTAAATACGAATTGTAAGTGTTTAACTTTATAGTTTTTCAAATGAAAACATGAATTTTTTAGAAGAATCTAGTAAAAAGTCCATAAGATAAAAAATGACATTGATTTTATAAAAAATTTAAAATATTTTATTATCAACAGTAATTAATAAATCCACAATTATTTTTACGAAAAAGTTACACAAATCCATCAATAAAGTAAGGGTTAAATAATCGTTTTCCAACCACGGAATCGTCACATCTTAATTGGTAAATGATAATATTATATTGTAATACAACACCAATGTTTTGAATGTATTGTGTGTATTGCCTGTAAATTTTAATTATTATTTATAAAGTCCAATTAAAGTGCCTTGACACCCAATTGTCAACGATTTTTTTTTAAGGTGTGGTGGTGAATAAAATGCGTAAACAATTATTATTTATACAGAAATTATTATTATATTCACCTCATAAAATGAAATATATTTACACCCTTTGGCCGAAAAATAACCAGAATAATTTTTTAATATATGGATGTGGTAATACCATCTATTGGCTATGCTGATTGATTTATGTATTGTGAATCGTCCTTAACAAACATTGTTATACCCAATTAGTCAAAAATAACTTCCGAATTCATTTTAGAATACTTACCGAGAATAAGAGAAGTACATACATGCTGGAAACTATTCTCAAGTCTTTTAGAAGTACATACTTTTGTATGGAGAAGTACGTCTAGAACACTTTCCGCAATGCTTCCATGGAATTTATCCAAATTCGCTTATGTAAAATGCATACAAGTTCTCTTAGATAGAATGAATTCATATTCGCTTAAGCAATAAGGTAAATACTCTAATTTGAGTTGATGAATAAATAAATGTGGTTATTTTTGTTAAAATAAATTATTTGCTTCCAATTTTTAAAATCCGTTCCAGTTATTTATTGGACAGATGCTGTATATAATGTATAGAGTAAAAACAATATATAATTTGTATTAAAACACTAAGAATACGATATTTTTAAGAGGATTTAGAGCTTATGTACTCTATTTAAATTATAATGAGAATTTATTCTATGCTATTAAAAGTATCGTCTCTATTAAATGATTAAATGTTATTTATAAGGTCTTTATTAATACCTTAAATTTGATTAAATATTATCGGTTATATTTATCTGTTATTAATGGAGTTCTTTTAATTGTATATATATGGGAACTGTTGTTTTAATTTCATTATTCAATGCACAAAATCAACAAAATTACATTTCATAAACAACATTTAACCATTTACACTTAACAGGCACAGTTCATTCAATGTATCATTTTATTACTATTAATTAATACTTTCAAACTATAGAAATAAGTTCAAGAATATTAATAAATAGTAGAGAGGAGGTAGGCTATAATAAAATGGGTCGGGAAATACCGAATCAGATCACCAATTGGGTACATTTTCGTTGCCCTACAAACAATTTATACTGGATGGTTGTCATAATGAAAATCAAGCTATACCGCCACAGAACCGTCTCTCGTTATTTCCAGCTACTGTTTGAAGGCCAATCAAAAGATATCCTTCCATGAACCAGACTATTTAAAATTTATATAACCGGAGAACATATCTATTAAAATACATCATTTCAATATACTCGTGATGTTTCACCATCGATGGAACCGATTAGGTGCCGTATAAATATTTCCAAACTATTTAGTGAAATCTGGCTCCTTCTTTGATGTATTTCCACCAGGCTCTGTATATTATTTTGAAGAAGAATGAAATTAGTTTGGTTTTTCTTAAAACGAAAGATATAGAAATATATAGAATTTCTCCTTAATTCCATTACTGTAATTATGGGAAACGAACCAATACAAGGAACAAAGGTTCGGGTACATTAAATTTTACCGATCTCAGTACCTTTAATCTAATATAACCTAATCTTTTTTAATATTATAAAAAGTTTCATTATTTTAATACCAATAATGAATTTTAGTCTTATTGTTAGTAAATTCAAAAATCGGTGAGCTTAGCTAGCATGCAAAAACTATGAGTTTAAGCAATTAATATAAAGTCTAAAACGGCAGACTAATTTATAGTGCATATGTATTTAAAATAATGAGATTTCCATTCAGTGAAATGATTTTCCATAGTGATTGTGATTATTAATTAAATTTCAAATTTAAAATACAATATTTACAATTCTTCATTGTATATGACGCAGACAATTTAATCTTCATTCAATCAATTGCTATTATTATTACTAATTAAAAGTAATTTTATAATTAGAAATACTAAATCTTAATTATATATTAAAATAATATATCAATAACTATTACTAACTAACTATGTATTAATTCTTCTTTTTTTTCTTCTCATTTTCATTGAAGAAAAATCAAAATATTCCAGAATAAATTAAAAGTTTACCTTATAAATAAAGAACGTAAATTTGACGGAATGTAATATATTATATATATAAAATATAATATATTCCCATCGACGTAATAACAACACACCAACCATTTTTACAAAATTAAGCCATTTACTAACATTCGTAAATATAAGGTTAACTAAATCAAAATATTCATAATATGAAAATTGATAAAAATGATTTTTTGTATTAAATACAATAAATTATTATATTTTACTTATTGATTATACCTTATTATCATTTATTAACTTGGATAGATCCATTCATTAGTATTCAGAAAATTCCCTCACGGTATTTGTAATTTAATTTTCTACTTCTGCATAACATTTAATTTATTTAATTATAAATAATATTTTATTAACTTATAAATAATAAGTAAATTAAAACTTTTATTATATGCGATTTAAATCAATAATTATAGATATTTGTGTTATATTAGGTTGTCAACTATCTCCCTTCCGCCTTTTTGCTCTTTATTCAATGCTTTATAAAAAGTGTTACAGTAATCGGATTTAGTTCAAATATGCGCCGTTTTGTTCGATAATCTGTTTCCATCTAGACTGCAACTTCATAATACCTCCCTCGTAGAAGCCCCCCTCCTTATTTGCGAAGAACTCGGACAGCCACTTTTCACAAGCCTCTTTTGAGATCAACTTTACACCACCAAGGGCGTTCGCCATGGACAGGAACAGGTGGTAATCACTTGGCGCTATGTCCGGGCTATATGGTGGATGCGATAAAACCTCCCATCCGAGCTCCCGTAGCTTCTGACGAGTCATCAACGAAGTGTGTGGTCTGGCGTTGTCCTGGTGGAACACTACACCCTTTCTTTTGGCCAATTCTGGACGCTTCTGGTCGATCGCCTGCTTCAAGCGGTCCAGTTGTTCGCAGTAGATGGTAGAATTAAGCGTCTGGCCATATGGGAGCAGCTCATAGTGGATGATTCCCTTCCAATCCCACCAAACACACAGCAAAACCTTCCTGGCCGTCAATCCCGGCTTGGCCACTGTTTGGGACGATTCACCGGCCTGCGACCACGACCGTTTTCGCTTGATATTGTCGTATGTGATCCATTTTTCGTCGCCAGTCACCATCCGCTTCAAGAATGGGTCGAGTTCGTTCCGTTTCAGCAGCATTTCGCAAATGGAAATTCGGCCCATTAGATTTTTCACTGTTAATTCATGTGGCACCCAAACATCAAGCTTTTTTTTGTATCCAGCCTTCTGCAGATGGTTTAAAATGGTTTGGTGACTAACTCCCATCTCCTGGGCGATGTCACGAGATGCCACATGCCGGTCTAACTCGATGTATTCCATGATTTGATCGGTATTTGTCGTCACAGGTCTTCCGCCGGCTGGCTTATCCATGGTGTCGTTTTCACCGGCTCTGAATCGTCGAAACCATTCCTCCGCGGTTCGAAGTGATAGAGTACCATCCCCCAAAACACCATTAATCTCACGGAACGTTTCTCTAGCGGATTTGCCTTTAACGAAGGAAAACTTTAAAATAGCAGCGAATTTCGGCGTTAGTGAACTCCATGTTTACACGTCTATAACTGTTGAACGCAATATCCAAACTAATCATACATAGCGTCGTTTTGTTTGTTATGTCAAGAGCTTTCAAATTATGTACAGTGTTGCCAGATACGAGCTCTGTAGCGCTTTGTACATAGCCGCGAAATTAAAAAGACAAAAAGGCGGAAGGGAGATATTTGACAACCTTATATTATATGGTATACAGTGTGTGAAATACAATTATAGGCACCACGATTTTTCAATTAAATTACAGAAGAAAATGTCTCACCATTGCCATAAACTGATCGTGACAATATTCCGCAAAGGTTTTCTATTTGGTTTAGATATCTATATGGCACCATTGGTGGTCGTGGGTATGTAGCGATAGGGTAAGCGTTGACCGTCTGCTTTTCAAAGCTTTCCAACGCCGCAACTATGTCAGTTGCTACCAAGTATTTATTATACCTCCTAGTGGTGACCACCGGGCAACTGTACGGATTACAGGCTAAATAATAAATGCGCATAAAAAATCCAGAAGCGTCTGACCTATAATAGGCGGCTCCCTAGTCTGCGTCTGATCCCAAAGGGACGGCAGTTATATAAACCTGACGGAAGGTATAAAACGTTTTAAATGTTGAAATAATGCAATGGATAAAACAAAGGAAACTAATACCCCAGGTGGCAGACCAGTTTTACTGGAAAATCCACACTCTTCGGAGGACGGTCCCACGGATTCTGGGGGGGACCAACTATTGTCATCAATTCAAATTAGTAGAAGGAGTTCAATAACACCGAGAACTCCACCCGGGGTGCCGTATTGTGTAAACAACGGACAGAACCAATTATTGCAAAAAAATGAACTTCACGAGGAGAAAATCACGATAAAACGAACATATAATATATAGACATTATAAAGGAAAATCATGAACTACATGGGAGGGTCAACAACTTCGAAAACCTTATTAAGCAAATGGGTACGGATAGTGATGAGCTCCGTAAACAAAATGAGCTGTTAAAAAAATCTAGTGTCAGTGGCATAATCGAATCGAAAGCAAATGCTGAAAAACCGCAATACTTTACTGACGAGGAAGAGCTTGCACGAGAAACCAACTGGATTGTTAGGAAAAAAAAGCCTGCCAAAAAAAGAAAAGCTGAATCATCCCCAGAAGTAAATACCTCTAATTCAGTGGGTATGGAAAAAAATCAAAAGGGGGCTCACATAAATGAAAGATTACCACCACCAATAAATATAGTGGGCATTCAAACATATCCTCAAATACAGACAATATTGAAATCAATTACGAATGGTAATTACAGGGTTATTTCATTGAAAAACGATGTGTGGAAGATTAATACCACAGATCACGAAAGTTATAGGGCTGTTGCTAAAAAATTGCGAGATGATGCAATACAATGGTATACGTATGAGAATAAAAGTGAGAGACCAATTAGGGTTATGGCTAGAGGTCTCCATCCAACATATGAAAGTAGCGATATTATATCCGAGCTACAGTAAAGGGGATTACATATAACGGAAGCGGTCAACATCATTAAAAAAGAAAAAAACATAAATAAGGAAGGAAATGAAATCATCAGTAGAAGAGGACTTCCTTTATTTATGTTGACTTTTGATAATAAAGAAAAAACTGAAAATATCTACAACATAGGCTCAATCCTAAATATGAGAGTGAAAATTGAACAGTTAAGGAAAAGGTCAAATTTAATAGCTCAGTGCAAAAACTGCCAGGGATACAATCATACGCAAAAATATTGCTCAAAAGAACCTAGATGTGTGAAATGTGCCGGAAAATACGGCACTATACATTGTACAAAATCACGAAGTGAAACACCAAAATGTGTGTAATGTGGGGACGCGCATCCGGCTAATTATAGAGGATGTATGATTGCTAAGGAAATTCAAAAACTCAGGAATAAAAATACGAAAAAATCCGAAAGAACCACGCCCAGTGAAAGCAGGGGGCAACCAAAAATAAAGCCAATAAATGTGGAAGGAAATTCTCAACCATATGCCACTAGCCCAACAAATACTCGTAAGGTAACTTATGCGCAAATAACTGCAAACAAAAATATAGTAACTAAGGAGCCAGATGAAAATTTGGAAAAAACCTTGAAACTGATACTTACAAAGGTTACAAGTATGGAAAATTCCTTTAAATCATTGAATAATCGGGTAAAAAACCTAGAAAGTACCTCGAAAGGGCTGTACTCGAAAACAAATACAAATGATGCCTAGTACACTCAATATATTATTATGGAATGCGAATGGACTGCAGCAACACAAAAACGAACTACAGGCAGTCCTTGAGCTGAGGAATATAGATGTGTGTCTCATTTCGGAAACACATTTTACTAAACAATCCAATATCAAATTTTGGGGATACAAAACTTATCATGCGATTCATCCTGAAAACAGTGCCAAGGTAGGAAGTGCAATTATAATAAAAGAAAATATTGAACACCATGAAGAAGCTAAATATGAGACAAAAGAAATACAAGCTACTGCTGTAAACATCAACATGAAAAATTATTCCTTTGTAATATCGGGAATATATTGCCCACCAAAACACTTACTGAAGAAGGCGCAATACTTAAAATTCCTGGATTCGTTGGGAAAAAAAATCATACTGGGTGGTGATTTTAATGCAAAGAACTCTGCTTGGGGTTCCAGATTAACACTACCTAGGGGAAAAGAACTGTATGGTGCAATTAAGGAAATGGGATGCGAAGTACGGTCAACGGGAAGGCCTACATACTGGCCAACTGATCCTAACAAAATACCCGATCTAATTGACTTCTTCATAATCAAGAACATCCCCGCTAATAAATTACAAGTAGCAGAAAGTGATGAGTTAAGCTCGGATCACTCTCCGGTAAGTCTAACCCTAAGGGAGAAAGTTGTGGAAAACACTGAAAACCCAGCATTAACCAACAAACTCACAGACTGGTTAAGCTTTAAACTTTGTATGGATGACAGAATAAATCTTAATATACCGCTAGGGATACCAGAACAGGTAGATAAAGCTACAGAAACATTCACAAAGGTCATACAAAACTCCGCATGGATAAATACTCCACAAAATAAAAAGAAAATAAAAGGAAACGGCTATCCGGCAGAAATTATGGAAATACTTGAAAAAAAAAGAAGGATGAGGAGAAAGTGGCAACAAACCAGAACCCCAATTGACAAAACGAATCTAAACAACATCACTCAACATTTAAGAAGGAAAATAAAGGAATATAAAAATCAGTCAGTACAACGGTATTTGAAAACATTAACTAATAGCATTAACTCCGACTATTCTCTATGGAAGGCTAAAAAAAAATAAAGGGACCTATAGTTCATGTTCCGCCAATAAGGAAAGGGGACGGAAGCTGGGCAAGAAATAAAGAAGAAAAAGTGGAAAGATTTGCGGAACATCTTGAAAACATTTTCCAACCACTTAATAGTCGGGCCGAGGAGTCATGGGAGGTGCAGCATATTCAAAATGAAAATGTAGATATAGATATGGAACCAACGTCGACTACTGAAATAATAAATGAAATCAATAACATAAAACTGAAGAAGGTTCCTAGGTATGATCTAATTATGGGAGAGGTACTTCAAGGAAGTGTACTTGGACCAATACTTTATTTATTGTATACTAGTGATCTTCCACTGATAGAAAACAACTAGATAGCAACATTTGCTGATGATACTGCCATCCTGGCTGTTGGAGACACTAACGAAGAAACAACCACGAAACTGCAGGTGGCAAAGTCGGTTCACGTAGACTTCACAAATAAAAGGATTGTATATAGGCCTATATTTATTGGCAATCTGCAAATACCATATTCCAATTCAGCCAAGTATCTGGGCATGACTTTAGATGCTAAATTTCGTTGGAAAACACATGTGAAGAAGAAAAGAGATGAACTGGATATACGTTATAGACAAATGTATTGGCTAATAGGAAAAACGTCTTCTTTGACAATAGAAAATAAATTATTGCTCTGCAGGCAAATTCTAAAACCTATTTGGACATATGGTGTACAACTTTGGGGGTGCACCAAACAAAGTAATATAAATATAATACAACGATTCCAGAATAAGGTGCTCAGAAATATTGTGGATGCACCTTGGTACATTAACAACAAAAACCTACATAGGGATCTAGAAATAGATAATGTAGTGGACGAAATTAAAAACATGGCACAGGGTCACGAAAGGAGACTACGGGCACATGTGAATATTGAGGCTTACAGGTTAATAGACAACTCAAATATAACAAGACGACTCAAAAGGATATAACCGTTTGAATTGGCATAATACTATAATAGAACAAAACTAAAATGAATCGCTGGATAAACTTTTAGTATCCTAAACAAATCAACAAAATAAAATTGCTTATTAGTCTTTAGACTAGATTGTAATAGTTAGTAGTATTGACATTCAAATATGGATGCTCATGCTCTAGGGAGGTTTTTTTAGTGGATTCGAGTTCCACACTACCACCAGGATAACGCTCGCGTTCCTCGTGGTGTCTATTGAGATTTTTACCTACCCACGCAAAAAAAAATAAAAAAAAATATGGCACCATAACGTGCAGACCAATCTAAATAGACAATTACAATTAGGCTTAAACCAATTTATTGTACGCTTTGATTATGTATATGGATGCATTGTCTTGTAGAAAAACGTAAAATTATAGTTCAATAAAATAATTTTCAACCGACACTATAGCAAAACGTTGGTCAATAAAGTAAAATATCGGTTTTCCACTTTTCCTTCCACCATGCATACATTTTCTTGCAAATTTCATGCGATTACCATGGTGAAGTTGTGCAGAGAAGCTGGTATTTTCGTTCTATTTTGCCATTGAAATCTATTACAATATTTGTTGTATAGGTCATTTGTGGACGAGTAATTTCAAATCTGTAATAACCTGACTAGTTGTAGATTAATGTCGCGATGCTAGTAATAAAATATTTGATATTTGGTGAAGCGTAAACTTTGTATTAATACAAAAATTACTACACTTTAAACGAGATTTATTGATGCGAACTATCAAATTTGTCTATAAATAAATTGAGCACTTTTTTCCTAAATAAACGTGCATGTAAACATGTGATTGAATGCGACTTAAGTAAACGATAAAATATAGATTAAAACGTTAATTTTTTAAAAAATTTGTATGCTTGTCTATAATTGATGTTCGCCCACTGTCCATACATAAAATATAAATATGTTTTTATTTCCATCGCGAGAGTTCGACGATTTTTAAATATTCTATAAAATTTCTTATTTATTTTATGTAAATGGAAGGAAATAAAATTATTAAATAATAAAAAAACGGAAGAGAAAAGAAGTTGCAAAAATAAAAAGTACGACCGGGAATAACTTTTAAAAATAATTTATACAAAAATTGGATTTTCTCATTCCACTTTAATGTTTTATTTATACTTTAATTAAAAGTTAACTTTTCACCTGTAACTGTATGAATTTAAATTTTAAGAGTTTGACTGTATTTTTATTTTACATTTTATCTTTCACAAAAAAATGGAAAGAAAAAAAAAATAAGTTATTACAAAAATTAAAAATTTATGTAAAATTAATTTGTGAAAATATTAATTTACTTATCCATCCCATCCATAAAAAGGTTTATTAAATGAATTAATGATTGATTTATTGGACAATTGGGGTGGTAACCATAAGTCATTTTGTATAAGAACATGATATAATTTTTTGATAGATGAAAATAACTACGAAAAATAAATAAAATATTTAATAATTCATAATTCCGTGCTCACAGAACTTCTGGTTATTCTAGCCGATGCGTTGCAGTTAAGTGTATTTCTTTAAGTTCATGTGGAACCCATAAAACGAGTTTTTTTTTCGCAACAAAATTGTTTTAAACACTTTATATTGTATAGTTGTGAGTAAAGATTCTTCAGAATAAAATTTAGCAAGACACAATCTTATTTTTAGGCTTGGTTACCAAATATAGCACTTAACTTTTAATGAGCTTGTGATGTGTAGGAATATAGTTACTTTCGGAGATACATTTGACGAATTATTCAAAAATTGTTTGTATGGAAGTTTCTATTTAAAATTATATCAAGTCAGAAGTAATGTAATTTTATTTCTATCAACAGCATTTGCATCTGACTATTAAACACCCATACCCAAGTGCAAATACAACTGAAGTAGCTTTGATCGATTGGAAAGAACATTTTATAAATTTTAGAATTTTCCTAAAAATATTGTGTCCTTAGCTCCAGGCAATTTTAAGATATAGGAAGAAAGTTTTTTATTTAAATTTTTATGGTTTTTTTTGGAATAACTCGTAAATACGAATAGTTTTATGAAGTTAAAATGTATGACCGACGTCTCTTACTTTTTGTGAAATGCATCATTAAATTTTATTATATCTTATTTAAAATTTTTATATTGTTCATGTAATTTTTTTGAAATTACTTACGAAGATTTCTAATGAGGATATGGAAATTTGGGAGATGTAATTTCTAAAAAATAATAATCATTTATATATTCAAGATTCTTGGAACATGGGAAATTTCGTATAATTTCTAATGTATAATGTTGTTGAAATTTTGTTAATGTGTTTATACATAATACGATTATATGAGCAGTTACTGCACAAATGACGGATAATCGTAGCATAGGGCCGTCTTATACTATAATTAGCTCTCAGCGCAACCGGACAATTTAAATATTTCGCAAACAAATTCAATGAAATCTTCTGTGTATCGGTTTATAATTATTTATTAGTAATTCCTATGGAAGTAGTTAATTTTCTGAAAGACAGATCGATATACCAATATTGTATAAATACATATTCCATTCACTTAGAAATTGTTTGCATATTATATATTAAGAGACATTCATTGAAGGTTCTTTGAGTTGGGAAATAGAATAGATGGGATTTTACCCGGCAAATATTCCTGTAATATTTCTAGTGTTTGAACTGTGATTTTGTTGTCAAATAACATATATATTAGGTTGTCAAATATCTCCCTTCCGCCTTTTTGTCTTTTGAATTTCGCGGCTATGTACAAAGCGCTACAGAGCTCGTATCTGGCAACACTGTACACAATTTGAAAGCTCTTGACATAACAAACAAAACGACGCTATGTATGATTAGTTTGGATATTGCGTTCAACAGTTATAGACGTGTAAACATGGAGTTCACTAACGCCGAAATTCGCGCTATTTTAAAGTTTTCCTTCGTTAAAGGCAAATCCGCTAGAGAAACGTTCCGTGAGATTAATGGTGTTTTGGGGGATGGTACTCTATCACTTCGAACCGCGGAGGAATGGTTTCGACGATTCAGAGCCGGTGAAAACGACACCATGGATAAGCCAGCCGGCGGAAGACCTGTGACGACAAATACCGATCAAATCATGGAATACATCGAGTTAGACCGGCATGTGGCATCTCGTGACATCGCCCAGGAGATGGGAGTTAGTCACCAAACCATTTTAAACCATCTGCAGAAGGCTGGATACAAAAAAAAGCTTGATGTTTGGGTACCACATGAATTAACAGTGAAAAATCTAATGGACCGAATTTCCATTTGCGAAATGCTGCTGAAACGGAACGAACTCGACCCATTCTTGAAGCGGATGGTGACTGGCGACGAAAAATGGATCACATACGACAATATCAAGCGAAAACGGTCGTGGTCGCAGGCCGGTGAATCGTCCCAAACAGTGGCCAAGCCGGGATTGACGGCCAGGAAGGTTTTGCTGTGTGTTTGGTGGGATTGGAAGGGAATCATCCACTATGAGCTGCTCCCATATGGCCAGACGCTTAATTCTACCATCTACTGCGAACAACTGGACCGCTTGAAGCAGGCGATCGACCAGAAGCGTCCAGAATTGGCCAAAAGAAAGGGTGTAGTGTTCCACCAGGACAACGCCAGACCACACACTTCGTTGATGACTCGTCAGAAGCTACGGGAGCTCGGATGGGAGGTTTTATCGCATCCACCATATAGCCCGGACATAGCGCCAAGTGATTACCACCTGTTCCTGTCCATGGCGAACGCCCTTGGTGGTGTAAAGTTGATCTCAAAAGAGGCTTGTGAAAAGTGGCTGTCCGAGTTCTTCGCAAATAAGGAGGGGGGCTTCTACGAGGGAGGTATTATGAAGTTGCAGTCTAGATGGAAACAGATTATCGAACAAAACGGCGCATATTTGAACTAAATCCGATTACTGTAACACTTTTTATAAAGCATTGAATAAAGAGCAAAAAGGCGGAAGGGAGATAGTTGACAACCTTATATAACAATAATTGCAGGTTAATTGGTGAATTCATACACTAACACTCACACGAATAGTAATTAACTAACTTGCCTTTAATGTATGGTTTGCAATTTACTTTTATTTCATGCAGTCAATATAGAAAACAAAATTTTTACATACTTAAAGTTAAAATTTTACAAATCCTCGTACAAATATAACGAAACATCTCACATACAATACAATATAACAAAAATATCAACAGGTTCAATTGACAAAAGTTGAGAAATGAATTATTCCCTAAATTCTCATATAAAAACCGTATATATTTATGAACATATGAACAATACAAATAAAATTCAGTTAACTTTCAATCAATCAAAAGTTTTATTTTCCTTCTGTTGTAATGTAATCGAATTGGATGATGAGGAGTACATTATTTATAAAAATCTATATAAATGTGTATATCTGTCATTTTTATTATCATCTGCAGAATTAAAGAGATTTTACTTTTTATGCTTTATGAATTGTTTTTTATATACACACACACATTTAACTTTGATAGCAAAATAAAAATAAATATAAAAAATTGTACTTTCAAAAGTTCAATTCTTTATTTTTATTATAGCAGTGTTTTTTTTCATTAAAAGGGAAAAACAAAAACTTCATTACATTACATAAAAAATGGCTTTTGTACAAATACGAATAAGATTGATTGTTCAGATTGGAATATCCAGAATCAGAATATATTTATTCAAGAAACTTATGATATATTAAAATTATAATTGATGTGACAACAACATAATAATAAAATTGATTATATGAAATACGTTAATTATTTCCTTATTCTATGCAGAAAATTCTTCTAAAACTTATACCCTAAATTGAGTCAAAAATCTGTGCATGCATGAATACATATGCAAAGGGTAGTTGTATAAATGTAGTTTTACAACCATTAATTAATTAATATTAATACATGTTTTAGTAATGTCTCTCGTGTATTTCCTAAAAGTTTACTATGAACATTTTTGTGTCTTACTAAGGTATTGATTTTACATTTTAATAAATTACAGAGGTTCATAAAATTAATACAATATTAGTACAGTCAGTGGCACAGCGGATGGAATTCATGACAGTTGGTCTTGCAATGTACGGATTCAATTCACGAAATTGACATAAGAGAAGGGTCGGTAATTTACTGAAATAATATAGTTCAACTGACAATAAGGTACTATATTAGTGTATACGAGTACAGCGGACGGACTTGGTCCTATATGTACGAGAAGATAAAAAATACCTCGACGCATTATTTATTATGCTAAATTGTATCGTATTTGAATTCTCAAGTTTCAACTGCAAACTCAATTAATTTCAGGAAAGAGAAGAAAAACGGGATTAATAATTAAACATAATATTTAATACATTTATATTAACACAGTATTCATACGAATCTAGCAGTCCCCGATAGTAGTGAAGAATAAACAAATTGCTTTATATTAATATTCGATTTTTAATTTCAGTTGAATAATTTTTAATACGAAAAATCAGATCCTATATATGGATCAACACACCAACCCATGCGATTCTGGAGATAATGTTTCATCATTAGAACAAACTTTGACAAATCCTTACCGCTATATATTGCAAGTAAAGGCTGGTAAAATCAGTATTTATTCAATTTAGATAGTATGTACAATGTAGAGACCCAACCTGGCATGCATATTCATACGTTTAACGAAACCAAAAACATCTCATTATAAAGCACTATTTTTAGCACAAAATCAATTGTTTGCGTAATTGCATTTAAAAAGAATTTACATTACAATTCATTTTGATCGATAAGCAACTCTAACCAAAATTACACGTACAAATAAACAATAACCTAGAATATAATAGTAAAATTAATTGAAAATTTATTTTATATGTAGTCAATTAAATTGTAATTAGATCGTTTCTATCACAGAATTTATTATATTTGTATATATATTAAAGCTTATAAATGGTTTTCCATTAAAGTCGCTCTCTAACTTAAAATTTGGAATAAAATTGCAAATAGAATATTAATGAATTTTTTCCATGGAGACAATATTTGATACCATTAAATAAATAGGTACATATATGGGATGTCATTCCCATTCCATTCAATAACCTACAAGCAGCAGCGTCGTTACATATGACATGGATTATTAGAACCCAATTCGAGATGAATCTGACACATACACCTGACGATAAAAGTAATTCGTTCAATGTTGTCTTGCAATACATATAACCCTATACAAAAAAAAATGAACTGTGACTATATGATCTATATTTCTCAAAATAATCGATTCATTAAACTGGTTTCATTATAGCTCATGAATGATTGATCGCTGCTTTGTTAACGAGTTCCTTTGACAGTAACTGTAACTTTCTACATTGTTTTAAATGGAAACAAAATAACAGTCAATTTTTCTGTATACATCGACAATTGTTAATTTTGGTTTGCATTAAATTCATATATAAATTCCGCAAATTTGCTAGTTAACAAAGTCATTCAACTAGAAATAGCAAAATTGTCTAAAAAAAGCTGCCTAAGGAAGGAAGGTTTGGCATGGCGGTAATTTGAACGGCATTAAAATTCAATATTTATATAAAAATTTGGGAAATTGTACATAGTTTTTAATTTATTTCAATTGAATATTCGAGAGTCCTTAATGTAAAACTATGCGCAAATAATATACAAATTCAAATTTAAATGCACAAATATCTGTGTACGTGAATATGTAAATGTATTTATGCATGGATGCTTTGAATAAATGTTGAGTGTTGAATTATTATTATTACATATTACAATTGTATATATATATTGAAAACTTATAGAAGACTTTCAATTTGTATTTCATTTTAAATGTTTTATCTGAATTTATATGTTATTTGGAAATTTGTGCGACGAATATCGCAATATATTCAATGCTATGTTATTGAATTAATATTAATATAACAAATTTTTGTCACTTCTGTCTATATGCATCATTTAAACGCATGAATATCTCTGAAATGTATGTGGGGAAGATAAAAGTTTTAAACATAATTTTATTTACATGAACGTTATGTTTTATTGATGCCAATAATTATATTTATAAACATTTGTACTGTAATTAATTCTCTTCTTGCATTTAAAATTTTGGGTAACTATACTAAAAGTCTCTAAAAATAATACACGCAACATGAATCTGGATTGTAATATATATAGATCCATCCTCAAACAAAGTCTAAATAATAGTACCCAATATCTATCTGAAAGTTGAAATAAATGAACTATAGCATTACATATTTTATCATATAAATTGTAAAATTTATGTAATTATTTTCTGATAGTGTTATTTGATGGCTAAAATCACTGAAGGAACGTTGTGGTATAAAACAGGATTTTTTATGGTCCAAAATTTCAAACATTAGCTCCAGATTCTGTTGCTAAATTTCTGTACGAAACAACAACAGAATAGCTCCGCTTAAACTCCTGTAACTGTAACATATTAATTTTATATTTAAAATTCAATTTAGTCACTCTGCAATTTTTTGTGGGATAATTTTTTATCAATTGGGCAATATCTCTGAAAGTTGTAAATTGTCATTAAAACTTATTATGCAAATTCTATGAAGAATTTATTAAGTAATCTTTGTTATCTTAATTAAAGTATAGGTGTGTTTCATTTTTAAATTGAAAACAAAAAATATGCCGTCAAAATTGTAGAAAACTACTACTATTTTATTTAAAAATTCATTTACAAATTTTACTTAATTTATTTATAATCTAATAAAATCTAAATTTAAAATAATTTCAATGACGATTGACGAAAATATGCATCAGAAAAGAAATGTTGCCAACAGAATAAAATTTTTTTGCTAGGTTTTTGGAAATTCCACATAATGTGAACGTTTAAGAATTATTAATTAGATTGCATAATATTTATGAGACATGTGTTGCAAATTTTTTGATCGAACAATTATTGTTTTCATTTATCACCTGACTTATCAAACAACCCTTGTGTATAGACATGCATTTAAAAAATAAGAGATTGATAGTTATGTGTATTGTGTAATTATTTGTTTAGTAAAAATTAAATATCGTATAATAAATCAAGTTTTGTTAAAAAAAATATAATATGTATAAATAATACACCACACACAAACGCATAGCATCAATAATCACATAAACAAACTATAATCAATATTCATAAATTCTGCTTAAAATCAATCAAATTGATAGATTGATTTCTGAATATATATACGCAGGGTGTTTTTTAAGCGTGATAAAACTTTAAATACTATAATCTGATGTGTCAAAACTTCTGTCATTTTATTTATTATATGTTATCCGATGCACAAAACTGCAGTCATATATATAATATATGTAAAGCGTATATATCGTGATGGAAACAAGCTGGATGTTTAAGATAAAAATAAAATTATTTAATTATATATTAAACACAGTTTGTGCTTTATTCAAATCATAAAATTTTATCGTACGCTTAAAAAAATACCCTTTAAATACCATCCATAACTTTATTTATTTATATGTTTGATGTATACAAATATATAAAATATAATAATAATAATAATAATAACAACAACAACAACATACCTTTTCCAATATCATCAACTATTTTTACATTTTCCAAATGATCAATTCCGATTTCAATCCTATATGGTACGTGTAAATTGGCTGCAATTGCTAGCGGTAATCCCCATTCGTTGCCTGTGTAAAGTAAAATAAAATATAAAATATGTACATTTGGAAATGGGGAAAAAAATATATAATAGTAAATATTCGCGCGGTTATATACTTTTGCAAAAATATATGGTCTAAGCTATAAAAAGAATAAAACATCCACATGGGAAATATTCTATATTTATATTTAATATCCGTATATACCAACAAATATAAAAAATTTAATACTTCATATAAATGTATAGTTAAAAGGATATATAATAGCTTTAGCGTGAGATCAAAATTGATTTTCATGTGAAAATGATTAAAGATTAAATAATTGATTTATCATAAATAGAAATATTACACTATATAGGGTAAGCGTGTCCAAACTATAACATGTAAGGATAGAGTGAGACCTTTGGTTCCTGAGATATGGGGGCTAGAAGTTATCATATAGATGAATACGCAAATCTTCAGAAATATAGGAATATTCACTGAAATACACGAATGTGTAACTTCTATAAAGGAGAATAATGTTTACAGAGACTTGACTAATATTTAGAAAGCTATTTGGGGCGGAGGAAAGGGGGCATCAGGAATATTTTGAGTATAGGCATTTCAGATTAAATTATCAGCATTGGATTTGCAATCGATAAGAAACTAAGGTAGTCTTTCTGGTTAAAGGCAATCCAACAGAAGCTAACAGAAATATCTTGGCTCGAAATTCAGGTAATTCCATAGTTACTAACGAAAAATATTTGTTCCATAAAAAAATTAAAAACAAGATAATTTTTTGTACTAGGTCTTGTCCCACCAATCAAATCAATTAACTCTGAAACTTTCTCTATTCCACCAAATTATTGACGAAAATAGAATTACAATAACCATTTCTCGTGATACTGTCAATTTATTGTCTTCCATGTTTTTAAAGAACACAATGATATAGATGACACTATAATAATTCAATTCCAAAAATATCTTCCGTAAATTGCCGGATAAAAAACATTTTCGCCTGAGGTGGGTTCAATAGTATGTTTTTATATCCCAACTTTTTAACCGCAAATGCGAATCCATTTAAAAATCTATTAAATAAATCATACTCCACCAGAATATTTCTATATCATCTTGAAAAGTTGCTAGCGTTATTCCAATCCCAAAGGGATGAAATGTAATCTGATTTTATAAATTATCAAGTAATTGACGTTACATTTATACTTTCAAATGTTATGCAGAAAATTATAAGTCACAAACTAGCGAACTTACTTATCTAGAGGTCAATAACCTAATTAAAGATCGGCAGTTCGCTGGTGTCAAATATAAACGCCTACAGGATAATATTGATAAAAGTGTATGTGAACTTTTGAGAATCACAATTTCACAAGTTGTATCATTAGATATTGATAACAGTTTTGATAGAATCATGATTTATGGTTTGGTTGGATACTAATATTATATTATGTTAAGATCAGAATATTTTCTAATTCACGTAATAGTTCAGTACTTTCATCTCTATGCTTTGCTTAATTTTCATCAATAATTTATAACCAGAAAATATACTAATCCCATTCATTGTACTATCCCTGTACTGATGACAGTATACGCTACATTTATTGCATATGGTATGTGTATATGTTGAAAAAAGCAACTTAAAGTATTTCGAAATAATTCCTTAATTCTGAATATTTAACTGCTATTTATAAAGCTTTTGTTGGACCACTCCTCCATTTAATATTAGCTGCTTTAATTGCATTTCTTTGAAAATTCATAGATTGAATCCAATAACGAGCAGTTTAACTAATTAATAATGAATCGATTATAAATTTTATTAATTAATATAGGACCACATCAAATCATAAATGCTCTAATGCATTAACATAGTTTTTCTTATAGTTATAGCACATAGTTCCAGAACCTCACCTATTATCTAAAAACTTTGCTTGAACTATATTTGTAGATATGGAAATTGCTTCTGTTCTAAAACTACAAAACTGTGGAACAAGCTTCTTTTCTTTTTTATTCCATTCACGAGATTTTTAAAATCACTTCAATATATTGTATAACAACACAAAAGAAGCTTCTATTCATATCTATAAGTGATTCGGGTAAGAAAACTATATTGCAATTCAATATTGTTTTTGATATTATTTTTCCAAGTTATAAAAATAGAAGAAAATAACTTGAATGCTGCTCGAGTACATTCACATTTCATTACAGAAATATTTACAACTTATTAAACATTTCAGTTCACACTTTCATGACCATTTGATTGTAACTGTGCTTTTAATTTCATCATTTCATCGTTTTAAGGATTCTAGCACGTTTTATTATAATACAAATGAAGGTCGTTCAGGTTATTATTTACCTTTTCTCTGTGGTGTTTTTAATAGCATAATATCACTTTATTCCACAGAAACTTCATTTGAATTCAAATTTTCGCTGCTTTTGATTCTAACTGCATATGCAAAATACCATATATTCTCTCCATAGTATAATAATTTCTACAGTTTTTCATTTTATTCAATTTTTACTAAAACTATTTTGTTCTTTCTTCTTTTTTATCCCATTATAGAGAGATCTGTGCATAGATATTGTAAAGAAATATGTATACGAAGATATTATACATTTCCATATAAAAAATAATCTTAGAATAACAGTAATTGAGTTGCAAAGATAGTATATGATACTATGTCAGTGGTGTCTCGTGAAATATTTAGGAATGACTATTCATGAATTAAAAACGCCTGTGTATTTATTATATTATTTATGTTTTTCAAATAACAAAACAATTACTGTTCAAATTAAAAAAATCTTATTTCAGAGAGAAGAAATAATGTTAACCGTCATATCAAACTGGTTCGCCCAAAAAATTGCAGCTAGCGTAGTAAAAATAATAAAATATGGATGCGGATGTATTTAACAATTCACCAATTGTTCTGAAATTATCGAAAAAGAAGATGCGTTTCCTTAATTCCATTATTTTTAAAAATGTAAATAACATTTTTTTTTATTACTTCTATGCTTTATTTACAACTATCTTTTTACATAATGATATATAAATATAAACACTAATAGATATTCAGTAAATTATTTGATGATGAAAAAAGATATGACCCGTGAAGATAAAATCCATTGAATTCAGCCTCCTAATTTCTTAACTTAGTTATTAGTTAAATTATAACAACATAGAATTTTTGTACTACGGCTACTAATCTATAAATCGTGTAGCCAGGTCCAACGGCTTATATCTTTTTAATCTTCTGGTTTGGTTGTTGTTAACTAGCAAATTATTTACCAAGATGTTTGGATGCACTTTTAATCTGTTGTAGTAATTTTTGCTAAATTTTCCAATTGCTTCCTTCACAGAACATATTTTTAAGTTTTGTTGTATGGTTGAGTTTCGAACATACCAAGGCGCATTAACGATTGCCCTTAATACTTTGGATTAAAATCTTTCCAAAACTTCAACGTTTGACTTACTTGTAACCCCCCATAATTCGATTCCGTACGTCCATACGGGTTTCAAAATACATTTGTAAAGTATTACCTTATTCTCCAATGACAATTGCGATTTTCTGCCCAATAACCAGTACAAATTGTGAAATTTCAATCTGAGTTGCCTATTTTTGATGGTCACATGTTTCTGCCATGTTAATCTTCTATCCAAATGGATGCCCAAGTATTTTGCCGAAACGGCCTGTGGCAGTGTTGTACCGTTCAATTTCACCATCGGGCAGGTGTCCTTTCTGGTGGTGAAAGTAACATGAACAGATTTACTTTCATTTGCCCTGATCCTCCATCTTTTCAACCAGTGTTGTATTTTATTTAGGGAATTTTGTAATTTCACCGAAGCAATTTGAGCATCCATACTTGATGCCAGGATGACCGTGTCATCAGCAAATGTTGCTATCATTGTGTCGCTATCAGTTGGTAGATCCGCCGTATAAAGTAGATACAACACAGGTCCCAAAACACTGCCCTGACGTACTCCAGAATACATTTCTGCAAATGATTTGCATTCTTCATGATGTTTAACCATAAATTTTCTATTGATCAAGTAGGCCCATAATATTTGATAATAGTGGTGTGGTAGCATTACCTTAAGTTTATACAGTAAGCTGTCATGCCAGACTTTATCAAACGCCTGCGTGATATCGAGGAATGCCGCCGAACAATATCTTTTAGCCTCCAGATCCTTACCAATCTTATCAACCAGCCTGTGTACCTGTTCTATTGGTGAATGTTGTTGACGAAAACCGAATTGATGATTCGGTATTAATTTGTTTTCCATTAATATCGGTCTTAATCTTTTCATGAATAGCTTTTCAAATACCTTTGACAGCACCGGTAACAAACTAATTGGTCTGTAAGATTCGACCATATTTAAATCTTTACCCGGCTTTGGAATCATTATGATTTGAGCCGTTTTGCATTCAACAGGAAAATAGTTCGTTCATAAAATGGCATTAAATATATAAGTAATGTATTTTATACCCTTTTGCGTTGATTCGATTAAAAGCTTGCCGCCTATCATATCATGACCTGGTGTTTTCTTGTGGCTAATTTCCCTATAAATAGTGTGTTGAACCTCCTTTATAGTGGAATTTTTTATTGGTCGAGCCATTTGAAAAGGCGTTTGTAGAAATCTGATTATTTCGTTGTTTTCATATTCAGTAATCAGGATAAGGTATAAAAGTATTTCGAAGATGTTCGACAAACGCTGATGCTTTTTCCTTATTACTCTTTGCCCATTCACCATTGTTCATTTTAATTAGTGGAATATGTTGTTGAGGACGTTTCAATCCTCTAGTTGCCTTCCATAATGAATAATCGGTTAATTCAGTAGCTGTTAAATTTCGTAAATAATTTTGAATGGAATCATTTTTTATTTTATTTAGTAGTATTTTTATTACCTTGACTGCCCTATTGAATTTCATTTTATCCGTTGGAGACCTTGTATGTTGCCAAGTCTTTCGAAGTTTTCGTTTTTCTTCGATCTTTTCTTTTACAACATGAAATTTTAAACTTTGCTCAATTTTTGACTGAATTTTAACAATTATTTCATATTCTTTTATTCCATAAACGAACAAATGATTTAACACAGTTGAATAATTTAAGTAATGCAATTAATAAATTTAACTTGTAAATTTTGCTAATGGAATCTGGCATTTTACGAATGATTAGTATAAATGAACGTCAGTCAATGTGCCACATAACACAAGTATTACATTTAGTAAACAAAACGAAAGAAACATTTTTTAAAAATAATTAAACTTTTATTATTTTAAATTTGTCACAATAGAATCTGGTTTTGTAAAGGTTGGTTAAAATTATCAAACTAAATACGAATCGTTACACAATATAAAGTTACAGTTAGACACACATAATTAAATATTAGATAAGAAGAATTGTTACAGTTTCATTGCGTCTACAGCCTCTGCCTAAACATTCGTGAATTTTGAGTATGAAATATTTTCAGCTTTGGAACATTGAATCACGCATGAATCATGAATGTATACATGTATTTTATTCCTATATTCGAACATTTTAAGCCACGCCCGTATATAATGACTCATATGCTGATTTGTAGCTTATTTACTGCACTTTCCACAACTTAGGTTGGTTATTTTAGAGTTTAGAAGTTAGACGATGCTGTCGGTATCGTTAAACATATGTATGATTCTGCTCCTGCATTAATTAATCACATAATGGAATTCACTAAAGCGAAACGTTGTATAGGGTATATGCAAACGAGTACGTTACGTCTTAGAAAAACCGGAACTTACTTCCTAAAAATCCAATAAATAATATGAAAGTTTTAATTTCAAGTAAGTTTATAATAATTACAACAGCAATTCAGTGAATACATTGAATACATATGAACTCCACTGATACAAATATACGTTATATTAACTATATAATCATATAATGCAAATGCAATCCAATATAATATGATAATTTATAGAGAAGATGTTCATCCAAATAGCTGTATTATATTATCCAATATAACATTTCAAGAACGAAATGAAATTTATCTTGTCAGTTAAGTTACAAGTGTACCTATAGCTACTATTGTATGAAGAAATAAATGTAACTTTTTTAAATTATTGTGAATAAATAAGTTTTAGTTCTAAATAGAAAATTCCTGTAGTTTCGTCGTCTGTCTTGAGTTATTTTCATAAAAGATTTTTATGCTGTAATTACATGCATAATTTTCTAGACGTCTAAACACATATTTACATATTTTTTTTTATGAATGTAAATAAATTTTCTATATATTTTTAAATTGTTATTTTCAAGTGCATTTTCTTTGTATAATAGACAACATAGAGCTATATATGAAACAGAATATAATTTCTTTGAACGTATTTCAATTCATATCAGTTAAGTTGATAAGTTTAAATTTTATTTTATATATATATTAGTTAATTTCATATACAGAAAAATTCTATTTGAATTATATCATTGTATTTGTTGACATTCTAAAGACGATATATATATTTTCATGTTACTATGAGGATTTTGTAAATTTTATTCAATTATATTATTTTTATGTATAAATATTCGCTATTGATTTGGAATTCACACATAAAATAATATTTAATGAAAATTGTTCAAGCAGCATAAAACTATCTCATCATCATATTATAGTTAAAAATGAATTCAGAATAAAACACATATAATTGGATATTATTTTCGATATATTCACTCCTATGAATATAGAAAAAGGATTATGCATGAGCGATAATGTGCATAAAATAAGTAGTAGAGAAAATTTCGCATTCACAATTACTTTTAACCGGTAAGACTCTGGGCCTAAGGAAGGCGAATTGTGTAGCAGAGCATGTGAGCATGTCAGTCCCTTCATTACCCACAATACCATTATTAGGCCGATAAACACACAAATATGACATCGTTGCACAGTGATATTTTATTTATTATAGCAATACATTCGTTTAACAACAACGATGTTATTGCTGTCTTGTTGAGTTCGTTCCATCAGACTTACTATTGCCGGGTTTCAATATTTTAATAGTATATTTTACAATCGCTGCAACGTGCAGTTGGAAAACCATGGTGCAAGTATCCATATAGGCATATGCGAGCAGATATATTCGTAACGTAAATACCGATAACGGCAGACGTCACCAAGAAGGACTTGCTTTTGTATGCCACAAAAGTTTCCCCAATGCGGCAGTGTTTTATTCACATCGAAATCTTCTCTGGAAGGGATTTGCAATTTGAATTATGATTTTCATACCTCCTGACAGACACATTCATTACGAGAATTTTTCTAATGACACATTTCGCGTAATCGATAACCATTATTCGGTGTAGATTGTAAGCGATCGAAGAAGTGGTGCGAACAACCCCCGTAATTGATTTTAACCGAATTTAAGCATATCCGTTGCCACCATTAAATAGAAATACAGCATATCATTGGCTTGTATCGTATCTATTTTGCTTTCATTTGAATTATTTTTATATTGAATATAACATAGATAATACTTCAACATGTGTGTGACAGCCTTGGATCGTCTTGGAACGCAACTTCCGTGATCCATACTTATCATTCTTTTTTCGAAGCATATTGCTGTGCATCTATCAGGTGAGTAATTCCTGATATCGATAAAAATACGCCTTTAGCTTAAGTACACTATTTTATACCCTTTTGATAAGCAAACTACGGATCAAGCGGTTATGCCTTATTTCTAATAGAAATTTCTATCAACCTTACTAGAATTTAAGCATATAAAACGTGAATCTTATATGTATAAATAGAAAAGACAGAAGGTTCAGTATATGTTCGTCTCCACGATGTAGGTATATATATCCCAAAGCAATACACATGATTTGTATAAAATGGAAATAGAACATCAGCTGCTATCTGTAAAGTACCAGGAAAAATTGCATCTGTATACCCGCGAAATTTATCGCCAACTGATTTTATTCAATGCTTATCAATACCTCTGTGGTTTCCCACTTAGAACAGAAATCATCGTTTAATTTTGATTTATATTGTATATCATTCGCATTTTTTTTTGTTTTAAGTCATATTTTGCTCTTAGTGGAGCTTTTATGTCATCTAATAAACCTTTCATTACAACCAAGTTGGTAAATTACTCTCCCATGCGGAGTATATAACAATTTACCAATTGTGTACTGTACTGTAATTAACGAAAGATAGATGTTTTCATAATACTATTATTTTTATATGGATGATTAGCCAATAGTTATGTGTGTGCAGACATTGTTAATCTTTGAATAGCGTCCAACACCATATTTTCAAAGATATCCATTTTTCTTTTTATTCCATCAATGACAAATGGTTACCCAGCAGAAAAACTTTAGTATTAAAATAAATACCGAAAAATTTCCAATTACAGTATTAAAATATCGAAAGATTCACCATGTAAATAGTGGGATTTGAACCCGCTATATTTCATGATTAATATATATAATATATATATATATCGGCGCTTATGCAACTGCGCTACCGAGTGTTTATCATTCGCATGCACTACCATAAATTGCGGGTTCAATTCCCACTATTTCCATGGTGAATCTTTCGATATTTTAATACTGTAATTTGTCTGCTGTGGGTGACCATTTGTTCGTTTATGAAAAAAAAACGGGGACTTTTGAAAATATGGTATTGGTTGCTGCTCAAAGATTAACAATGTCTGCACACATACACATCACTATGGGCTTCACAGCCATACAAAAAATAATAGAATTATGGAAACATATATTTTTCGTTAATTGCAGTACAATTGACGAATTGTTTTATACTATAGTAGCTCCACTTGGACCTGCAGTGGCTGAAATACATTCTGGATTATATAGGTTACACACACAAATATAAATAACAACTTATACGCATTTTCCATGTTGATGGCATTAAAAAATTATTGCTTTCAAATATGAATACATTTGCATTTGCTATTCATCAGCGTAATCTTCTAATCTGTATATTAATATAAAATGTACACGATATAGAGAAAACCATGTTAAAATTCTCGCCTAGAATGATTTTCTTTTATAATATTATATATATTTATTTTCATTAAATTAATCTAATTTATTAGCACATTATTATCAATTTTATATATAAACGACTCTATTTTCTAAATTGGTTTAAGATATCATATCTGAAATTCACATAGAATTCTAAAGTCACAAGAGAATTCGTGTATATATTAATATAAATTGTAGTATATATGTACAAAGGAATCACTTGAAGAATCATTATATATATAATGGCATATATATTATTTCATTTCAATAATAATATATTATATAAAATATAATATATATAATAGGTGTATTAGTATGAAACCGCCTTTTTTTGTTAAGAAAAACACTGTCTGTTGGAATTATTGGAAATAATTTTTAATTGAATATAATTACCATCACTAGCTTTTGGCAATTTTTTCGCAATTTTTGAATACCATCAAAGAGAGTGAGAATCGAGTTATTTTTGGACATTTCCATAACATCGATCTGAAAATCTTAACAAGAATTTCGTAAATTTTGGTTAATTGATTAGTTGTATCGTTTATGATCTCACCAAATACTGAGATATCTAATCCACTACTTTTTGAGCACAGAACAACACTGCCTGCACTTTAGTTCGCAGATAAAGCATGTTCACCATAAGCTACGACAAGCATGTGATGACTTTCAACACTAGTTTTCCACAAATATAAAACAAAAAATAACAAAGCTTGCCGCAAACCACAATTTTCTGACACAAAACAAGACATTTTCCACTAACGAAATTGTTTACACTATATTAGCTTATTAAATACTGATGCAAGAAGAAGATTAGAGAATATATTTTAAATACGCCGCTACAACGATTAATCCGTGAGCCGGTGGTTTCATATTAGTATACCTATGTTGTACATATAAGATTTATTATATATGAAATTTGAAATGACTATAAAAAGGAAGAAATATTTGAAAAATTTTCATTTAAGATATTGCGTATGTTGAATGTGTGTGTGTGTGTATCTATTTGAATAGGGTAAATAAGGGACAAAAGTATGTATGTATATGTATATAGCATAAAAATTTGTCGTACACAACACACTTTGACCTTTTTTTAGATAGATGTCTTCTTGCCGAAAATAACAGTAAATGTGTTACGACCAGGAGCAGCTTCTTTATTTAAAATATTTTGGAAAAGTAAGAATTATTGTTGTTTTGATATAGTCACATTCTGAAATACACAAAAATATATACGATGATATTTTCTCATTATTGTATTTGCAAAGGTTCATGCATATTCTAACACATATGCTAAACAAATTCGTCTAAATATTCCGGTATTATACCGTTTCATTCCGGAAAATCGATATTACAACTCAACCGAGACGAAGGATATGCCTAATCATTTGATATACATTATCATGAATGGCTAATCTGAGTTCTATGTTAGCTCCTTGAAAGCTATATACACTCCATAGTCTATATGTGACCCGTTGTCAATGGGTTCCAATGTTAATTTTCATAATTTGGTGCTATTTAACCTTTTTTTTTTCTGGTGGAAGCATATTTGAATACATTTGATGCCATTTCTAACTACTAACTTGGGGCAGGATTCTAAAATAAAAAATTATTTTAATTATTGTGGCACATAAAAGATTATGCAAGACTTCTTAATGCAAATAGAAGAAATCTTCTGTGTTTTAATGACACCACTGTATTGGTTTTCTATTTGTCACAAACTCAATGCGGTTGACAAAAGTAAGAGTTTTAATTATCTAGATTATATATTCCCTAATCCAACACGAAATAAATTGAACCATCAAAAGTAAGTACGAGTAAGTTGATTCCGAATTTTTGCGGGTAAAGCTCATAACCTTACATTTGTCAATGTTTAAAGTTAATCTTTCGATTTTGCACAAATCTTTGTGTCTCGTTTGTGTACAATTTTTATAATTTTAGTGTATATGATACAAATCTACATGTCTAATATTTGATTTGAATATCATTTAAAATTCGATAGATAATTTATTATCCTTATTTCATTGTGAAATTCTATAATGAATGAAGAAAAAATTCGATGAGTAAGTTAGTTCCTGTCTGTGACAGATTGTTTTTTCGATAATACAATAACATCCATTTAAACCGGATAAGCACGCAATGAAAATTTGGTATGGATATGTGATAGCTTTACCTAATCACCCATATAATAATAATCGAAGTTGGAAAACATCTATCTTTCGTTAATTGTAGTACAATTGGTAAATTGTTATATACTCCCATGCTGAGTAATTTACCAACTTGAATGTAATGAAATGTTTATTAAATGACATAAAGCTCCACTTGGAGCAATATAATGACTTAAAAAAAAAAAATTTGATCGTGCAGTAACAGTTATCCATTGAAATGTATACAATATATCGATCACGAAGAACCTCAACGAGGAATAATTTTAGTGCAGAAATGTGTAGAAGAATTGTGCCAAACGTTTGAAAGAACCGCAACAGTTATTATCAACAAATACAGCACGACAAGAGAATCGATATATGGATAATTAAAATAAATTATCAGATCAGATGGATCATGCATTTCATGTAAAACATAAACCAAACCGATGACCAATGACACAATAATTAGATATATTATAATAATAGCTCGGTAGCGCAGTTGCATAGCGCCGAAATATATATTATAAATCATGAAATATAGAGGGTTCAAATCCGCTATTTTTCATAGGAAATTTTTCGGTATTTATTTTAATACTAAAAATTTTCTACTGGGTGACCATTTGTTCGTTGATGGGATAAAAAGAAAAACGGATATCTTTGAAAAAGAAAAACGGATATCTTTGAAAATATGGTGTTGGACGCTATTCAAAGATTAACAATGTCTGCACACACATAACTATGGCCTAATCACCCATATAAAATTAATAGTATTATGAAAACATCTACCTTTCGATAATTACAGTACAGTACAGTACACAATTGGTAAATTGTTATATACTCCCATGCGGAGTAATTAACCAACTTGAATGTAATGAAAGGTTTATTAGATGACATAAAAGCTCCACTAGGAGCAAAAATATGAGTTAAAAAAAAAAAAAAATAAAAATTATTAAAATAATAGCTTCTAAAATAATCTATTTCACTTTGAGTCCTTTATGTGGAATAGCCATAAAATAAAAGTACGTCGCAGATTATTTCTGAAGGAACTAGTGAATGCGATAATATTACCTAACATACAACAGGGAATCACCAAACATTTGTCCAAATCTGACGAACTACTTGAGAATCCATGTATCCACCGTAAATATGTCTGTTCTCAAGACAGTGTTTCATATCTCATCTTCAATGGGGGGTTGCACTTGGGTATGTTTACTGGTTACAATAAAATATTGTGCATTAGATTTTTTTTTCCTTTTTAAACATTATTCAAAAGTTATCTAATTAATTGAATATAAATGTATGACTGCCTCTATATTTATTTCGTTGGCTGTGCGAGTGTGTATATGTGTGAAAATAAACTATTTTATTATGAATATTCGTAAATGTATTATAAATAAATGTGATCTTTAACTTTTTCCGGAAAAAAATATAATAAATAATGAAAATATATTATTTGAAAGTTTTGGTGTCATCTTTTTACTATGTAAAATATATAATGACACACCCATCCCATTCCCATCAGAGACGATTTTTTTTATATATTAATATTTTATTAGTTCCATTTCCATCTTATATTTACATTTTTTCAATTTTATTTATTTTCCTTTATTTTTTCATATGATTTTTCCAGCAAAAATATTAAGAATATATTCGTTTTTTTTTTTTTAGTTAAATAGTGCTGTGTGTATATTTTTGAACATATAATAAAACACGTGTTACAACAATAACATATAAAATATGTGATATAAATCTCGTATCTTGTGAATTTATAACATGGTTTTCCTATGTATACAAGGAATATGTCAGGAGTCACGAAAACTTTATTTATAAATAATCTTTTACCCATGTGTATGTGATTGTGTTTGGGTCAGAAAAATAAACGGAATGGATAATGAAAAAAGCAAACAACTCCCCTAACACATTTCCTCACTCGAATAATTATTATTAAAATAAATGTTAAGCGTTTCAAATTTAATGTTGGTTCTTTGTTCTTTATAAATTTTTCAACCGATCCACAAAAACTAGAGTTACTTAATACATAGCATTTTTGCTTCCACAGCTGCTGAAGGTTGTTGTTATGAAACTTTGACAGTGTGTTAAGGTCGGTTCACAAAACATATAAGCAAGCAATATATGGCGTTGCTAGTTCCAAATATTAGCAAGTCATTTCGGTTACTTTTCGGACAGTGTGTGTATAGTTCTATCATTTATATGTTTTTTGTCTATTTATCGGTTTGATCTATCTGATGGGTATGATGTAAGCAATAGATTAAGTTTTGTTTTAATTTTATTTTTCATTTTATCTAATTCAGGATTTTTTTCCTTCCTTCCTGCCATCCTTACCCAATATATGAAAATATGGAACCACAACTCACTTGAACTGCGACAAAAAAAATTGATTGCTCCCCTACCAACGATTTGATTACTTAAGACATATATACGGTACATTAGTTTTGGAATAATTCTTTTAGTAGGGTATTCATTTAAACAATGCAATCAAGCCGGTATATTATACCGAATGTCTGAGTGTATAATTCACCAATTGATCTGTAATTAAGCGTTTTTTATTCGATCATTTTTATATTAAGCTGAATATAAACATTATAGAATTTGGGGGGAGACATTGGTTAATCTCTTAATTCGTTTTTTAATTTCATAAACGAACAAATAATTGTAATTAAAATGAGTAATTTTCTATATTAATAATACGGAAAAATCTGAATGGAATGACAGAAACACATGGGCATCCTCTAACATAATATATATGAACACTTTATATGAAGGACATGAAAACAAATGCGTTATGTTATCAGTTTGGTCATTTGGTGGGATTTCAAAAGTATTGTCTATATTGAACTTTAACCATGCAACCAAACGATCAATTCATACATTCAACAACTAGCCAATCGGAACAATGTAATGCAAGAACAACTACCAGAATTGACAAATCGACACCGCCAGGCCACACACATCTCTGGTCACTCGTCAAAAATCATATTGGAACTAGGTTGGGATGACCCTAGCCAAAAAAAATGGTAAAGGGTCATCAAACAAAATGGACAATACATTACTTAATAAAATTATTTCATTTTATCAAAAAATTGCGTTACGCTTTCTTTAAAAAAAATCTCAATTTATTAGTTGTCAATCCAATACTACTTATCTATGACAATTGTTTCTCCACAGACGACACACTCAAAAAACACAAGAACTAATTCTTTAAAATTATTTTTGAACATTTCCAATAACAATATAACTTATGATTAATATAATGATCTTACATCATAAAAATTTTGTAATAGGTAAATCAGTAATCGAAGTATTCAAATACAATCACCAATATAAAAGAAACTTATCAACTATATAATAATATTTGATGCTTCGCCTAAGAATGATCTATGGTTAATAATAAAATTTTACAATTAAAGAATCAATTTTATGCGATTTATTTTCATATAAGACAAATGCGATTCGTGTTGTGCGTGTGCAATATTGAAATAAATTTTAATATATAATATTTTAGAATGAAAGCTATTTCCATAAAGAACCTTATTAAAATACAAATTATTTTGTCTAAACATCATTATTAAACACACAACAGATAAAACGGTTGGGTATATCGATCGAAATTCTTTTTAAATATTACAATATTATTTCCGATATAACTTTATAAATATAAGAAGTTGAAATTGTCTATTATAGCCCATTATAGTCAAAATTGTTGATGCGTTTAAGAAAATATTTGCTTTTTCTTTTGTAAAACAAAAAAATGAGAGAAAACTGAAAAAAATACGTAAAATTCTTTTTCATCGTTTTATCCTTTATATTCATTCTTAAACATTGATATTAAAAATAGAATTTTTCTCAAACAGAAATTTTAGTAATTTTGTAATTTATTTCTATTCAAAAACTAAATAAAGCTTATACACACAACACACACACACACACACACACACACACACACACACACACAGGAAAATATTTTTACTAATTTTTTTGTTATTTTTCATTATAAATAATTTTGCTTTCATTTATAATAAAATAAGATTTCTCTTCTTACATCTAACCCAACAGAAAAAAGAAAGTCATGAAATAAATACTTTTAGATTGCAAATATTATATTATATAGAAAAAATTTGTGAAAACCGATTCAAATTGTCCCTTTTTAAGTCAAATTTAAAATATGAGTGTATTTTATTCTGTTTTTTATTCCTTATGAAAAGAAAAAAAAATATTGAATAAGAAAATTTAAAGCATTTTGTGGATACACATTTTTGTGGTTTCTTTTTTACCCTTTGTATATATGAACAGGGTTTGACAAATTCAATGTATACATTTCAAAGTGGAATTATGGAACAAAATTTTATCAACTTTACGCAACCAGACATACAACCGGAATACATTTTTTAAAGTTATACACACAAACACAATTAAATAAAATATTCAAAAATGTAAAATTTGACATATATTTTAAAATTTTTCAATATTTTTGTATACCGCGTACATCTATCTGTCATGTCATAGAAATTAAGGAAATCATCAATGCATGTATTCATATATAACTAAAGATTTTCGTTTCTTTGGGGAAGTTTCCACACAATTTATTACCTCAAATTTTTGCAGAATTATCCTTAACCTTTGAAATTCGTGCTTTTTGATTGAAAATGATAAAAGTTTTGATTTTATTTCACAAGATGTTTCCTCTCTTAAGAAATTGCGAATCATGTGAATCTTTCTTCGGTAAATTTCTATACAACTCATTTCTTGTAATAATAAATGTATGTAATTTTTCTATAAAAATTTGAATTTAATATTGTTTTTGAAAAAATTGTTAGAATAGAAACCAATAAAATTATTAGTGATATTTTGCAATTAATATTACAATTAATAACTAACTATGGGCTAATCACCCATATAAAAATAATAGTATTATGAAAACATCTATCTTTCGTTAATTACAGTACAGTACAGTACACAATTGGTAAATTGTTATATACTCCCATGCGGAGTAATTTACCAACTTGGTTGTAATGAAAGGTTTATTAGATGACATGAAAGCTCCACTAGGAGCAAAAATGTGAGTTAAAAAAAAAAAAAATAAAAATTACAATTAGTTGGAATAAAACGGATACTAATTATTAATATATCTATAAATATTGGAATCTATACACCACCTGACTGTCAAAGAATACGATTTCATCTGTAAAATGAAATAGAAACAAGGTTATATTATTTTTTTTTTTGATTTTTATTCAAAATAAGTCACTTATTAAAGCGATTTAATAATGATTTGAAAGTTATATAATTTATCAAATGCGCAAATAACTTTTAACTGTTAATCGACTGACGGTCGATAAGTTTATCACACTTATTGCTTACTTATTTACTGCGTGACATTAAATATATTTAAATGTAAGGTTTAAATAGAGTTTGATGAGAATTTCAAAAATTACACAATTCATAAGAATTTTATTAAAAACCGCTTGAGAATTAGAACTGAAGTGTTTCAGCAGATTAGTATAGATAGTATATATGTATATTCAATACATCATCACACACTATTTGCATAATATATAATTTATTGTAGTTATGGCAACGTTGCGTTCACTTATTCGAGTATACCATTTGTAATTTTTATGTAATTATACGATTTAGTACCAGTACCATGAGCAAAGTCCCTAAAAATAAATGATCGTTATAAGAGATGCAGCCGACCACTATCATAAAGCATAAAATCTTTGCTGTGCACTTGAACCGTGAGCACCAAAGAAGGTCCATTAGGTTATCTCTACGAGTTAATTTTCGAAGATTCTGGTTTCACAAATGAAATCAGAGATATTTTTTTAAATATGATCCGTTCCATTATGGAAGGATCCATTGTGTATTTCAGTACAGTAAATAGGGTATCATTTTTTAGTAAAATATATTATAAATTATAAATAAATTTCAAATAAAATCTTAATAAGTTTTCGTGACAATTTATAACTTTGGAAATGTAATGGCCAATTAAAAAAGAATGGTAAAAACTTGTTATTTACAGAAAATTTCTGTTCACAATATTATTTCAAGTGATGTTAACGTCTATATTATTGAATAATCGTCGTAACAACTATTGCAGGTAAAAAATACAACAATAATTTCCTTGTTGACACGTGTTACAGATACAATAACTTTTCGTAAAGTTATTGTGATTTGAACCAAATTTATGTCACATGTCACCAGAAAAATTATTGTTCAAATATAAAACGTGTAAAGACCATTATTTAACAGAGAGCATACTATAAAAGATATCGATTTAAAATATTAATGAAATGCATCCGCATAGTAAGAATTTTACAAATTTTTCATTAATTGGTTCACTGGATTTAATGTGTGCACTATATACATTCATTGTGTCAAAACTAAAGAGAATATGGTTAGAACTCGTAACGTCATGTGTTAGCAACTGATTAATTTATGTAGTGTGAACCGACCTCAACAAACTATCAAGTGTCAGGAATATTTGTGCATCGCGATTGAAAAATGTATAAAGAACAAAGAATCAATATTAAATTTTGTTTGAAAATTGGTAAAAATGTTACTCAAACACATATGGTGTTAATTGTATGTCAAAAACCACAAGTTTCACAGAAGGAGCAGAGAAGCTACAACTGATGATGAACATCTAGGTAGACCATCTTAAGCAATTATTGAAGAACATATAGAAAAAGTAGTTCAACGATAATGGTAAGTCGTATTTGTATTGTGTTCGTCCTGAATGTTGAGCACCAGGCAGAATTGGAGAATACTGCATGTTAAATGCATCTTCACATCGTTCAACAATAATTACTAATTTTTAATTAAAAATCAAAATTTTTTGCTTCAACATTAACCTTATTCGCCAGATGTAGCTCCTTGTGATTATTTTCTATTCCCAAGACTTTATTTGGCTATGGAAGTCAAAAGGTAACTCAACAACATTCCAATTATTCGATATAAAAAAAAGTCATTTATTGCACTTGTTGAACGTACACATCGATGTATTCCAGTTGAAATTGGAATATTTCGAATAAATATAATGAATTTTTGTCAAATTGACATGATTTATTTTCATTATTTTTGGGACAGAGGGTGTATATTGTAATTAATATATTTTTTTATTTTTAAATGCAAGAATTTTCCATTAAAAACAAGAATGTTTAATAGAAAAATATATACTAAATCTCATATCACTCTATTAGTATAAATGTTGCACGGCTCATAGTTTCTCAACACCTGCCGTGGTGAAGTAAGCGTCTATTTGTAAAAGTATGTATATAAATATTTGTGAAACGCCGCATATTTTGTTACTCACATGTAATATGATTGTGTAGATCCTTTATATGTTTTTAGATTTTTCTTCTCTTATGGCTTGCCTCTATATTGTATATATTCAATAAATATTTACGAAATTTGTAAAATACAACACTTGAAAATAGGATTTTTTTTTATTTTTATGCTGTTCATCTTGAAACGCTTATATATTACATAGGCAGACAGACGAATATATATATGAATAGAATATGTTTATATATGTATCATATATGTATATATTTTCTTATGTATGTGTATGCACATAAATGCTACACAACCATTTCTAAATTTCTAAACTCCTAAAATACACAATCCGCATTTCTCCTATATATTGTATGTCTAATACATAATATATACGAGTAGAATATAAAAAATACTAACATTTTGTTATGTACTATTTTATATATAGGCAAAATATTATATATGGTATCTTCTATTATTAATAAATAGAATTGAATGTTATCAGCATTTTCATCTATACGAATTTTATTTAATTTTTTTTTCTAGAATTTTTATAAACGCATTAGAACGAACACATATTAGAGAATTATATTGTGTGTACTTAGTAGAATTTCACAACAAAAGTTATAATGATTTTTGAAATATGTGTGATTGATTTGATATAAATACGATTCATTATTTATCAGTTTTCTTACGTAACTATTTTAAAATTAAAATACATGTGTCAAAAACCAAATGGCGCCTCTAACAAAATATCCGTACGATATTTCAATAGTGCCAAACTACAAAAGCTATATGTCAAAATTTTATAACAATCCGACAATTAGTTTAGAAGTTACAGTGGATTATTTAACACTTTGATGGTTATTTTCAGAAAAATAGATTCATCAGTTTCATATATTGATTTATCATTACATTTTAATGGGAAAAGTACTTAAACATATAACCATCAAACGTTGTTTTGCTGATTTTAAATGTGGTTGTACAGTTACAGACACCGAGGATGCTGAACGTTCTGGACGTGCAAATGAGACTGTAAACATCGAAAAAAAACCTGAAAATCTTTATGGGTAAGAGCAAAGTGAAGTTGCAAGAGATAGTTGACATCCCTGAAGTTATCAAAAGGCATTGTGTTTTCAGTATTATACACAAACATTTGGGTATGAAAAAGTTGTTTTCCAAATGGGTGGCGCGTTTGCTCACGACAGCACAAAAGCAACAACGGATTGATGATTCAGAACGCGGTTAGGACATGTTTAAGTGGAATAAGCCTGAGCTTTTAGCATCGGTACATCACAATGGATGAAAATTGAATCCATGAAGCGACCAAAAATGCATCATTCGACCGGCAAGATTATAGCTTCCGTATTATGGGATGCACAAGGTATAATTCTTATTAACTACCTTGAATATGGAAAAACAATCAACAACGACTATTATATTGGGTAATTGATGGAAAAATATCTGAATTTTCATGTTACACCACATAGATTTATAACTGCATCGAACAATTAAATAAGGAGGAAATGCCTTTGCTACACTTTGTTGATTTTTTTCAATTGGATTTCTAACTCGACAATTAAATATAACAACATATTTTGTCAACCTGAACATGACAAAAAAAAATCCACCCAACACAATCAAAATGATTTTTTTCTATCACAAAACAATTTTCTTTGAATTGTATTGCCTCTTTTTCGAATTTGAATCCATTAAGTAATTTTTTTAATATTTTATTTTCGGTAATTGTTTTTATACATTTTTTTTACTGTACACCAGACGTAAAAAACAACCACGTCAAATTTTGCAATTATAGTTGAGATTATGTGCAATCGCATGCCAGTTGCGATCACTAAATTGAAATATATTTGCTATTTTGAGATTTTGAAATTCGAAAAAACTATCGAGGATATGAAATTTCAATATACAGCTCAATTACTTGCATGCTTGTGTGCATTCGAATCGACGATGTGGCCCTAAATCTCAATTTGAAAAATTCAAATTGTTTCTATATATGAATCTGTATTAGGTCATAGAGAATGAAATAGAGACAACATGTACTCTTCTAACCTGTGACTATTTATTTGGTAATGAAATTTTGAAATTGTCTTTGATTTTATATAAAAATATATATGAAAAAGCCGCAAATATATTATTGTAAATGCTTGCATGGCTAAATATATTGTAAAACAAGAGCTTTCACAATTTTATGTGATTAATTCAATAAAAATGTTGTAAACAAAATTCATGAAAATCTACTTTATTTTATATTAGGGTTGCAAGTATGACCTCTTCGCCCATTAATAATTTGTTGGTATATTAAGCTGAAGGTTTTGTTACGTTTCTTCTTCTAAGGTAATCGTGCTAAATTTGAAAGTGATTTCCATGATTTAAAAGCAATGATTTTGATGTGAATGACATATCATTTGGATCATGAGGAAAATAAAATTTGTAGATGCCGATTAGTGTAGGTATTATTGGATGAAGACGATGCACAAAAGTATGGTATATAACAACAAATGAGTAATCAATTAAATGTTAAAATAATTGAAAGTAAAATACAATTGATATCATATGCGAAATGAGCTGCCAAAACCCACTTGTGAAATTTTAATTGTTGACATTAATACATAATTAATTAAACATTGAAATGATCCACAGATATGGATCAACAACAACAACTTGAGAACGTATAATATCCATGGAAAGCGTACTTTGTTATGGATGGGACCAAAGGGTTGTGGTCTATTTCGAATTGTTGACACCAAATTGCAATGGTCGTTACCGAAAACAATTGATTGAATGGAACGACACATTTAAGCGAAAACGACTAAAATTGGTCAACACGAATAGTTTTTTTTCAAGCGAAGACCTATCTGTAATACTGGGCAAAGAATCGTTGAAATCGCTTTCGAGGGACATCCTACATCACCTAAAGTTTTCAATATATATTACTCCATCAGATTCCCACTTTTATTAAATCGATGGCACATGGAAAAAGAAAAACCACCGTGTAATCATACTTGCACACCTATTAAACATATATTATATATAAATTTCCGAAATATTTATTGCATGAAACAATATTTATTTAACTAATATAGGCGCGCGTGAGTGATTTGTGTGCTTTATCTAAATATGTATTTAAAAGATTATGTAGTTCGTCGGCGTATATATATATTTTTTCTCTTGAAGATGTTGTCATATAGTTACAATTAGATTAGTATTTATAGGAAAGGATTATTCATATACCAATCATCTTATATCATACGTGTTTACATTTTGTGTGTAAATACTTATTAGTTATATCTTTTGATTTCCTCTAATTTTTTCACAAAAACCAAAATTGTTTTTTATATTGCGAAAATGGAAATTTTTATTTCAATCAAAATAATTTCCATATTTGTTATAACTTTTTTCCTAACTTTACGGCCAATAAGTGGTGAACGAAAGTCTTCAGATTTGAGGCTATCCATTCATCGATTTATTTTTTAACTTGCTTTGAAGTGGCCATCCAATAAGTCATATGATGCATCGATCGAAACAAGTGATCGTTTTGCTTGAATTTCTTATGGAAACCATTTTCCTTTTGCTTTGAATATTTTGTATTTACGGTTCGAGTGCGGTTTTTGATCCAATCACAAGTTTTGAATTAGCTAAACAATTCTCTATAAGTAAAATCAAATATAGTACGATCGTTATGGATTTCCATAAGAGTCCTATAAACTTCAGCTGCTGTTTTTTCCAATTAATCATTAAACAATTTCTGTTCTTTACAATATACACTCCATTTTTAAATTGTTAATACTATGAATGTTTTTGCACAAACCGAATTGACTTATGCCAAATCATACGTAAATTAGACTAAAATTTGTTGCACTAAATTATTTTTTTAGTTATAATATATTATTTTAATTAGTGGCTAGAACCATCGTCTATCAATAAGTTAATAGAGAAAATTAAAGCATATATCTAATATTATTTATATACAAATCATTATATAAATATTCATTGTAACATTAATACAAAATATATAAATACGAGTATCTTAATTTGCTGTATTATATCATTATATTGTATGTAGGTCATGTCGACTTATACCCTTTACATTACATACGTGTACCATGTACATGATGTATTAGTAGAGTATATAGGTAAATTTAGGGACAATATTTTAAGGTAACCGCATTTCATGCGGGTATATTATAATGAAATTTGTTTGAAATTTTGAATTTTCATCAACCGCAAGATATAGTTTATAAGAATTATAAATATTTTTCCAACTGAGTGAATTAAGAGTGATCTTATAATTAATTACTTTTTTAATTTAGAAAACTGAACTTAATTAAATGTTACTTCATTTGTAAAATGCAATATTTTACATTGTCAATATTTAAAAATATTTTATTCTTCGAACGCTAGTTACAAAATGAAACAAGAACCGACTGGAATGCTGATGGTGAGAATCAAATAAGAACCAAATTGAACCATAATTCGTAACTTCATCAGTATAGAATTTGCATGCTGATTATTTAAAAACGGAAAGCAATACATTAATCTATAATATAAATAGATTAATACCCAATGAAACACAAGAAACAGCATCAAATTAATTTGATAATTCTCCACCAAATAAAACCATCCATGTATGACCAAAGGCATGAATGATACAATCCGAAAAATAAAATTAGAATCAAAACCAATAGCCAATATGGTTTCGCACACACCAATGAATGTGGCAACCTGTTGAAAGTATTACTAAAATCAGTAAATATACAATCGAACTAAGTTCTCTGATTGATTTTTGTTGCGTGTAAGATGCCTTATGGGTTATTATTATTATATAATAGGTCTACCAATATGTGTGTGCCGTTTTTTTAAAAATAAAACACATTAATTCCGGTAATAACAGTAAAAAATTTTTATTGAATATAATTACCATCGTTAAGTATAACCTTTTTCCAATTTTTTGGCAATTTATGAATACCATCAAAATAAAACTTCTCCTCTTTTGATGCGATCCAAGAATCGATCCAATTTTGGACGTCTTCATAATTGTGGAAGCGTTGTGCACAGAGTCCATGTGCCATCGATCTGAACAAGTGGTAATCTGATGGAGCAACATCTGGTGAATAGGGCGGGTGTGGTAACACATCCCATCCGAGTGTTTCCAATGTTTCTTTTACCGGTTTTGCGACATGTGGACGAGCATTGCCGTGCATAAGGATCACTTTTTCATATCTGTTCGCCCATTCTGGTCGTTTTTCTTTCAATGATTGATTCAATTTATTCAATTGTCCTTTGTATACCTCACCAGTAATAGTTTGACCAGGTTTCAATAACTCATAATACAGCACGCCCTTTTGGTCCCACCAAATACACAATAAAATCTTCTTTCCATGAATATTGCGTTTTGGCGTCAATTTGACTGGTTGACCTGGATCAGTCCAATGCTTAGTCCGTTTAGGATTGTCAAAATAAATCCATTTTTCATCACCAGTTACTATTCGATGCAAAAACGACTTTCGTTGCTGTCTTTGAAACAATATTTCGCACGTGGTTTTTCGCTTTTCCATGCTTCTTTCTGTCAATTCATATGGAACCCATTTTCCTTCCTTTTGGATCTTACCCATATTGTTTAAACGATTAGAAATGGTTTGTTGACATACATTTAAGGAATCAGCTAGTTGTTGTTGCGATTGCGCATCGTCTGCATCCAACAATGCTTGCAATTCTGTATCTTCAAATTTTTTTGGTGGTTTTCCACGTTCTTTGTCATTCAGATCAAAATCACCACTTTTGAATCGTTGAAACCACTTTCTGCACATTCTTTCTTGTAAAGCATGTTCACCATAAGCTTCAACAAGAATTCGATGACTTTCAGCAGCAGTTTTCTTCCAATGAAACAATAACAATAAACCTCCCCGCAAATCACTTTTTTCTGGCACAAAACACGACATTTTCAACAAAAAAAAAAATATGTTGTTTACACTTTTAGCTCGTAACACAAACTGAGAAAGATAAAGATATAAAGTGAATACGTTCACAAAAAAATATTTCAGCAGAAACAGCCATCATTTAAGGCGGCCAAAGAGATTAATCCGTGAGCGGCACACACATATTAGTAGACCTATTATATTAGGTTGTCAACTATCTCCCTTCCGCCTTTTTGCTCTTTATTCAATGCTTTATAAAAAGTGTTACAGTAATCGGATTTAGTTCAAATATGCGCCGTTTTGTTCGATAATCTGTTTCCATCTAGACTGCAACTTCATAATACCTCCCTCGTAGAAGCCCCCCTCCTTATTTGCGAAGAACTCGGACAGCCACTTTTCACAAGCCTCTTTTGAGATCAACTTTACACCACCAAGGGCGTTCGCCATGGACAGGAACAGGTGGTAATCACTTGGCGCTATGTCCGGGCTATATGGTGGATGCGATAAAACCTCCCATCCGAGCTCCCGTAGCTTCTGACGAGTCATCAACGAAGTGTGTGGTCTGGCGTTGTCCTGGTGGAACACTACACCCTTCCTTTTGGCCAATTCTGGACGCTTCTGGTCGATCGCCTGCTTCAAGCGGTCCAGTTGTTCGCAGTAGATGGTAGAATTAAGCGTCTGGCCATATGGGAGCAGCTCATAGTGGATGATTCCCTTCCAATCCCACCAAACACACAGCAAAACCTTCCTGGCCGTCAATCCCGGCTTGGCCACTGTTTGGGACGATTCACCGGCCTGCGACCACGACCGTTTTCGCTTGATATTGTCGTATGTGATCCATTTTTTGTCGCCAGTCACCATCCGCTTCAAGAATGGGTCGAGTTCGTTCCGTTTCAGCAGCATTTCGCAAATGGAAATTCGGTCCATTAGATTTTTCACTGTTAATTCATGTGGCACCCAAACATCAAGCTTTTTTTTGTATCCAGCCTTCTGCAGATGGTTTAAAATGGTTTGGTGACTAACTCCCATCTCCTGGGCGATGTCACGAGATGCCACATGCCGGTCTAACTCGATGTATTCCATGATTTGATCGGTATTTGTCGTCACAGGTCTTCCGCCGGCTGGCTTATCCATGGTGTCGTTTTCACCGGCTCTGAATCGTCGAAACCATTCCTCCGCGGTTCGAAGTGATAGAGTACCATCCCCCAAAACACCATTAATCTCACGGAACGTTTCTCTAGCGGATTTGCCTTTAACGAAGGAAAACTTTAAAATAGCGCGAATTTCGGCGTTAGTGAACTCCATGTTTACACGTCTATAACTGTTGAACGCAATATCCAAACTAATCATACATAGCGTCGTTTTGTTTGTTATGTCAAGAGCTTTCAAATTATGTACAGTGTTGCCAGATACGAGCTCTGTAGCGCTTTGTACATAGCCGCGAAATTAAAAAGACAAAAAGGCGGAAGGGAGATATTTGACAACCTTATATTTATAATTGTTCAATAATTGTACAATAAACATATATTTACAATGGATATATTATTCATTATATTGTATGATAATACTGTAATTGTAAAAACTATTATAATTAATATCTATATATATATGTAATTAAGGTTAATAACATTATACGCGTTTACTAAGTTACATAAGTAACATTAAAATTACAATTTAAAATTAATAATTTAAAATAAAAATAAATTGTATATTTAAAAATAAAAAAAAAGTTATTTAAATGCTAAATCGTTAACAATTTTGTTCAATTACAATAATATGTTACAAATTCAAACAATTCCTTAAGCTTATTGATTTTCCGAAATTGGTGGATACACTGGAATGTACAATATTTGTGTTTCAATAAAATTGGATGGCAGACTGTTATAAATTATTCTGTATTTACTATATTCCACCAACTAGTGAATTGGGATTGTACGTTAATTAGGTGAATTGTATTAATGAATTTTCATCCGAAATTTGTGGTGATAATGCTATGAAATCATTGTTGTTGGTGAATTTTAATTTGCCACATATTAACTGGATTGAACTCTTTGGATGATGATAATTTAATTTCGCTTAATATTATTAGTAGTAATCTGTGTAATATACATTTTTAGATGAAATTTCTTCGATTTGATTGCAGCAAATAAATTCTTTTATTGCAATTACACGTTACTGAATTTAATATTTCTATCGAATAAATTGGATTTTTAAATATCAGATTACCCGATTTTATTTAGTTTGGGAAGATGCTCATCATCCTTATAGTTATTATTGACACTTAATTTTAATGTTAACGCAATAGTTCCAATTGATAGCATTTAATTAGAATTTAAAAATACTGATTATATAAAATTGAATGATTTGATTGAAATTAATTGATTTTGAATGTATTTATTATATGGTAATTTAATTGATCATTCGATAATTTTATTTGATAATCTTTTATTTAAATGTGTTTTTTCCAAAAAATATTCCTTTAAAATTTCATATTGATAAATTGGGCGAACATCTTTGATATGATAGTGATGAGCGGAGATAAATGCGTAATTTAAGAAATGCAATATGGTGTATCAACTGTATATTCATGCGTTGTGGATATAAAACATTGGTTATATATTTCCAAATTTGAGTCATACTTAACTAATAATCCTAAGGATTTTTCGAAATAGTATATTAATGACAAGAGAAGTGTTAATGCTTATCCATTACAATTGTGTAATATCAGGTATACCGGTTAATGTCCGCCCAAAAATTCTTTATTCAAAATATTTTCCATCAAAAGTTACACATTTTGTCCACCTTTCAGGCAATTTGTGGATACCACGCCAACAAAATTGTTGTTCCTTTGATGAAAACTAGATAGAGACCCAATTTTCGAGTTGTTCAGACGTTTTGAAGTGCTGGTCATTATGGGCGTGGCCCATCGATGAAATCAAATTGTAGTCTGAAGAAGCCAAGTCTGGTGAATAAGCCGCATGCGATAAAACTTCCCAGTTAAACGCCTCTAACGTTTCCTGGACTGGTATTGCTTTGTGTGATGGTGCATTGTCATGTAGGAAAATTATCTTGTGTTGTCTCTTTTGATATTCTTGTCGTTATTGCAGCAAAGCACGGTTCAAATTCATCATTTGTTATCGGTAGCGATCAGCATTAACAGTTTCACCAGGTTTTAGACGCTCGTGGTACACCACAGCTTTCTGATCCCACCAAACACAAAGCATTCTCTTCTTACCAAAGCGATTTGGCCTTGCAGTCAATGTTGATGGCTGGCCTGGTGAAACCCATGATTTTTTGCGTTTTGAATTCTCAAAATAAATCCACTTTTCATCACCAGTCACGATTCGATGCAAAAAAGACTTCTTTTGACTTTTCTTGTTGCCTTTCAGTCAATTCATGTGGCACCCACTTACCTTCCTTTTGGATCTTTCCCATTGCTTTCAAGCGATCGGAAACGGTTTGTTGAGCAACTCCTAGTTGTTCTACAAGTTGTGTTTGCGTTTGCGTGTCGTCTTCATTCAATAGTGACTGCAATTCGATGTCCTCAAACTTTTTCGGCTGTCCAGGGCGCTCTTTGTCTTCCACATCAAAATCATTACTTTTGAATCGGTGAAACCATTCTCTGTATGTTCTTTCTGATAAAGTGTTATCGCCATTAGCTTCTACAAGCATTCGATGTGATTCTGCCCCAGTTTTCTTCAAACGAAAACAAAAAAGCAATGATGTCCGCATTTCGCGTTTTACTGACACTAAATTCGACATTTTCAATTATTTTTTTAACAATGTTGTTGCTCGATAAGAGGTCTGCTGTCAACTAATTTTTGGAGAGAAATGTCACAGCTTTTAAACAAAAAAAAATTCAGCCATTTTGGTTTACTACTACCGCGACATATATGTGTGAGCGGCGGACATTAACCGGTATACCTGATATTAATATCTTAAGTACTGATTCATTGACGTGATCGTTAATTTATTTGCTTATTTGCGTTAATTTATTTCTTCCAAATATCTTATGATATTTCTGATAATTTTAATACCGACCACAACTATAGACATTTGATTACTTATCTTATTAAGATTTTAATGTAAATAGTGAAACGCTTTGATACTCAATTATTACAGTCGGATCTTATTTCATTAAAACAATATTATAAATAAGATCTTTTTAAATATTGACAAATGTAAAGTTGTAAACTTTAATCTAATTTTAAATTAAATATGCCTACATATTGGTCTGTTTTTCATACGTAATATGTTGAATTGCAATTATCTTGATTGTCCAAATATTCTTAATAAAATGTGTTTTAAACTGAATTATATAGACATTTTCTGTCTATTGATTACTTTATTATTTCGGTAATTAACGTACCAATTATTGTCGTTTTAATCCGTAGAATGTTATGGTTATGACTTAAATTTCTTGTAAAAAATTTTTGTATATTAATTTTAGATAGAATTTAATAGTAGTAGTTGTTATAGGCTTTCAAAGATTTTCGGAATAGATGCGATAATCTTGCAATCGGTTGATAATTCGACCACCAGTTTTATAAAGTGGAATAATATAAGAAGTTTTCCACAAGTAAGAAAAGAACATTCAGACAAAGATTATATGTTAAATAAAAACTTGATAGAGGCATAATGTCAGACAGTACATATATATAGTAACCCTCAGTACAATTGATGGAATACCATCAGAACCATATGCGAACATTTATTTTAATGTTTTAATATACCTTTTTACCTATCCCATAAGTTTCACCAATCCTCGCCCTATTTACATCATATATATGAATTTATGTATTTCGTATATAAAATGGAGTAACCCACACACTTTTCTTTAGCATACACATTTTCTTATACTTTTGATTTTTCTTATTTTCGTTTAAGGAATATATCAGTAAAATGTACCATATCTATACATGTGTATGGTATATTTGTGTAAGTTGAGATATTTCAATTTTTCGCTTGATTAATCTGAAATGATGGAAATTTGTTATTTAAGGAAACGAAATACGCACTATTCTGCAAATATATATGTGCGTAAATGTGTATATGATATTCTTAGTATAGTATACATATATCTGTGTATAATATTAGGTTTACATATAAATGTATTAGACTGGCAGATTTTAAATAGCCTTTCAAATTCGGTCTCAAACCTTAACTTTTTTCATCTGATAGAAACAAAATGGGAGGAATAAATTTGGGGTCTGGTGAAATGAATATATTGGATAGTCTTCAAAAATTTGAGAAATTTCATGTTTTAAACAAGATTGTTTCACTTTGCTTAGAAACTTATTTATATATCGATGAGAACATACACGTTATAATAATATGGCCACATCTCAATAGAAAATATGCAATAACTTTTTTGGGAACCACGTGTGTGATTGAACCACTTTTGTTGGTTTTTTAATTCATATTGATCATACAATTACGGATTTTTGCCTATAGATGCCGATGTACATAAGTAAATATACTTGATGACGATCTGCATTACTTGTTAAGTGATATTTAAATTTAAAATTAGCCTGAAGAAATTAAATTTAATTTTGTCCGTCAAATGTTCGTTTAATTTTAACAGCGTCGAGTTTAACTCAAGGTTAAATTTGAGATTTTTGAGAGGTATCGTTTAATTATTGGCTCATACAAAAGACAAAACCGATATGTTGGAGGCATATTATAATTTAATAAATAGGCATCTATTTAAATCAAAAATCATTAGATTTTTTATATTAATAGTTAATAATATATAGCAGTGTATTTGTACTATACTCACATACCGAGTAAATTTCTAACTTTGCATATGGAAAAAATTTCATTTGCGGAAAGTTCACCTTCATAATTATATTATAAGAAAAGTGTCCGGACACGCATCGATTACTTGTAAATTTGTGAGCATGCTTCATCGTATGCAACGTACATACATACATACATACAGTGATTTTGACGGTTAAAGATTTCAATACAGAGTATCGGCTGTACTCAGAGTTGCTGAAGGTACTGAATGAAAAATCGAGACGTGAAACAAGACCGTCCAGCATAACATTATTTCGGAACAGCGGTATAATTGATATAGACATATTTTTAATAAACACGTACTCTCATATATATTTAAACAGATTTAATAATACCATTCACATATAATTTATATCAGTATTTTTAATATAGATGCCAGTTATTTCATTGTTGTATACAATATAACATAACACACATACACTTACTACATACGTTATTTCCTAAATTGAATATATACTATATTTACTACTGATGATCTTTACCATTTCAACAACTTTGAACTTTGAACGTTCATTGAAACAATTCGTATTGATTTTCATTTTTCAACTGTATAATGAATTGTATAATACAAAAATATATTTGTGTGTGTAGGAAACAATTTATATTTTTGTCAACGTTTTAGTAATTTTAGATTTTTCGATTTTCAATACCGATAAAATTTATTATCGTGCAACGTTGTATTTTATTTAACCCTTTATCGCTGTATATTATGCCAATTGGTATCATAAAATTTAACGTTATGTAATTCTGTAAGTAGCAGGAAAGGTTGTGATGAAAGCTAAAACATATTTCACATTAGTAAAAATTATCTTTCATTGTTGCAGTGATAATTATTTAGACCTCCCTTCTATATTAATTACATTTTTCGAAAACTATGGTAGATAGCAACCAATACAGAGCATAACTTTATCAGCAATTACAATATATAGAAATTGATTATAAAAATTATCTGTTATAATAAATTTGAAATAAGTTATCATTTTTAATATTGTTATTATATAATAGGGCGACCTTCAGGCGGATAACAAATATATACTATTCATTTATCATATAATAACTAATTTTGATCACAAGTACCAGTTTTATAATTGCCGAAATTTACATGACAATGAGTACCTTTTATAACACTGAAATGTTTTAGCAGGCAATGAGTACCATTTTTTACTTATTTGCTACATATTAACTTCTACAAATTTCACCGGATTTACATTAAACTTATAGTGTAAATAATCCATATCCCCTTCGTGTCACATCTTTCTTACTTATTCCATGGCATTATAATCCAGGTGCGGTTTTAGTCTTCTGCAACACGCTTCTCAAATCTGACCTATCCGCAGTCAATGTCTTTCAATCCCGAATTTTAAGGATCTTTGTATCACAGTTTACTGCATCTAACCATCTCGGATTAGGTCGTCCGGCTCTCCTTCTACCTTCTGGATTACCATTCAACATTTTTTCGGCACACGCTCCTCCTCCATACGTAATACGTGTCCAAAGCCATCTTAATCTATTGATTTTCATTGTTTTGACAATATTTGGTTGACCGTACAACTTGTCTGATTCAAAATTGTATCTTCGCTTGATTTGATGTGAATGATTACGTTTGGTAAATTCAGAAAGATGTGTAGCTGTGCTATAAAGTATAAAGAGCTTCCGAAATCAACTGAAATTATATCTACCGAATGTTAATAAGAACAATCAAAGTAACCGTGGAAGGTCTTGGTTGTGAAGACTTTACACCACCCATTATTGCACACATTGTGGTCCTTCAGATTATTATTTAGCTAAATTTTTTGAAAAATTTTAAATGTGACTTGCTGAATGGAAAACTTAATATTTTTTTTTATATTGCATAAATAATAAGTAACCAAAAAAAAGCTAATGTACCTAAGGTTGCAAAATATTTTAAATAAAACATATATGAACATTTGAAATATACATGTTTGAAAACGGCGTGGGCGAAATAATATACTTTTATGACCTTTTAAATAAAGTAAAATGAAAAGGAATAATTAAAAGTGGAAAAATATTAATGTTAGAACGTATAAATGTTTTTATTTTATTAGAATTTCGCTAAATATGTTAGGTGTAGAAGTTGAAAATACGCGTTTTATAATCGATAGTATCATAGTGTACAAAACTCTAAATGAATGTATTAAATGTGAATTGGCATTATTAAAACGCAAAAATTACAGCATTTACTGAACAATGATAAATGATATGAAAACATTGACTGGATGAATACATCGCTTCAAAAGAGGAGGAATCTTCCAAACAAGGAATTCAACAATTACCTGAAAATTAACGAAGATGATTGCTTTCAATGGATCATATTTTGATTGAAATATTAATATTGTACAGTAAATGAATAAATGAGCCTTTATTTCTTAAAAATATTTTAATTGTTTTGTTGTTTTGTTGTTTTGTTGTTTTGTTTTATTTCATAGTAATACAAAAAAACATAATTTACTACATGGAATGATAAGTTTCCGGAATTGACGTAGATATAGATGCGGCATCAAATGAATAAAGAAATAACATGTTTAAAAAAGTAAACAAATGACTGCTATGAAACTGTAATGACATTTCAGTGATTATCGGTTGCCAGATACAGTCATTTTACTGAATTAACTCTTAGTTTTGATAAGAAATGGGAAAAAACCAATATTCGTGTAGTGATCAAGTATAAATTTTTGAAATACTTAAAGCCTCAAGAAATCATCGATAACTACTTTGAACGCATCTGCTTCATCAAAAACAACTGTTTACTAATGATATAATTATTATCAAACTTGGTAATATACTCGTTACAACAACAATTGATGATGAACGTGATGAAGCAATACCAAATAAGGAAAAAAATATATGAATGATTGAAAAAATCAATGGCATCGTTTTGAATGATCGGAAATTCATTCAAACATCTTAAAATAACGTGTAACGAATATCGGATTCCACATGAACATTTACATATATGAAAAAATTGTCAGCAAGATGCGAGTATCGCGTGTGTTAACATTCGATCGAACACGTAATTATGTGATAGCTTCAAAGTACTGTTTGGGCATGTTTAAGCGTATTTCAAATAAATATTTTTGGGGTGATTTATAAAAGTGTTGAATGTTGATGAAACATGGATAAATCACTATATGCACATCAGATTCAAATACACACAGTTAGCAGTTAGAACTTGGTGCAAGTTTGCCAAAGCGATCAAAAACACAACAATCAGGTGATAAAATTACAGAAAATAAAACAAATTTATTCATTTTTATAAGGGAAAAAAACAATGATCAAATTGAATGAATTTCCTCCACGTTCACCATATTCTCTAGATTTGGCACCCGCAGTGATTTTTATCTGTTTCCGAAAATGAAAAAGTATCTATGGTATTGCTGGAAAAACACCTGCATCAAATTCGGAAGTAATCGAATTGGTATTGGAATTAGCAGTTGTAAAAAGTTTATCGAGTTATTAAAAGAAAAAGATTATGTTGCAAAATGAAAAATAATTTTCGAAAAAAACACTTGTATTTTTTATTTTCATGCCGGAACTTATAATCCATCCAAAAATGTAATATATGTATGCCTAACTTTATATATGACATTTACACGAATCTATTTCGACAATATAATATGCATTTTACACAAAATCTTTTCTCATCAAATCGTAAATTATTATAATTTAATTTTTTTGTTATTTTCTAAAATTTTTGTGAAAATAATAAATTTTACGCTTTTCACTCCATTATATTTAATTGAAACTCCATTTAACAATTTAGTCCCAGTGGATAATATACATATATTAAATAGAAATATATATACAAAAACACGTATAATAAAATACTTCTTTCTGTATTAAGAAGTTATAATATGATAGAAATTGAGTTAAAAACAATTTTTTTCTTATTTTATATTATTTTATTTTCTTACATTAAATACACTCATCTATTTCATTGGAAATTACTCACGTAAATCTTTAGATATAAAAACGAACTATGTACTATGTATGAGAGGAAAGAACAAAAATAAAAAAAATTTTCCAACGCAATGTTATTCACCCCCAATATTTTTGCGTGTGTTTTTATTTCTATAAAATGTCATTCAACTCATTCAAGAATTCATTACTTCTTACATAATAATAATAATAATAATAATAATAATAATAATAATATAACTTTGTTTGTTATTTTCTACCGCAAACCACTCATTTATATCAAAATGTATAGACATACAATGACAAATGGTATAATACTCGTATATAGTGAACTATAAACATAAATATTTGGAGACAAAATGTATTGTAAGAGTTATCTAATAAAGTTCGCTTGTTTTTATTGTTATATTGTGTATCAAAATTACAAATAACCGAACTGTGTATGTGTTTTTCACAGCAATTATATTCTTCAGCTACATATGTGTACTATAACAAAATATAAAGATAAACATATAAATCTTGATATTGGACAACTCCTTTTTTATTCCTATATCTCAATTCACATAACACATTTATGTATGTATACTTTTTCCTCCATATATGTATTCTTTAAATAGGTTAAGGTTATACTAATATACTATATTGTAAACTATAACATATTATTGGCTTATTCCATATAAATATGTTATATCGTTATATACACCCAATTCTTTTTTTACAAGGTTGTATCAACCTTAGAAAATCGAGCAAAACAAAAGCGTGTAAATGAAGATAAGTTTTCTATTGTAAAATTTGGGATAAAATCAATCAGTTCATAAGTAAATACAACATATAAAAATTTAAATTGATATTAGCAATAAAAATCAATTTCGTAACTATACATTAATATACTTGATAACAAACGTGCACGTTTAAATACAAACTGAATCAAGATTGCTATCAGCACTAGATATGCCAGATATGTCTAGCACAAATGTTGGGTTTGATTCAAATGAAGAATTTCGGTTTTAACAACTGTAAATATGTCATGAGGAGAATATCAATGTTTAATGGAAAGAAATCAGGAAAACATTATTAATTTCTGTAAAAACAATGGTTTGTTGAGAAAAAAACAAAATTGTAATACCTGTGATTCTTCAATGGTGTGATTCGTTAGAAACAGCATTGTTGATGGGATGGGTTCATTTGTAAATGAACAGTACCGACGTTCAATACACCTAAAACAACTAAAAGAATACAAGAAAGGTTTGCAGGTGATATTATGTTGGCACAAGGGACTTTCCGTTAAATATGTTGCCGCCTTTAGTGGTTTGTCAAAAATACAAGAGTGGTTTTTTTTTCAATTTTTTCGCCAAATAGTAAAAATATATATTTTTTGTATTGAAATTCCTTGTCTCTTAGGAATTTGATGTTTAGGCATTTTTTTTATGACAAGGGTACTATAAAAACGATGTAAAATAATATTGCTTATAGAATTTTTCTAAAACCGAACTGAACACTTTAACACAAAATATTGTACTGATGAATAACGAAATGCTGTGTTCAAGTTGAAGTACAACGAGATAAAACAAAAATTGATTATACAATTTCGGGTATTCCCCGTAGCTCCAGAAATACAAAGTAAATAAACGAACGTGTGTGGGCATAAACCGAAAGTCTTCTGATGACACTGTCAGAATTAGAAATAAAATTATATAATAATTTTATAATTATGAAATACAAATCTCAATGTGCTCACAATTCGGGCTACTGTTGATAACAGAATTGAGTTTGTAAAAATATACAATATTAATTATACAATTGCATTATTATATTCTCTATTCCTTAGAGAGTTCTTTCGTATTTAGTACAAAACATTGTGTTGACATGTAGCATAAGCTAATAGATAAGTAAACAAAGAATGCAATAACTAATTAATATTTTGTTAAATATTTTATATTCAAATGCGCACTATCACAACATATAACAAACTTTGTAAAATACCGCACTCATTATTTTTGCAAAACTTTCTAAAACTAAAAAGTATAATCAGACCTTGCACTTAAATTTAATTACAAGACGCACACATATATGGACTTGTTTAAATTAATATAAAATACTGAATGTATTCATAGGAAATCACGTGAGGTGTGGTATTCCGATCCTATTGAAATTTTTCCAAGTTATAGAATTCATCATAATAGAAAACAAGTATTTTTTATTTCCCCTCCTTTTTTAATATATATAAGTTTTGGTAAAAATTGAAGATGGCTAGAAAATGACAGCGTGACTATGACTAATACTCTCATGTGTGACTAAAGTGTAATTAATACAATGTTTATAATCGAGCGTTTCCATAGAAACTGCGTATATCTAAAACAACAACACAAAAATATTTCTTAAATGATTTTGGTATCATCGTATCATTGAAAATGTGACTGACATTGGGTACATTGGGTTAGCATTTCAAATGTGAGAAAAATAAGACAGACAAAACCTATCTTCATACCAATAGTATACTATCGATCTAAATAGGGTCTCAATTGTGATAATTAAATATAAATTTTATTTTTTACAAAACAATAAATGCGTCAATGGGTTTCTTCAAAGGAATTATAATTTTGTATAGATACACGACTATATTTGACAAGAAATAATTATAAATTATGAGCAATATTGTGTCTAGTAAAAATATGCGGAAAACATATAATATTTACGATAATTATATAGTATATATTTTAGTTAATAACTTTATTAGTAATACACCCTATATCCTGCCAGTAGAATACACGTAAATACAAAAATACTCAAATTTATTTATAATAAAATTTATATGCGTAAATTTAAAATATCTCATTAGTTTAATGATAAAGTGAAATTACAAACCCTTTTTTCTTCGTATCTCGTTAATTGGAATAATGGAAACAATTTTAATTGGAGGTTATTTAAATGATGGATAAATAATTATTCTATGTCATATATTTATAATATTTATGTTTTTGTTCACAGCGGTTAATTCGATATCATATAGCGGATATAAGGTAGTGGACCCAATCTCTGTCAGTGTTCCATTGACAGTTATTTTTGGAATTAAACTTATCCCGCTGGATTATTATGAATAAATTTACTCTTTTTATTTGCAACAATGCAATGATTATTAAATTAATATCATGTCCAAATAGAATGATTCCTTAGCATGGCAGAGATTGGACAAACTATACCTCTTAATCATTATTATATTATTTATTATTAACATTCATAGAACTTTCCTAATTTAAATTAATAATTGTTGTATTATGAGATTACTTTTTTATTGTTTAAATAACTAATTATCTCGTTGCACATTGTTGCGAAATGTGCAATTACAGAGAATAGTATATAGCAAGTCCAACTGATATTGAGACATTTGGTATATTATATTTTTCAGTTAATTTTCCGAATTTATAAAGATTTAAGATTAAAATTTTTTTATTTCACTGGAATTAAAATAAAATATTAAAATAATAACATTAAAGTAAAACATATAATTAAATTCGGGATCATTATTATCGTTGTCGAAAGTGAAAGTTTTCTTAATATGACATATGATTGGGCCCACTACCTTATACAATATACAATTCTAGTAAATATACATACTACAGAAGAATAATTTATTAATTTAAAATTTATTCATTTAGGCAGGCAGGGAGGCAGGCAGGAAGGCAGGCAGGCATTAATAATAACTCATCTTAGAATTTATAAAATAAAGTCTGACAAAATATTAGCATGTTAAAAAATAAAAAGTCATTTACTTTATTATTACATAGTGTTTTGTTTTTTTTTTGACTCGTGCATATACAATGAAAATTGTGGAAAAGTTTTAGAATAAACAATTATACAAATAAATAATTAAATGTATGTACAAAAATTTGTGTGGGTCGATAATGGGATGAGCAGAAAGATATTGTTAATTTTTTAGCAGCTTATTTTGTATACTGCATAAATTATTATTGGTGACATTTTAACCAAAATAGCACATGGCGTTAGTCACTTTATATGCTCTCTTATCTATATAAATGTAGACGTTATACTTCTGCAAGTATATATAAATTAAATATATAGGTTATACAGCCTCCGTCCCAAAAATAATGACAATGTCTTTATAATATATAGAATAGATCTGTTTACTATTAATTAATTTACAGCCAAAGTTTCATTAAATTTCCTTCAGTGTAAGGCATAATACAAAGCATAAAGTGACAGTAGCTTTTATGCTTCGATTGAAAAATGAATGAAATAACAAAGAATCATCATTAAATTGGGTTTTTAAATTGACAAAAAAAAAACAGAACACAGCGGACAGGTTAAAAAGTTATACTCATTTGAGTGGCATTAGTTTTTAAATGCTTGAGTCGTAAAAATACAATGGAACAGAAAGCAAATATTAGATTTTGTTTTAAAATTGTAAAAAAATGTGCTGAGACTTACAAATGATTGAATGTCTCAACGACAAGTTTATGATTGGTTTTCACGTTTCAAAAATGGTCGCAAGAATTTAAATGATAACCCAAGACAAGGATGTCCAGAACTTACACTTACAAATCGTGCTGAATTAGTGGAAAAAGTATGTGAAAACATTGATTTCAATGGAAATTTCATTGTAAGTATGTTTGTGATCGAGAATTGTTCGAGTTAGAACTTAATATTCAGCGGGAAAACAGTTGTTTTTATTGCACGATGATTTATTTTAATGTACTTTTTGTATATTTTTTAACCTAAAACTGCAGGTATTTAAACGACACACTATGTATGCATGGAGTATGTCAAAAGCACAGGTATAAATGGTATAAACAATTAAGATTAACAGTCGGTGGAGAAGCTATAACTGATGATGAACGTCCAGGTTGACCACCTGAAATAATAATTAATGAAGAAGTCATTGCAAAAGTGAGTGATTTCGTGAAACTCTTCAGTAAGATTCATGAGGAAATGGAGTTTGAATTACCGAAAACAATAAGCTATAGAATTTTAACTGAAAAAAATGGGCTGCGAAGGGTGGATTAAAAGTTTGTTCCACATCAATTAAATGATGATCGCAGAAATTGCACCGAATTGTTGAAAAATTTAATATTTTAAAATTAGTTATTAAACATGATCGAAGAAAACTTCCTAAAAACTATTATAACTGGTGACGAAATATACTGTTTTCTAGCTTATTATTTTTGGGACAGAAGCATGTAAAACATATTGTTATCGTTTGCTTTGTATTCTGTAAATATTTTTTTAATTGCTAACGATTTTTGATGGTGTATTTATAATATGTAAGTGTAAATTGTATGGTATATTTTTCACCACATATTTTATTTATAACATGTTTTTGTTCAATTTAGTCATCATCGTTTATTTAGCCACTTGTACCATGAACACGTATGTATGTGTAAATACATTAACATATATTTATACACTCGTATATACATAATAAATATAATTTAAGTTAGATTGCAAAAGAGGCAGCTACAATATTTATTTATAAATTAATACTATGTGAAGTCATTTTAAGTTGCTATGGTCCTATCCTATGTAATTGAGTTTGAATGTCCGACAAAATTTGATACAAAATTTGTCTTTCATATATATAGTACACATTTTACTTATAAATTCAATTGAAATGCGTCTTCTATATAGAATCATATTAGTCATACAAAATCGCGAACGTTTAAAAGTCCATTATTTGGTGATTTTCTGCTATATATGAAAAGTCCAATATAGTGAATTTCACTGTTGTTATAATGATTATGCAGGGCCGCACCGAGAATAATACAAAAGATTGTTATCCATTATGTGTGGTAGAACTTTAAGATATGATGATAATCGAACTATTTATAATATATACTTTTAATTATTTTAAGTTTACCGGGGAGCATTTCTTCATACGCTCCATCAGTAAATCTGATGCTGATGACAATCAATGGAACAACAATAAGATCGGGATTGCTGAACGAATGTATTGACTACATAAAATATCGGTGTGCAACAAGGTCGTATTTTTGTGGGTACCGGCTCGCAGCGATATTGTGTGTAATAAAGAGGTTGATATGCTTTCACGGTTTTGTACGCGATCCGCCTTCATTGGTCCTGAGCCCTGCCTACCTGTTACCGGTAGGCGGGTTCGGCAGTGTATTGCTGACTGGACAGATTCGAAGACATTGTATCAACTGTCGACAGGCAAAGATGGGTTGTTGTCCCAATGGAGGAGCAGCTGCTGCATTACTGGGGTTACCCAAAAACAAATTAAGATTGGTTGTTGGGTTACTCACAATTTGTACTAAATGTTCCTTGTTGGAAGAATCGGCATGGCACTACTTATGTGAATGTCCGGTCTATACGAAAGTTATCCATATGGGATATTTGGAAATACGCAATGGACACTTCCACAACGAACGGATCATATATAAAAAACATCTCTGTTTTGATTTCTGAAACCAGACGCTTTGAGGATTAACTCACTGGGAGCGCACATTAGACCTTCCTTGCTCTAAGGGTTGGAATTAATTCCGCCTATTTTAAAATCATCATCTTCACTCATAGTTAAAATTGTTGCAATTCACTTTCTTTTCAAAAATTTTTAAATACAAATAATATTTTATAGTAAAAAACGTATAATATTATACAAAAAATATTCTTCAATGACACAACAAAAGTTGCAGTTAGTTGTATTTTTAAAATTATAGATTTATATTTATAGTATTATTCGCATATGATATCATCGTATTCGAAGTAAATCGTTGAATAGATAAATAAATAAAACCATATTACTTAAAACTATCAAACATCGTTGAATTGAGAACGCGATATATAAAAATAACAATACAAATTGAGAATATTTTATATGAAAAATTTAATGGAGGGAAAAAAACCTCGTTGCATGCAGAAACTCGTAGCATAAAGAGCTCGTAGAATAAAGAGTTATCTGTACACATAAAAATATGCATTTATATACATACGTACAACTGGTACAACACAACGCTTACTAGAATGTATGTAATGTTTGTAGTATATTATTGTATATATGGTATGCTATGAGGAACTATAATCATATGGTGAACCTTCCGCCCCTATAAATGTATTAGTAAACATTTAAAAATGTTATATGCTTTTTGATATTATATACAGATGTGTGTAGTCAAAAGGAACATCACTGAAATGGCGCGCTGGAGATAGATACATATTACAATGAAACATTGTAGGTAGCCACTACAGATATATTATTTATATGTTTACAGCGCTGTTTGGTGTATGCTTATGCATACTTGTAGTATATATAAAATACATATTGGTATTATTTGTTATGCTTTGAGGAGTATATATCATTTCGTGCACCTTTCGCACCTATAAATCTATTAGTAAATGTATCAAATGTTATAGACTAATTAATATAATTTTTAATATATTAATAATAGTGAATATTACATTTATAAAAAAAGAAAAGAAAGACTGTGCGCTAGATAAATTTTATAATGTAATTATAATTTTAAATTTCTTTTTTTGCGCCCCCTTTTTTGCGCGCCCGGTTTCTGTGTTCCTTTTGTTCCTATGGAAGGTGCGACCCTGTGATTATGATTACGATAATGACAATAATAATAATAATAATAATAATATAAATGGGATAATATTTTGTTTCCTATATGCAGTTGAATATAGTTTATATAATTATTAATTTATAGTCGTCTATAAATATACCCACCCTTATTTTACATTTTTCTGTATTCTACAATGCAATACATTAAATTAGAAATATGTAGAATAAATACAGATAAATAATATTTATGTTAATTCTCTAATACATATATTATCATGGACTAATAAATAAATTGTTCAATTGAATTTTGTTGGAATACAAATATTATATTGTATCCAGAGATTCCATCAAATATATTTATATATTATAATATATTTTGTAAAGTCAGTTTCAATTGAACGCGTTCATATACTACAGATAGTAGAATGGTCTCTCACGAGGTAGTTACGAATAAGAAATAGTTGCCGCGTACAATCTGACGGGTGTGTAAGAGAATTGCTAAGGGATACTCTCTAAATGTTGCATCCACTTAAAACTTAGTTAATGATTCAATGATTGCACAGTGCCATGGCGAGTCCGGAGCGCCCTTATTTAACTGTTTTCGTTATATAGGTCAAGTATACCTCTGTAAATATGCTACGAATTTACAAAATGGTTTAGTAGGTTGACAAATGCTGTTAACTACTAACTTCGGAAAAACACTAATTGTGAACTCTACAACACTGCCTCGGATCGGATAGGATAAACGGAAATGACTTAAACAACGAACATCAATATAAGAAGTCTTCATGAATCATAGAATGCTTGAATGGGTTGCGATTGATTAATTTCGTCATATTAAAAACATGCCCATTAATGGTTTGGTACTATGCTTTCCTCATAAGGATATTCATAAAACTATTTGGAAGTCTTCAGAGATGCGGTAGAATAAATAATCAAACTGATCATATATTAATTGATGCACATCACTGTTAAAACATAATGGATGTTCGAAATTGTGTTGAATATTGACTCAGATTATTGTATAGTTAAAGGTTTGTATTACGATCCAGAATTCAGCCCTTAATAACACACCATCTGTAAAGACGAAATAGGCACTTTAGACGTTTATAGAGATTCATTCAAATTCATCAAATATGTCAAGTTTCTGGAATCTTATTTGTAAACCTAACCGGTGTATATGTTTTTTTTTACGATTTGTTTAAGTTCCACAAAAGACACAACAAATAACTGTATGTATATCATTCCCTGTTGACTATTGCAATGAAAACGAGCGTATTTTTTTAATTGAAATGATATGCAATGGAATATGAATGCTGAATAAAACAATTGTTAATGATCAGTTTAATGGTTGGAATCAAATTAAAGACTATCATATCAACCGATATAAGGCACAGTAGCAAAAGTAGTAGTGGCAGTATTTGAAATTGCAAAATCTACATCACCCCACCATATTCACGGATTCTTGTACCATCTAATTACGATTTTTACAAAAATTGTGAACAATTATACTTAAATAATCACCATAGTAAGATAGTAATAAAACTACGTTTTTAATTTATCGATTAGATACATATTTTAATGGAAAGAAGATAAATGTTCTGATATTTAAAATATATACACAAAATCTTGTATTTGATAAAGTAACTTTTCATATATTATGATGGACCATACCCCTAAGCTAATAATTAAACTTAATTTAAATGTTACCAGTTGGCATTATAAAGTACATGATAAAGTTTTTATTCTGTTAAAGTTAATGGAAAGAATAATTGAATAATATGTACCGCAGCAACAGATCGAACATTTGTTAAAAATTAAATTTGGATTTTCAACCAGATATACAAAATTCAACTTTGGTGAATATTTATTTATATAATATACAGGGTGGAAAATAACAACTGTCCCAAATGTAAAGTTAAATAAAATAAACCCTACGATAAAGTTTCAATGATTTTATTTAGAAAAACTGCATTATATTTTGAAAATTAAAAATTTTCATATATGTCACCTTTTGCAAACCATACAGAATTCCATTCTTTTGTGCCTTACACTCACATTACTTTTCAACTTTATTTGCCTTTTATTTTTATATCAAAATTTTACCAAAATTTCATTAAGATATAGAATTTCCGGTTAATTGTCATACCTTTGTCAAATAAATGACAGAGGAAGAAGATGGTTTTTTTTTGTTTTACGGAATAGCACCTCAAACCATAACCGATAAAACGTTAAAGTAAAACATATCGTGCAATATTGATCATTTTGTTAACGGAATGTATGAGTAATCGCGTATTATACACATATACTTTTGAATTGAAAAAATGGGATAGTTATTGTTATAGACACGCTGTATATTATATTTTTTGTATTATATATTAATTTCAGCAGTTTTTCTATCTATAGCATATGTCAAATGCATTGAATATTTATTATTTTAGAAAAGTTTCAGAATTAACTTTTATCTCTTTGTCAATCAAAAAAACTTTACCTATATACGAAGTATAAATAAATAAAAAAAATGTTGTACGACAGCACAATCTCATTCAATTATTTGACAAAGACTTTTTTTTAATTAATGATAGAATCAATGAGAGACTTTTTTTTATTTATATGTTTTTAGTAAAAGTAAATGTAAACGAAGAAAAGTAAGTACTTACTGGCTGTATAATAATAATAATAATAATATTATAAATTAGATTTTCAGATCAACCATTATATTTACTGATGATTTGAATAAAAATACTATAGTTATGTTCAAAGTTGATGTTGTGGAATAAGAGTAAAAATATACGAGTAATTGAAAATAACTTTTAAAATTAAAATTCATTATCATGGAATATACAGCCTCTGTCCTATAATAAACCGGAATGACTATGTAAACCATAGAACACGAAGCGCCAACCTCTTAGTTTTTTTGTGATTATGTTCTGTGATTGTTCCTCAACAAAGTGTCGAAATTTCATGCTGTTACATTCAGTAAAAACGAAAATATAACACTTAAAGTTACAGGTGTTTTTGTACATCGGTCGAAAAATGAATATAAAAACAAAGAACCAAATAAAATTATAAAATATAAAAATTAAATTTTGTTTTAAAATTGGTCAAAATGCTACTCGCAAACGTGTGATTTATTTAAAATCGCGTAATTGTTGATTATTGTGTGTTAAAAGCACAAGTTTTTAAATTGCATAAATAATACACAGAAGACAGGGAAGCTGCAAGTGTTGATGAAAGTCCAGGTCGAAAATCTGAAGCAATTTACTGCAGAAGACATTGAAAAAGTAAGTGAATTCTTGAAAATTTCTAAGAAATCTTCAGCGAGATTCGTGGAAAATCTTAATTCATCGAATTTTAACTTGTCTACGATAGGTGAATTCAAAATTTGTTCCACATCAATTAAATGATGAACAAAAATTACACTTAATTGAATTTATAATCAATTTTTTTTGCTTAATCGTTCACCATATTCACTTAATTTGACGACCTGACACTAATTTCTATTCCCTAATCTTCATTTGGCTATGAAAGAAAACCGTTTTGCATCAGTCGAAGACATTCAAAAGGCAACAAACACCGTTCTCAACAGCATATTCCATTAACAGACATAAAAAAGTAATTTTATCCACTTGTTGAACGTGCAAATCGATGTATTTCAGTTAATGGAGATTTGATTTGAATCAATAAAATGATTTTGCGAAAATTTACTATTTATTTTTGTCTTCTTTTAATCCATACAGGTTTATTATGGGACAGAGGGTGTATTGTATTATATATTGAAAATCAATAATGTTATATAACAATTTGTATATGCGATCATTGCCAGTACGGTGGTTATCATTATAATATAAATAAATTATAAGATAAGTTTACAAAAATGTGTATTCAAAATAAGTTTCAAAATATTTCTTATGTATAAGTGAAGTTGTCCGGTTCAAGATTTGAAACTGTTATCACCATAATTATCTTTATTATGTAAATATAAAGTGTTTTAGCAGAAGTTAAGTTATTTTTATAAAATGTTGGATTTATGCCTATTGCCTATGTTAGGTTATCGAATATGAACAAAATTCTTTCACAATTTCTAACCATCTTAACCAAATTTAAATTAATTTGTCGAATTTAGGTTTTGAAAATATTTCTTACACCAATAATTTGACTATATTCTTTATTAAAATTAACAACATGCAATCAAATTTGATTTGAAATGTGGATGAAATAAGATATACAAACATTGATCCTTCTCTTTTCCCAAAAAAGACTACACTCGAACATAAAACCAATTTGTAGTAGCAAACTTCACTTTTAGCAGACGTTTACCATCGATGGATAAGGTTTTAAAAGAAAGAAAATAGTTTTCGTATGAATTGCAGAAAAATAACATCTTTCTAAGTATAATAAAAAAATAACGTTTATTGTATCAGATTGTTGCTGCGGTGATGTAAAAGTGAATTTTTTTTCGATAATCCAAAACACAAAACTCGTGGATGAATCGTACCTCATCAACAATCACAGACAAAACAGAAATATTGTGTATTTAATGGTATCGTTTGAGACCATGTGCGAAACTGCTGTTGATTATAAGCGTTATCAACTATGCAGCCTCAAAAGTGCATACAACCAAAAATGTTAAAAAATTGCAAATAACGACTTAAAGTGCCTTTCCAGCACGACACATCTCTCGTCCTCATATACCAAAAGCTGTTAAAGATACGATCTAGGTTGCTTTGAGCAGTCTTATCCCACGCTGTGTATTCACCAGTCATTGATTCTTCTAATTATCTCTTGTTTCTGATCGATTCAGTATGGATTAGTGAATGAAAGAAAGTAAAAATTATTGAAGAAACAATAGTTTCACTGTGGATGTTTGGATTCTATTTTTATTGTCAGAAAGATGGGATGGAAAATGTTTAGAATGAAATAAAAATATCAGTTTTACAAATCTATATATATATATAATTCTGCAAAAAAACAAATTGAGGGAATTTACAGGTTCTTGTTCACTGCCATCAAGTCATCAAGTGTTTTGAAATAATTTTCTTATTCAGGATAAAGTATAGTAATCTTTTTGTTCTAATAAAATAATGGGTTTTTATATATTTTTTTCCAAATTGTTAAGCCGGTCAAGTTTTACTCTATCAAATTTACAATACAATAAAATACATTTACTAAAATTACTTAACTGAATTGAAATTTGTTCTTTTACGGGATCAGAAAAAACGAATATCTCTGAAAAAAATGGTGTTGGACGCCATATTCATAGAAATTAACAATGAATCATCTTACCACAATGCGGGCAATCTATCCATTTAAGTATATATAATAGAATTAACGAAAACAACGGCTGAAATATAATTGCAGAAATACATGCCAATTGTCTTAAGTGTACCTCTCTAGGTGACTAATATTGAAAAATGTGTAAAAAAAAAGACCAAATTTATGCAAATAACTTTGTTAGGACCACCAAAAAAAAATCTTAATATCGATAGAGAAAGTTTTCACCTTTAATTATGATAAAAGTTTGAATACACATAGTTTTATGTAAGGGTGTTACTTGTTGATAATATTGTTTTATATAATGTAAAATTTTCTTCTTTACAATTTTGTATTTGAGGTTTTGGATATGAGGAGTCAGTGTTTGGGCTAAACAAAATGGCAGAAATACAGGGTGACCAAAAAAAATAAAGCAGTATAAATAAAACAGTATAATAAATCAATTTTTGGAAAAGTTTTTTTTTACAAAACTTATGAAAATGATTCAATTGAACAACGATTAAAATATGAGTCCATTTGATTAATAATTGCAAAGTGAGTTTGCAAACAAAAACATACAACATATGCACTGTCCGGCTAGATGTCCTGATATGAATACTGTTGAAAATTTGTGGACATATCTTAAACATTTCGAGTTTATGTCAGTGGTAAAAAAGGACATTTATTGAAAAACCTTATGGTGTCGTTAGCATGGCTTGCTGATGTAATAGCAAGAATAATGTAGTAAATATTAATCATCAAACATTGTTGTTTTTATAATAAGGTAGATTTTCTATAAATTATTTTAATCAAAACACATTTCATCCATAAAAACTTTGATCGCTTTTGCCACCCTTAGCAGGGGAGTTCGCACGTTTGTGTGGAACAAAATTTGATGGTGGTCTACTTCCCTTTCAATTTCAAAGCTTTTCATAAAGATTTAAGGGGGCCGAGGGATTATACCAAAACAATTACTATTTGTTATCAATAAGTAAATAGTCAAAAAAAACAGTGCAAATTAATTGATTTAAAATTTTCTCCGGTTATACAATGAGGAAAAAAAACAGAAGAAGCTGCTCCTAACTTTTTCGCTTTACCATATTCTTTTATTGTATTTCATAAAAACTATATTGCATATGAGTATTTTTGTGGTAGTTTGTATATAAATTGCTGATTTTACGTTAATAATATATATTATTATGGTACATGATATGATGCTTTTTGTACTCGTATATATGTTTACACACAACTCACAACAAAACATCATATTGAATAAAAAGCAAAGGTAAATACATATATAATTAAAAAAAAACTTTAATTATTTATGCACTGCTCCTACAGCAAACAAAAACTAGAATGATTTGTGTGCAGATTGCTATTTTGTTTTCTGTACGTTTTATACACTTTTGCATATTTAATTAAATAACACAAATTATTGTTCTACATAACTTTATTTCTAAAAAAAAAGGTAATCCAACATAATTATTTTACGTGCGGTATTATACATTAGTTCTATAAAATATTAAATTTTTAATAATATGTTGTTATAAATAATGTAATATATGAATTCACATTCACAAATATCTTTTTTAAGCTTTTATAATATAAAACGCATGGTATGGATAGTTCAGGATAAGATAAATTTTAACGCAATGTATTCGAATTTAACTTTGCTAAATTAAAGCGAACAAAAATTGTGTAGAGATAAATTTTGAGATCCCCTTCTTATTACTTATTTATTTCACATTCGAAAAATCAATACATAATTTCTAAATTAATTTTATTCTTAAATTACTATAAATTATTTAATTTTATAAAATTAATTATAACACAAAAATAAGAAACCATAACTAAATTAATAACTATATTTTATTTAAATAATCAAATCAATATGAATCGACAAAATTTTACGCGAAATAAACGCCCCGATAATATTTTTTCGTTTTCAATTCCGCGATCAACTCCGCGGACTACATACCTCTCATCGAAATTTCAAGCCTTTCTCCTTTCGCTAGCTAAATTTTCATATAAATTTATCTTATCTTGAACTCCGCGTACCATATACTCTTAAATGTGTAAAAGTATTTTTTAGCTATATGTATAAACTTACCTGTGGCAAATATTATCGCTTCAGTCCAATTAAATTTTTGTGATACACTTTTTATAGCAAACGATATGGTTTCATATGATGGTATAAAATTTTCTGTGTTCTGTAAAAATGTAAATAAATAAATCATTATTTTATTATATTATTTTTAATTTCAAATAAATGGTAAAAGTTAAAAAAAAGGTCTTTTTAAAAGAAAATTTGAAAAAATATAAAAGATTCATTTTGAAAACACTTGATGCTTTTCAATAAAAGTCATATTGTCACTTAAAAAATTTTATATACACAAAGAGATATGTGAAATTTATGGTGTAAAAGTAAATGTTGACATAACGCACTTAATATATTAGAACTGATTTTAAAAAATTTCACTGAAAAGATGACCAACGTTCGGATCATAATCGAATTGGATCGTCATATAATTATGCAGCGAGAAAGGTTAAATGTAAATGCATAACAATTGTAATAATTTCAAATGACATGTATTTATTAAGAAGCTCGATGTATATTATATCTAGGTTCCTTATGAATTGAATGAAATTCAGTATTTGCGCAATTTATTTATTTTACATACATTGAAAAATTGATCGTCTTCAATAGAATCAATCTTGATCCAAGTGTGTTGGACCACTTTAAAACATATCGAAAGATGAATTTCATGAATAAAATACCAACTATATTGTACTATGCCTTATTCGCCTGGCACCATGTAACTTTTATCTGTTCCCCAAGGTTAAATCTGCATTAAAAGAAACAAGAATTTAGACCACGTTGAAACTGTGAAAGAAAGAGCAACAAGCGTTATAAAGTATCTGAACAGCAGACGATTTCTGGCACGACTTTAAACAATAAAAAATTCGCATAGAGAGTCGTAGGGATAGAGTAGGGTGTGTCTTAATTGAAGGAGATAGTAATTAAATATATATTATAAATTTAAAATAAAATATTTTTTTATAGCATTAGTTTCGTAAATTTATAGCCACACCTCGTGCGTATATAAATTCAACAGACTCAATTAATTTGGTTATAGTGAAAGGATTATTTCAGTTTAGATTTATAAAATATCTCCATTAAACAAGCATTTGTTTGTGTAGGTGTTGATTTCTGGAAAATATATTTAATCTTAATAAATTATGTATTATATAAAATATATTTATGAATTTTTTAAGTATACAATAGATATAATTATATAAATAATTTAATAATCCTTCATTTCCATTTTACATTTTATAATGAAATATTGTTACCAAAACTCATCGTGTGTTATCACACGGCGTACATATAAATTATTATTAATTCATAAATATGCAATATTATTATTATATAAAATGCTATGCAAATTAAATTTAATGAATAAAATGAAAATTATATACAACTCATTTTGACGATATTATAAAGGACTATAAGTATTACTTACAAATAATAATAATAATAATAACATATTTTATACTTAAATAATAATACTTAAACATAATTAATAATATAAAATGTTTGTTAATTAAAACAGATTTTCATATTTATTAAGTTTTATTTTATGAAAATGAAAATGTTAAAGGTTATTGTTGGTGTCACAGTAACTTTCACAACATACTTTTTTATAATTTTATTAAAAATATTTACAGTACAATCATCATAACAGCAAAAACAGAGCAGTATACATTCATCAAAACAGCAAAAACAGAACAGCTGAAGGAAAACATTGGTGTATGGTATACATAATATCGATAAATGAACCAGTCCATTGGCTCCCAAAAACCATGCAACTTAACACCACTGAACTTTTTTCTATATATGTGAACCACCAAAGCTTAATTCATTTTAAGACAATATCATTATAGCTAAAATATAGCCTGATATATTTGAAATAGAGATCGTAAATTGAGGCCAAAGAATTCTTCACACGAAACGGCGTGCCATATGGCGGTCATCTGGATGATGTTAAATATTCAATACTTAATAGAATATCCGCAGCATAATTTACATTGAATAAAAAAAATCATTCGAATTGTACAATATGTAACTGTTGTTTTATTTCAGGTCCAAGTTCGAGCGATGTTTAAATGGGAACCTCTTACATACACAGTATTACAAAAAAGTCTCGGTAATAAGCAATTTTTTTTATATATGGAAAAAGAAATCCATATAATATATATATCGATTCCACCTTATTATATCATATGTCAAACACTCCACATTTAAAATCTGAATTTTTAGTGTTTTCATTACTACCAAAGTTCTATACAATATTGAACTTTTTCAGTTTTTGGTTTTCTCATTTTCTACCGAAAGAAGTGCACATTATTTCCGAAAAATGTACCTATATCCTTCAACATTTTATCAACTGCCTTTTCTTTAGTAGAAAAAAATACCATCACATCGCACTTAAAACAAATGACGTGATTTGAAAACAAATAATACACAAAAAAAGTCAGTAACGATATTGTGGCTCGTTGATTTCTTTTTTATAATAATTCTTTCCTAATTACTTTTACAAATTTCTTCTAGAAATGCAGCTTGCATTAAAGGTTCATTTTACATGTAATATAAAACACTAAAAGTGGGTACTAAAAAACCGCACTGAAAACACTATTAAGTGATTTTTTCTAAAAGTGATCGCATGATTTCTTCAGTATTACCCAATGGATTGATTATAACAGGAGCTATGTTAGTAAATTTACAACAAACTGTAAGGAAAATATAATCCATTGATGGAATTAAATTAAAATCATGTTAATAGAAGATAGATTATTGTTTTCAAATCTTATTATCTATTGTAAATATGGATCCAACTTATTTTTAAAATCAATTAATAATCAACTATATATAATAACCATATATTCTACATGATAAAGCATAAAAATACTATTAGGTGATGTATTTATTTTAAAAATAAAATGGTATATCCTGGACATGTTTTAGTAAAAAAATGAAATGTAATAAAATATTTATACTAATACCCTTATACTATACAACTTATAAATAATTGTTTAACGAACCATTATATTGTCAAATAAACCATTAAATTATGGCAATAACAAAAAAACAATCGTCATGCCTTTTTTTTTCTCTCCCACAAATTATTCTACAATAGGAGTGTAAGAAAATTATATGTAACGCGTCTATACACATATGAACATTATGTGCTTTATTATTATATATATGTGCGGTTTTATGGGTATTGTGTACCACTTTTGTCTCCACAAACTTTCGCAGTTTGTGTTTTCAATCTCTTTCCTGTTCATTCTACGATAACAAAAATTATTGGATTATCTAAATTCATTTTTTATTTCTATAAATAAACATAATTTTTCTTAAATACACAATACAGAATTTCAAAATATATACATTAATATACATAATTCCATAAATAGCATAAAGTCGAATAAACGTAATTTCATATATTACATTGTTGAGAATTAAATGATATCGATTACATTTTTTATATAGGATGGTATGGTATACAATATTAAAATATTCCAAATGATGGTGTTTTGTAGAATCATAATCATACAACTTGCACAATAACTTAATGGGGATAGTTTTCGAACCATTTTGTGAACTACTTTGTATATAAAAAACATTTCAAGGAATATAGACACACACATAGAATAATACCATACGCAGAAAATAATTTCTGTTCATATATCAGGTAATTCCTTTCCATTGGTTCCTCCATGCATAATCTACAACGGTATCATACGGCGCAAGGATTCACATGGATTTTAGATGATATTCGAAATGACGAAATTTAGCAAAAAAATTTATATTCTTTTTAGAAAAATATGGTGTTGACCCACTTAATATAACCAGTTAGCCAAAAATTTCTTTCGAATTCATTTTGAAATATTTACCGGGAATCAGAGAAGTACATACTGGAAATTATTCTGAAGTTTTTTGAAAGTACATACTTTTGTATGGACATGTCCGTTGTTGAGAAGTATTTCTAGAACATTTCTCAGAATGCTTATGTAGAATGCATACAAGTTCCCCTATATAGAATGAATCCAGATTCACTAATTTCGTAATCTACTCCAGCAACTTTAACCGAGATAATATTCCAATATTGAAAACGAGATGACAGTTTATTTTAAGCAACCATAAAATGGTTCCTATATATCATATTTGAAATTATATAATCGTATATTTTTTCCCAAAACCGAGAATACATTAAAAGTGAGCAATATTGTCGAAATATAAAATAATACTCTAATTAAAAGTTCATTTACGTTACGTCCGCAGTTAACGGAGCGTATAAGTGCATCATATATATGAGACAAAAAGACGATAGAACGTAGTGATTCATAAAATAACTGAATAAAGGTTTCTATTATTAATATACCTATATAGTGTATTTGATCAACTAAGAAGTTCTAGAGCAGAAAAGATTATAAAGAAGATGATGGTGATATGTTATGATAAGATTCATATTAATTTATTATGTTTACAATAAAAGATATCCACAAATATTAATTCATTTATTTTATGTTAATCTGTACATACTCGTAAAGTTATATGCCATATATTGATCTTTCCTGTATTTACTTTTAGCATAAAGCATTTTAAAATATTCATAATGTGTTATTTCAATTGTCGTAAAGTGTACATATAAAATATAAAATATTAAATATATCAGCAGCGGCGAGTGAAAATAATTTTCCAATACCATAAAAAGTAGACATATGTAAAATTTATTGACCTTTGATTAAAAACGCGATGGGTATCCCTATAATAAATTTTCACGGAAAAACGTGTATATTTTTTAAACGCGTGAAGCAATTTTAAAAATGTCTTCACTGAAAAATTATACATTAATTGATTTGTGAAAAAACTGGACTAAACAACGGAAATTCATTAATTATTTGGCATGAAATTCAAAATAATAAATATTTCGGAAAAGATAATTTTCGCATCAAATTATTTTTCTGAAATTGTTCAGTTTTATTATTTTCCTACAAAAAATTGTATTTCTTTAGCTAAACTTTGAATAATTTCTCAAAAGTCGCCGCTAATGTAAATATATATTGTATTTATATTTTTTATTATTTACATTTTACGAATATTTGGCAGACATATTGACTTTTAAAATACATCCATCACAGAATAGCTGTAAAAGTATATATTTTTATACATTACATACACTTGTTATATTTACATATCACAATAACCGAACGTATACATATGGAAATGAATGTACTGGATCTACATTAAATTTTTATAATAATATCATACATAATATGAAATATATATTCGAATGATATATGTCACAAATAATAATACAGGAAAATTGAAGATAATCGATAAAAAATATTGAATTTTTAAATTAAATTTTATAGTACAACAGCACCATTTCGAGTACAATAATTTTCTCATGCAAAATTTTGCTGGCAAAAATTAATTTGTATCATAATTTTGCGTCAAAAGTAAAAAAGTGTTTGTTAATTTGGCAAGGTGTAAACAAAATTTTTAATTTATTATTTTATTCACACATTTTCCATCTACAATGCTGATGATTTAATAAAGGGGGAATTAATTCCTGCACTTATTAGATCAAGGAAGGTCCATTGTGATCTCCCAGTGAGTTAATCCACGAATCGTCTGGATTCAGAAATGAAACCAAAGATGTTTCTTATATATAATCCATATGTTTTTTTGACTCAATAGTAGATATTTCTGCTATACTACTATATCTCTAGAACTGAGTTGAGGAAATATAATTGTGGCATTTTTGTTTTTATCTATTAACATAAATGCATGACCTAATTTTTTCATTATTGGGACAAGTAATGCACAGCAGTCACTTTTACATTGTATAGCTGAGGAAGAAGTTGCTGCTTTTTATGAAGTCTAACGACTAAGAATCAATTACACGAAAGATGTGACTACCTCGTTCGTGCTATTTTCTGCACCATACTTCCCATTTATCCACGAGTAATCACACGGATTTTGTTTATGGTACCTTGTCAAAATAACTCGTTCTTTACATTTGTTGAACCTGTGACATTAAATGAAATCTTTCCGGTTTAGGAATTTTGTCGAAATCAACAACACATCATTTTCGTTTCTTCCCAAAGTATCCCAAGATACGTTATTGTAGAGTTGGGTCACTCTCGAGTGGCTCGATCTCCAAAGTTAACCACAATGGCGCCTCGTACATATCAGCCTCATCGGAGTCCACGAACGAGGTCACAGCTGCAGTTAGCGCCCTTGTTAGGATCTGAGTTCGTAATGTCCATGTGTAAATTCATCTACAATACAATTTTTACTATTTTTTTGGACTGCGATAAGCAAAAGTATAGCAAATGTGTCTGTAAATGAACAGGGCGAATTGAAATACTCTATCCTATGGTATGGTACCTATACGTACACATATCATGGACACCGTCTTTTAAATTAAACACACATTGTACATTGTCAGTACCAACGTTTCTAATGATATCTTGAGAATATTCAATTCGACACAAGTTTTATTCACAAGTAAATTGATTTTGAAAGAACTATATTTTTGGTATATTAAGTTCCATTTTCATGAATCTTACTGATTTATTGTTAACTTTCACAAAATCACGCAATTTTTGGATCTTTTTTCAGGTGAAATGGTTGGCCACGACGTACACCATTATCCACATTTTCTATGTCGCTACCAATTCGTCGATACCAATGTGTTTTGAATAAACAATTATTGGCATAAGCATAACATTTGTTTAAAGTGTTTGTTGTGTTGAATTTGAATATTTTTTCACCAAATTGCTTTTTTATTTCTTTGCGGAAAAATAAGTATGTTTCCAGAAATTAAGGATAGCATAATCCATCGATTGCAAATTACAAACACTCTCAGAAATGAAGTATTCAATACAATATAGTAAAAAAATATTATAATGGTACTATGTCTCGAAAGAAAATTAGTTAAAATAGTAAAATTTTCTATAAATTCAGTGTGGATATTTACGAACTATTACTTACGTGTGAAATTTTCTAGATGTAGATGTCACAAAATGTTATACTTCATTTAAAATTAATCATCATAATCTCACGTTTTAGTACGATTCATAATCAAACGAAATAAACATCATTTCCAAAGCGTATTACTGCGTATTACTGCGATATAAAGAAATCAGGTTACTGAGGTTCTCAGAAACATCTGTAATACTTATGGTAAGTCTGCTCCATCAATTAAAACATATAAATGCTGGTGTAGAAAATTTTTTGATTTTGATGTTGAACACACAGAATGCTCAGGTCAACTAAAAAATTTCGAAGTAAATTCACAAATGGCCAGGAAGATGATCAAAAGTAGTAACAAGCGATGGAAAATATTTTGATTGAAATAAAATTTATCATTTCCCAGAAATAAACGTGTCATATGTTCTATGAGGAGTTCGTTATATTTAAAAAATTACATTAGTTTGCCTTGATATTTGTTTGTAATATTTTTACCCATAAATTTACTTAATATTTGTTTGTATTTAATTGAATAAATGTTGTTTGTGTTGAAACATTAAAACATAAACGTGATGGTATAATTTGAAGAAATTATACAATTTAGAGCGTAAAAGCATATAAGCGAGAAAACAGCGAACGAGTGGGGTTTAAAAATATCATAATTGTATACAAATTATTTATTTCGTATACGAATTTGAAGCATTTCATATAAAAATGACATAAATCGGCTTTCATTTATTTGCGATATTCCCGAAGCTACGAATAAAACTATATGTTATAAACAATATGAACTATAACATACGCCTTTAATATTAAATTAAAGTTTTATTAAAACCAAAACAACACAATGATGGTTTCATAGATCTCCCTAATATAATTTCAATAAACTTTATCATCGTAAGCAATATAGGAAAAAGTTCGGCAAAAGAGATTATACGATCGTAATATAAATGGACCAAACTACGTTGAGTAAAAATAAATGAAACTTATGCTATACTTGTATAAGATTGACTCAAATAGAAATATCGTACGAACATATTCGTATGGGAACGTATGTAGATAAATGAAAGCCACTTTTAAGACATTTTTTCGTGTAATTCAAGAATTGCGGCCATGTATTTAAAAATTATATTAATACTTTATACTTAATGTATAGTAGTGCAAAGTTATATTATTATACCAAATGCTATTATACCATATACAATAAAAGGAAATATTTAAATTTATTTGTTGAAAAGATAAATAAATATGTTGTTACTTTACTTACACGTATCTATAAACAGATACATATAACAGGGAAAATAATATTCAAGTTAGTCAAAATAAAATTTGTTGTAAGATATTGTTAAACAACAAAAAGAACGGAATAGAAAAGTTGGACACAAAAGATAAAACATTTACTTTTTCTTTGTTTTCCATTATAACATTGTTATGAAAAGTTTTTGAAGATTTTTTTAGTTTAGAGTTTAGGGACAACAAGGAAAAGAGAGGAGAAAACAAAGGACCATGGTGAAAGTTTTTTTCCTTTCTAATTTACGTGTTTGATATATAGGGATGATGGAATATCAGGATATATATACTATTATATTATTTTAATATAGGTATACGTGAGAATATTTCCCATATATAAACGATGAAAATGTCAAGCGTAAGAATGACAAATCGTAACTTATCATTTTATAAAATAATTTAAAAATATTATAATGTACTGGCGTGTATAAAGAGTAAATTTTTCCATCAGATTAGTCGGTTATACTATGTTACTTATACAATAAATAACCAATATTTTATTAATTTATTATTTTTAAATAAAATTCGAATTCAAAGTGGAAAGTATCCGCAATTAAAATTATAAGTGTTTAATATCAATTATAATATGTAATAATGTAGAGATGCAATCGCCTCGCTTTATATATTATTCATTGACTTTGAATATGCGTATGGCATTTTACATGTATTTCCTTTCATTCAATTATTGTAACTTGAAAATTGCACGAAAGTATTAAACAAAATTATCTCCTCTTAACAAATAAATATTCAGCAACTATAATATGATGAATGCCCTCAATCCTGTATGGTCTCTTTGTATTAATCGTGAAAAAAGAACGTTAACCCTAATATGAATGTAACTTATGTGTTAAATTAATTCTATATCAAGTAATTAGAAATAATAATTAGAGGTGTTACTGCCTTCTGCTAACAAATTTACGAAAACGCAGTGGTAAAACATGAAAGAATTGGATGTGGAAAAGATATTAGAATAATGTCTAAGGAATATTGTTCAATTCTTGAGAAAATTTAATAAAACCACTATTGACATCTATCTACCTACCTACCTACATGGCATTAAAATTGAAATGCTGATATATCTGCAGTCAACGTATTCCAAGTCGGAATTTTTAGGATCTTAATATCACAGTTCACTGCATCTAGCCATCGAAAACCTTTGGGGTACCTTCTGGATTACAATTCAACAGTTTTCTCGGCATACGTTCACCCTCTATGCGTATTACATATCAACATTTTATTTTCGTCTCCAAACATTAGGATTTGTGACGGGATCATATATGCAACGGTGCATTTTTCATTCAAAAATCCGAAGTAATTGTTTACATTGGTTCTGTGTCATGCACCATGTCTCCTATCCATACGTTATTATTGGACGGATACTAATGTTTTGTACAGCCAGCGTTTAAGATCCCGTTGTAATATCTTCGGTTGGAATTGTTTTTTTTTTGGGCCGTAGTAGTATCCGTTTCCAAATGCTACACCCCGCGGCGGATTTCCTTTTCAATATCATTTTCCTACGATACATCTAGAGTGGTTATATGTAATCATATAATTTGAATTGTGAAAATATTTAATTAATCAACTAGGTAGGTATCATAAAACTCTCACTGATTATGTGACGCTTCAGTATATTAGGCTGAGATGTTTGTCCTTAATGCATGCCTAGGATCACTTGGAAGAACATCGTAAACGCTGAAACAACATGAGTAAATTAGTTCTTAGGTTTTCTATACTGTAAATGACACGGGGATGGTTCTAAGCATGGAACAAGGAAAGCTTAGTCAATTTCTGGAAATTGTTACGTAATATAGTGGCTTCGGATATCACCTGACACGGATGGGTATCGTTTTGGAAGATACATGTATGATGTGGATGGAAGACGAGGAGACTGCGGCGCATTTCGTATGTGAAGGCCTTGCTATGACACGTAGAAGGTTTTAAAAGTTACTGATGAATTTCATCTGTAGTTTGGTCGGTGGACGGACGAAAATGGATCCATTTGGTATAGTCTGATTCGGTATCCTCCGGAACATTTGATACATAATCAAGCTATTAATATTAACGAATATTTACTAGTACATCGGTTATAGATTATAGTTTATGTCATTAAAATGATAGGAGGTTTTAAGTGTAATAGCTCGGTGTTGACAAAATGAATGAAAATATTCCATTATTTTTCATACTTAAAATTATTGATTTGTTGATTTTGTGATATCAAAACACTATTATTCTTTGTAAATATGGTGTACGTCCCTGCAAATTATTGAAATGAAAAATTTATTGGTGAAACTGTATACGGAATTTTATACATTATATAATTTTCATATGATTATTTATAACAATAAAATCCAAAAACAAATAAATGCGATGAAGGACAACAAATAAATGGTAAAGGTTAAATAAAACTATCATAAAAACATTGAACCCGCATATTTATGAGGACTATAAAGTATTTTTTTTGTTTTTAATAAGAGTATACAGTGCAAACATTAAAAAATAAAATAAATATATGTATTTTGAAATCAGCAATTTTACCGAAAAGTGTGTTAAATATAGTGTTATAAGGAAAGCTTATGGACATGAAATTTACACGCCATTATTCGGTTTAAATCCGCCTTCTAACGTTTTATGTAGAGAAAATATATGAAAAACTAAAGGAATATTGCCAAGGTATTTTATTTAAACTTTATATACCTCGAAGCAAGCGCAATGAAAAAATATCATAGGTAATATGGTCTTTTCGTAAATTCCTACCAAACAGTTAAATTAAAATTTTTATCTAGATAATATGTCATAAATTATTGACTAATCCCGATTTGACACTATTTTTCTTCTTAGCTTTCGATTTCCATAATATTTACAAAAAAATATTTATTTAAACAAAAGAAACAACATTCGCAAAAATTAACTTGTAATTCTGTTATGGAGTCAACCAAAATATAAAAAAGTGCTTCATCCTATATTAAATATAAAGTACAACATCACACTCGTAAAGTAAATCTAAAATTAATATTTCACAGTACAGGAAATTTGAATTAAACGCAATTTAATATTTTCTTCTGTTTGTTATTACAATAATATCATATTTCAGAAAATACAAAAAAAATCTATATGAGTCTAAAAGTCAGATCATTAAAGTAGAAATTAGTGTAATATAAAGAAACGTTAAATATAAAGATGCATTATTCGGTCTCTGATCCAAAGAAATATATACATAAATTCTTCTGTCCGAAAAATAACCGGAATAACTCTGTAATATAATATGGCAACCTCATCTATGGGATGTTGATTGATTTATGTACTATGCATCGACCTTAACAAACTGTCAAAGCCGCATGACATTTCCTTCAGTTTAAACCAAAATCCAACACATGAACTGACCGTATTTTTATTTCGTCGGTCGAAATATGGATAAAGAACAATGAAAGCAACATTAGATTTTGTTTTAAAATTAGTAAAACTGCTACCTAAACTATAAAGAAATTTTATAATTATTGTTTAACCAAACCATAGGTTTTTGAGTGGCAATGACAACAGAGAAGATGATCAGACTGACCACCAACAAAGGGTTCCGAAGAAAATATTCAAAAAGTGAGTGATTTCAAGAAAGTTAGCAAGAAATCTTCAGTGAAATTCATAGAAATGAAACTTCGTATACGCAAAAACTACACATAATGAGATTTTAACTAAAAAATTGGTCTACGAAAGGTGTTGGGTTTGTTCCTCAACAATTAACTGATGACCTAAAATTCCACTGGAATGATCCGTCGAAAATCATCATTAAAAACGATGGCAGTGACGATAATTTCTTAAAAAACTATATTACAGCTGGATATTGAAACTATATATTAAGGAAAATTATTGAAACATCGCCTTTGATGAAACCAAAAATCAAAACTATTCTCATTTGTTTTTATCATTTCATAGTTATTATCTGCAAAGAATTTGTTCCAAGTGGTACAACGGTTAATGCTTTTTATTACGTTGGTGTATTGAACAGTTTGATAAGTCGCGTATTAGTCCTGAATATTAAAGAGCCATATAGTTTCCGATTATTTCCCACAAATGTACCTTCTCTTATCGTGTGACACTTGGCAATTTATTTTATTTGCTGCCACATTCACTTTATTCAACCGATTTAGTTAAATGTGACTATATACTTTCTTATTCATCAAAAAATTCATTTGGCAATGAAATGAGACGGACAACATTTGCAGACACTGAACAATCAACGACCGTGTCATACTCAACAATATTCACTTGAGAATATTTCGAATAAATAAAATTATTTTTTGTGAAAATAAATTAATTGTTTGCATTATTTTTCCAGTTCGGTTATTGTTCGGACAGAGGGTATATATTGCATACATATATATATCTTCACCGATATACTGTTCTGAATAATTGCCGACGGAAATATTTTAAATACATATTATTAACTCGTATAAATAATTTCAAAAAAGTTATAAATTTACAACACAAACTTTCATCTTCTTTAAATGCCATAAAATTTATAATAAATTTGCCAAAATACCTCAAAAAGTTAAGATAATGAGATTTTCAGAAAACTTTAAAATACTATTTCCTTTGAAATATTTATATATAAATAAATGCATATTTGTACTCGCATATATGAACGAAAAAAGCAGTGTCAGTCACAATAATTGTCTCCCTCGGGAACACATCTATCGAATGTAGCAGCAAAGTTGGTGGTTTGATTACTCAGCATATAGTAGCTATTCATCCGTAATTATGTGTTCATAGATGCTTTAATTCATTTTATTTCCATATACACTGTGTTGCGTATATGGACACATATTTATTAATCTCTAAATAGGTCTCCGTAAATCTTTGATTACATAAAATAATAAATGATAATTTTCAGAATGAAAAAAAAACTTAACGTAACCTTTGAAACGAAGAAGCGGCTAAAATCGGAAAGTAATGGATTATAAGACGCTGTCGTGAAGTCGATGAGCGTAATAATTATGTTGTTATATTTGCGGTGCAGTCAATAATTCAAAGCGTTTGGATTGAGGAAAATGTTTCAAATGTCTGTTAGATTCGAGAATTCCTAAAAAAAAAGTCACTGACACCTCGTCCGAAATATTTTTTATTCTAGTTATAACATCATTATCAATGAGTGGAAACACTAATACACATGTGTACGGTACGGGGATTGAGATAATATAGAAAAGCAATGATAATCCTGCACTCTGCAGTAAACGTTGAAACTAGTGCCGTATAAAAACTACTTCTTCAACTAGTGTAAAAAGAACTAGTTACAGAATTGTTACTAAAGTAATGCAGATAGCAACTATTTTAAATACGCAATAATACAAATATATGACGAAACGACGAGAAACAAAAACGTATATGAGCTGTTATCGTAATACATAGAAATATAACACATGGGCTGAAAAGTTTCCGAAAATTCTAAGAAAACAACATTTTTTTTGCAAAATTAAACTTTATTCATCAACATACATCCTTTCGCGGGCGATACACTGATTCCAATGATCTTTCAACTTCTCGATACCATTTTTATAGTACGATTTCGTTTTTTCCTCAAAATAGGCTTCTGTTTCGGCGATCACCTCTTCATTGCTCTTAAATTTCTTTCCAGTGAGCATTCTCTTGAGGTCTGCAAACAGGAAAAAGTCGCTGGTGGCCAGATCTGGAGAATACGGTGGATGTGGAAGCAATTCGAAGCCCAATTCATGCAATTTTGCCATTGTTTTCATTGATTTTTGACACGGTGCGTTGTCTTGATGAAACAGCACTTTTTTCTTCTTCAAATGCGGTCGTTTCTTAGCGATTTCATGCTTCAAACGCTCCAACAAGGCTATATAATAGTCACTATTGATGGTTTTTCCATTTTCGAGATAGTCGATGAAAATTATTCCATGTGCATCCCAAAATACAGATGCCATAACCTTGCCAGCCGACTGTTGCGTTTTTGGTCGTTGTGGACGAGGTTCGTCGCTTGCTGTCCATGATGCTGATTGCCGATTTGACTCCGGAGTGTAATGATGGAGCCATGTTTCATCCATTGTCACATATCGACGCAAAAATTCTGTTTTATTGCGGTTGAACAAGCCCAAACACTGCTCTGAATCATCGATACGTTGTTGTTTTTGATCGATTGTGAGTTCGCGCGGCACCCACTTTGCACAGAGCTTTTGCATTCCCAAATATTCATGCACGATATGTCCAACACGCTCCTTTGATATCTTCAGAACCTCATCTATCTCGATCAACATCAATTTTCGGTCATCTAAAATTATTTTGTGGACTTTTTTGATATTTTCTTGAGTAACAGCCTCCTTTGGACGTCCACTGCGTTCATCGTCCTTGGTGCTCATATGGCCGGTTTTAAATTTTGCAAACCCCAAATGTACTGTTGAAAGTGCTGGAGCAGTGTCGCGATAATGCTCGTCAAGCAGTTTTTTGGCTTCAGAAATATGTTTTCCAATCAAAAAATAATGTTTAATCAACGCACGAAATTCATGTTTTTCCATTTTTTTTCAAGTAACAAAAGTAGCTACACTCACAACGCAATATCTCACAAACTAATTGTCGGACAGCTGTCAAATTTTGACACGTATCGTTTGAAGGTTGGTACTAACTAAAAATCATATGAAAAAAACCTCTTAGAATTTTCGGAAACTTTTCAGCCCATGTGTTATGTGCTGTTTTTAGACTCTGCTTTGATTTTAGCTTTAATGAATTGATGAATTTCGTATTAAATTCACGTATTGTGATTGTGAAGTGAAAAAGAAGTTTCTTTAAGTAAATTATCATCCAAAATATCCAACAATTTTAGTGCAGTAGAAGAAAATATGCACATTGTATCTAACGAGAACTTTGTGGCGGAAGATTGTTTCAACAATATGGATATTTTAGAAAACGAGTCGCTACCAAAAATATCTTTTGAAGAGAAATTAATAAATTGGTATATTAGGAATAAATCATCCTGTAAATGATTTGAAGAATTGCTTTTTATTTTACACAAGGAAAACTTAGTTGCACGTAAAATTAAAATGGAGCTGATGTAATTTAAGAAAAGGTGATAAACTATGAAGCACTAGTTGCAATAATTTATAATATTTTTTAAATAAGAAGTAAAATATTAAATTATCTTAAAATATGTTGTCTACGTTTTTTTTAAAATTAAATACAACTTTTTTTTTAAAAAGAACTAGTTAAAGTACTGGTGAAAGAATACATAATCTAATTCAAATTAAAATTAACTAGTTCAGTAACTAGTTGCAGAAGAACTAATACTAGTGCTTAAGTGTTTACGTTTGAACTAGTTTAGCAATTGGTTACAAATTAACTAGTTCTTCAACTAGTTGAAAAGTAATGCAGAAGACGAAATTGTGTTTTCGTAGGACATCTCAATGTTCAAAGAAACAGTTCGCAACATGTAAAAGGGGTTTAGCGTGGAACCAGCACTATTTACTTTGTAACTAGTTGTTTTACTAGTAGTAGAACTAGTTCTCTTTCCTACAGGGATATGATTATATATTCGTATATTATAAGTACATATATAATATAATATATGCAATTGCATTCTGAAATGCCTTGCCTTAAGAAATCACTTTAATTGGCATTTATACACAAACTCGTATATATCAGGGACATTTCCGGAGGGTGTTCGCCGAACGACTTGTCAAAATGTATAAAAAGAACACACACAAAATGGTTAATGAAATAATTTATATATTATAGTTTAATAATTTTAATAATTTAAAAATTTAAGAATTAATCAAAACTAAAAATCACATTAAGTATTTTTATTTAATGATATTTTTCTCAATACTGCATTTGTGCGCACATCCATGTATCTACATACAAATTCATCTTATATTAATTCCATCTATGTGTTCACAGAGCACATTTATACTACCCTACATTTTATCATAATTTTTATATAGAAATGTAAAAATTCATTCCTCGTATGCTACATACCAGTACTCCACTATTCTTAAATACATTTTTTTATTTATTGGTCAAGTCATTCGCATTACTATAGCGTTCAAATTTACAAATACAAAACTGTGTACACATATCCATATAACAAAAATCCATTATACATATACAATATTTCTACTACCACTACTACTTAAATTAAATTATTTTATGGTTAGGTCGTTCGCATTTTGCTAGCGTTCCATATTACAAAAACAACACTGTGCACACAGTGATATAACAAAAATTCATACTACATACTGCTATATATTATATCTACTATTGAAGTTAAAAATTTTTTTGGTCAAGTCGTTCGCTTTTGTCTAGCGTTCCATTTTACAAAAACAAAACTATTTTACACTTACTCATACATATAACATAAACACAACACATCATATGTGTGTTTATCACTTATTCACATTCGCATCTACAATCGACATTTCATTTTCATTTTATTGATACCTATATTAATACATACTAGTTTTCAGTTCAAAAGTTTATAGTCGTTCGCTTATATTTCGTGAACACATGCACCATACAGTATTTATTGTTCAATATTTCTATAATTTTATAATTAAAAAATTAACTCGAATTTAAAAGTACGAGTACGCATACAATATAAATTTTCTTTCATATTTTTTTAGGCATATATAAATTCATCAAACACAATCATTTATTGAATGAATTACTTCATTCCTCAAATTTTTTGAAATTTAAAATTAGTTTTCAACACATTTATTACATAATTTAAAATTATCTTACGGAATGCTTAATTTTGATCATTGTAAGTTACAAAATGAACTAATGGTGCTGTATTGATCAGATATATTTGTTGATTAAACTGTACCTGATATTAATAAAAGTACATTAAATCATAAGATGTGCGATGAATCCAATGAAATTAATAAATTAGATGAATTAATGTTGGCACTCCCATCTAATACTAATTACTATGCAAGTTGAACGTTCTATTTCAGCCCTCAAAAGAATTAAAATGTATACTAGAAACACAATGCTTCAAGATAGATTGCAAGGTGTAGCTTTACTGAGTATTGAAAAGCGATTATTGAAAGAACTAAAATCAAATGATTCATTATATGACAATGTTATTAGCAAATTTGTTGAAAAATCTAGAAGCGCTGATTTTATCTATAAAGATTAGGTTTACTGTAATTTTTTTGTTATCAAAAGCAGAATATATATTTAAAAGGTATAAGATCAGATCTGAACAGTTAACTTAAAGTGTCTTGTAGTATTTGTACTTTTTAAATTTTATCCATAAGTTTGTACTTTTTATTCAATTTAGGTGCTTTCATAATTACAAAATAAATGTTATTTTTGTTGTTCACGTAATCTACGAATTTCACAAACGTTTGTAACGTATGTAGGTAATTAACATAGTGTCATAGTAGTGATAAATTTATATTAGAAAGAATATCCCTGCAATTAATAATAAAAGGTTTTTTTAAGAATTGAATTAACTAAAATAAATTAAATGTTTATTTTTTTCAATGTATATTCAATTCAATTAAAGTTTCTAAATTTTAAAATAAACGTCAAACAATTACATTTTGAAATTAACTTCACTCATAATAATATGAAGCAATTTGATAAAAAAAAAATGAAATATAGTAAACAATGATTTGTCTATGTGTCACTATTTTAGTTAACGAATTAGTTTATGAGTAAACTAATTAGCTAAATTCTCTGTTGTATCTACAATAGCATTTTATATTAAATTTCGTATGTTGAACTTTCTTATGCACGATTTAAAAGTATTATTTTCTTTTTAAATGTGATGCTTTGCTCACTGTGTAAGCATTCAAAAACATACCTTTGAATTTTATAGGGATGCTTCAAAATCGTAAGTGTGGTAGCAATAATTAAGATAAACTTAAGTAATATATTTGTATAGTATTCTATTAAATATTTCCCAGATAATTTTAAGTGAACACCTAAGAGCAAATCTCAAGAAACGCCACTGGTATATATGTATTAATTTATGCATGGTAGACTAATTGCATTCCAAATTATTTAATTGATAATAATGTCTTAGTAATTATATTATATCCTGAAATCGTTTATGTAAAATCTATATGCACACAAATAAAGTGGAACACACATAGCAAAACTAATTTACTTATTACATATGTCAAGAATGTTATTCTTTTATATTTGCGTCCCCTACAGATTTTATTTTCTAATAAGAATGTGAAATTGAATCCATTATTCGTTGATTGTTAAAGAAATGAACAGCAAGCTAATTGCAAATTTTAAACCTATAATTATATAAGTTTTATAACAAAATTATACGTCGTTTGGTTTAGGTGTTGTTTATACATATAACTTTATTAATATAATATTAAATATACACTGGTTTACAAAATAATATCAATCCTAAAGCAACTATAGTGGTGACAGTGGAATCGATGGTGTTACAGATGTATCGGTGTAGTGCTGATGCGATGGTATCGTTAACTATTATTCCAAACTCACTGACGTTTGTATCTAAATATTTGGTACTAATAATGTGTCCTGGAAAATTTCATATATAATAGTTCATAGAGCGATGTTATATATGAAATGATTACTGGATGGTGGATAAATAGTACTATAGTCACTAGGACGATGTAGCACTATCGGCGGTGGGAATTTAAATAAGTTTACATTGGTTTTGCTGCTGCTTTTATATGCAGGTAACGGTAACTAAATTATATTAATTACCGAATACCGGTACATCTTAATAGTCCATACGCGTAGTTATAGTTTATACAATGAGTGTTATAGTTTGTAAATAGTTACAAAATGACAAAATTTTATATTTCTCAATAATAATAAATCGAAAACTTTTATCGAAGAACCTAATAAAAATACACATAGATAACACGGTGATCATCACCGTCAACTGTCAGTGGAAAGATATACATTTTAATGAAATTGAATACAACCATCAACGATACGATGAATGCGGTGATCGATGAAAGTTTAAATTATATTTTATCTTTTCTCTTGTAACGGTTGCTAATGTCAAGATCCTAAAAGATTTTTGAAATGGTTCAGATATCTTACAACGATTGTTTGGGTTTTAAAATATATAGAAATTATTAAGAATATGCGTTAATAAACGAAAGCTAGTTATACGCTTGATCCTAAATATCGAAACCATAATTGCATAAGGAATTGAAATCATTGGAAGTGCAGAATGGTAAAATTAAAATATTTACGGATATTTAATTTCAATTACATTCAAGGGAAATTAAATGTTTGCCAAAATAAGAAATGTCTACCGAAAGATAGTATTTTGAGCCAGGTTAAATGTTTTATTGAAGAAGACAGTTTTATTAAAATAAATGGAGGTTTGGAAAATTGTGATGAAATTACTCGTGAGCGTGACACAAAAACACCAATTGTTTTACCTTCTAGTCATCTTGTAACGAAATTAATATCACATTATTGGACGTTAAGAATAATAATTTCGGTAAGAAAACCATAAAAAAAACGCGTTAAATCTAGTACTATATATTCCAAGACTTAGGAATACGGTAAGTAAAATAATTTATATTTGTTAATATTGTAAAAAGAGAAGTGTTAAACCTGAAACTCCACTAATGGGACAATTACCATCATGTGGCCTTGAACCAACAATTCAACCATTCATAAAAACAATTCACACCTAAAGCGATAACGGTTGGTCGAAGACATGAAAAAAGATATGGCGTTTTTTTTTACATGTATGGTGTCACGAGCAATTCATTTGGAAATAGCACAGGATCTTTCGACAAATTCATTTATGCATGTGTTTTGGCAATTTGGTAGTCGCAGGGGTTTTCCGAAAGAAATGTATTCGGATAATGGTTCTGAGTTCCATGCGACCGAAAGGAAAATAAAATAGGCGTTGATATCATGGAAAGGCGTGTAGACGATGTGGTTAATTTTTGTGCCATGAAAAACATAAGTTGGTTTTTCAATCCTCCTCATTTGGGTGCAATGTATGGGAAAGGTTAATTGGTTTGGTTAATAGAAATTTGAGAATTGTTTTAAAGCGTCCACAGGAATATGCGTTTTAAGAACGAACAGTGCTTTAACATTAAATCATTTTTTGATAGGTCCATCATTTGAGACATTTGGCTGTTGCCAAACATTCAGAAAATACAATTTGACAGTTGACGCTGATCAACATCGGTTTACTAAATTGTTATGTGTTTACTACTTACCATATCTTATCATTTTTACATGAAACTAACTATACACAAATATTACATAAATATATGGGATAAATTTAAATTTATACGAGTATATAGCAACGAACAAAATTTTCAAAATTCAACGTAATTAATTGATTGAATTATTTTCTATGTGCCGTTCATATAAACATAATTTAAATTTGATTTATATTGAAACATCAAATTTTATATGTATAATTTGTGTATGAGTAGAAAATGAATTGGAGCATAAAATACAAATGAAAAATGTGAAAGCTAATTTTCATATGCATACAAAATATCGATTTTTATTTATTTCATTATTACTTCTTCTTCCTGTATCGTTTATTTTGCTGATGGTTATGTTCATTTGGTTTCTTTTTTCTATATGTGCTACTCGTTTTGCATTCAACAAGTTGCCGATAAAATAAAAACGACACAAGGCTTTCAATTATTACATACGTATACGTATATACATTTTATATAGCGTTTTGTATATGATGTAGCATAGGGTAGACCTGCAGCGCATGCAGTTTAAAATGTTGGACAATATCTCTGAAAAAATATAATTAATTAGTCATTCAAAACACTGCATAATTCTCGAAAATTTCTGCTTAAAAAATTTGATATTTCGGGGATTTTTGCAAATTTTCCAATTTTCCAATTTTCAGTGTACTTGAAAATAACTCGTTAATATTATATTGTTTTATAAATACCAATTGCAAAAGTTTTCTTCTATATAATAAATAGACCAAGAACATACGATGCATCTTTCGGGTTCGCAAATTTTAACACACGGTTACAATGAGATATAGTGTAAAATTTCTAAAATGAATGCCGGATCTACCCTCATAAATAAATTGGGTTACTTGACTAAATGTTTTAAAATCGAAAAATTCTATTACATACGACATATTTTCTTCAATAAATATATGTATTATTAAATATACGATCGAGAAGTTGATGATACTTTGGTGTGATGATGCATGACGAAGATGTCGCATATACCTTATGGTTTATATTATATTTATGGTACAAGTGACGTTGTATATATAAATAAGAGTAATTTATTTTTATATCAATATGTATTAGAAGACAGATAAGTTTATAGGTTTTTAAGCAGTCGTCGTTTCCATTAATGATGGATGAACTTTTATATAAATATATTTTATATATGGGGTTATTTTTAATAGACAACTTTAATGATATTATTATTATTATTATTACTATACAGTATACGAATATGAATGGATTAATAAATACTACTGTTATGTAAATTGGAGTATATATGATTTTTATATTTTGACATATAATTACAGAATATTCTTAACTTATAATTTTATTTAACAATGTACCGTCTGTATACAAAAAATAATCCGAATTTATTAGGTCTTAATTACACATATGATTAATCATTCTAAAATACACATCATTAAAGACTGGAAGTGACTATATGATTTCTTAAAAACTGCTACTGTAACTGGTTGTGGGATATGGTGTTTTTTAAATACGAACCATTAGCTATAAGCGTCAAAGTGGTGCATGAACCAGATGAAGGTAATTCAACAAAAACACTCGATTAATGTTGTCAAAAATCAATACAATGTGCTTTGGTCTTTACGATTTTAATGAATTATCAGCACCAAGAATTTGCTTCCAAGAGGTACAGCAGTTAATATGTACTACGACGTGTTCGTTCGTATACTGAATATCAAAATCCAGGCAGTTATCGATTATTACTTGTGCGATAATAGACTTATTGAACGTGCAAACCAATTATTGAAATGTAATATTTCATTTAAGGATGCGAATATATTGTATAAATAAAATTATTTTTGTAAATATAAATTAAGATTTTCCTATTTTCTTAATCCAATCCGGTTATTTCGCGGACAGAACGTGTAAATATTGTTATAATCCTTATATTTAATTATGGTATTATATTAATGTATTTTTATATGTACATATTTTTAGGTATTCCGTCGTGTGCAAAACTTTCAACCAGTGTTAAAGAAAAATTTTACAAACCACACTTGAAACAAATTAAGAAAAATAGAAAGATTGAATTGAGTGTTTCACGATCACATCACTGGGTAGATTAACTCCTACAAAATTAAAATTAATTAAAATTGCATTAAATATATATTGGTTATAGGGATATACATTACCTATTTAATGGATTTACACAACATATAACATATGGCGATCATATTCTTATTTATTATAAAATGAAAGATTTAGAATTCGCATTTATATATGGTAAGCATACCCAATAGCATGAAGTGAAATCTTAAGGGCAATATAACGTATCTAACGAATGAACTCTTTGCATGGTAGTTATGCAGCTGCAAAACTATATACGAATGGAGTATAGTATCAGTACGTCTGTAATTAATGAATTCCATATGAGAAATTAGTATCATCACATATTTTATCAATTGGGTCTAAATGGAAACAACAATTTTTGGTTAATTGGGGAATCAAAGACTAGATTTTATTGCATTTCATAATATAGCGGTGTATGTAAAATAAAATGTTTTTATTTCTTAAACGTTGCCAGTCATATGTCACCTGTGTGTACAACACTGAAACAACTTAAAATGTAAAATAATAATAATAATAATATCGTTAAAATTATAAATATTTACAAATATAATTTCAATTGTATTTTACCGTGAATATTTAATTATATATATAATATTTAATAACTTTTTTTATATTTATGGAGCTATTCAAATATATTATATAATACAATTATTTATTTTTATGATAAAAACGTGCTTATTACGTGCAGTTACACATATACAATAGATATGAATATAATATAGAAAACAAGTAGATTGTGCTATCATTGATTCAATGGCGCAATGCCATAATATTAATAATAACTTATTCCAGTTGATACGCCGCATATAAAAAAAAGTTAAAACACATAAATATATTAGTGCATGGTCAAAATGTATAACAATTAACCACATTATTGGTATAATACATATATGCGTTAGTTTTATGTGGAATATTTTAATTTCTATACTTCTGTTTTCTTTTTAATGTTATTTTTGTAAATAAAATATAACTTATTATGGTCACTTCGTCCGACTGTCTTGTGTCAATATATGCACGTTTGCATTTAAATCTCCGAAATAATTGATTAGATTTTGCTTAATTGTTTCATTTAAACTTTTGGTTATAATGGCATAGTGTTAACGTAAATATATAGTTTATCCTATCCCCATCTTCTAACCGTTGCCGTTGCAAACGTGTCTTTTTTTTTTCCGTAAAATGAATATAAATAATTTCATTGGATATTCTTGAAATTTTGGCACTGATTCATTTAATATTTGAATGAAAGTTTATGTACGACTCAGTTTCGAATGACTTATTTATTTATACCTTGATAATTGATACCCACAGAATAGTTCTGGAAACAAGATGTTATAGAACTTTGTCATACGTTAACCAAATTCCTTCAAATTGTGTAATGCGTTTGAACATATTAACATACACTATACAAACACATATATAAAAGAAATTAATAATTTTCTATAACATGGTCAAGTGGTTACAAACAATATGACATTTAATTATTTTATGTAACCGATCCTCTATAGATTCGAATATGTATACATACAAATGATTTAAAAACCTCATTTAATGTGAACTGAAATATTTAATATTTAAAGAATAAATTAATCGTTAACTAAAGTTTTTCTGTTTTAGTTTTAAAACCATAATAAATTTAGAAATAGGTCAATTCTTTATATACTTATTTATATGCACAGAGTGTCCCAATCTTTTAATATGTATTGTTTTGTGGTTCCAATAGTATAATATGTTCAAAATGGTTTTCACATGTTTTACAGCTCTCACAGACCTCATCATCATATAGTGTAAAAAGTATATATTTAATGTCATCATTAAAAATGGGAGCAAAGTAAGCAGCGCTTAAAAGTGAATATAGAAAAAGAAAATGATGCAGGAGGCAGTGTGAAATATAAAAATTTAACATATATTGTGGAGTCATTGTGATAAATTAAAAAAATTGTGTTTGCATAGTATAGTTTTGCTGCGTGTTTTGCTGAATATGTGGAATAATGCCGATTGTTTCTAGAAGCTTATGGTGAACTAGTTCCATAGCAAGCTATGTATGAATGATATGTTTTTGGCGTTTAAAAAGTGGTTATTTTGAAGTTACAAACAAGTTCTGCATGTTTTATTGGACCATGAAGGGTGTGGTTAAATGCTAGTGAAACGGTTCGAGGTTAAAGGAGAACATTTATACACAAATTGATGGAAAGATGGACAAAATGTGTAATTATAGCGATGGAGCATACTTTGAATAATCCACTTTTTATCATTAATCTGAATTTATCGTTTTTTTTTTCGAAAACACACTTTTCACACTTGTGCAATTTGTTATTCATTGAACTTATTATCGCTGTTATAGATTTATTTGACTTACCATTTGGGTTATTATTGTTACTTAGACAACCTGTGTTATTTATAAATAAAATTCTATATAATGTAATGTATTTTTATCTTATATGTACGGGTATATGAAATAAATGAATAGGGAATATGAGATTTTATTATTTTCATGAACTTTTGATATTTACTGTTCTGATTTGAAATAGTCTTTCACATTTGAACAAACAATGAATAACACAAAATAAATATATGTTAGTTATATGGTTACTAAGAACATAAAGGTATTTATGGTAAATCTATCTATACATATATTCTTTTCTATTATTATTTTATATAAAACATACTTGTGTGTAGTTATATGATACAAAAGCTATATGATTTCAACAACATTATGTATATATTCTTCACCTACGTATACGTAAAGATGATGTGATATTATATCACTTCTTTTTCTATATGTAGGATAGGATATATGGTATATATATTTTACATATTTATACAATTTCCTATACATGATATAAAATATAATACATTCATTGAAATGGATCTGCGTAATGGTAGTCTCTAACTATATACATATATCCCTATGTATTATTATATAAATATAAAGAAGCTGGAAAATTGTTATTGAAAGGATGTTTCCTTTCGTATGTATTCTATAACATTTTATTTAACAAACTATTTTGTTTATACAAAGATACATCCGTATGTAATTATGTGAATAATATATTGTATATATTTACTCGTATATAATTTATGTTTATTTCTCGAAATACCACATACAGTCGTATTTCATTATTTTGAAATTAATACACAATATTTACCATATATGTGGAATACATAATATTCTTATGATATTTCCAAAGAACAAAGAGAATCGAAATAAAGAGGTTCAACTATATTTACATAACTATATAAATTTTATCAAGTTCTAGCATATATAATTTTATGTAAAGTAATATTGTTTAATAAATATAACCATCAGACATTTAGATTCGAATATGATTTTTGCTTTTGATTTATTTTTGCGAAGCCTGGATTTGCTTTCCTTCTTCTTCTTTTTTAATTACCCTATACGTTTCGGACGTTGGCTATCATCATCATATGGCAATTTTTACTGCAATTCGAAACAATTCTGTGGAATTGACTTCAAACTATTTTCGCAGACTTGCTAGCCAAGATATATGTCTGCGACGTGGTCCCTTCAACCCTTTCTTGTATAATAACCTGTAGTAGAAGTTGATATTTGTCATTCCACATGATATGTCAAAAGTATTCCAATTTTCATTGTTTTATTTTATTTAATAGATCAGGTTTTCGACCAATTCGTCGAATAACTTCATCATAATGTGATCCACCCAAGATATCTTTAGAATACCTATGAACAGCCATAGCTCAAATGCACTGAATACGTTTTCCTGTATTTTCTGACATCGTTCACTCCTCTACACTATAACGTATAACGTTGAGTACACATTACAATTTAACATTCACACATTTAAATCCATTGTAATATCATGATAACGAAACATAAGCTTCATTTTGAAAAACGCAGCTCTAATCCTTTCGATTCTAGTTTTTTTTTCTTGAGAATGATGCCAAGATTCGTTTAAATATATAATATTATTTCGTTGATAATTGCTGTTAGTTTTTCTTGATTTATTTTGAATTTTGACAATTTAATTCTTGTACCATATGTTATTCATTGTCAAGTGCCTCGCGAAAAATGTATTCCGAATAAATATTAAATATTGTCGAAGCGGTGCAATTGACCTTCAATGTTTATTGTTTCATTTTGATTCCAATGAGGATTCACAATTATACGAATATATTGTTAAGTTCGATGTTTTTTAGTATTTCGATCATTTTTCCATGTTCACTGTTATCGAATTCTTTTGAGTAATCGATGAAACAAGCATTCACGTCACAGCCCAGATCTTTACATCACCTGTACCAAATCGATTGTGATCGCCAAATTAAGTTTCACTTATATTTTCTAGATAATTCTTAAAAACAATTTCAGGACATGACTCAAAAGCTAATAGTTATGTAGTCGTTGCATGTTTTCGGTGTTTGCTTTCCGGCAAAATTCTTGAGATATTATTTCACTGCAATAGATTTTGTTAAATAATTCAGTCAATCTTTTTGTCATAATTTTAATTGGTTTTGTTGGAATTTCGAGAGGATAAGTTGTCTGTCGCTGTTTTGCATCATTTTCGGCAAACTAAAATGTACCATACAAATTCGTTCTATTTTAATTGAGCAACAGAGATTATCACAAAGGATTCGTAATAGATGTACATTATAAAACCGCAAATCGTATCTAGAATACAAATGACATTAAGAAATATTAAAATTCTGCCATAATATGTTTTATTTATTATTTTCATATTTTCCAATTCATTGGCTTTGATAAAACATATTTGTCACGTTATATGGATTACGATTACGATAAATTGATAATGGCGAACAACAGAACACGACTAATACGAGGACGCTTTTGAGATAATTTACAAAAAATATTGAATATCTTATCAAATCACACAAAATTGAACTAATCTGAACCGGAGCGTGTTCATGACCACAGTTATAGTTCACATTTTAGTCAAATTAACAGATAATTTATGTGTTCGTGAGTGTAAAATAATAAAAAATCATGGCGACATTATTGCATTCTATTAATTTTTAATTTAAAATAAAATATATGCGTAACAAAATGTATAATGAAATGTTAAATACAGAAACAAAAATCAGTCCTAAAGGCTATTCATTTTAGTTTACTATTGAATATTGTTAAATATAACTATAGCTAAAGTTGATCGTAACTGCACCTATATACAATAGTTATGACCACGGCACGAACAAACTCCCGATAGTCTGTCCAAAATAAACAGAGCATATGGCATATGTCAAATGCATTCCGATGATTATAGTCGGATATAAAAAATCTTTAGTAATTTTTGCAATTACATTTTTTTTTCTTCGCTCATTCGGAAGAATTAATCGATTCATGAATTTTAGTTATGTTAAAGTAGCGATTTCGCCGAAAGGAGGATACCGAATAGTTTTTTAATTGTTTTTATTGGTAATTTTTCAAATTTGTTTTGGCTATAGTTGGTCCAATGTTTCAGATCATATTTGTTATTTACAAACAAAACTCGATTTTCATTCACTTTCAAGCACATTCGAATTTTTGTTTATTGGGCATTGGTATATATGGATGGATATACGAATAATAAGTTTCATTTTACATTATTTGTGTTATTTTATTATTATAAAGTTTGTTATTATTATGTGAATATTTGTGATAATAAAAGTTTACATTTCAATTTATCTATGTTTATAGGTAACTTTTACTAAAATATTGTAAAATATTTGAACATTTAAACTTTGTTATTGTTAACTAACTAATATATATATTTGATTTTATTTGATACTTAAGCGTATTTTGATAAATAAGTCAATAATAATATATAGTTTTATATTTTATTTTTATAAATTTACTAAATAAATAAAATAAACGAAATTTACACTAATTTGATTACATTTTAATTGTTATTATCAAAATACATATTGCAATTCAATGTAATCGAAACATATTCACACATATTCACACATATGTTATATGACATTGTCCCATATGTACAAGTTACAAGTACAAGTTATGTGACATTGTTCGAAATGGAGAAATTCGCTATTATCTACACAATATAAAGATAATGTTTCTAAAAATATCTATAGATAAATGTAAAGATGTAAAAAATTTAAATAATATTTATTATCTATAACCGGCTTTGGTGGCAGGAGATGCATCGAAGAAATCCTCGGAATTATATGAGAACCTTGTCAAACCTTGTGTGCCGGCAGTAGCTTCTCCGCAAGAGAAGAGTGTTCTAAAAAATTGTCGGAAATTTACATAAGGACAAGTTCAGATTAGTGTAAGGGATTCTCAATGATCATTCTAGTTTAAATAATAATATTAATAAAATGTAGGAATTCATCTGCATTCATTTTTAAACTAACCAAGCGCTCTGTTTAAGCTTTTACATTGTGAAACATCCCGACATCAAGCAATTAAATTAAGTCACATATAAACTAGTTTCATATAGTTGATGACAATAGATGCATTAACAAATAAAAACAACTCAAAATGTGAAAATCTGAAACTGACGTAAGCTGCACTGATGATAGAATAAAAGTTAAAGTAATTAGCTGCAAATGAATTTCCTTTTGACTCAAACATATGCCAAGCATTTCTTTTTATCTACCATTAAATTGAGTACCCGCAGAAAAATTGTAACATGATTCTGGATTTTGATATGTGCATATTGGCCCATCCTAAAATAGGAATATTACGTTCTATTTGTAAATTTGAGCATTTTCTTAAATAAAGAATTTTTGTATTTTACGAAATGGTGTTAACCTATTTGCATCCGTCAATATTCAACATCCAGCAACGTCATCGCGAGGCTCCACTATTAGGGTTGAAATAACAGTATGTTATTCCGTCGAAGTGTAAACAACATATTTATTCATATAGCGTTAACCTTGTCGAATTTCGTGAATATTTAGAGTATTTGAGGTAAATTTTTGCAAAAAAAAATCTACAGTCTTTTGAATCAGTCACAATTTATCATACGAATAGTAAAGTCGCTGTACATTTGTAGCGTAAGTGCATATAAATATATAAATAAAATAATTTAAAAACAAAAATAAAAATTTGAATAAAATAATTAAATTTAAAATAATAATTCCATAAATAAACAAAACAAAAATCCACAATAGAATTCAAAATAACGGTACATTACTATTGAATTTAAATTTGAATTTAAATATAAATTTAAATTGTTAAATTGTATAGCGTGTACAAAGTATACAAAATACACAATACACACAGTGGATAAATCGACATCTATTAATTAATAAATTTTTTCAACTTATGTGGAAAATGTTCTTGTGCAACACAAATATTTAATAGTGATGACACAAAGAACACCACCACCCAAAACTATAATAGACGAAAATCAACCGAAAGTAAGTAAGTAAGTTATTTTACTAAAAGTAAAAGTCAAATATTTCATTACAGTCGCAAGTATATTTAAATTAATATGTTTGAAAGTATGTGTAACATTTCATTAATTAACTTGTAATTATAAAAAAAAAGATGTATATTTTTATGTAAATAATTATTAGATAATTACTGAAGAACCGCATGATGCAATTATGGTAGCCTTTGTATTAGTATACAACAAGAAATTATTATGCCAGCAAAAAAAATTACAATGCGCGATTGTGGCTATAAGAATTGAGCTAACTGCATAGTATATAAAGTACTTGTAATTAAAGGATATTTATTTATTTTAATCTGCACCACATAAAATTTTGTCCAATACTCCGTTGTTTTAAATTTCGTTTATCCTCAAAAATAATATAACTTTTTTCTGTTTTTTAATAAAATATATATCGTAGATCCTTTCAATAAACACACCGTTTTATAAAATAATATATTATAAATATAATTTTATATGCAATTTAAGGATTTTGTTTTAGTCTATATTTATATAGAATGGATTACACATATTGAATGAGTGTTTTTCGATTGGGGAAGAAAAAGGTACACAACTTATTATATATTTATGTATGTAAAATAAAAGTTTTACAAATTGAATTTGTGTTTTTATAAACCTCTCACGACTTTACTTTACTTATGGATACAAAATATAGAATTATAGATAAGTGCGCGTACACTGACAAACATATATGTGTTATAAACGTTATAGTTGTTGTACGAAAATACGAAAGGTATTAATTCTGTATTTTTTTTATATAGTAATGAAACAAATACAAATATTAACATTAAGTTAAAAATTTACATTAAAATTTGACACTTCAAATATATAACGAATAAAAGCTTTAATATAAGAAATCCTATTTTTATATTCACAAGAAGTGTACATTTTAATAACATAAGATTATTTTTAATATGTTTTATATTTTTATGTAATCTATATAAGATATTAAGTATATATGATGACGAACATAACAACATTGTCAGTAGTCAGTGCCATATGTATTAAGATATCTTAAAGTTATACGTATATTTTGTGATGGTAATAACGACGATATCTTTTTTAAACATTTTAGTATGGATCATAAAAGATAAAAGTAAATCTAAATACAGTGTAACGTAATGTAATGTGCCCACTAGACAAGTGGTCGTGAAGTGAACCTAAGACTTATGGACACATATGCCAGTATTGTGCCTGCTATTTTTAAAGGTCACATTATGGACACTAGTATTGTGTATATATTCAAAGACACCATACTTGTGCACATGTGCTCGTTATTTGATGGACACTTACCTACTGGGCAGTAATGCAGCTTAAAAGAAAAATAAAAACAAAACAAAAAATGTTCCAATAAATATTTCAAACTCAAAAAATATAATTTTTCTGCATATTTCTTTTTCTACTCATTGCATTAGCATAGTATAACATTTGTTCCTTTAATTATTATATGCTCAGTATGTGTCGTTCAACTAAAGGGCACAATACGGCGAGCATTTGTGTCTGTATGGTGTCTCTTGGTGCATGGCTATTGGTGCATAAAGCGTTCAATTGTGCACTTTTAGTATGTTAATTAATAGACGTATAGACGCCTTCATATTGGGTCTGTTATTTTCAACTATATAATATTTACCATTTTAAATTGCTCCACTTATATATATAAACGACTTAAAAATTATATAGAAGAACTATGATCGAAAATAAAATATGCTGATTAAATTAAAATCGGTGCGTACCACCTCCACATTGTTGGATTACTATAATTAACTGGTCTCGTATTACTATAATTAACTGGTCTCGTATTACTATATTAACATATTTATTGTATAATGAAAATATAAAAAATTTTAAAATTACCTTCATTTTTGGACATGGCCAAAATATTACAGTTTTATTGAATGTAATTGATAATTGTTCAGACATATCACAATAAGAACCATAATTATGATCACCATTGTAGTATTGATTATTAATTGTATTTTGTCTTCCATTTTCATGTAATATATAAAATATTTTCGAATAATTATTTAATAAATCCAATTTTTCAAATATTGTATTTAAACCTGTAAACCAAAAAAAATTTAATTAATTGAATGATTATTTTAATATGTATTAATTAATTTTACGATTTAATTTAAACATATATACAAAGAAATGGTGAAGGTCACGTGATGAGTTGTATACCACAATATCGAAGGATCATTTTTTGTTTAAGTTAACATGAAAGTTGCTAATTAGACTGAAATATGACTGAAATCTGGAATACACATTTTCAAAAGAATCTGGATAAGCACTTTTGACAAAAAAATATAGATGAATCATTTGCAAGAGATGACTAAGCATGCGGCTTGATTGCAGGAAGGTAATATTTTATATTTGTATAGTAAAGCTTAAGACTTTGTTTCAGATATTTCAGTGGTCGGCATATTTAATTTTTTTTTAACTTTATATAAAAATATATTGTATAATAAATTCGTTTCGACATAAACTTAAAACTATAATGTTATAATAAAAATAATTGAAGGGAATAATAATAATTTAATTTATTGTTAGTAAAATTTGAAAAAACACTCGGTAGCGCAGTTGCATAAGCGCCGATATATATATATATATTATATATATTAATCATGAAATATAGCGGGTTCAAATCCGCTATTTTTCATAGGAAATTTTTCGGTATTGATTTTAATACTAAAATTTTTCTATTGGGTGACCATTTGTTCGTTGATGGAATAAAAAGAAAAACGGATATCTTTGAAAATATGGTGTTGGACGCTATTCAAAGATTAACAATGTCTGCACACACATAACGATGGGCTAATCACCCATATAAAAATAATAGTATTATGAAAACATCTATCTTTCGATAATTACAGTACAGTACAGTACACAATTGGTAAATTGTTATATACTCCCATGCGGAGTAATTTACCAACTTGGTTGTAATGAAAGGTTTATTAGATGACATAAAAGCTCCACTAGGAGCAAAATATGAGTTAAAAAAAAAAAATATAAACGGCGGAGTAGAGTGAAAAAAGGTGCTCTGCTTGTGAAGAATTTTGTGAAAATTTGTATCCTGGATTCCTTTATAAAACAATAGAATCATTTTTATATATCAAAGATTAACAAATTTTCAATCGAATCGTGAGAATTTTGATATGATAAATATAATTATTTAATCTCATGAATCTATTCTCATACAATATGACATATCCCATTCTCATGTGAACACATAAATTGATACAGTTTATATTGCGAGTAAATGCCACAAATGAGAATATTTATAGCAAAATGGCACTAATCCTATAAGAATTATTCTTATCGTCTATTGATGATTTTAATACTTAATGTTTTCAAAATATTAATATAAAGTATATAATGTGTACATCCAACGATGAAACAATTCTGTGAAATATTAAATTAAACTATCTCTTTAAAAATATTAATATACAAATATAGTATAGTACACTATGTAAAAATCAACATAATTCTAATTGCTCTTATTACTTTTTTGATGGAACATAAAACGCCATATAACATATAGTCGTCGTACTGTATACATTTATATCGATAGCATATGATAAAGAATATTAAATTTAATGATTTCATATTCGACAACAAAAATATGAAACTTTTTCATATTTATTTTTAAATAAATATTAATTAAAATGATGAAAGAGAATAATTTATATTTTAAATATACATTTATATTATCAACACATCGCGTACACTTTGAAAATCGTATATACCATTTCAGATAGCCAATTTTGAATTTTGAATTTAAATATAATATAGAGTAAATTAAATTTAATAATTTCTATACAATTTTAAAAATTTAATGATATTTGTAATGTCAATTCATTTCGGACAAATAAATTAGAAACATAAACATCGGAACTTAAAGTGAGATTGCTGATATAGTAAAAGAAAATTTCAAAAGAATGCTTTGATTTTACATGAATGAAAAAATTATCTGCAGAATGTGTTTTGCGTGTCGCGTTCCTTAACAATTGCTCAAAAATGGAATCATATGACAACTACAAAGTCACGAATTTTCTGTTTCTAAACTTGAAGATGTAGTTCGGATGAAAAATATTTACGACGAATGTGAATCCTGTCATTATTTTGAATAACTTGGTGAATGTCACTATATGAAAAGGGTATTCAAATGTTATCATGGGAATAATTGTTTTCAACTGCAATACACTTCTTGGTATAAATATATGTAATCTATTACATTTTTGATAAATGATTACTAAACATGTTGCCATTCACACACATTTAACTTTTTTTGTGTTTAAAAGAACACAATTAATTTTTACTTAAATATAATTTATTGACTTTAAATAGTGAAGTAGAAAATCATATTAATTCCAATTAAATTAATTGTCAAAAAGCAAATGTCATTATTACATTAATTAAATTATTAAAATTGCTATAAGCATTAATACATTAATACATTTATGGAAATACACCAACCGTGCGTTAATCCGAACGCTACTTTTTCATTTATGTCGATTTTAGTGTTCGGATTATCGCACGTTCGGATTATCGCACGGAAAAATATAAATAATATCATCACACTATAATTCACATAATTTTCTTATTTTAAAAGATAAATTCAAGAAATAAAAAGTATCTGATAGCTGAAGCCTTCTAGTAGACCTGTTAACAAAAAATTAATCTTAATCTTAATCTTGGAAGTTCTGGGATCATAAATGAATCTAAATACCCTATTTTTTAATAATTGTAGAATCAATTCCATAAAGCTATGGTATTTTTTGAGATATGTCAATGAAACACCTCACATATCCTTAAAATGATTTTGTATGAGTACGTTTAAACCAATTTTTTACTATTAACATCCAGATGGGAGTGCTTGAGACGAATTTCCCGGAAATTTGTAAATTTATCATTTCTTAACCGATTTTGATGAAATTTTATATATGTGTTCAAAGTGGGATTATATGAACAGTTCTTAAGGTAGTTCTAAGAACTTCCAAGATATTAGAGTGATTAATTTTTTTTTTGTTAACAGGTCAACTAGAAGGCTTCAGCTATCAGATACTTTTTATTTCATGAATTTATCTTTTAAAATAAGAAAATTATGTGAATTTTAGTGTGTTGATATTATTTATATTTTTCCTGACGTTCGGATTAAATGGCGTTCGGATTAACGCACGGTTGGTGTATTCAACTGCTGAGAGCAGTAAAAAGTTAATATTTAATTGACATTTATGCTTTAAATGGCGATTCCAATTGACATTTAAAAGATATCCGTAGATAGTCCCTGTGTCTAACAAGTACATTCAACAATTTAGGCCTATATCCATATTGTGGAAATAGGTAGTGATCAAGTCAACAGGTAAGTCCAACAGATATGTTTTCCAGGACAAGTGGATATTTTATCATCAAAATTGAATTGAATTTAATTTAAATTTAAAATCGATTTAAATACAGGAAACACTCAGTTCACGCCGGTTCAATCCTAACTATTTACATGGGCAATTTTTCGGTATTTTAATACTTACATTTTTCAGCTCTTTCGTTAATTACAGTACAATTGGTGCATTGTCATATACTCCCTCGTATGCGGAGTAATTTACCAATTTAACTGTAATGATTGTTTAGTATATGCCATAAGCTCCACTTGGAGTAACATGACTTGTTAATTCGTCCTTACAATTAGTATACCCATGACATCTCTACTATATCAGATTGTAGAAATAGCAAATTGTATTTGAATGAAATTTATGGTACACGCGATTATAGAATACGGATTATAATCGTACAAATTTTCCTTAGCAGTACGTTCAAAACTGTATGGGACCCAGAGGACACGTTTACTTATCAATTCTCTGATATATAATTTTGTTGCAATACATCAAAGAATGTTTGCTATAAAATATCCAGTAATATACGAGTATTAGTACAATACATAGAGTAATAAGAATTGCAATGACGTGCCATATTATAATGAAAATTCCAAAGTAAATGTACTCCAATAATAATAGTAAGTGAATTAGTATTTAAATACCATAAAAATCATACCTTAAGTAGTATCTTTAGCAATTAAATTTATCGGAATATAGAAATACCATCATTTATTACACTTCATTGTGTTCGTTATTGTGGTGCGGTAATTAAATAGATGGAATTTTTTTTGTGATTTCATTTAAGGAAAATCAAAATATGTATGTGAGTAATGAATGAATGTACTTCAAACATTTATTATATTATTATCGATTTTTAACAATAGATTATCGACATTCGCTAATGATTTTTATTGTTCAAAAGAATGAAAAGAAGAATCAAAAAAAAAAAAAAAAAGAACTGAAAAGAATAAGAAAATGAAAATAATAAAATTATCTTTTGTTTTCTTTCATTATCCTTTTTGCTTTTTGTAACACACCTTATAATAATAAATAAAAGAGATTGAACGTACACATTAAAATGAAATCATTTTTAAATGTGAAACATTATTAGATTTTACAATAATAATAATAATAATAATAATTATAATGTAATGCTTTTTATTTCGCATTGATCTTTAAATTTAAATTATATTTCAGTTGTAAAAGGATGTTGTTTTATTAAATTTTATTTGATTTTATATATTGCATTCATATTAGGATTAGCAATTCAAAATGTGCAATATATGTGAGTTATAAAGTTTTTGATGTGAGGGATGGATTTTGTTTTTACCTAGAATCATTCACACAGTCCGGTATGTGGTTTTTTACGATTGGTATCAAAATGCGATAAAGTCATGTTAAAGTACTGAAAAATGACATCGCATACAACGGAATATTTAGATTTTAAATCACCTTAAGTTTAATTTAAACACCAGCACCAATACTATTTAGCTTACAATTAGTTCAATGCTGTGAACGAAACATTAATTCTTTAATCTTATTTTGTTGGGGGTAACGATCACCTAACCGAGAATGTGGAAATTCCATATAGATAAAAAAGCTGGCAGTCAAAGTTGTAAAGAAATAGAGGAAAAGCCAAGACACTTCGTGTGCGGCATACTGTATGGAACGAAAAATGATAATTGTATCCTACTTATTACTTAATGTTTAATTTCACAATTCAAAAAAAAATACCGGATAAATAGTACTAGGGGAATTCCACTGGGAATATCGAGTTTATATGCACTTCAATATAGCTTAATTTAAAATTTTTAACCCATAAGATGTAAAATTTCTCCAATTATTCAACTATTAATTTTTAAAATGAGCCACTTTCTTCATACGAGAATGCGTTGATTTTGCTCATCTCAGAACTTAACCGACCGAAATATCGTAAAAAATCAAAAAGTATCTATTAATAATATGGTACCATTGAATTAAAGGTAATTTTCCTGTGTGTCGGATTAATATCAATACTATAATAAATATATAACTGCTTTTTTAACTTTTATCTTTTCGCCTTTAATATATGGGCGCGAATAATAAGTGATATTTCTAATTTCTGTGTTAAGATAAAAAAAATTATCATATAAAATAGTTAATAGCATTAAAATTAAAGTTTAGTTTTTCATTTTCTCAAGTGACTCATGACTCTTAACTGATCTTATTTTATTATGTTGCATATAATCTTTCGAAACATATAAAAACTGAATATGGTTATATTATTTATTACATACCGCTCAAATATTTTATATTTTAAAACTTTAATTGCATTATGCATTTTATGCATAGAGAATTTCCATATTTAAATTTATACTACATATATTCATGCGGTTATTGTAATAAAATCATAGATGCATTTACATATACGTATTTGCATATGTATATTGTATAATATTATCACTTTTCATAAATATATAATATAGAAAATATTTTGATTATCCGTGTAACTACTACTACAATATGTAAGGTAGTGGCTCCAATCCCTGCCACATTAAGAATTCTTTCACTTTGGACAACGATCGGACAAAAAGTTGTATGTCTGTCATGACATCAATTTTCTATGTAATTGAGTAATTTCTAAACACATTGATGGGCGAGAAATTTGGTTATTTAAAAAATGAAAAAAGTAATCAACATTTATTGTTTTATATAAATTAAGAAAAGTCTATTAAGGTTAATAATAATATTATAATAATTAAGGGAATGGACCCAATCCTTGCCATGTCAAGGAATCTTTTACTTTGCACAATGGTATTAATTTAATAATTTTCAATATGACAGTATTTTGGTAATTTAAATGAACAACCGCAGATTGCATCGTTGCAATTAAAAGAACTAATTTATTTATAATAATTTTGCGGGATAAGTTTAAATCAAAAATGACTGTCAATGGGACACTGACTGAGATTGGGTCCATTACCTTATGTAATATGCATATGTATAAAATATAATAAATAAAATGTGAAAAACAGAGTTAGAAAAATCTTTCTAAAATCTAGAGCATCGTAAAAAGCATAATTAAAATATATGAATAAAAAAAATATATTCATTGCTCATAGCAAATTTACATATTTTCATTTTATACAAAACATGTTTATTTCGTTTTGTATATTATTTTGTTGAACATTTTATAATATATTGTATATTTTAAATTTGTATTTTAATATTAATACATGAAAAAAATAAGGTTACCGATGATGGAGAGCACAAAAACTACAGTACCTAACAGTACAAACAATTTTTTAAAAATATCCATAATATTATTTAAAAATATTATTAGAGTAGTTATAAAGTTTTAGTTTTGATAAAAAATGAAAACCATTCGCAATTACAAATGTGCGGCCGCATACAAACATTTTGTTAAACGAAGAGCAACAAACAAATACGCATTTTCTTACAAATACTTACAACAAAATGGGTTATCAAAAGAAATTAATAATTAATATAATACGCTTCACGTAAACGTAAACATAAAACAATGACGAATATCGTATGAATCCACACCGTATGATCACATTTAAAAAATTAACCCCGACATCACTTCGGTTTTTATTTTAATATTGGAGAGTACAGTATTAAGAAAATGTAATTTTTTATTTAATTAATTTCTAAACTTTAACGTCGGACCTAGAAAATGTATCTTCTACGTATAAAAATTAGGCAACGCTTTTTGACTCCGTTTTCCATAGAAAAACAAGACAGTAACATACATTTTAATTTTAAATTATGTTCCATAGCTCAATCAAATGTGATATAAATAAATAAATGTTTTATATAGCGAATTCAAATATACTTAAACGATATTTCATATCTTTATATGATAGATGGACATACATTTCGAACCAATTTATAATTTTAGTTTAAGCTTTATTCACAATTTGTTTAGTTTTCTTTTAAGGATATGCGATTTTCCATCAAACAATATTTAGAATAAAAAATTTTTTTTGTAACTCTTTAACAATTTCTGGTAACACACGTGTAAGGAGCGATGTATACCATTCATATCGAATAATATATGGTATTTACTTTTTGCTTCAGAAAAAACAGATCACAATTATAATAATGAAATAAATTTAATCACATAAAAGAAATCTGCATTTGCGATAAAAATATTAACCCTTAATAGTTGTTATGGCATCGTTGTGGCTCTTTTCATAATTTAAGAAATTACATTTTAAATGTTTATGGCTAATTAGTAAATCGTTGATTGGGCGATATTATCATTATTTATATTCATTTTAATTTTTATAATCGGATGTCATTTTTTATTTTCATTTTCGTTTTTACATTTTTTTAATTGATATAAATTTGCACATTACATTGAAGACACAGAAAAATCAATCATCAGCTTCGTGTTCCTTCAGCTTTACCATCACATTTTTGCAATTTGCATGAAGAAAAAGAAAAAAGAATAAGGAGATTGAGAGTAAATTTAATCCAAAAAATACACGAATGCATTAAAAGTGATAATAGTTTTTGTATAAAAATGTATAAAAAATAAAGGAAACAAAGAACCAACACTAAATTTCGTATTAAAATTGGAAAAAAATGCTACCGAAATTCTTTAAATTTACTTATGGTGATAATTTTTTATCCAAATCACAATTTCTTCAGTATAGCACCGATGATTTAAAGACAGCAGAGCAGATGTAAATGGAAATGTACCAATCATAAACAACGATATCCGAAGAAAATATCCTAATATTGCGTGATTTCGAAAAATTAGCAAGAAATCAGTGAGTTTTCATTGAAATGGAACTTAATTCATGAGATTTTAACTGAAAAAATTGGTCTACGAAAGATGAATAAAAAGCCAGTTCGCAACATCAATTGAGAAATAATTAATAATTGCCATGAACTGTTCATTCCAAGACATGCAAAATGCTAGCGGTGACAATAATATTTTAAAAACTATTGTAATTGATAATGAAACACAGTGTTTTCAAAACCAACCAGAAATTAAGTGTCAATGTTTTAGTGGCTCGGATTAGTATGTTGGGTATTTCGGATTAGTATGTTGGGTATAGCATACTTGCAATGCCAGTTGCGACCGAACGCGTCCACGGGTTGCGGATAGTGGAACGGCCTATGATACTTATGGGTTAGCTACGAATAAAGAATAAGTAGTCGCGGACAATCTGGCTGCTGTGTATGAGAATTACTTTGGGGTGTTGTGTGAAAGCAGCACTCGATTAAAACTGAGTTAATGATTCAGTGATTACACAGTAAAGCCGAATCAGCGGCGCCAATGTAACCGCTTTCGGCAGAGGTGATATACCCCTGTAAATGATCCTACGAATTTGCAGAATGATTAGTAGGTTGAACGTATGGTTAACTACCAACTTCGGAAAAACAACTAGTTATGAATTCGACAACACAGCCTCGGATCGGACAGAATAAACGGCAACGACCCCAGCAAAGAAAATTTAAGGACAATGATTTAAAACTTGCATCTTGGAACGTTAGAACTCTGTTGCGACAAGGTGCGTTAAGAGCACTTACTGATACGCTACGAACAGCCAAATTGGATATAACAGCTATCCAAGAAACTAAGTGGCCCGGAAAAAATTTATTGAAAGGAAAAGGATACACATTTTATTACAGCGGCAATGATTGCAGTGAAAGAAGAGAGTTCGGAACCGGTTTCGTAGTTTTTGGAAAAGCAAGGAATTCATTAATTGTCTTTAATCCGATTGATGAACGCATTTGTACACTACGTGTAAGAACAAAATTTTTCAATCTGACCCTCATCAATGTACATGCGCCCACTGAAGAGAATACTGATGAGGTTAAGGATGAGTTTTATGAAAAGCTGATGACAACATATAGAGCTGCACCCGGCCACGACATTAAGATTGTCCTAGGCGATTTTAATGCCAAGGTGGGACAGGAAACAATATATCACCCAACTATAGGTAAGCACAGTCTTCATAAAACAACGAATGAAAACGGTCTAAGATTGATTGATTTTGCCATGTCAAAAAACATGGTCATTAGTGGTACATATTTCCCACATAAAGAAATTCATAAGATGACGTGGAGGTCTCCAGATGGTAGAACAAGTAATCAAATTGATCATGTACTAATTGATGGACGTCACTGTTCAAATATAATGGATGTACGAACTTGTCGTGGTCTAAATATTGACTCAGATCATTATCTAGTTCGGATAGTGCTACGAGCCAGAATTTCGGCCAGTAATAACATACAACCCGTAGGGTTGAAATGGGCAGTCGAGAAACTTGAACAGGCGGCGGTAAAACAATTGTACATGGATGCAATGGAACAACGAATTATTACAGATTTGGAGGCTTACCAGCAGGAAACTAATATAAACAGTATGTGGAAAAAATTAAAATCATGCGTTGAAGGGGTCGCAACAGAGGTGATTGGAAAGGGGATGGTAGTAAGAAATGAGTGGTTTGATGATGAATGTAGAAATGCTCGGGATGCAAAAAATGCATCCAGGCTGAAAATGCTAACGCGGGTTACACGGACCACTGTGGAAGACTATCGCGAGAAGAGGGATTTCGAGCGTAAATTGATTCGTAAGAAAAAACGAGAATTGGAACGAAAGGTTTACGTCGAAATGGAAAAATTTAACAGGAACAACGATAATAGAAGATTGTACCGGAATGTCAATCGTTTTCGCAACGGATACAATCAACAACCTTTTTTGTGCAAAAACAGACATGGTCAGGTTATGGCGCAAGAGGAAAGGTGCCTCGAAAGATGGGCCGAGTACTTTAAAGATATATTAAATGTGAATACGCCAGTGAATACTATGGAAGATGTGCGATTTCAAACCGCCCAACCATTTATAGCTGAACCATCAATACACGAAGTAAAGAATGTTATTCAGAAGCTCAAGAATAATAAATCACCTGGATCTGATAGCTTACCAGGTGAACTCTTTAAATATGGTGGAAATGCATTATGGTATCAACTGCACGAGCTAATTGTAAAGATTTGGAATAATGAACAGGTGCCAGATGAGTGGAAGGATGGTATTATCTGTCCATTGTACAAAAAGGGTGACAAATTGGATTGTAACAACTATAGAGGAATAACTTTATTAAACATTAGCTATAAGGTATTTGCTAATATACTATACCATAGACTTATTCCATACGCCAATGAAATTATCGGAGAATACCAGTGTGGTTTCTGCGCAGATCGATCTACATCTGATCAAATATTTAGTATACGGCAGATCTTGGAAAAGTGTACGGAATTCAATGTTGATACACACCATTTGTTTGTTGATTTTAAAGCGGCATATGATAGCGTCAATAGTTCAAAGTTATGGAATATTATGGAAGAGTTTGGTTTTCCAAAAAAACTGATAGATTTGGTGGCTATGACGTTGGAAAATGTGAGGTCACAGGTACGAATCCGAGGTAAATTATCTGATCACTTTGAGACGGTTGATGGACTACGACAAGGCGATCCATTATCAACACTACTATTTAATATTACGCTGGAAAAAGGAGTGAGGGGCGTAAATATTGATAAACAAGGCACGATTTTCACAAAATCGGGTCAATTGTTAGCGTATGCTGATGATATAGACATAATGGGTCGAAATATGATAACTGTCAAGGATGCTTTCGAATCGTTACATAAGGAGGCATCAGGTCTGGGTCTCAAAGTGAATGCAGAAAAAACAAAATATTTGGTGGCAACGAATACATCACGAATTCGAGATCAAACGGTTAATATTGGAGAACACAATTTTGAAATAGTCAATAGTTTTGTATACTTAGGATCGTTGATAAATGTTGAAAATGATATTGAAGAGGAAATACGCCGAAGAATAGCAACTGGCAACAGATGTTATTACGGGTTAAAAAAACAATTCCGATCGAAAACATTACAACGAGATCTTAAGTGCAAGCTATATACAACTTTAATACGTCCAATATTAACGTATGGGTCGGAGGCTTGGTGCATGACACAAAACCAGGAACAACTACTTCGGATTTTCGAACGAAAGGTACTCCGTGGCATATTTGGTCCCGTCAAAGAACAGAATGGTTGGAGGCGACGATACAATATTGAATTAGATAAGTTGTACGGTCAACCAAATATTGTCAAAACAATCAAGATCAATAGATTGAGATGGCTTGGACACGTAGAACGCATGGAGGAGGAGCGTGTGCCAAAAAAACTGTTAAATGGTAAACCGGAGGGTAGAAGGAGAGCCGGAAGACCTAAGGCGAGATGGCTAGATGCAGTAAACTGTGATATTAAGATCCTAAAAATTCGGGATTGGAAGACATTAACTGCGGATAGGTCAGGTTGGAAAAGCGTGTTGGAGAAGGCTAAAACCGCACCTGGGTTATCACGATACCTTATACGAAAGAAAATTAACCTGGGATTAGAGTAGAGTAGAAATTAAAGGTATTTAACAGTCAACTAGCGTCATAATACTCAACAACATTTCGATCATCGACAAAAAAAAGTTATTTGTTGCAGTTTTTGAACGTGCAAATCGATGTATTTCAGTATTGAGAAAGAATATTTCGAATAAATAATTTAATTTGCTTTAAATTTAAATGCTTTTTTAAATCCATTCCAGTTATTTTTCGAACAGATGGTTCTTTGTATATATAACAATTTAAACCAAATAAATTCATAAAATTCATGTCAATACATATTTTATATAAAAATAATTAAATTGAATTTATAATTGTCCACAAAAGGATGTTCGCATATATATTATAATATCTATCATTAAATTAATTAATTTGCAATATAAATTTATCAAAATATGGCACATTTTAATTTAATTAAAATAATAAATATTAAAACATAAATTCAAAGATATATAAATAGCAACTCATTTATTATCGATTGGTATTATAATACGTTATTATAATATTACAAAATGTATATAGCACATAGTGAAATATATACCATTTTAATTAAATCTTGATACATATACAATAGAATAGTATAGGATGCCCTATGCGTCGTCTAATGTGGTCTAATGTCTATTTGCTATTATTTTCATATACGATACACTATATATTAAAAGTTATTGATTTAAATTGTTATACAACAATACTTTAATTAATTACTGCATCAACAGGGTTGAATAGTAAATATATTGCCTTAACAGCCCCTTTAACACCTCTATCAATACGAGTTTTACACAACACACGATTTACAATTTTTTTGATATTTCAGCAGTAATACTTTATATGAAAAGTTCCAAAGTTAAATAGAGATGTCAGTGATACTACTCACATTTCTTCGCTATAGTGCTACCATGGAATCAATTGGATTAATTAAACTACCGTTCATCCGATTTTTTCAAATTTTGAACATAAGTTCGATGGCATATGCCCTATCTTGAAAGACACTTTGGAATATCCTCAAAAGTTCAGTGTATTTGGATCTTCGACCAAATACTCCAACTTCTGTGACAACATTGGGTTGTGGACCCTCTGTGTACTAAGATGTGATGGCTGTTGTTCCATCAGCTGGTACATTACAAAGTTAAACTTTAAAATGCCTCTTTATTTAACTTTAATGCGCATTTTTTCTCAAAATCATATCAATTGATCATGTTGTCTTTTGTCACCAATGTGACTCTATTCCGGAAAGATTTTTGAGGTTTAACAACACATTTTAATCCTACCGTGTTGAATCTTATTAGATATGCTTTGGCAATTTCGTTAATTATCATTAAACTGTCTAAGGACCCATCCCAGTACTACATTTACCTCTGTTATCTTTAACACCAAAATGCGTATAAATATGTTCAGGCGAATGGGACGCTTTACTGAAACGATAATTTAATTATAGATTCGTCATTATCGGGTATTATATATATCGGGTATTGTATAGAGATCAGATGTGTTACTTCGGATTTTCGAACGAAAGGTACTCCGTGGCATATTTGGTCCCATCAAAGAACAGAATGGTTGGTAGAAGGAGAGCAGGAAGGCCTAAGGCGAGATGGCTAGATGCATTAAACTATGATATAAAGATCGTTATAATTCTGGATTGGAAGACATTGACTGCGGATAGGTCAGGTTGGAAAAGCGTGTTGTAGAAGGCTAAAACCGCATCTGGGTTATCACGATACCTTATACGAAAGAAAATTAACCTGGGATTAGAGTAGAATTTGTGTTGCAAGGATTAAATACCTATCAAGGACCTTGCAAGGATATTTTTTCAAATTATATACAAGCAATACCTCATATGAAAGAGAATTAACCTGGGATTCGAGCAGCTGTAGAATTGATACTTCAAGTATTTTGAATTAGCAATCCTACTTAATTGCTTGTTTGAAATTGAAAATACCCAGGTTTATGATAGATTGCGTAACTCATACCGTATATATTACGTGTGAATCGAAGTTACGTGTTACGTGTATTCTCTTTTGTAACTTTCAAAACGTAGTCTATGACATATTTGGTTAAAGTATAACCATTTTTGTTTTTTATTCGCAGGAAAATGGAAAGTGTTGTACGTGTACCAAATAAATAACATTTGACAAGGAATTTTTATTTTGGTTTCATTAAAAAAAACCGCTGCTGAAATTGTGGCTGGAGATGAAAAATGGATTTACAAATAAATTATATGGACTAACGATTCGCTTCTTATGAAAGTATCACAAATTGGCTTGATAAAAGGTATCATACTTTGTCTGAAAAGTTAATATATTGTATAGTTTATGAATGAAGGTGTTTTTTTTTTGCATAAAAACAGGTATTTTTAATTTTACACCTAACATTATAATTGAACGAAGCTGTATTGATATGTACACACATAAACATGGGATTCACCATACATTTCTATTAAGTTAAATTACTCTATTATACTATATTAGTATTACACGAGACTAGTATATGACTACATTATTGAAAAATGTTTTTGTTTCGGTTAATTAAACTGCCGTTTCGTAAAAAGTTTTTTAAACTATTATTATAATAAATATTTCCTTTATTACATTTGCAATAATCTAAACTAAAATTATGTATAAATAAAATTCAACTCTGGTAAAATAAAATGTACGCAGCGATATTAATCTCTTAACTTTCAACATAATTAAATATTATATATTGTATGATTATTTATAGGGACGAGCGAGCTTACACATAAAATAAATATAAATCTGTAATTTTATGTCCGTAAGTTTTCCTTATAATGTATAGTCTCAACCATATTATTATTTCTTTGAATATTTTATATAAATAAATTGTATATACATTCGATATAATATTTACGGCATTTAGATGACTATCTCTTTAATTACATAAGTAGTTTATAGTATAAATTTATACATACACACATATCTAAATATAATATTTGTTCCGTTCCATACTACAAGATATATTTTGTATATGAATATATTTATTTAGAATAACAATAGAGATAAATTGTAGTCAAGTCAAGAATATACACAATACACAATACGCAGTTATAATTTATTTGTATCCTATAACTTAATTTTCAATCTATGTCAATTTTACGATTTTATTATAAGTTAATTTATCCAATAAAAATTTACTTACCATCAGCTAAACTAAAATCCACATTAACCCCATTCAAATCAATGTCAAATATACTAATATATTCCCAAAATTTATTACGAATATTTGTTACATTAATTTCATATCCTTTTTGTTGATGGATAAGAACTAAAGCTTCATTGGATTTATTTTGATGATATTGTTGTTGTTGTTGTTGTTGGTGTTGTTTCTGCTGTTCATTGAAAACAATTGCCATTGTTTTTGTTAAATTATAGTGGATAATAAATACAACTGCTATAAACAGCAGATGATAACCACTGTAATTGCATTTGGTTGACTTCATGAGGATTCAAATAATTGAATAATTAAATTGCTTTTCTTTTTGGTATAATATTGAATTAATTTTGTTCGAATAAAAATGTAACAGATTTGTTTAATAATTATGAAATTTATGTTAATATTATTATCAAAAATGAATGAATGCATTTTTAGTCATTTGAAAATTTTGTTTTCTTTACAGGTGAGATGTGATTCACTGAAATTAGATAAATATAAAATGAGAAAAAAATAATAATTACATCATATTATAACATAGAATTTTAATGCTAAAATTAAATTAAACTATACAATTTAGAAAATTATTACAAATTGGATTTATTCATATATATTGTAAACTATTTGGTCGCCTTAACTATATCTCCCGTTTTTGGGCTTAGAAGCATTTAATGTGAAAAATTTATAAGTTAATTTAATCAAAGAATTGCCCTTCATTTTTCTATAGTAATGTGAGGTGTCGATAAAACGATGTGAGCTTCAAGACGATTTATCCATTTTCGGTCTTCTTCAGTATTTCAGAAGCGTACTTACCAGCCAGGCCGTACTACATTAATCTGAACAAATGATAATGCCCATTCGAGCTGCAAAAGTATGTCTTTAACAGTTCTTGCAACGTGTGGCCGAGCATAGTCCGGACTGAGGATGACTTTACGCTTGTTACACACACTATTGCTAGTCTTTTTAGCAACAATTATTCGTTGAATTAGTTAAATTGACATTTTTGGACATTATAGCAGTATAGTTGCATTGGGTTTTAGAAACTGTGGTATACAACTGCAACAGCCACCTCTTTCCACATAATATATAACTTTTATTATTTAACTTTTATTTTCTCTTACACTTCAATTCAATTATTACAATTTTTCTATTCGTTTTATATTTTTTTATATATATTTTTAATTACATCCGCCTTCTATGATGGTGGTACCGACAAGAATCCCTTAATTTTCATATGCTTAATTCTACTACCCGTTCTTTCATTATCCTACATTATATCTCTCTTCATAATTTTTACTTCTCTTAATTTTATGAATTTATATTGTAAGTTTTATTATTATATTATATGAATAGCCGGAAGCGCATGTAAAAAACCTACTTCCACGGTATTATTTTTGAAGTAAAATAGTGAGCGTTACACAACTTTTTGCGGGCTCCAATAAGTCCAAAGCCTTGTGATATTGATGTTACGTTTCGGCACTGTTGTCGATGGTGCCCCTGATTCTGCTAATGACGGTTGTTGCGTGTAGGATCGTCAAAGTAGATTCATTTTGTTACATCAGTTATAATATGTTATAGAAATTTTTTCTTTTTTGATTGACAAGCTGAAAGACCAATTCGTAATAGCAATTTTCCTTCTTTTTGCATCTCTCTCAAGGCAAGTAACCGTGCTAGAAACCTCTTTATCGAATCATTGGTCCTGAGCCATGTAGCCGGAACAGACGTTGAAGATGATGCACACCAGAATCGCCTCTTTCACGTTAAAAACGGATAGAATATTGAAAATATCGTCGGTTGACCATTGGTGTGATTGCTGAAACTATAGTAGGAATTGACAAATTTTACCGAACAATTTTAGTATGCAAATAGTGTGTACCTAGAATTATCACAATCGAACAAAACAAATTTCATTATACGAATATATATGTTTGTACTCCGCTTTTTTCGCTTGACTTTTAACTGTTCCCCAAAGGTTAAATCTGCATTAAAATGAACAAGATTTCAGATCTTTGTAGCTGTGAAAGAAAAAGTAGTACGCTTCATGAACGATCGCATATATACCATTGTTTTGCACAATGAAATATTGCATTGAGTGTGTATTGAAGGGGATAATAACTATGGTATAAATATGTATGAATTTGAAATAAAATGTTTAGCACATCATTTGTCTCGTTATTTTACCTCGTATATGTTTTGTGTATTTTCAAATGCTCTATGTGCTTCAACTCGGTAGGATTTAATTATAAACAATAATATAGCTTTAACATACTTGCTCTTTATTTCATAATACACATCACTTTCCAATAATATAGATACGATATACGATATACCGAGTATACATATGTAGTGTGAAAATTGTTTCGGTATAAGATTTATAAACTATTATTATGGTAACTATTAATACATTTATACAATTTGTCGTGTATACTTTGTGGAAGTTGTATACCAAATTTGAATAAATTTAAATACATATGCATGAATAAATTTAAAATCGATGACTGTACCAGACAGATATATATTCAGTAGAAGCTCCCAATTGCTATCCCATTAGGTGTATTAAAAATCGAATGTAGTCATCGCTATCGAATAGTATATGTTAACATATGTATAATTATAGAATTATAGTGTTTCTATATGACATAAGCTTTTAACAGCACCACTCGAATTTAAAACATTAATTCTGAAATTACAATTAATCACATTTGTCAGTAATATATTATCGTTAATTTATAATTATTGGTTACGTTCTGGTGGTTTATCGTAAAATTAAAATTTGTTCACATAAACCAGCGTTCATATATGTACTACAGCGAACACGTTAGAGGGGACTTAAACTGTATGTTTGTATGTATATTTTGTATCGCATGTTTAATTTAAATTTAGATTAATAAATGTTAATTATATTTATATTAAATTAACAATCTACTCTAAAATAAAATGTATATTTCAAAATAAACATTCACGGCGAATATAATAAATTATATGATATTGTACACATATACACCTATAAATATATATCTAGTTGATTCCTTAGAGAAAAATGTATATAATAAATAATAAATAAAGTATAAGCAAATATAAATAGCTTCCTTTTTAATATACATTTGAATATATCCCACACCGTTTTTATCCTTCATTATATTTCCCAACTAAATATTATACATATACGAGTATATGTTAGTTGAATATATGTATTTAACTTTCACACTATATATGTTCAAATATCCGCGTATACAATGTTCAAACGTATATTATTTCAATTCCACTATATTTTTACTTGTTGTTGTACTATATTTTATATTTACAGTGGATTCTTTGTAATTGGAATATTGTCTATGTCGAAGTAATTTTTTATTCGAATATTTTTTTCACTCCTTGCACGTTCAGTAGTATTTTATTCTGTATAATTCGATAATTTGTCTAACTCGAGTTCTGTCTTACTCAATATATTACTTATTTACTGCATGGCATTTAAAACCCAGGTCTTGTCTTCATCGCCAACCATGATGTTCTCTGACGTGGCCAAATATGCCACTTAATATCTTTCGTTCAAAATTCCGTGCCTGCGATCAATATGTTAATATTGGACGTACTAAATGTTTTATACAGATTGCACTCAAGATCCCACGTTGAAGAATTTGCTTCCAATAGCTACCCTGCGGCGAATTTCCTCTACAAGATCATTTTCCACATTTACCAACGATCCTAAGTATACGAAAAATTAACAGTTTGATCTCGAAGTCCTGATTTGTTATAGTTTCCACTATATATTTTGTTTTGTCTGCACTCACTTTGAAACCTAGATCCGATTTACGCCCCTACTGTCTTCTCCAACGTATAATATTAAAGAGTAGTGTTGAAAATGGGTTGTCCTGTAGTAGTAGTCCATCAACTGTCTCAAAGTGATCAGATAATTTATCTCGGATTTGCCCAATATTCCAAAATTTGGAGTATACTAAATGTTTGATCAAATGCAGCAAATACCTTACAGACAATGTACAATAAAATTATTCCTCTATATAGTTGTTACAGTCCAATTTGTCACTCTTTTTGTACAATGGATAACTATAATACCATCGTTTCACTCGTCTAGGATCTGTTCATTATTCCAAATCTTAACATTTTGCTCGTCCTTCACGTGTTTTTGCACAAAAAAAAAACCTGCACGGTTGTTGATTATGTCGCTTGGGAATACGATTGGCATTCCGGTACAAAACCTTCTGTTATCATTGTTTCTGCTGAATTTTTCCATTTCAGCATAAACTCTTCATTCAAGTTCTTATTTTTTTCTACGAATCAATTTACTCTCGAAATTCCCCTTATCTCGATAGTCTGCAATAGTGGACCCTGTAGCAGGTATTAGCATTTTCAGTCTGCGGATGCATTTATTGCATCCCGAGCATTTTCACATTCGTCATCAAACCCCTCATTTTTATCTATAACCACCTCATTCAATAATCTATGTTACCGTACCTTCAACGCATGATTTTAATTTGTCCCACATACTATATTTATATACTTTTCGTGCTGTTAATCATTTTCTAGTAACTTCATAAAAATTGCTTATATAATATAATCCTATTAGAAAACTTTAATATATTATATAAGGACCTTGCATTAATAATGTCGATTTTTTGGCTAGAAAATGGCATTTATTTGTATAACAAAATGATTTAGTACATCAACCAATATATTGCCCATCGTTAGCTATGACTTTCTCCCATCTTTTGGGAAGTTTGTTGATTCCTCGTTTGAAGAACTCCTCATCTTTTGTCCCAATCCATTCATCGACCCATTTTCGCACTTCTTCAGCATTTCGAAAGCGTACATCTGTCAGGCTGACCTGCATTGATCGGAACAAATGGTAATCAGAAGGAGCAAGATCTGGTGAGTACGGGGGGTGATCAAGATGATCCCAACCGAGCCTCTTTATTTTTTCCTTAACGATGTTTGCACGATGTGGTCTGGCATTGTCATCGTGAAATAAAACTTTGTGGTGTTTTCGAGCTATCAATGGTCGTTTTTCGTTCAATTTCTTTGCCAATTCGCCCAGCTGTCGTCGGTAGCGATCAGCTGTAACCGTTTCATTTGGTTTTAACAGCTCGTTATACACCACACCTTTCTGATCCCACCAAATGCACAGCATTACCTTCTGGCAATGAATATCGCGTTTTGATTGTGAAGTTGAAGCGTGTAAACCACCGTTCACAAGTTTTTTGATTTGGAGCATGTTCACCGTAAGCTTCTACCAACAATCGATAACTATCAGCAGCGGTTTTCTTCAAATTAAAAGAAAGTTATAAAACTTCCCCGCAAAACAACTTTTTCGGGGACGTAATTCGACATGTTCGAAGCAAATAAAAACTTTGTTGTTTACACTTCAACGAAATGACATATACTGAAATTTATAGAGTAATGACAGACAAAAAAAAAGAATATGGCCGCGGTGTGTTCCGATGCACACAACGCCAGTTACGCCAACTATTATCAAATCGACATTATTAATGCAAGGTCCTAATATATCAATTTTTATCATAATCTATCAAGAAATGACCAAAATTGTTATGTTCTTGGAATCGATCGTGGGAACCTGACCTTCAGATTATAATATTAAGATTTCATCAAAATTGTTCTTGCAATTCTATTTTGAACCTCAAATTCGGTCAATATTACTATAGAGTTCCTACCATTGAAATAAAAATGCTACATAATTCGATATTCTATATGTTATTTGACAATCCATTAACCTTTCGAGTTATACAGAATCCACTGTGTATCCACTTATATTATATTATTATTGCGTCAGTTTAGTGAATAAATATATAAAGATGTTTATATAACCACAAATTGTATCATCCATCTGATATGTGAATAACGAACAAACATTTGTTGGTATATGTGCAGTTGCCATAATGTTGTAGGTGGTATTTGTATATAATAGATAGAAATAAACATCATAATAATAACATAAAGGGTTGATTTTCTCAAAAATTGTGTTTAACTTTTTAGAAAACTTGTAGTACTTCAATATGCTTGGCAGGAGAATAAAGCATGTGAAAAGTGTTTATATATTAATGATTTAAACAAATGAATCAATGAGTGGGAGAAAATGTAGGAACATATAATGTGATTAAAAAACCAAACTAAATGACTAATTTATAATGTACACCTTATTTATAATTTACTTTCACATTTCATTTATTCCACAAAAGTTCTCAAACTCATTTGAAATTTTCCGCAAAATTTATAAATACATAAAAAATTTAAAAATAAACTCTATTCACACAACACTAAATTAAGTCTGAAAACATTACCATTACATATGATTTAAGAAGTAGTGTTTATATAATAGGTATACCGTTATGAAAGGATCATTTTTTTCTTAAACAAAAACACGGTTTTTAAGCAAATTATTAGGAAATAATCTATTCTGAATTTTTTGATAATTTATTTTTATATAATTTCTTTGATATGGAATACAAGAATCGAGTCATTTTTTGACGTTTGCATATTTGTGAAATAGCTTTGCACTGCTGTCCATGTGTCATCGATTTCAACAAGTGGTAATCTGATGGAGTAACATCGGATGAATCAATACTGTGTGGCAATAGATCACGTTTCTATGACAGATTTTATGACAAGGGTGAAAATTGCATTGTTGATACATTTTGGTTGATTTTCGTTCAATGCACGATTCAATGTGATACGGATTGACAGGTTTCAACAATTCATAATATACCACACGCTCCTCTGATCCCACTAAATATACATAGTAAAACCTTCCAAGTATATGGGATTATCAATTATACTGGATGACCGAGATTAGTCCAATGTTTAGTTCGTTTAGGATCATCAACATAAATTTTTCATCACCAGTAACAATACGTTATACAAAAACAACTTCCTTCGCTGCCTTTCACTCAAAATTTAACCTGTTATTTCTCGCTTTTTTTTGCATTTTTCACTCAATTTATATGGAACCCATTTTCCTTTCTTTTTTCATAATGTTCATTACTTGAAAGCAATCAAAAATGTTTTGTTGACTTACATTTAATGAATCGGTGAGTTGGTGTTGCGATTGTGCATCATCTGCACATTCAATAATGCTTGGAATTCGGTAACTTCCTAATTTTTTTGGATGTTTTTCACGTTTTTTTTCATTCAGAAAATCACAGTTTTCTGATACAAAACAAAACAATTTCAACAAGGTAATAAAAATATGTTATTTACACTTTTAGCTCATAAGCGTGATATAAAGGAAAGAGATTATATTAATCCGTAAGCGATCTTTTCATACCAGTATACCTATTCTTACTATTTGTGTTATTATATTATATTATAGTAATTTTAAATATACACAAATGTGTAATGTAATGCAATATAAAATATAATTTATTATATTTTTAAATGGGAATAAGTGTCTTTTAATGTAAAATGTTTATACTTTATGTTTAAATTATATACAGAGATGGATTAATTTTGACAGAGGTGGTTTAGTTGACAAATACACAAAGTACGCAGCAACGAATTGATGTTAAATGATAAAATATTGTATATTTCATAAGTATATTAGGTTTATAATAAATTTATGTTAACCACGCTATTATTAATTAAAAAATTAGAAGCAAAAAAATAGGCTTAACTAAATTAAGTAATTTATTTTTAATATTCTGTCTACACTCGTCTGTTTCTTTAAGAACAAAATCCTAAATTGGATTCATTCTCATTTTGATTGCTGTATAGATATAGATACATATCAATAATTTAATATTATATAATTTAATTTCAATAATTAATGGGTATATCTACTATAATAATCAGAAAACCATCAACATGACTGTCGAAACGGTATGTCCACAATCATAAGGGTAATGCTCTGAATTTTGTGGGACCAGCAAACAGTGCTGTGTATGTACATGTTTCTAAGCTCAAATGAAACTGTTAGTGGTAATGCAACGTCAAATTACAACCAATAGGATGAAAAATTGTTGCGAATTGGGTTATTTCCGAGAGCTTGTAAAGTTACTTCCTTAAACTAAAAATAATATTTTTATAAATTGTATACCTATGATTAAGTAAATTCTATGTATACAGTACTATTATGCAATTGATATTTATATAAAATTTGTGTCAACAGTTTGCCAATTGCGCTAAGTACTGAAACAAAAACATATACAGTTACAGAATACATTACGAAATTACAAGGTAAGATTAATGCAGTTAACATCTCTGAGCAGCACTCTTACTAAGACATAAAAAAAATGACTTGTTACGGAATAGTTTCAAAAAGAAATACAAACTCTTCCTTTCTTGAATTATTGCCAGAAATATAAACAGCAAAAGTTGTTGCAAAGGATGTGGACAATATTTTCAATAATTTATTATGGCATATTGGAAACAAATAAATTTCTTTTAAATACTCAAAAAAGGACGGAATTGCTCAAATAAATGACTAGTTTATTATGATAAGAAATAACGCATTGTTTATTACAAATTCTAATTTTAAAAATAATAAAAGTTGGCTTAAATCAACCGCACGGCAGGCACCATACACAATTACAATTTATATATTCATATGCGGTGATATATTTACTGATTGAATTAGAAATTTCGATATACACAACATTTAGTGTATACACGCGTGTGATCAATTTAATAAGATATAACCTTTGTTTACATATCATATAAAATAAACGCATTAATAAATATTGAAGTCATAAAATGAGAAAAATTATTTTATTTTATCTCCAAAAATATTCTATATTCTAATATGTGTACGAGGAAGGTCCGATAATGTAAATTAAAACTTGCGTGTGAGAGCATATAGCAATCATATTACAAAATGAAATATAATTTTATACAAACGGGCATTAATTCTTTTTAAAAAATAGCACACGAGATTTAAAACACAGAATGATTAATTAATTAATTAAATAACAATTGATAAAATATTATTTTTTAGTAGATTATTATTAGAAATTTTCTATTTTTAGATCTATATATATATTCATTAATGGTTTCCAGAAATTCTATACCATATAGCAACAGGTCATTCAAAAGAAGTGACCATTAAAGAAATGAACAATTTTAAAATGGTTTAAACAGTGAAGTTACGTGAGATTCTTGTCATTGCAAACATGGGAATATTTTGTATAAAAAATATACAACAGCAAAATTGATGGTATTATAGTACGTTATATGTATCGTTTACTCGCATAAATTACTATAAATATTCTCCAGATGTGGCAGCATGGAATATTTTCCAGTCAATAAATAAATATGGGCCAAAAAAGTAATTCTTTGTTTTGCATTTATCTCTGCATAATCGAACCAACCTCGTAAATAAATAAGAAAAATCATAAATTATCCATTTTATAAATTGTTTGTAAAAGGTTGTTGTTTTTATATGTATCATTTCTTCTATCCACTCTTCACACACATGTATACTCGTCGACTTCGCTTCATTATGACAAGACAATGTCGATATTTTCTTGTAACTTGTTTTTCCGTATATAATAATAATATTTTTTTATTTATGAATCTTAATAATAAAATAATGTAGTAAAATTTCTTATAAATAACCAAAAATTATATATTGTTGTATCTTAAGTCTTTGGTTTCAGTTTTACGGTATATTTATTATATATACGCATCGCAGATACTTATACTCTATATGTAAGTATAAAAGTATTCATAAAATACACGTGTTATCATATACTTATTTTATGGTTTTATTTTTAGGGTTGGGTAGGACACGTGGTTGGTAGTTGGTTTACCATTTGTATATATCCAAAATGAAGTATCTAAATAGCAAAAAATTAATTTCATTTAAATTTAAGGTTACAATTTATTGCATTATAAAGTAAACCGATTAAAATATTACTTAAATATATGGAAATGAAAAAATAAAAAATATTTTAAATAGTGACATAAAAAAACCAACCGTTATAAAAAAGATTAAATGTGAAATTTTAATTATACATTGAATATTGTATACAGTTCAAGTCCAAACTGACGGTGACAACAATATATTCCATTGAATATACAATCATTAAATGAAATTCGCTTGAATACATAATATTGTCAACAAAATTTTTGATATGAAAATTTAACTTAAAACGTTGATATATCAAATTTATTTTCATATTAATTGAATGTGTTGTGGATTATATTGGATTGTATTCACTTATATCGTGTATCATTAAATTAAGATTAGATATTCGTAACTGCAATTGTATGTAATAACACATGGGTCTAAACACCAGATGGCGACTCTAACGATATGTCCATATGATATTTCAATAGTGCTAACCTTCAACGAATATATGTCAAAATTTGATAACATTTTTTCGTGTATTGATTTATCATTGCTCTTTAATGGGAAAAAATACCGTTGGCTTCAAAAGTGTTACCCAGACTCTGTCCCATCAAAAACGACCATCAAGTGTTAGTTTGCTGATTTTAAACGTAGTCGTACAGACACCGATGATGCTGAACTTTCTGGACGTCCACATGAGACTGCATTAATCCTGAAAACATCTAAAAAACCCTGAAAATCATTATGAGCAATCGCAAGGTGAATTTACAAGAGATAGCTAACACACTGAAGTTGTCAAAAGGCAGTGTTTTAAGTATTACATCCAAACATTTGGGTATGAAATAGATGTTCCAAATGAGTGCCGTGTTTGCTCTCACCAGAACAAAAAACTACAACGAATTGATGATTACTAACGCTGTTCGGACATGTTGAAACGGAATAAATCTGAGTTAAACATGGATCCATCTTTCCATTCTAGGATCCAGAATTCAGAATTAACACACGAAATTGCTTTGAATACATTTTTCTGAAAATAATAAACAAAGTGTCAATTAATTCATTGTAACTTCTTAGCTAATGGAACAGAGAACAAATATTAAATTTTATTTTTAAGTTTGAAAAAAATGTGCGGAGGTTTACAAATTGTTGAGAAAACGTTATGGTGATGATTGGTATGCTCAACGAAAAATTTATGATTGCGGTTGTAAGTTTCAATAATGGTCGTGAGGATTTAATTCATATCCCAAGAACTTAAAAATCGTACTGAGTTATTGGAAAAAATTCGTGAAATCATTAAAACTGTGAAACTGTCATCAAAGGAGTGTTTTCTAAGTTTTTTACCTAAAATTGCGGTTATTTAAATGACGCACTGTTCGCAATAAAATTTTAGAATAATTGCTACGAAATTCCTTGCTACATGCGTAACAATTGTAATGTTATTATAGCAATATATGTTCTTTAACTTGATAGTCAATGTAAAATATATTTAATTATTTTCATCTTTAACAAATATTTGTTTTTAAATAAAATTTGTTATTATTTTAAAAGAAAAAATTAAGAATTAATTTTCCATTCAGTAAATAAGTTTAATAATAATTTATAAGGATGTTATAATAAATCTAAAAATAAATAAAGAGAAAATTCAGATTATAAATATACAAATATTGACACAAAATTACGACCGACAACAATAAAAAAACAGTCATTTAACTTTTAGCTTTATTAAGTTATCTAAACATACTATACATTATATTTGTACCATATATTACAAACAATATGCATACATTATTTATAGTTATATATTCTGGGTACAGTGAAATTCTATTCAATCGAATTCCCCCCATGCAAGCGAAAGTCCATTTCAAAAGCATATTTTTGAAGTACGCTGTAAATTACATGTAAATTTGGTGCCATTCAATTGAACATGTAAAATCACAAATTAGATTCCTCTATATTGTTGCAATAGAAACGTAAAGAGAATGTGCGTAAGAAGAAAATGAAAAAGTCAGAGAAGAAACTTTCTATTTTAATGTAAACTTTTCTGTCTTACACATTTTACACACGTTATTCAGTAGAATTCCCATTCGACAGACAATGATTACGTTAAATTGTATATATCATATATACTACATAACAATAATGGCAGCATGGTAGCTATGCCACAGATGAGGCGACAATAATTAAAATTTCATTTGTATAATATTTTTCTTCCGTGTGCGTGGTGTATATAAACAAAACCCCACATATTTTTATATAATAGAACGTATCGTTAATCCCAGTTTTTATTCGAAAATAAATAAATAAATTAAGTAAAGCGAAAAAAAGAATAGCATCAACCCTTTCAAACGTATAAAAACATCGATTATATTTCGATTTTATATTGATATCTTCCTATATAAAGTATATATCCACATTAATATAGGTATGTTTATTATTTCATGTGAGTATATTCATGATATAACAGATATTTTTCAATATAATGAACAAGAATAATATGGAAAATAACAACAAAGCGAACACAACAAGATACTTGTGTAAAGCTTGAGGGCTACAATGACAGTTTGGTTTCGTTAGTTATATATACAAGCAAATATTATAAGTTTATTTTGGAACGGTTCATCAAATTTGATAGGCTTTAAATTTGCCTTCTGGGTTTTATTTTTCTTTTTCTCTGTACATTTATGTATTAGAAAAAAATAAACGAAAATACGGAATACATTTTTTTCTCCATTCCCCATTGGAATATATATGGTATTTTAGAATACATACGCAACATTTCTACTTTTTATTATTCTTTTCAATTCAAATTCCTTTATTGTTATAAAAACAGTGCTGGAAATGTATAAGTAAACGCTCTCATCAATCTGGATGGAATAAATCTTGGTAACACTTTAATAGCGGGTTGCACGTATTTTTTGCATCAATTACAGCACTTAAACGTATTGGAAACCTGTCTCCTGAGTTTATCAGTATTTGAGGTTCGTATTGTACTAGTATTTTAGTAAATTCTTATAACATTCTTCTTATTTCTACGTTGATGTTTGTTGACCCGAACGCATTTTCTATTGGATTTATCTATGCGGTGTAATTGCTCTATAAACATTCCAGTGCATTAATAGTATATTTTTATTGAGAATGTTAAAAACTTATTTATATACACGCAGTCCACTCTGCCTGTATTAAAAGATTTTTTCGGTCCTTTGAAAATGCCATGTAAAAATCGCTCCTTGTAATATGGAGTATGTCCAGCGTATGAATTGTGAAGTAACTGCGTAGGAAATATAACATTTAAACTTTTAATAATACATTATTTAAATCCACCACGTCGTAACCACTAATCATTCTATCCTCAAAACACTACTTGCATCATCCCATTTGCTCGTATAGTAAATTTCATCTAAAAAATCAGCAGATCAGTTAAAATATTCAATTAGATCAGCAGAAATATCCAGGGAATTAATTTGAACGTAACTTCATAGAAACTACCTGCATAATCCTATTTAAAGTTCTATGCCAAATTTCATTTAAATAGATTAGGCAGATCAACCAATATGCAATTGGATCAGAAAAAGTATCCAAGGCACGAATTTTATTCTAAATAAACCAAATTTGCAATTTTATCAGTAGATGTGTCCTATTGGTATATATACATTTAGGTGGAATTTCTATAGTACATTGCGAAAAATTTATGACAAAAGATGTCCTGTTTTTGAGTTGCGTTAACTTTAATTGAAGTACAGTAACTTGAAAAATATCCTGAATACGATGGAAGTGTATGTTATTTTAAATAGATTTCCGTATTTCTCCATTAATGATAGACAGACGAGTAATTTGACCACGTCTAACAATTCATAGGACTGTTATTAATATTAACATAATATCTTATCATTTATCGTTTTATGTCTCCATAATGAACGTTGTTTATTTTTAACAGAACCTGCGACCTTGTACATCTATATATTCATGCAAATTTCACTCATTTTGAATGGTATTATATCATAATATTCACAGATTTTCGTCATTTTGATTATTGGTAAATCAACAGAAAGATAATTGGTAGTTTACAATTTACAGATACTTTGAATATTTTAATAATAACCTATTTTTATTATTATTTATCGATCTTTTAGCAAGACACTTAATTAATAATAATTGTAACTTGGAAAGATGTTTCTTTTTAGTAATACCAACATTCCATAGACGGCACTACTTGTTCTATGTTTTAAATTCAAATTGCATTCACTTAAACGACGCACTGTGCGTACATTAAATAGTATTGCCTATTGTATAACAACGCTAGATTTTGTATAAGCTAATTTCATAAAAGTGTGTTGATACAAAGAGGAATATTTAGAATATGTGGAATCGTTGACTTATATATTTCCACCACTGTATATATATATATACAAAATAAATATATGCATGTGTGGGTATATGTATTTGTTTTTCTATATAATGTTTAAGCCCTTTAAATGCCAGTGCAGAAGTGTGCAGGAGTATTTGATAAAATTAAAAAAATTATCGTTTCTATATATTAGTAATTTACAATTTTTGTTGTACGGTGCGTGTAAGTACAATTTTAAAGAAAATTTATAAAATGATTTGTGCTCAACAATTCTTTGAAAATTTTAAATTCTAATCGAGAAGCCATCACTGGAATTTGTGCTCTGTCTAATATAAATTTTTTATAATAATTAGTATATTTTTTTTCAGTTCATTAATTTTGTTTTTTTTTTCCTATCTAATTTAACTGAAAGAAGAAAAACAAGATCCCTTTTTGTTTCAAACATTAATCCATGTATTATTTTTTTTTTTTTTTTTTTTTTTTTGTGCGTGGGTAGGTAAAAATCTCAATAGACACCACGAGGAACGCGCGCGTTATCCTGGTGGTAGTGTGGAACTCTAATCCACTAAAAAACCTCCCAAGAGCATGAACATCCATATTTGAATGTCAATACTACTACCTATTACAATCTAGTCTAAAGACTAATAAGCAATTTTATTTTGTTGATTTGTTTAGGATACTAAAAGTTTATCCAGCGATTCATTTTAGTTTTGTTCGATTATAGTATTATGCCAATTCAAAAGGTTTTATCCTTTTGAGTCGTCTTGTTATATTTGAGTTGTCTATTAGCCTGTAAGCCTCAATATTCACATGTGCCCGTAGTCTTCTTTCGTGACCCTGTGCCATGTTTTTAATTTCGTCCACCACATTATCTATTTCTAGATCCCTATGTAGGTTTTTGTTGTTAATGTACCAAGGTGCATCTACAATATTTCTGAGCACCTTATTCTGGAATCGTTGTATTATATTTATATTACTTTGTTTGGTGCACCCCCAAAGTTGCACACCATATGTCCAAATAGGTTTTAGAATTTGCCTGTAGAGCAATAATTTATTTTCTATTGTCAAAGAAGATGTTTTTCCTATTAACCAATACATTTGTCTATAACGTATATCCAGTTCATCTCTTTTCTTCTTCACATGTGTTTTCCAACGCAATTTAGCATCTAAAGTCATGCCCAGATACTTGGCCGAATTAGAATATGGTATTTGCAGATTGCCAATAAATATAGGCCTATATACAATCCTTTTATTTGTGAAGTCTACGTGAACCGACTTTGTTTCGTTTAGTTTCATTCTCCATTTTTTGGTCCAGTTATCTATCTGTGTAATAGCCACCTGCAGTTTCGCGGTTGTTTCTTCGTTAGTGTCCCCAACAGCCAGGATGGCAGTATCATCAGCAAATGTTGCTATCAAGTTGTTTTCCATCAGTGGAAGATCACTAGTATACAATAAATAAAGTATTGGTCCAAGTACACTTCCCTGAGGTACTCCCGCTTTGATTTGTTTTAGCTGAGAAACGGCTCCATCCTGTTTTATTCTGAAGTATCTTTCTGACATATAAGATATTAATATCTCTGCATACCGTGCTGGTAGCATTTTTTGTAACTTGTGTATTAAACCCTCATGCCATACCTTGTCGAAGGCCTGTGCCACATCCAGAAAAATTGAGGAACACACCTTTTTTTCTTCTAGTGCTCTTTCGATCAAATCCGTTATTCTGTGTACCTGATCAATCGTTGAGTGTTTGTCTCTAAAACCAAATTGGTGATCCGGTAATAATCGTTTACTCTCAATGATTGGTTTTAGTCTCTTTAAAATAAGTTTTTCAAATAGTTTTGATAATATTGGCAATAATGAAATTGGCCTATAAGATGATGCCTCATGAGGTGGTTTGCCAGGTTTATTGATCATTATTACCTCAGCCACCTTCCATATATTTGGTACATGTTTTATTCTGAAGCAGGCATTAATGATATTTCTTAGATGTGTTATAGCTTTCCTGGGTAGCTGCTTCACAACCTCTCCCGTAATTAGATCATACCCAGGAGCCTTCTTCAGTTTTAGGTTTTTGATTTCATTTATTATTTCAGTAGTCGACGTTGGTTCCATATCCATATCTACATTTTCATTTTGAATATGCCGCACCTCCCATGACTCCTCGGCCCGACTATCAAGTGGTTGGAAAATATTTTCAAGATGTTCCGCAAATCTTTCCACTTTTTCTTCTTTATTTCTTGCCCAGCTTCCGTCCCCCCTCCTTATTGGCGGAACATGAACTATAGGTCCCTTTAGTTTTTTTGTAGCCTTCCATAGAGAATAGTCGGAGTTAATGCTATTAGTTAACGTTTTCAAATACCACTGTACCGACCTATTTTTATATTCTTTTATTTTCCTTCTTAAGTGTTGAGTGATGTTGTTTAGATTCGTTTTGTCAATTGGGGTTCTGGTTTGTTGCCACCTTCTCCTCATCCTTCTTTTTTTAACAAGTATTTCCATAATTTCTGTCGGATAGCCGTTTCCTTTTATTTTCTTTTTATTTTGTGGGGTATTTATCCATGCCGAGTTTTGTATGACCCTTGTAAATGTTTCTGTAGCTTTATCTACCTGTTCTGGTGTCCTTAGCGGTATATTAAGATTTATTCTGTCATCCACACAAAGTTTAAAACCCAACCAGTCTGTGAGTTTGTTGGTTAATGCTGGGTTTTCAGTGTTTTCCACAACCTTCTCCCTTAGGGTTAGACTTACCGGAGAGTGATCCGAACTTAACTCATCACTTTCTTCTACTTGTAATTTATTAGCGGGGATGTTCTTAATTATGAAGAAGTCGATTAGATCGGGTATTTTGTTAGGATCAGTTGGCCAGTATGTAGGCCTTCCCGTTGACCGTACTTCGCATCCCATTTCCCTAATTGCGCCATACAGTTCTTTTCCCCTAGGTAGTGTTAATCTGGAACCCCAAGCAGAGTTCTTTGCATTAAAATCACCACCCAGTATGAATCTTTTTCCCAGCGAATCCAGGAATTTTAAGTATTGCGCTTTCTTCAGTAAGTGTTTTGGTGGGCAATATATTCCCGATATTACAAAGGAATAATTTTTCATGTTGATGTTTACAGCAGTAGCCTGTATTTCTTTTGTCTCATATTTAGCCTCTTCATGGTGTTCAATATTTTCTTTTATTATAATTGCACTTCCTCCTTTGGCACTGTTTTCAGGATGATTCGCATGATAAGTTTTGTATCCCCAAAATTTGATATTGGATTGCTTAGTAAAATGTGTTTCCGAAATGAGACACACATCTATATTCTTCAGCTCAAGGACTGCCTGTAGTTCGTTTTTGTGTTGCTGCAGTCCATTCGCATTCCATAATAATATATTGAGTGTACTAGGCATCATTTGTATTTGTTTTCGGGTACAGCCCTTTCGAGGTACTTTCTAGGTTTTTTACCCGGTTATTCAATGATTTAAAGGAATTTTCCATACTTGTAACCTTTGTAAGTATCAGTTTCAAGGTTTTTTCCAAATTTTCATCTGGCTCCTTAGTTACTATATTTTTGTTTGCAGTTATTTGCGCATAAGTTACCCTACGAGTATTTGTTGGGTTAGTGGCATATGGTTGAGAATTTCCTTCCACATTTATTGGCTTTATTTTTGGTTGCCCCCTGATTTCACTGGGCGTGGTTCTTTCGGATTTTTTCGTATTTTTATTCCTGAGTTTTTGAATTTCCTTAGCAATCATACATCCTCTATAATTAGCCGGGTGCGCGTCCCCACATAATACACATTTTGGTTTTTCACTTCGTGTTTTTGTACAATGTATAGTGCCGTGTTTGCCGGCACATTTCACACATCTAGGTTCTTTTGAGCAATATTTTTGCGTATGATTGTATCCCTGGCAGTTTTTACATTGAGGTATTAAATTTGAACTTTTCCTTAACTGTTCAATTTTCACTCTCATATTTAGGATTGAGCCTATGTTGTAGATATTTTCAGTCTTTTCTTTATTATCAAAAGTCAACATAAATAAAGGAAGTCCTCTTCTACTGATGATTTCATTTCCTTCATTATTTATTTTTTTTTCTTTTTTAATGATGTTGACCGCTTCCGTTATATGTAATCCTCTTTGCTGTAGCTCGGATATAATATCGCTACTTTCACACGTTGGGTGGAGACCCCTAGCCATAACCCTAATTGGTCTCTCACTTTTATTCTCATACGTATACCATTGTATTGCATCATCTTGTAATTTTTTAGCAACAGCCCTATAACTTTCGTGATCTGTGGTATTAATCTTCCACACATCGTTGTTCAATGAAATAACCCTGTAATTACCATTCGTAATTGATTTCAAAATGGTCTGTATTTGAGCATATGTTTGAATGCCCACTATATTTATTGGTGGTGGTAATCTTTCACTTATGTGAGCACCCTTTTGATTTTTTTCCATACCCACTGAATTAGAGGTATTTATTTCTGGGGATGATTCAGCTTTTCTTTTTTTGGCAGGCTTTTTTTTCCTAACAATCCAGTTGGTTTCTCGTGCAAGCTCTTCCTCGTCAGTAAAGTATTGCGGTTTTTCAGAATTTGCTTTCGATTCCATTATGGCACTGACACTAGATTTCTTTAACAGCTCATTTTGTTTACGGAGCTCGTCAATATCCGTACCCATTTGTTTAATAAGGTTTTCAGTAAAGTATTGCGGTTTTTCAGAATTTGCTTTCGATTCCATTATGGCACTGACACTAGATTTTTTTAACAGCTCATTTTGTTTACGGAGCTCATCAATATCCGTACCCATTTGTTTAATAAGGTTTTCGAGGTTATTGACCCTCCCATGTAGTTCATGGTTTTCCTTTATAATGTCTGCTATAGTTGGTCGTTTTAACATGTTTTTCTCCTCGAGAAGTTCATTTTTTTGTATTAATTGGGTCTGTCCATTGTTTACACAATACGGCACCCCGGGTGGAGTTCTCGGTGTTATTGAACTCCTTCTACTAATTTGAATTGATGGCAATAGTTGGTCCCCCCCAGAATCCGTGGGACCGTCCTCCGAAGAGTGTGGATTTTCCAGTAAAACTGGTCTGCCACCTGGGGTATTAGTTTCCTTTGTTTTATCCATTGCATTATTGTTTCTACATTTAAAACGTTTTATACCTTCCGTCAGGTTTATATAACTGCCGTCCCTTTGGGATCAGTCGCAGACCAGGGAGCCGCCTATTATAGGTCAGACGCTTCTGGATTTTTTATGCGCATTTATTATTTAGCCTGTAATCCGTACAGTTGCCCGGTGGTCACCACTAGGAGGTATAATAAATACTTGGTAGGAGCTGACATAGTTGCGGCGTTGGAATGCTTTGAAAAGCAGACGGTCAACGCTTACCCTATCGCTACATACCCACGACCACCAATAATAATTTAACTGAAAGAAGAAAAACAAGATCCCTTTTTGTTTCAAACATTAATCCATGTATTATAGTACAAAATATTTATTGTATAAACGTAACCCTTGTAATGTGCGTAATGTGGTAGCGTTAATACTAATTTAATTTATAATATTATACATTGCATAAAATGTATTTTAATAAAATATAACTTAACGCCGCAGGTAAAAAAATAATCATTATTAATATTTCTTTAATTGATTTTTGCAAAAATTTGTTGCAGGTTATATTGAAATGGATGGACGTGCAGATTGAAGTTTTAATTAGATTGTGTGTGTTGAAATAATTTATGGTAATGTCAACTATAACCAATTTACTGAAAATGTTAAGCTGATGGCCTTTTATAGTATATTTTTAAATTATTCAAGGAATTAAATGTAATGTACGCATAGATAACTATCGCTTAAGAATTGGCAACTAATTGATTGTATATTTCACTAATAGAGCACTTTCTTGAATTGCTTGGAATGTTAAACTGATATTGTTGTTTCATAGTACGTATACTTCAATTGTGAATCAGTATAAAATATATAAAAAGTATATAAACTGTTTTACTTGCGCATAAGATAAAAATCATCACAAGCTGAAGCCAGCGCAAATAACATCTAAATGTTATCCTATTGGTAGCTGATGGGATTATACAAAAGAATGGCGTATTTTGAACCTTTTCCATGCAACCAACCAATCAATCCAGATATGTACATTCAACAACTTACCAAACTGAACAATGTGTGATTCAATTAAAAGGAAAAGCGACCAGAATTGGTAAATATAAAAGTGATTGTGTGCCACCACACACATTTTTGGTCATTATTTCGTCAGTTGATGTTCAATATTCGTCGCCGGAAAATGCATAATATGTTTTATTTATAGTTGAAAATTATATGGCAATTTTACTCTTGGTTTTTCTATTAATTTGGCTGGTGCCATTAAAGTGATATATAGCTATTTTAAAAGGATATAATAAAGTATAATCTCTGTAATAAAAGAAAAGTTAAAAGTGAATAAAATAGATCTGACCGAGGAAGGAATAACGACCATTACAATGATAAATTTTGCAAATAAATATCTTATGAATATTATAGTAATAAAGAATTGAATACATAATTGATGATTGAAGCATCAATGACATTTGCGGGAAATTATATACACTGCAAACTTAATTATTTAAATTTACGAATACATGTTATTTTTGTGTGTGGTCGATAATTGGAAATCAAATTTCATTTAATATATGAAAATGGTGACGCCATTGAATACACTGATTAATTTAATATTTATTGTGAACCGCCGTTAACTGCGTCAAAGTTTCATAGCATATTCTACAGTGAAAACTAAAATACAACAAAATAAGTGACAGTTGTTGTCTGTGGAAAAATGAATAAAGAAGAAAGAATCACGGCAGAATACAGATGTGAATAATGATAATGAACGTTCAAGTCGATCAACGAGAATGATTACAGAAGAACCTGGTCAAATAATCTGTGTTTTCATGAAAATGAGCAAGAAAAAGTCAGTGAGATTCATTGAAATGGCACTTGGTAAACCAAAAACCACTATTCATGAAATTTTAAATGAAAATAGGTCTCTACAAAAGATGGATTCAAAGTTTAATCAACATCAATTGAGTGATGACCAACAATTGCCATGCAAACTAATCCATTTAAAAGATATTATTAAAAACGCCTCGGTAGCGCAGTTGCATAGCGCCGAACTATAAATATATATAACATATATAATATATATTAATCATGAAATATAGCGGGTCCAAATCCGCTATTTTTTCAAAGGAAATTTTTCGGTATTAATTTTAATACTAAAATTTTTCTGCTGGCTGACCATTTGTTCGTTGATGGAATAAAAAGAAAAACGGACATCTTTGAAAATATGGTGTTGGACGCTATTCGAAGGTTAACAATGTCAACAAATATGACTTAAAAAAAAAAAAAAAATTAAAAACGCTGGAAGTGACGCTATAATTTCTTAAAAACTATTGTAACTGGTAATGAAACATGATCTTTTCAATTCGAACCAGATACTAATCGTCAAAGTGTTGAATTGTGGCCATCGCAGTTGAAGTAAGCCCAAAAAAATCTCGTTTGATGAAGTCAAAAATAAAAAATACAATGATCATATCTTGAAAGAAGAACAAAGAATTGGTTTCAAATGGCACAATGTTTATACATATTAAGTCATATTACTCCAAGTGGAGCTTATGGCATCTACTAAACATTCATTACAGCCAAGTTTGTAAATTACTCCACATGGAAGTATATAACATTTCACTAATTGTACTGCAATTAACGAAATATACAGATGATCCCATATTATTATTATTATGGGTGCTTAGCCCACAACGGTTAATGCTTTGCATATTAGCTGTGTCATTGCAGCGTTTGATAAGCCATATCAGTTTACGATTAATACTCAACAATGCACCTTCTCATCTTGTGAAAATTATAATTGATATTTTTTAATAAAAATCAAATGTAGTTACTGCAACATTTAGCTCATGTGACTTAATTTTCTATTTTCTAAACTTTATTTGGCTTAGGAAGAAAATCGGTTTGCATCAATTGGGCATTTTGAAAGTCATGCTCAATGAAAATTCATTCAGGAGCATATAAGAGTCACATGAAGCACTTGTCGATGTATTTGAGTTGATTATTATAATTAAATATCGAATAATTTAAATTATTTTTGTAACAATAAGTTAATTGCTTACTTAATGAATTCCGGCTATTTTGCGGACGTAATGTATTGCAATAATGTTTTTATGTAATTAAATTTAAATACCTTTAAAAATGGTTTTCCATTAATTTTCTCTTCAAATGCTTGTCGCGAAGGTTACATTTATTTATTTATTTATTGATGTTGTCTTTAAAATAAACCTATGTAATTTGGTGATCGTAATTAGGTAATTACTTATGTTGTAATTTAAATACATTGTTGGTCTTGGTATATAATTAACTAACGAACAAACCACAATTATATATTTTAAAATTTAAACAATAATAAAATAGTCAATTATGAAATTTGGGCGGAAGACTGGCGACACAGTCTTATAAATAATATTTCAATTTTTACTTATTTTTTAAATTATTTATTTATTTATTTATGTTTTTATTATTTTCGCGATATATACAAATTTTTATGTTGCATAAATAATTTATTTCTTTTTTTTCCAATTTAATGTACGGCGTCGTATAGGTACTTATTTTCGCACATGCATATGTGTGTGTTTGATGTATATGCGTTATGTTGCCAATATACAATAATATATTTAATGTATGATAGTATGTGTTGTATATATTGTGAATTATATTACAAATTTCCCAATAAATTGAAAATCTACATATTGTTGTTTAGTCAAATGCACGCGCCTATAACATCTATAGATACGTATGTGCTCAACAAATTTTTCCCAATTTTCATAAATAAAACACATCATACAACACAGAGTGTCCATGACAACAATATCCATTAGTCAGTTAGTGGGGAACATAATTCTAAATCGAAAATCTAATTGCCACATTAAGGGCTTTGTTTTCGAGATACGGGTTCTATGAATTTATTTCGGTAGGATAATCTTAAAGTATCGCGATATGACATTGAAACTAAAGTAATTGCAAATAAATTTATGTTATCCGACTCAAATATAGCAAATATAAATAATATTTAAATAATGATTACAGTAAAATTGGTAAATTGTTATATACTTCGATGCGGAGTAGTATGTTTTATGTTGTTAGATACCATATAAGATCCATCTTGGAGTAATTTGGTTATATTGGTTATACAAACCTCCACACAATATAACATTTAATTAATAATATTGCAGTAGTAATATATCGAAAAATTTTCCATATAAATAGCGGGAATTGAACCTGCTATTTATATTTTACAATTTATTCACTTTAACGCTATACCCATCCGAGAATCAAATTTTTAATTTATATGTGATGTAAAAACCCATAAAGAAACCCAAATCTTACAATTCTTCAGATATTTTGAGCAGTATTAACAGTTTCACCAGGTTTTAATAATTCTTAATAAACCATATATAACTTTCTGATGCCACAAAACACATAGCATTCTCTTCTTTCCAAATCGATTGGTCACATTATTCGATTCAAAATAATACTTCCTTTCAAAACTTTAAGGTAAAATTTCACTGGTTCTTTTTTCGGTTTTCCTCGAAGGGATGGATTGCAGTCGTGCGGACACCCTGTAAATGTGCGTATCTATATATGGTATAATATATACTAAAGACTTGTAACGTGACTATAGATAAATGGAAAATTGTATATAGCACAGGAAAACGAACTTGAAATGAAAAAAAAATATTGAAATGAAAAACTCAATTTTCTGGTTATATAGTAAATTTTGAAAAGACTCTATTGGGTGTTATTGTATACACAATTTCAATCGGTATGTATGAGAATATATTGTATACTTGTACACACTGTCGTACTGCATTGAAGCGGAATAATAATATGGTTTTTTCTTTATAATCACGGTTTTATCATATTTTTTTTTTCTTTAGTTCAATAAATATGTCAATTGCAACAACAATCATTGAAAACACATCACTTCACTATAGTAACAACGAATTGTGTATATCATTTTTCGTATATGAGCGATTGAAATTAATAAAGGCATAACCATTTTAAGGATAACAAATAAAATTGATATCATTAACAATAATACGAGAAGAAAATGATAAATTAGAATTTAAATAATTTTGTGTAAACAGATTTTTTTTCCACGTTCTCAAAATATTATTACAGAAATTTACTTGTAAGTGTCAAAGTATCATTAAATTAATTTATATAGTTTTTAAAGAAGATATAAGTGTGTGTTTGAATGCGATAAAAAGTTAAGCTTCCTGATTTTTTGTTCGAGTGTTGTCTTGATGTTTAGTATTGAATTAATAAATAAATGTTTTATGGTATGAAAAAGTTGTTGTATGTCAGAGTGAGTATTTCAATGTTTAGTAACCATTTAAGTGAAATTTAAATGATTTTTTCTAACTATTTGCAACTGTTGACGATACATAGATTCATCAGTCGAAACAGATGTGCGAATAAAGAATTTAAGACATGGCAAAATTGATTTAGTAGCCGCAAAAAAATAATTGAACAGCTTAAATGATGCTCAAAAAACTGATGCTAAGGACGAAAGAAGGAAAGTATAAATAAACTATAATAATCCAAGACGTAGAAACAAATGTATTCCACCTGGTGAACAATAAATATCTACACCAAAACGAGTTATTTATGCTTCAGAAGTTTATATTCTGTACATTGTGGTGAGATCAGAAAGGCGGATTGAGTACTATGTCTGTTGAAATCGAACCAAACTAATACTAATATTTTAGATTTATGTTTCGATCTGCAAAGACATTGTTAATTTCTGGATAGTGTCAAACATTATATTTTTTAGAGGCTTTCGATTTAATTAATTTAATTACATAAACGAATAATTCAATTGAGTAACTTGCGGTTTGTAAAATACGGAACATTTTTTCATGTCAATCTGAGTATTAAAAACTCGCAACCTCCGCGAGGTGAATATGTAGTCTATACAAATCATTTTTATGGATGCGGTTTCCCTCGTAATTCCTTCATTATTAATGCAGTGTATAATAAGATCGTAACCCGCAGCCTTTTTAGCACAGAGAATATGCCCATATTTACACAAATATGTAAGTTCTCTTACATTTAGTAGTAACGAGAACGACATCAATTTCATCCATTTTTGCTTATAAAATCTATCTATATTTACATTTTGTGGATGATGTTTTGAAACAGTCAGACAAATGTTCTACAAAAAGCTTTTCAATTGACTTGAACAAAACAAAAGGAAAATGTAACAAATAAGAAGAAAAACAATTTTCTCCTTATTATGTAGACATAAATTTAATTATAACATAATAATGACAGAAATTAATTAATATGAATTGAAATAAAAGTATAATTTGTGAATGACTACAATATAACATTGTGTTTAGGTGAATATTTTTATTTTTTTGTTATAATCTCATTCTCGTGTTCATACACTTTCATTCTAATGATTAGCGTACAATTTCCTTTCCATAAATAGAACCAGCATCGAAACGTATATATAATACATAAACAAATAATTTCCATTCCAATTTCCAAACCAATACACATTTCTAAATAAAATATATAAAAGAGTATATGTAATATGGTATGAATATTTAGTTATACTATAGACGAGTGTGTATTGTAGAATATACAGAAGAACACTTCCATAGTTATTTCAAGGGATTTGAAAACAATATCGTTATGGTGAAGTTATGCTGGATGGAGATGTTATGTATTAGTTTATTTTTTATATTATTCATTAAATTTTCTTTAAATTATATTTTGATCAACTTCTCTCAGTAAGTTCTGGAAAATTTATACCCAGGACTGTTTTCTGAATTTTCTCACGAAGAATTGGTAACTTGACTATTAATATCATTCAAAATTTGATAAATTTTTGTGTACAGGCACAGAAATGCAATGGGATTATAATGAAGTACCTAAAAAAATTATATCCAGGAAAGGTTCACAACTAGATTCCGGAAACCTGGACAATTTGGCCATTTCATATACAATATATTGATCAAATTTGATATGTAGGTTGAATTTAGAACAATTTCATGAAGCTTCCGCAATTTATATTGTAGAAGCAGATTCTAGGAACCTGTTTAAATTTGCTCATTTCATATACAATTATGATTAGTATGCATGATTTTTATCATGGGATTATAAGGTTGAATCCTTACAAATTGCTTGAAAACTGTTACGCACATAGTAGTTTTACTGATCAGATTGCGGTACTAGAATGATTTACTGATGCGAATGGATGAAATACAGTATTCGAGTTTAGAATTGGTTTTCTAAGGTCAGTTTCGTTATAAGTTCTTTGCAAATTGATATTCGTGACATTTTTAGAAACTGGTTCAAATCGAAATATATGTCTGACATAAAAAGGAAAATCGATCATATCTTTTGATGGCGTGAATTGATTTTAAAAATCTCTAAATTATAATTTGAAATTCTGCAAACAAAAATAGAAATCCGTTAAAATTATGGGCCGTCATTTAAAAATATAAAAATTCTTAAGAGTCGATTTTCCGGAAAATTTAGTAAGTAGACATTCCATATATGTTTCTTAATGCAACCTACTTTCAACTCGACGACCAGTAAAATATAGTGATATATAGTAATTTGAAAACATATTTTCACGCTTCATCCTTGAAAACTAGTGAATATCATCGTCCAAAAAGGCTGAAGGTGGTTATACTACAATGAAAAGGTGAAAATGCGTAATATTGAATATTGAACTATAGCAATATAAATGTTAACTTAAAAATGAAAAGAAATATTAAATTAAGTGAAAAGCAACCTAAAAGTTATTAATAAATTAATTGAACCTATAATTAAAATGAAATTTTCTACAATTTTCTAAGTGCTTAATTTTGATCTCGTTCTCGTGTATATATTAAATTTCTTCGAAATCGATAGTGAAATTAACATATCATATAATAAAGTTCATGATCATTGCAGTCATTACATTTTATTTAAATGAATTAATTAATTTTGCTTCACTTAAGGTATACATAACATCTCAGATCATTATCGGATTTAACAAATATCACTGTGGAGGAGGTATTATTTTAACATACAAATAACATTTCTCTGTGGAGAGGTATAAATGTATATAGGAAAATCAGTGTGCCATATGAAAACAATCACTATATGGTGAAGTTATTACTATAAATGTCCTCACTATATATATGGAAGTGTTTCACTGTATATTATATTATTATATTCTTATATATTTATATATTTACAATATAATGTTAAACTATGTGAAACGAATGTGAAAATTTCTACATAGCAATTGTAAGTAGGTATAGAAAAAAAAACCAAAAGGAAAATACTAGAGAAAAATACAACAAATCAAATAAAAACCAATTAGAGACTATATATAACAATTTTTCTTCTTGCAATCAAATTATCGAAAGAAAAATTGCTACAAGGATAAAAGTTTTTATTTTCTATAGATTCTGTTTCCTTTTTTTTTTTCCTTACTTCATTCAAGTGAGATGTTATATTGAGGTTTTCTTGCTATATTGAAATCGTTGTTTTGTCGGATTTTTATACTGATTAATATCTATATCTGCAGAGTAGCAATCATTGTAAATATAACGCGAGTAATATCTACATGACTATATTACTATATGAGAATTGTATAAATTGATGTAGTTCTGAAGTTTATACAAAATCTTAGGTGTATTCTAAATATTATATATTTATTATCAATATATATAAAGAAATTGTAAATATAAATAAAACCAATATCGGGATATATTAGACACATTGATTTCTAGAAAAAAAAATGATTTTTTTATGTATACACGTAAATTTTACATGTACATTTTCATTTGAAAAACACAGCTGCTGAAATGGTGACTGGAGATGAAAAATGGATATACTATGAGAATTCTAAGAGTAAAAAGGCCTGGGTACAGCCTGGTGAAGCTGGTCCATTATAGACAGAAACTACCACTGATGATGTTTACTGATAACAATGCGGCCAGAAGAATAGACAGAACAAATTAATTTTTCTTGACTTGACAATGCCAAACCTTATACTGCAAATGTGGTTAAAAGCTATGTACAAGGATAAAACTGAGAAATTCTATCTCACTCGCCATATTCGCCAGACATTGCTTCTTCGGATTATTATGTATTCCGTTCGATGTAGTCAGCTCTTCAAGACGCACGATTCATTATTATATAATAAAAATTGTTTTATTGTCGACATCAACTTGAATATCATTCATTATTTTGTTTTAGTTATAATTTCTTCACAAATGCGTAAGTGCTGATCGCATCGAAAAAGTGCTGGATCGATCAAAATTATACATGTTTCAGTGCAGTGCTTAATGAGCATGACATTGAATTATCATTTGCTTGTATATGAAATGAGAATAAATTAGAAAATATGGTGTTGGACGTTATTCGAAGGTCAACACAATGTCTCCATGCACACAGCTATATATGGGCGATTCACTAATAAGAATAATTGAATTAATTAAGCGTCTATCGAAACGATATAAATGCAGGCCCATTTGGTGAATTCTTATACTCCCATATTTGGTCCCGTCAGAGAACATAACGGTTGGAGACGATGATACAATTTTGAATTTGACAAGTTGTACGGTCAACCAAATTATTGTCAAAAACCATCAAAATCAATAGATTAAGATGACGTGGATACGTATTGCGCACGGAGGGGGGAGAATTCTTGATTGGAAGACGTTAGAAGCTGATAGGTCAGGTTAGAGAAGCGTGTTGGAGAATGTTAAAACCGGACCTGGGTTTTAATGCCATGGATTAAGTAAGTATACTCACATACGTCGTAATTTACCAACTTGACTGCAATGTAAGAGGTGGTACCGGATGGATACTATATATTGAAAATGGATTGGCGTATCCCTGAGTAATTAACTCATATCGTCACTCAAGTGGATCAGGGAAAGTGCGATGGATCTACTGTGGCCTAAGTGCTAGAAATTTTTCCATCTCCCAAAAATTAATGATTCATACAAATGATAATCTGCAGGAGCTTTATCTTTGGTTAAATAAAATTTATTAGCTGTGCTCTGACTCCATAATCACATTTATTTTAAAAATGACAAACTCACAATCGATTCATTAACATTTATAATAGTGTGACAATATGCTTAAAGTGTCTGTACGGAAATGAATTTTGAAGCAATATTGCTTTCAAATTTTTCTTCTTTTTAACATAATAATTTTGATAGTTATTTGGGCGGTCAAAAAGTAATTCACACTCAAATAATGTGCTAATCTAATTTGTTAAAACCAATCGCTAAAAATTCTTTCATATGGAACATATTAGCAGTTAAAAAGCTAATATTACTTGTATTATACAATAAGTTAAGTCAATATAAAATTAGCAAGCATTGATTTCATTGCTTATTAATTAAATTAATTACAAAAGATAAGAAATCAGTAAATCACAAGTGTCTGAAGACATAATTATTTTGTGCGCTTTTGCATAGAGTCACTTCTTTGCTATATTATGTTTAATTATAATACAATAAACATGTTACGTGTTCCTACAAAGTTTCAGTTTTAAATAGATGTGCTTAAATAGCTAAAGAGATACGTATACTAGGTGTTTACACACACATAAAATACTGTAGTTGAAATCTATTGTAAATATAAATCTTGTAAATTGTGTCTATGTTTTAAAATCCTTACGATTCAATATTCAATCAGAATTTAATTAATTAATTTTAACATGTCAGTAACTGATTTACCAAAATACATATAGCGCATAAATCTGGCAAATAATCGCAATTATATTATTATAATTATTGTATTTGCATGAAAAAATCTAAAATTTATAAGATTGAAAACACAATGAGATCATCATAGATTCGAAAATTATGCTAAAACATAAATTATATTTTATTGCTATCACAATGATTATCAAATCAAAATTCTACAATTCCCTCATAAATATTATTATATAAAAATGAAACTCACTATAAAACTATATGAAATGGAAAAAAAATACAAAGAAAATGAATTTATAACAATGCTAATGTCACAATATTATATAATTTTCATTTCTCATTTTCCTATTTTCTATTTTACATGTTCTCTTATTTTTCTTTTATATTTTATCTGTTGTATGTGTATTTTCCATTTCCATTTAAATAGACCAGTACATGTTTACAACATCGCATATACACAATAGATTTCATATACAATCTCTATATGCACATAACAAAAACAATATGAAAATAAATTCCCAAAAGTCATCATAAAAATCAAATTGGATTAAAAATTATGTTATATATGTTTTGAAGAATAAGCAATGCAATAAAAATATAATGGTATTTTGGTGTTATTTCCTGCATATTATAAATATACATTTGTTTTCTTTGTATTTTGTTTGAATATATGTTGAAACTTTTAAATTGTATTAAATTCGTTTATTATATATGCAATGTCGATGAATTGGTCAATATAATATCATATTTACCAGGTATACCGGTTAATTTCCGTCGCTCAGACATATATGGCGCTACAAGCGGTAGTAGTAAACCAAAATGGCTAAACTTTTTTTTGTTTAAAAGCCGTGACATTTCTCTCCAAAAAATAGTTGACAGCAGACCTCTTATCGAGCAACAACATTGTTAATAAAATAATTGAAAATGTCGAATTTAGTGTCAGTAAAACGCGAAATGCGGACATCATTGCTTTTTTGGTTTCGTTTGAAGAAAACTGGGGCAGAATCACATCGAATGCTTGTAGAAGCTTATGGCGATAACACTTTATCAGAAAGAACATACAGAGAATGGTTTCACCGATTCAAAAGTAATGATTTTGATGTGGAAGACAAAGAGCGCCCTGGACAGCCGAAAAAGTTTGAGGACATCGAATTGCAGTCTCTATTGAATGAAGACGACACCCAAACGCAACAACAACTTGCAGAACAACTAGGAGTTGCTCAACAAACCGTTTCCGATCGCTTGAAAGCAATGGGAAAGATCCAAAAGGAAGGTAAGTGGGTGCACACATGAATTGACTGCAAGGCAACAAGAAAATCGAAAAATCATCTGTGAAATGCACCTTCAACGATACAAAAGGAAGTCTTTTTTGCATCGAATCGTGACTGGTGATGAAAAGTGGATTTATTTTGAGAATTCGAAACGCAAAAAATTATGGGTTTCATCAGGCCAGCCATCAACATCGACTGCAAAGCCAAAAGCTTTGGTAAGAAGAGAATGCTTTGTGTTTGGTGGAATCAGAAAGGTGTAGTGTATCACGAGCTTCTAATACCTGGTGAAACTGTTAATGTTGATCGCTACCGATAACAAATGATCAATTTGAACCGTGCTTTGCTGCAAAAACGACAAGAATATCAAAAGAGACAACACAAGGTAATTTTCCTACATGACAATACACCATCACACAGAGCAATACCGGTCCAGGAAACGTTAGAGGCGCTTAACTGGGAAGTTTTATCGCATGCGGCTTATTCACCAGACTTGGCTCCTTCAGACTACCATTTGTTTTCATCGATGGGCTACGCCCTTAATGATCAGCACTTCAAAACGTCTGAAGAACTCGAAAATTGGGTCTCTGACTGGTTTTCATCAAAGGAACAACAATTTTTTTGGCGTGGTATCCACAAATTGCCTGAAAGGTGGGCAAAATGTGTAACTAGTGATGGAAAATATTTTGAATAAAGAATTTTTGGAATTTCTCGCACAAAAAATATGTTTTTTCACTTTAAAAAACCGCCGACTTTAACCGGTATACCTGATATATACATTAAAACTCCCTCTGTCCCATAATAATAAATCGGAATGGCTATGTAAACCATAGAACACGTGGCGCCAACGTACCTCAACAAACTGTCAACATTTCATGACATTACATTCAGTAAAAATGAAAATATAACACATAAAATGACAGCTGGTTTTGAGTGTACGTCGTCAAATGAATATAAAAGTAAAGAACTAACATTAAATTTAAAAATGCTACTAGCAAACGTATGATTTATTTAAAATCGCGTAATCGGTGAAAATTGTGTGTCAAAAGTACAAGATTCTAAATGGCATAAAAGATTCACAGAAGGCAGAGAAGTTATATAAGTGATGATGAACGTCCAGATCGATCATATGAAGCAATTTATTATTAAGAAAATATTGAAAAAGTGCGTACTCTTCAACGAAATTCATCGAAATGGAACTTGGAATACCGACAACAATAATTCATCGAATCTTAACTTCGGCCTACGATAGGTAAATTTCAAGTTTTTCCCACATCAATTAAATGATGATCAAAAATTACACCTTTTTGAACTATAATAATCAAATTTGTTTGCTTAATCATTCACCATATTCACCTAATTTAACTCCATGTGACTTATTTCTATCCCGTAAACTTGATTTGGCTCGGAAAGCAAACCGATTTGCATCTATTGAAGGCATTCAAAAGGCGACGTCGACCGTTCTCAACAGCAAAAAAGTCACTTGTTGAACATGAAAATCGTTGTATTTCAGTTGATGGAGATAATTTTGAATATAAATAAAATGCTTTTTGTGAATTATTATTAATTTTTGGGTTTTTTTAATTCCAATCCGGATTATTATCAGACAGAAGTTGTACATATTGTAAATTCTAAATTTTAATCTAATAATGGTGTTTTTACACGATAAGATTTTGTAGTGGTTGCACAAAATATTAGTATTACATATGGTAGATGGAAGAAGAATTCTCAGTCAAGTGGTAATATTTTGGAATCATGATACTTCATATTAATTTCATACATACAATTGTATATATACAACTTCACAAACGAAAAATTTAACGTTTAAAATAGAAACCCAAAGCTAAGACAATGTTTTGTTATGTCGTTTCGTATGGTGATGCAAAGAGGTCTCGTGAACGTCAGTTGCGGCGCACATACGTAAACAAAAATAATATAAATAAATGAAACCTACCGGGATGAAAAAATATTCATTGTTTTAAGTATGTCATTCCGGTTGAAAAATAGATATAAATATAGCCAGCAAGCTATAGGCGGCTGGTCGCCAATGGTCAATTTAATTGATTTTACAGGAGCTTCTTTAAAATTGTGAAGTCATTTGGTCGCACCTGATCAGAACTGTCGATGTGGAATTTTTTTAATCGCATTTCTCGATGCTGATGATCTATATTTTTGGTCGATGAAAAAATGAATTGATCGACGGTGATCATGACTATTTTTGCACCCGAATTAAAATTTTTTACCGAAATCTGTCATTGCGAATCTCAGACCATTTTTACAATTCATCGGATTATTATGATAAAAATGTGTTTCTAATGCATTGTTTTTCTCTGTTCCTCTCACAGTATATAATAATATGAAGTAATCACTACTGCAGTTGAATTTTTTCTGATTGCTAGAATTAATATCTTTAAATGTAAACCGAATCAATATAATATAAATATATAAGATATTTGAAGGCATTTGTTGAACTAATAGTTATAAAAACAATTTAACGAATTTTCTGCGTTGTTAAGGGCGAAATTATTTCAATTTCTGCGTTAATCGAATTATTTATTTTTTAACAAACGCTTTTATTTAATAATTATAATATCAGTCTATTTTAAGGATGTATATGGTATATGGAACTACGACTGTACACCATAGTATACATTACTATCAAATCAAAATATAGGTATATATGGTATTTTCATTCAACTTCAATATCAAATACTACATAAAGATCATAATTCTCATTTATTTATACAATTTCAACATAAATTATATATAACTCATATAGAATTTCATAAAAATAGAAAACACAAAATAATCCCCAAACAATAAAATACAAAAACGTATATGCAATGCAATAGAAAATTATTGTTATATTTTCCAATATATTCACCTCTACTCAAATAACTATACCAGCAATTGTATATATATTGTAGATTTGTAGCATATGTGTAAGTAAGTATGAATATATTTTATTCAGTTCTGAATATCCACAAAAATTTTCCCATGGGTATATTCAAATTATACAATATCTTATTCGCTATATGTATACAGTAAATGTTAAAGTACTTATATACTAACGTATTGCAAAATGTTTTGCATTAAAAATCTATATATTTGTTTAACCTGAACAAAAATACTGTTATTTATAGCAAAAACAATTAAAAATAGATAGTGATGACCCAAATTAAAAAAAAATTTCAAACAAATGTTTTGGCTTTCAAAGTTGCAAGAAGTCTGATGGTAACCTTGAATTTTATCTTCACGGTCAAACCACTTTTTTCAAGTGGAATCCACTATTTTTGACTACATGTACGATAGCAAAATTCCTCTCTCTTCTTCACTTGTTAGAATGTCTATCACATCTCTATATACTATTGAAAAATTTGATGTCACCATAAATGAAAAAATATACGAAAATTTTAACCAACTTATTTGTTTTATAGTAGTATAAAGAAACTAAAATCAATCTCTAATCTTTCACTAGACATAAACAAAAAATAATATGAGCGAGTTTGTATAAGTATATATTTGACATAGTTACAATCTTATGGCAGAACCACAATGCCGTTGTGTTCACTGTGCCGGTTACAAAATATCTAACAATAATCTTCAAATATTAGTTTGTAATCGAGTTTCTATAATTAAAATAATTAAAAAATAGAATATTTATTTAATGAGCATAAGTTTTTCGTAAGATAAACAATTAATTGTTCCTTTTTTCTGGACATTTTCATTTTAATTTAAAAATTTAAATCCATTCATATCAAAATCGCAGTGTCAACAGCGCCTATAACATAATTTGTGGTGCAAGTTGCGCGAACGAAAACTGCGCATTGTGGGAAGAACCACATAAATTCGTTGTTTCCATTTTACAGCACTGCGTGTACATAGTGAGCGCTGCGGCATTGTGGCTCTACCATTATATTGTACATTACAATCATATAAATACACAGGGAGTATAGAATAGCAACAAGAAAAAGATGAATTTCGTGAATTGAATAAATTGAATTTATAAAACGCATAAATTTTATGTGGAATTTATAAATTTTAAAAGCACATAATAAAAAGTAAACAAACAATATATTTCAAATTGTAAATTCTGTGCGTATTTTATTTAGCATTATTTTAATGATAAAACATAAGTTTAATTTTTGCATAATAAAATGTATGTATACATAAAACGCATACATAACATAAACATTTACATATACTTGTAAATGATCAAATCAACCGAATATGTAAATTTAAAAAATTTGATAATAAACACCCAATTAAAAATTTTATTAACTTAATTTTTATTTATTTGAATAAATTCTGTCTAATTTTCATGTTACAATATATTTCAGTGCATATACGCTGAATGATTCTCTGTATGATTGGACTTGGTTAAATATTCACTTATGGCGCACAACCAAGAAATTACGTATAGAAATAAAATTATTGTTTTTAATTAAAATATGCACTATTACAAAATTAATAAATAATTGTGCATCATGTACTTTCAAAACTGTCTTTAATTGCATTAAAAGCCGCTGTTAATGTTAACTTGTTCAATATTTTGCTTTTACATCAATTTAAACTATTTAAACTTTAAAGTCTATAGAAATTTCTCATTAAAATCCAGTCATTAGAGGTGCGTTTTAAAATTGAATATAATTCGAAAGCGATAAGTGGTTTTTCCGACTAGTATTTCTACACTACTTCTATTTGCAAAAAAAGATGCAACGATTTCAATTCGTAGATTTTAATATTCTACACAAACAGCAGCAATGCTCTATATTTACTGAGACACAGAGCGCTTCGTTTATTATTAGCTATTGAACAAAAGATGAAATAGTTATATCTTGGAAAGATATCGAGAGCAATTAAATTAAAATTTATTAATTAATTAAATGAGATGCAAAATTCATAGCATTAAGTAATAGGATTTTTGACCATCGGTCAAAAAATGTATACAGAACAAAGAATCATTATTAAATTATGTTTCAAAAATGGGTTAAAATGATACTCAAACGATTGATTTACTTAAAATTGGATATGGTGTTAATTGTGTGTCAAAAGCAAAAGCTATTATTAGATGGTATAAACAATTCACAAACGGCACAGAAGCACAATATTTTAAATGGCTTAAATGAATTATAGAAGGCAGAGTAGCTATAAGTGATGATAAAAGTCCAGATCCATCATCTGAAACAATTACTAAAGAAAACATTGAAAAAATATGTTAAACGGTTAATGGTAAAAGTATTATATTGGCCATATTTGAAGTTTTTGGAAAGCGCATTCGTCGTATTTGTCCTGAATATCGAGAACAATTATATTCACCTAATTTACTTCCCTGCGACTACTTCCTATTCCCTAAACTTCATTTGGCTATGAAAGGAAACCGTTTTGCATCAGTTGATGAATGCCATACAACGTTCAAATTATCAACATAAAGGATTCGATGAACTTGTTGAACATGAAAATTGATGTATTTCAGTTGATCCCGATTTATTTCGAATAAATATAAATGATTTTTGTAAAAATTAATTAATAATTTGTGTGGTTTTTTTTTTATCCATTCTCATTATTTTTGGGACAGATGTGAAAGAATTATTAATTTACGATTTACCCAAACCAAAATATTATTTTAAAAATAAAATAAATAATTTTCTCTGTAAAGGCAAAAGGTATAAAGATTATTTAATAATTAAGCATTCCTTTTATTTAGAAATTTCAAAATAAAATAAATAAAAATATGCGTAAATAATAATAAAACAAGAAATTAGATAGGATAAATATATTCTTTAAGGAAGAAATTCGTCTATATAACCCTTTAATTAGTTAAATAAATACACAATTCATAAATTTTTGTGTTTTGTTTTGCAAAGATATGCTCTCCAGAATTCTGTTCTGTAACATTAATTTATATGTACGAGTCTTGTTTCGTTTATATAGAATGTATACAATACGCAAATTTCAACTTAAAATATTTCGTTGCTATGATACGCATACAATGAAGTGATGTAAGATATCTTCTTGTTCTTAATATATATATCATATGAATTAAAAGAAACCCGTAAAGAATCCATTGTTTTGAATTAATTAATTTTTTTTTATAATCTATATTGGTATGGTATTTAAATAATTAAAAGAAAATAAACAGAATGTATTTATTTATGCATGTATTTTTTTTAAGTAAATATATGTACGGGGTGTGACTATAATATAACGAGATGAATGCTATTACAGAAGAACTACGCATCTGCCAAAGTCCTGCAACCGGCTCTTCGTGCGATTGCTGAAACTATTGTGGAAATAAACAAACAATAAGAAAAGCAAATTTTACATAACAATTTTACCGCATGCAAAAAGTGTGCACGAAAATGTTGCCGAAATTTGTCACAAGCGTACAAAAATAAACTAATGAAAATGTTTGTGCTGACATTTTGAATGCCGTTTAAAATGGCTCGAAGTGCTTGGAAAGAGCGATAACATGTGATGAATTTTGGTTTTTCACTTGTGGGCCAGAAACTAAGCTTCAATTCCTACATTGAAGGGTTCCAACTTCACAGAGCGTTAAAAAAGCTCGAATGAGCAAATCAAACTTTAAAGCAATGATGATTGTTTTTTTTATATTCATGGGATTGTGTACCTTCACTAGGTGTCACATGTCAAACTAAATTAAACAACATTAGTAATGAACTTGAACTTTTGCTTAACTCAGTGAAAAAATAAGAAAAAACGACTCGAACTGTAGAAGAACAATTCATGCGTTCGTCATCATGACAAAGCAGCGCTCACACTGCATTGTAGGTCAATTTGTTTCTATCTAAGTATATATAACATCCCAGTGTTAGACCATCAGCATTATTCGTATGGCACCATGTGACTTTTATCTATTCTGCCAAGTTCAAATCTGCATTAAACGGAACGAGATTTCATAATAAATAATAAAATTTTATAGCTGTGAAAAAAAAGCGGTACGTATTATGAAGAAGTTCACTGAATTCCATATATTGACCACTGATTTGAATGGAAAATTTTCACAGGGGGCTTTGTACGAATAGAAGTGAAATGTAATATATATGAAGGTGATATTAATTGAAAATAATATATTTTACAGCATTAGTTTCGTTATTTTAAAGTCACACCCTTGTATAAATTGGAGGAAGACTGTATTTGAATTTTAAAGTATAATATAATAAATGTTGTACATAAATTACGTATAGGGTTAGCAATTAGGACAAGACATCTATTTATTTTTTAACTTTTTAACGAACTGCTGCAATATTAAAATAAATTCAAATTCAAATTTAACTATTTCAGAACAATTAATATATTCAAGAGACTTACCCCCAATCAGTAGTAAAACAATTTGTATAGTAAAGAAAAACTGATAAACTGTGGACTTTGCCATATAGTTTGTATTTTTTTATCAAAGTCTTATTGAGGTTTACATAAATACAGAACACGGATAAACAATTAAAGGTCACATTTTATATCCGTATAAAAATTTTATAAACTTTTATTATTATTTCGTATTGAATATATTAAAGAATGAAAATTGTTAATCATTTTCTGGTTTATTTTGAAATGGTTAGGCGTATGATGTCACATGGTATAACCGAACGAACGAATAGAATAAAAGTGTGTTTATTTTTAGATTCATAGCATTTTTGTATGACTATAATTTTTATACAAATTAATTTTAAATAATCAAGGTTTCTTTGAAAATCTATTGTAGACAATTATTAACAAAAAAATTGACAAAAATTATTTTTTCAATTCATTCGTTTTATTAATTTAGCAAAAAAAAAACATTTTTATGGTAATGCTAATGTTCAATTTTAATATAATCGGATAATACAACACTATAACAATTCAATTGGGAATAATCAGTGAGATATATCGAACAATAAATTCTAACGATTTGTGGAATCAAATGATAATACACCATAATTTTTCTTCAAATTTTCAATTATACAATATATAGAGAAATGTAGCTCAAGATCGAATTTTTTAAGTCCGGATATAGCTTTAAAAGTAGTAGTAGCGTTATTCAAATTTTTCTAAAAATGAGGCACTTCCCATGGAAATCGAAGGCGTTATTTAAACTTATTCGGTTGCTGAAATAAGCAGAAGGTAAATTCAACACTTTGCAATATGCATACGTAATTATACTCACACCGCACACAAATAGTCATAAACTCAAGTGTTCGTCTATAAATATACATTTTAGTATTGCCGATGTGTCTAACTGCCAGCGGCAATTATTCGTGTGCAATGAAACATAATTGATTCATTGGAAAATTCACAATGTGTTAAAGCATATTAGATCTTATTTATACATTAATGTTTCCACAATCTATAACTGTCAATGGTACTAAGGGTACATATAAGATTCCATACAGGACAAATTAGAATTGTTTCGACTGGCATATATGTAACGTCGTTAGCATATGGATCGTCTAACTATTTTATATAAATTATTTTCAATATGAATTAGTATAGAATTCCACAGATTTGGCTTTTCAAGCTACGGACTACAGGCTACATTATCTGTTTCCATATACTTAAAGAAATTACACAATACATTACGCAGGTAAAATATTCTCATTGAATTTCATATATATTTTCGTAAATTGTATTATGGTTATATCGATGCGGAATAATGAAATTAATGTATCGCGAAGCTAACAACTAAATTGAAAGAAAAATCTATATATATTTTTCCAAAAATTTTTTGATAAAAATGAGAAAAATTCATGAATTGTAAATCTTTCACATATTTATGTTATTCGTAAAATAAAAAAAAATCCTTTTCAATATATATTTTCATTTGTATAATAAGACTTAATTCTCATTGTATAATTTATTATACACAAATACATAATTCAATAAATTCTGTCATTTTTAAAAATAAATTGTATATATGCTATATATACATCGGAGGTATTATAAGGACATTTGATCCTTCTCAAAATATTTGTCAAATACAAACAAAATAGTATGATAACAATAAACAACAATAACAACAACAATAACGATAACATCACATATAACATAGAGTATATCGACAACGAAATAATCATAAACGAACGAATATAGGAAAATATTTTGTTATGTTTTGAAGCAAATAAGGCACTAATAAGTTATTATTTATATAATGCATTATTTTTTTAAATATTTTATGGTATAATGCTAACTATATAATTGTATAACGTTATTACTCCAAAGGGAATATATACGAGTATACATATAAACGTGTTATCTTTTTTTCATATATTTTCTCATTCCCTCACATAAACCATTAACAATTCCATGATACATTTTCATTTCCAATAATTTCGTATTCTATAAATATATATATTTTATATTTTATAGTGCGGTTATTGTTATGTTGTCATAAAAGAAAATATACACAGACGAATCAAATATACTTATTTAAAAATGTAAATGATAATTTCTTAGAATAATAAAATATTAACTATTTATAAATATATAAATCATAAATACCATAATACCTATACACACAGAAAACATTATAGAGTGGGAAGCTGTGGAGAAATTATCTTTTATTTTGTTGTCTTTGTATGGTTATATGTTGCAGCACATCACAGTGACCTGCAAATACTGCTACGAGGATGAAGAGGACATGAAGCAAAGAGATTGTCCAGTGCATCAAGGAATTTTAACATTGATATAGGTTTAAGGAAAAGTTCACACAATAAATATACTAAAGTCGTAGTAATTGTGGATTGGACTACACGCCATTCTTATCGTATCGAATCTTATTGTATCTTAGATCGAAAATATTGGACTATACTTCGTTTATATGCTGTATTTTATACTACCAAATTTTCATGATTGATATAAATTCTAATTTATTGTAAAGCAAAACCGTACCACAAAAAATTACTCAATGTCAGTTTATCGATTTTAAAAACAAACACTGACATATTCAATGTTTGATAAAAATTTGCCACATGTAAGAAGTATTTGACTTTTACCACTTACTTATTCAATTTTGAACATATCATTATAAAATAAATGTGCTATACCTATGAAACCGTTATTCACAAATGTTAGATGGCTTGTTATCTACATGTTAAGAGAAAAATCCTCTGATTATATTTTGTAAATTGGCTGTAGCATTATTGCGACATTTGTTTGAAGTGTAAACAACAATTTTTTCTTTTGTTACATATTGATAATAGAAAATGTTGTGTCAACAAACTTGTGGGCAAAGTTTTACTTACTTACTTACTCCATGGCGTTACAACCCGGGTGCGGTTTTAGCCTTCTCCAACACGCTTTTCCAACCTGACCTATCCGCAGTTAATGTCTTCCAATCCCGAATTTTTAGGATCTTTATATCACAGTTTACTGCATCTAGCCATCTCGCCTTAGGTCTTCCGACTCTCCTTCTACCCTCCGGTTTACCATTTAACAGTTTTTTTGGCACACGCTCCTCCTCCATGCGTTCTACGTGTCCAAGCCATCTCAATCTATTGATCTTGATTGTTTTGACAATATTTGGTTGACCGTACAACTTGTCTAATTCAATATTGTATCGTCGCCTCCAACCATTCTGTTCTTTGACGGGACCAAATATGCCACGGAGTACCTTTCGTTCGAAAATCCGAAGTAGTTGTTCCTGGTTCTGTGTCATGCACCAAGCCTCCGACCCATACGTTAATATTGGACGTATTAAAGTTGTATATAGCTTGCACTTAAGATCTCGTTGTAATGTTTTCGATCGGAATTGTTTTTTTAACCCGTAATAACATCTGTTGCCAGTTGCTATTCTGCGGCGTATTTCCTCTTCAATATCATTTTCAACATTTATCAACGATCCTAAGTATACAAAACTATTGACTATTTCAAAATTGTGTTCTCCAATATTAACAGTTTGATCTCGAATTCGTGATGTATTCGTTGCCACCAAATATTTGTTTTTTCTGCATTCACTTTGAGACCCAGACCTGATGCCTCCTTTTGTAACGATTCGAAAGCATCCTTGACAGTTATCATATTTCGACCCATTATGTCTATATCATCAGCATATGCTAACAATTGACCCGATTTTGTGAAAATCGTGCCTTGTTTAGCTTGTTTATCAATATTTACGCCCCTCACTGCCTTTTCCAGCGTAATATTAAATAGCAATGTTGATAATGGATCGCCTTGTCGTAGTCCATCAACCGTCTCAAAGTGATCAGATAATTTACCTCGGATTCGTACCTGTGACCTCATGTTTTCCAACGTCATAGCCACCAAATCTATCAGTTTTTTTGGAAAACCAAACTCTTCCATAATATTCCATAACTTTGACCTATTGACGCTATCATATGCCGCTTTAAAATCAACAAACAAATGGTGTGTATCAACATTGAATTCCGTACACTTTTCCAAGATCTGCCGTATACTAAATATTTGATCAGATGTAGATCGATCTGCGCAGAAACCACACTGGTATTCTCCGATAATTTCATTGGCGTATGGAATAAGTCTATGGTATAGTATATTAGCAAATACCTTATAGCTAATGTTAAATAAAGTTATTCCTCTGTAGTTGTTACAATCCAATTTGTCACCCTTTTTGTACAATGGACAGATAATACCATCCTTCCACTCATCTGGCACCTGTTCATTATTCCAAATCTTTACTATTAGCTCGTGCAGTTGATACCATAATGCATTTCCACCATATTTAAAGAGTTCACCTGGTAAGCTATCAGATCCAGGTGATTCATTATTCTTGAGCTTCTGAATAACATTCTTTACTTCGTGTATTGATGGTTCAGCTATAAATGGTTGGGCGGTTTGAAATCGCACATCTTCCATAGTATTCACTGGCGTATTCACATTTAATATATCTTTAAAGTACTCGGCCCATCTTTCGAGGCACCTTTCCTCTTGCGCCATAACCTGACCATGTCTGTTTTTGCACAAAAAAGGTTGATGATTGTATCCGTTGCGAAAACGATTGACATTCCGGTACAATCTTCTATTATCGTTGTTCCTGTTAAATTTTTCCATTTCGAAGTAAACCTTTCGTTCCAATTCTCGTTTTTTCTTACGAATCAATTTACGCTCGAAATCCCTCTTCTCGCGATAGTCTTCCACAGTGGTCTGTGTAGCCCGCGTTTAGCATTTTCAGCCTGGATGCATTTTTAGCATCCCGAGCATTTCTACATTCATCATCAAACCACTCATTTCTTACTACCATACCCTTTCCAATCACCTCTGTTGCGACACCTTCAACGCATGATTTTAATTTCTTCCACATACTATTTATATTAGTTTCCTGCTGGTAAGCCTCCAAATCTGTTATAATTCGTTGTTCCATTGCATCCATGTACAATTGTTTTACCGCCGCCTGTTCAAGTTTCTCGACTGCCCATTTCAACCCTACCGGTTGTGTGTTATTACTGGCCGAAATTCTAGCTCGTAGCATTATCCGAACTAGATAATGATCTGAGTCAATATTTTAGACCACGACAAGTTCGTACATCCATTATATTTGAACAGTGACGTCCATCAATTAGTACATGATCAATTTGATTACTTGTTCTACCATCTGGAGATCTCCACGTCATCTTATGAATTTCTTTATGTGGGAAATATGTACCACTAATGACCATGTTTTTTGACATGGCAAAATCAATCAATCTTAGCCCGTTTTCATTCGTTGTTTTATGAAGACTGTGCTTACCTATAGTTGGGTGATATATTGTTTCTTGTCCCACCTTGGCATTAAAATCGCCTAGAACAATCTTAATGTCGTGGCCGGGTGCAGCTCTATATGTTGCCATCAGCTTTTCATAAAACTCATCCTTAACCTCATCAGTTTTCTCTTCAGTGGGCGCATGTACATTGATGAGGGTCAGATTGAAAAATTTTGTTCTTACACGTAGTGTACAAATGCGTTCATCAATCGGATTAAAGACAATTACTGAATTCCTTGCTTTTCCAAAAACTAAGAAACCGGTTCCGAACTCTCTTCTTTTACTGCAATCATTGCCGCTGTAATAAAATGTGTATCCTCTACCTTTCAATAAATTTTTTCCGGGCCACCTAGTTCAGTAAGTGCTCTTAACGCATCTTGTCGTAACAGAGTTCTAACGTTCCAAGATGCAAGTTTTAAATCATTGTCCTTAAATTTTCTTTGCTGGGGTCGTTGCCGTTTATTCTGTCCGATCCGAGACTGTGTTGTAGAATTCATAACTAGTTGTTTTTCCGAAGTTGGTAGTTAACCAAACGTTCAACCTACTAATCATTCTGCAAATTCGTAGGATCATTTACAGGGGTATATCACCTCTGCCGAAAGCGGTTACATTGGCGCCGCTGATTCGCCTTTACTGTGTAATCACTGAATCATTAACTCAGTTTTAATCGAGTGCTGCTTTCACACAACACCCCAAAGTAATTCTCATACACAGCAGCCAGATTGTCCGCGACTACTTATTCTTTATTCGTAGCTAACCCATAAGTATCATAGGCCGTTCCACTATCCGCAACCCGTGGATGCGTTCGGTCGCAACTGGCATTGCAAGTATGCTATACCCAACATACTAATCCGAAGGGCAAAGTTTTACTCTTCATTATTTTCGTTGTAAGAAAACGTCAGCTGAAAAAATAATCGTTTGCTTTTGTATGGAAGTTTAAGATGAATATGCTCTAAAAGTATGGAAAGACCAGTATAGATATATGATAATTTAGATAATTCGGAAATAGTGAGACTGACTTCAGTGACAATAAAAGAGGAAAACGAAAAAAATTATATGCAAAAGAAATTATGGGGTTGGAAGAAGTATTAAATGCTACATAATAAGTAGCAGTAATTTAAAGTCTATACAAAAGGGCGAAAAATGTGTTCCACGAATAAATATTTAGCAAAATACTTATAAAATCATCTATGAACTAATGAAAATTATTTTCCAAAAAAAAAAAACATTTTCTAAGAAATTTATTATCATTATTTTATCGAAGAAAAGAAAAGAACGACGAAATTAAGTTGAATTGATTACATAGAATACAACTCACAAATATATAGTGGTTGATTGGGTTGAAAAATGAAGATTTATTTAAAGAGAGGATTACAATTATATGAGATACTATTAAAAAGCAACTAAAACGGAATGAAGGTAATTCTTACGCAGCAATAACAATTAATTGAATCGGGTCAAGTACGGAATCATAGAAATCCCAGAATAAATAAATAATTTTGTTGTATGACAACGTTATGGATATAAACAATAATAGTTGCAATTTATACAATTTATCAAGTAATTAGCAAAAAAATTTAACAAATAATGGCAAATATAATTTTTATTACTGCTAAAACAGCAGTTTCGTAGAAATACATCCATTATCGCAACGATATATATTCAAATACCATCCATTTCATTTACCATAAAATTATTCATGAGCTTTATAAATATATTATATGTTAAACATTTTAAATTTACATTATACATATTATAAAATTCGTTGAAAAATATTTGGGGTTTCGCTTTGAAAACCATTGAAGACTTGTAAAAAAAAAAGGTAAATATAAAATTGAATAATTATATTTTATATTATTTGTGGTTTTAGGTATTTATTATTTATACACCATAAACAAAAAATATGGAATGTATTTTAAGTCTTTGCACTATTATATTAAAGTTAAAACTGTGTATTTTATTATTTAAATATGAATATATATTTTAATAAACAAAATATATGCGAGTACATATTTTAAATAATATACAAATGTAATGTGTGTCCCATAAAAGTCAAACCAGCTCTCATAACACCACGCAAAAATGAGGGATTACCCCTAAAATTATATTTATTTGTATATTTTGTGGAGCCTGAAGAAAAACAAACAAACAAAAAATACGGAGTTGAGGTACGATAGGGACTTGTCCGCCAAATAGTGGTTGTTTGAAAACTCATAAATCTCTATGGAAACTTCATTTTTTCAAACGGCAATAGCTTTATTTTAGCCTTAAGTTTTTCCAGTCGAAAACTAGGTGTGGTATGTATTTACCATTTAAGGGGAGGGGAAGGTGGAATAATTTAACCATAAAATATAGCTGAAATGTGTTATAGTGGGATCTGTTAACATTACTTTGCGATAACCTCTCAGTTTTGGGGGTGATGGCCTGGTTTGACTAACGTGCGACACACTATAAATAAAACTAATTAAGCAGATAAATATTTGAATTAAATTGATTAAGAATAAGAGAAAAATATTTGATTATATAATAATTTGTTTTAAAAAGTTCTCAACTTACAATTAATAAATTTAATATAATTTATATTACTTAATGGACACACCGGAGACACTAAAAAAATAACGTTCGTGAAGTTCAATTTTTTGTATGTATTATGAGAAACTTACACAGCACAATAATAAATGCGTTAATAATATTTATGAGCGGGTGTAAATATGAGACCTTACCAGTTAAAATGGATATGTATATGAAGCAGTTTGATAAGTTTTCTGTATTCATAATAAAAACTATTTTTAAGGCAAAATTTGTCATTATTATTCAACCGTCTAACTCAATACAAACATTATTGTCAAGTTTTTTTTATTTAATTTTATTTGAATTCCAATCAAGCAAGACATTTTATTTATATTTGGCAACAAGAAGAAGTCACTAGGAACTAACGCTGAATTGTATGGTGGATGTGAATCAATTAATCGTAGTGTAATTCATTAAATTTTATTGTTGCCAAACGTGATGTGTTGTCTTGATGAAAATGCACCATTTTCTTCACTAAATGTGAGCAAGATAGTTGATGAATATTATATACAATTTGCATTCAAAAAATAGTTGCCATAAACTTGCCAGCCGCTTTTTCTGGTTTTTGCCTTCTTTGGTAATTTGATAGTCTGGTATGCAGAGTGATGGTGATCCATATCTCATCAAAAGTTATGAATCAACACCAAAATTTATCTGGATTACGTTGAGATATCGCTAACAGCTCTTGTGTTATACGAATTATCTTCTGTGACAAAGTTAAAAAACTGGGCTGTAATTTGAAATGTAAAATGCATTCAACACTGTTTTTTAATATTTTGAATATCTGAGCAAGTTTACGAACGTTACATTATTTATAGTTTTCTTATCATTTCAACGGATATGGTTATTTTTAACATTCCACTTTTTTCTGCATCATTTTCACTAGTACGAGCACGTTTAAATTTACCTTCACTCAAAAAGGAATGGTTTCATATGATGGTGCTATGAACTATAAAAGTATTATCCATAACCTATTTCGGATTCAATGGCTAGTAAAGACTATAAACCAGTGCCAAAGACTGAGACATGACATTCAGTTTTGAATATCAAGATATTATCTCTATATATTTTAAAAATCTCTTCTATGAAACATTGGAAATCATTATAATTTGTTTTTAATTGATTTATTTAAGTCGACGCTTATGATTTGTCAATATGAAATTATATTAGAAATTTATATGGAAATCCGGTAAAACTTTGGCCCGTAATTCAAAAATATGATAATACTTAACATTTGATTGTACAGAAAATTTTGTAAGCAAAAGTTCAAATTCTATTTTCCATAATGTTAGTTTACATTAAAACTCGGCCACCAGAAAAATATAGTGATATTGTAATCTGATAACATTTTGTCATTTTTCGACACTGCAATAAAGATATTGATTTAAAGACACATCCAACTTTACAATTGTTTCTTGTTTCCAATGATATGACAATAATCCTTGACAAATAGACATCGTTACTCGTTATAGAAAAATTATCGGATTGCCGCATCGTATATGATAAGTGTTTGCAATGTTTGCTGAATAAAATAAATGCGCGTATACCATTTGTTCATTTATGCATTAAAGAAACGAATATCCTTGAAGTTATAAGTTGTTGGTGTATGCTATTTAGATATAATTAAATTTAGCAATTGAAGAAACATTTTTGGATCGATAAATTGCGTATTGGTAAAATTAGTTGAATTGTTATACTATGGAATATCATCCCAAACAGAAAAAATTAATAAATTGACTGCAATGAACTATGTACACTTTGATTTTATATAATAACATCATGATTTGATGATAAAGATGATTAAATGTTTTTAGATATACAATTGAAATTAGTCATACATTTATTCATTTGGAGAGATCTCTTCGAAAATGCCATATACAAATGATTTTACTATTTAAAATGATTGCTATTATATACTTTTTTATATACTCGTACATGTGCTGTAAACAGAAAAAATTTATATTTATTTAAAACCATCCAAATTGACCTCATCGACCATCGTATTTGAAAAGAAGAAATCAAAAAAAGATTCTAATCAATATTTATAGAATTTTTTTTTTTAAAATAGCCGAAATGGAACACACCAATACACATATAATGGGATGTATTATATTATGTTGAAAAATACTATTTTTTTTATATTCGGTATACTCTCTCTCATATGTGAATTTTGAAATATTAATATAAAATAACAAAAAGAAGAAGTCATATATTCCAGACATTTAATAATGGAAGGACAGAATATTATTATTATTATTATTATTATTATTATTATTATTATTATTATTATTATGATTATCAGAACCTTTATCAAAATACATTTTACATGTTTTGATATAATATTATATATCAAATATAGTCTGAAATATATATGAATTTTGACAGCTGACAGCCAACGCAATACAAATTTATGTTAGAATATTACATGAGTATAACATGTTTTTTACATTTTACAAAGTATAATTTTATATTATATTTTTGAAGAGGTAAGCAATATTAATAAGTTACAATAAAATATTTAAATTGTAAATGGGAAATGGCATTACCTATGCATTCAATTAAATCAAGTATTTTTGTACTCGTTTATTGCACTTATATTTTAAATATTCACATATGCTCGAAAGTGCTGATATCTATTTAAAAACATTACATTACATATTGCTAATTTCCATTATATGATATTCTTCCATAGTAATATCACAATAATTTTAACTGATATATTTTATGCACTGCAATTGATTGGAAAAATGTTTTTGTGGCTATATATTTATTTGTAAATTCTATATACAAATAAATTTGCTTGTATAAAATATGAGTATATGATGACATGCAAGTACTCCACTCATAGAGTGTTACAAAAACACACAATGTATGACATTATACAGACACATGCTATGGAAAAATCTTTTTAATTCGTTTTTAATGTACTTCGAATATACCAAATTCATTTAATGTTTTGTTTTCTTCTTACTCCTATACCGAGTGAACATATGGGACAAGTCATCTGTATAACACTGCAGTCAATTTGTTAAATAATTATGTACGTGAGTGCTGAGTATATATAAAAATTCACCAATTGATGGCTCTAATTATTTATATTAAAGTTGTTATACATACAAAATTTCAGACACAGATATGCCAATTAATAGTTTTGTATTGACAGCGATGGAAATCAAATAACTTATATTTTATTTGTTTTAAATGGAAAATAGTGGATTTCGAGCGTTGATTAAACGTTATTTTTTGTGTAATAACCTTACACACAAATAATAGCAAAACTTAATAAATGGCCTCCGCTATCCGTCAATTAAAATTAATGATTTACTGAATTTCTTTGTGCTAAATAGACGAAAACGTCAGAAATTATTAACAGAAAATCCATCACGATATCGTGTTGTACGATTGCAGATTGAAAATGCGTGACATAGCTGCGACACGGTAAAAATTTCGTTTGAATGTGTACATAACATCTTACAAGAAAATTTGCACATGTAAAACTTATCAGCAAGAGATATAGATGCCGCCATTGGGTTACAATTTATCAAAAACGTATTAGTGTAATCACTTCTAAACGTTGCTTGGACCTGTTCACACGTAACCATAAAGACATTTTACGTCGATTCATCACTTAGGATGAAACATGAATTCATCAGTACACACACAAAAACAAAGATCAATCGAAACAATAAGTAGCACCAGTTGGAAACCCACAAGAAAAGTAAAAACAATTCCATCCCCTGGAAAGGTTCTGGCAACTGTTTTGTTGGCAAACACATCGTGTAATTTTTGTAGACTATTTAGGAAAATACTCCTCATTATTATAGTAGAAGCAGAACGTTTAACTTTAAACGTATAAATTAAGAAACAAAGGCACGAAGAAAAAAGTACTTTTTCAAGACATAGCCAAATTACACGAATTATTTCTATTTTCGAGAATGAAAAATTATATATATATTATATGGAAAGAGTTTTGAGTCATTGTTTGAAATAATCGAAGCAAAAAAAGTTTATTTTATTAAATTATTTGAATATCGTTATAAAGTTTACTGATCTACAAAAGGAAAATTATGTTGTAAAATAAATTGGATTTGGTGCAAAAATATAATTCTTCGTTTGATTTTAACCTTCAATACATTATAGATTTTCTCCGCGTAATGAATTAATGGTGTAATTTATATTTAAATTTCAATAAGACAATTATGGATACATTCTCCTTAATACGCCATTCATTTTGTTAAGCTTTCCGCGTATCTGTCTTTTATGCTTTTTTCTGTGTTTTTCTGTCTATCTTCAAACGGTATGAAAATGAACGAATTGTTATGGGTTGTGGTATTACCTCTTTTGTGTATAACATTATAAGATTACAAATAACGCGAGAATATAACAATAACGCAAAATAGAACAAATAAAAATCAAACGAATTAATTTTTATTTATCGAAAAAAGGATAAAAAATATAAACATTTAAATAACACATCGATAATATTTTATACTTTCAATATTTATTGAGTTATGTTTTTTTCCTATTTCAGTCACCCATAAAAATTGTTATTGAATATAAATAAAATGATAATTTCTCAAATTACGCAACTTTGCCGCGTGTAACTTTTAGCAAATGTTGAGCTTGTCCATTTTTCAGGTTGTGTTAAAATACTACTTTTCTGGCATGTATAAGTAAGGAAGGATCTTCGTAATTTTGGATATATAGGCACCTTTCCAAAATGTTGCACATTTCAGTGAGATTAAAAATTGCATACAATTGTAATACAAAAAGTGAAAAATTTCAGCGCATCTTATTAAGGTTAGGTAAGTTCATTCTGGAAATGAATTGTCGAACATAAGATTTTGTAAAAATGTTTCGGATGACTTTATTATAATAATGAATAATTTCTCGTCTTTTGATACGATCCATTCGTCGAGACATTTTCTGATTCCTTCAAATGAAGTGCATCGTACGTCTTGATGGGACTAACTGCATCAACTGAAATAAGTGGTAGTCTGATAAGGAGCTATGTCTAGTGAATACGGAGGTTTGGATAGACCTATCCAGTTCTGTACTTGTAAATAATTTTTAACGACATTTGCAGTATAAGGTTTGGCATTTTTATGTTGAAAAATTAATTTGTTGTGTATCTTAATAACCATTCAGGTCGTTTGTGCATCACTTTTTTAAAAAACTAAGTTGCTCCTGAAAGTTATAAGGAGATTTTTCAAATACACGTAATGCCGATTCTCACCTAGTAATACATTTGGATGAGTTACATCAGCTGTTATAATACTGGTATTTTAAATTTCCACACATAAACACATTGGTCGTAATATAATTGCAGATGTACTGTTGAAAGAGCTGGAGCAGTGTCGGAATAATGCTCGTCAATCAGTTTTTTGGCTTCAGAAATATTTTTTCCCATCAAAAAATAATGTTTAATCAACGCACGAAATTCGTGTTTTTCCTTTTATTTTCAAGTAACAAAAGTAGCTACACTCACAACGCAATATCTCACAAACTAATGGTCGGACTGCTGTCAAATTTTGAAACGTATCGTTTGAAGGTTGGTACTAACTAAAAATCATATGAAAAAAATTCTAGTGGCGCCACTTCTTAGAATTTTCGGAAACTTTTCAGTCCATGTGTTATATGAATAGCATACGAAGTAAGACAGAACTTAAAAGTATATAAATTAAATTAAAATTGATGGTGAATTTTAAATAACATCAATTATTAATTTTAATTACTGCCTATTTATGTTCGCATATCTATTTTTTCAAAAAGTTTTGTTATATTTGTAAATAAAATTGTATATTTATAGTTCCTTACTGGCACTGATATTTGTCCTCGTATATACAGATAAAACTTCATTTACAACATGACCTGATTTTTAATATAATAATAAATTAATAATATTTCTTATAAAACAAATCAACCAAAATGTCATGTGTTGTTATTGCTCGTCCGTCAGCTATACTATATAGAAAATAGAACTATATTGAAATGTTTAAAAACAAAACTTTTTCCATATAGCTATAACCAATAGCAAAGTTATAATTTAGAATAATTTAGTTGTAACAATTTTACCATTACCAAAACAACTATGTGCGTATTATATTATATATAAATTGTATTTTGTATAATATATTCATGTAAATGTAACAGGATATATTCCAAAACACTATACATATTTTCTTATATTGTACACATGTGCTGATATAATGCACGTATATCCGTACATATTTATAAGATAAAATAACTTTTCTTCATATATATTCAATATTTTATGTTGTACGATGATGTCTTTACACATACACAATATTAAATTCAATTGATTGTAAACAAAAAACGTAATAGTATACTTTTCTATTGCTTAAGCATCAAAAAACTTTGGTTATAATATATATATACGCACACATTATAATAGAGAAATGTTATATAGATTTTACGTTGTTCAAATTCATATATTGAAAAAAAATAAAAAAAACTATCAAGGCCATTGGAATAAACTATCATAACAATATAAATATGTGTATCACCAGCAATGCGGTCATCATATAAAATAAATAGAAAAACTCTGTTAAGGCTAAACCTACAATATAAATAGTAGAAGAACTATATACATGATAGGACTGTAAACCGAAAAAATATACTCAACAAATGAAAATAATGAATATGTTTTTGATCAATATTTTGTCGAAAGAACTTATATAAAACACCATTATTGCCGTCGTTGAACAACCAACCACCAATCTACACGCACATGCTGTTTACATTCTAATTTTTCCAATTTTCTTAAGAATTTCTGATAATATGCAAAATATCTCTAAACAAAATTATTCATTTTAAATATTTACTATTAATTTTAATTTTAAATTGATGATATCTTCTGTGTAATAGCAGTATCATTATTTTTCAGAGAATCTGGAATCATCCTTGAAAACATAATCATTTTTTTATTTTTAGAAAATTTCATAAATATAGCTCTTATTTTATTAAACTTTATTCGAATTTCGCAATAGTCAATAGAAGATAGTCATCATAGGAATATTGTATGGTTGTTAGACAAACAAATGGGAGAAGATTCGTTACGCCTATAATTCTCTTTGTATAGATATCCTTTTAAAACAAATGAAATGCATAACTGCAATAATTCGCAGCTGTTAACCCCTATTTTTTTTTAATTAGCCAACACTAACTCCTTAATTAATTTACAAAAAAGGCATAAAAAGTGGTATCAATAAAAAGTTAAATAAAAATATGTATTGTAAAATATATAGTTTTTACTATAAAATATATAGTAATATGGTAAATAAATTGCGTTACTATAATGTCGAGTCTGACTCGACATAGGAGTTGGTGTAAGAAATATAATGTCGAGCCACACTCAACAAAGGAGTTCAAAGGGTTAATTCTAATTAACAATTGTAATACAATATTTTTACCATATCTTAAATTTAGATTACAAGAAGGGTGGGTATTGAAAGAGTAATTGCGTAGTTGGACCACGTACATTTTAATAAAAAACTTAAATTCAAGGCGCTCTTATCTGTGTCAAAAATTGGTAAAAATAAAAAGTACAAAAAATATTATTATAAAACATGATGTAACAGAGCTACAAAGTTGAGGTGAAAATAAAACGACAATGGATAGTTGACTTGTTTATGGCAATCCAGATATTTTAAATTCTGCTAAAAAAATTAAAGATTCTAAAAATATATGACAGATGTTTATAGACAGCCGAAAAATTTGAAAAAGTTTCAAAATTGAGAACATTTAAAATTAAATTTGTCGACCTGTAACTTATGCAAAAATACAAATTTCAGGGTAACAAATTGAAAACAGCGCGCTACGTTCTACTAACAACTAAAATTACCATCAATGCTCAGGTATATTACTTGTTCCGAATATATCCTTCTGCAGACTATAAACTTTTGAAAAATGTATTTTTTTTGATCCGTCATACTACAATAAAATACGGGATAAATATCTTAAGTAATTATAAAAGAAACGGACACGGATAAAAAATATGAATACAAAATATATCTTTGCAGTTAAAGTTTAACAAATCTATTTTTAAGATACTTTGAGTATATCATTATCAGATAAAAGTCTCCAATATTACTATTATTATTATTATTATCACTAAATAAATTAAATTAGAAATTTTATAATTACAGTAAAAATACGGGTAAGTGTTACTCCCAGATATATGTGTCCCAAATTAGTTCTATATGATAAGATAAGTTTTATATTGTTGTTTATATTTTAAAAAATACATTTTTATTTATGGTATATGTGAGTAATGTTACGAAAAATGTTATGTTAAAAGTATAATGTATAAATGTATAATAGAAATAAGACATGTCCTACGACTAATTGTATGTGGAACTTTTGATTCACGATCAGAAAAGTTAGATAAGAAATTGAGTAAAACTTATGTTTTAAGGTTAAACATAAGGATAATTATAAAAATAATTTTTTAACTAGTACACGCAATATTTCATATTGAGGAGAATTTGTGTTTCAAGGATCAATGTCTTTTCTATAAGCATTTATTTTTTTAATAAATTATGCATGCAACACCTCATACACGAGCAAATTAAAGTTGTATCCTTGTAAAGTCATTGAAATACCCTTGATCCTTGAAACTTAAGTTCTATATAATAATTTCTTGTTTAATTCTATTGTATATATAAGATATTACATGACTTAACACAAATAATCATCCTTGTAAAGTCTTACAACTGTTACATACACATATATTTAAAAATTATTATTGTACAGTTCATAATGTCATTGTTTCTTCAAACATTAATTCTACTTAATGACTTAATTGAATCCCTATCAAATGAAGTGTTGCATATACCTAATTATCTTTGGAAGTAAGGTCGTTGAATCGCATATATACATTAAAAAAATATCCTTATAAGATCCTAATAGCATACAAAAAACTTAATAAATTTATTTTTATGTCATACACGTGTTTGTAGTATAACATAGATTTAATTTTGCTTTCTTTCTTTTATATGGATCCTGATCATACATAATTTTAGTCGACAATTTCTTTAAAAGTGAATTACAGGGAGAGAGCTAAAAATATTTATAGTGCTACAGAGCAGATAGACGTATTGTATAAGAATATAAATAAAATTTTCTAATCGACCCGAAAAAAGTACATAGAATTCATAACATAACATCGACATCTAAAGGATTTTCAAGTTTCTTATTTAATATATAGGTACACGGTAAATCTGAACCTACTGAATAGAATGGAATAGATGAATTAAAGTTGCTTCATTTTATATTATAAAAAAAACGAATTTTAATATTAAAATAGATTTTAAAGCTTACATTTTCTTGATTTTAAAAATCTAAAAGTTGTGCTCGGTATAGTGCAGGAAATTAATTTACTAAGGAATTAAAGTTAATTTAACTTAATCCTAGCTACATTTTATGTTTAGCAAACAATTTTATTTATTCCCAAAATTTTCAAGTATAAAAAAGCCTTATTAAAAAAAAAAAGTCACCAGTAAACATACCCAAGTATAATTGAATGGATATTATAAAGTTATAATTTGCCTGAAAAAATATCGTTTTGAGTTCCAAGGTTTTAATACATATGGTATATATACCGGTTATAAAAATTACCACTTTTTATCGAAATTAGGAAGTGGCGGTAAATTTAATGACGTCAAAAAATATGTGATCAGAAAGTAAAAGGGGTTGGTGATATACATTTTGATATCCTATAGCAGTTATTCCTCAAACACTGCAAATTTACGAAACTTAAGAACTTAAAAACACATGGAGTGAAATATTTTAACTCCTTATCCTTTTATTTGGCCCATATATCTTAACTTCAATATTGCGTGTAGCACTTGGATATGTTTACTATGGTCAGTAATTTTTGAATAAACTGAGGTTAAATTCTAAAAGATTACACCCAAAAGTTTGGGATACTTCATACAAAGTTTCTCCATTCATTACATCTATATTATGTGTATATATTGTACAATTTATGAATAGTTCAAAAAAGTCTAAATTTGTGAATATTAGAGAAAAAACGAATTAATGTTATTTTCTGCAAAGTTTTTTCTTGAAACCGCTTAAATTACATATATGTTGTATTATATACACAAAAAATGAAGAAATAGCAGCAGTTTCAAATTTTTTATATTTATGAACATGGACACAAATATCAATATGTAATAATATATTTGTAGCAATTCACAGCCATTCGAGTATAAATAAACCTCGTTGATAACTCATTTATTGAGGTTATTTAACACCTCATCGAGAGGAGGTGTTGTTTAACCTCATATATATATCCGCGTTGGTATCTCACCAAAACTTAATATTTGTTTTTTAATAAGAAAAATATTTTTATTAACATTGTTACTTTCATAAATAGATAAACAATTATAGAAAACATTATATAGTATTGATTATTTTATTAAATAATTTTAAAAACATTAAAAAAATACATTATTCAATATTTATAAATCAAAACAAACAAATAAAAAGAAAAACTATCGTGTCAAATATAAAACTTTTCCGGACATATTCAATTGTCAAAAGCAGTCAAATGAAATTCCAGTATAAAAATCAGTATGACCAATATATAAAATATAAAAGTTACTATTTTTTTCTACTTCACATAAAATATTTATACTTTTTAAAGCAGTGTATAAAACATGATTATATTAATTATATGTTTAGAGATAACTAACATTTTAATAATATTATCATTAGAAATAAAAACAAATCTCTATATAATTATTAAATATGTGAAAATAGTTTTACATTTCATTAAAATAATAGTTTCAACGCTTCTGAAATTGAAATTAAATAAGTGAAGTTTCTTAAATGGATCATCAATAACATTTTTTTTTTCAAAAATTAATAACAAATAAAAATAAACAAAAGTAACATGGAAGGTATTGGAAGTAAATAAATACAATATTAATTAAAAAAATGGTATTGCGATTTGTAATTTTTGATTTATAAAAAAAATATTAATTAGAAATAATAATAATAATAATAATAATACTTTATTTTTTATCATTGTCGTGTCGTGTTTTTTATAGTGAAAGAAAATAAATAATAAAAAGTTTTAAAATATTAATAGTACAAAAAAACAACAAAAACATGAGACACGAAGACGCGTAATACGAAATTTGAAATTTGATTGGAAAATGAAAAATTTGTTTGAGAATGGTGGTGAATACCATTTTGTATCCTCGATCGTTAAATTTAGTGAGATTAAATTTTAGTTATCAACGAGGCTAAAATTGACTGTGAATTTCTACAATTATATATTTATAAATTGTATATTGATATATGGCCACCAGTATTTATAGCAACATTTTTTTATGTGAAACTTATTTTTGGTCACATGTTTATAGAAAAGTTTTTCTCATTAAAGTTATATAATATAAAAATAGCATTTAGTTCAATATTTATATAAAAATAAAAACATTCTAGTATAATTTATAGTTACGTATAAAGATTGTAATTTATATACTTATAATTGTATAATATACAGTTTTCCCATACGAGGAACATTATGAACTCTTCATAACATAACTTCTCCTTTTGGTTATTGTGGAGGCATTGTTCTAAGATTTATAACATGAATTATTTTCTTACGTATAAATATTATATACAGAAAAATTATTTCATTAAAATTGTTAGCGAAAAACCCACACAAGCAAAATAATTTTATAAACTAAAAAGCTATCGTTTTATATTATTATATATAGTATACACCCTCTGTCCCATAATAAACCGGAATGGATGGAAAAAAATACTAAAATTAATATTAACTTTTCACAAAAACCATTTAATTTATTCAAAATAATTTCCAATAATCTCAACACGTTCAACAAACGAATCAAATGACTTTTTTATGTGTGTGATTGAAATGCTGTTGGAAAGGGTGGTGGTCGCCTTATGAATGTCTTCAACTGATGCAAAACGCTTGACTTTTATAGCCAAATGAATTTTAGGGAATAAAAATTAGCCGCAGGGTGTTAAATTACGTGAATATGGTAAATGATTAAGTAAAAGAAATTTGATTATTAGTTCAATTAGGTGTAATTTTTGATCATCATTTAATTGATGTGAAAAAAAAATTAAATTCACCTATCGTAGACTGCAGTTAAACTTCGATGGATTATTGTTTTCGTATTCCAAGCTCCATTTCCATGAATCTCGCTAAAGATTTTTAAGAAATTTCCACGAAATCACACTTTTTCAATGTTTACTTCAGTAAATTGCTTCAGATGGACGACCTAGACGTTCATCATCACTTATAGCTTCTTTGACTACTGTGAATCATTTATGTCATTTAAAAACGTTAACACACAATTATCAGTCAATTTTAAACAAATCATAAGTCTAAGTAGCATTCCGTATAGTAACAATTTGTCCGTACTTTGTAAAATGAGGAAACTTTCCGTGGAAAACATCCACATATTTTCAATAGAAAAAATATATTGGAATTTGTCCGAAAAATGTCCATAGATTTTCCACTTAATATAATAGTATTTTATTTAGATCAATTGAAATAATTGGGTTGTCAGGGTAATATGTCCAACATATAACCGCACAATACTGTATTCATAATTTATTTCATGAATTATCCAAGACATAGGTTCAAATTTTGTATATTTCGCTTATCTATAGATATATGGTAATCCTCAATCTTTTTAATTTATTTTCATAATTTTTAAAACAAGCAGCAACTCAAATCTATATATTTCCGAGGAATTTTGTAAGAATTTTCAAGGATTTTATCCGCGGCTTTTTGTTGCCAAAATACAAGGACGATCCAAAGATATTTTTGTCTAAATCCGTGGATCTGCTCACAAAAAATACGAATATAAATTCTATGGATATTCTGTGGAATAATTACAACGAGAAATACTTCTACGGAGAATCCGTAGAAATTATCATCGGAAATATACGGATAATCCAAGGACATTTTTTATAAAAATCCATGGACAGGATTGCACCCATCATATAATATTCCAGCGGACATCCGTAAGAAATCCATAGATATTTCCTCGGATTGAAACTACGGACTACTACATATAATGCGGACATTTTACGGACAAACTACGCACAGCGTTGCTAGGGTTTTTACCAATTTTAAAACAAAATATTCATTTTTCGACCAACGCGCAAAAACAACTGTAACTTTTATGTGTTGTATTTTCATTTCTACTAAATGTGATGTCTTGAAATTTGCTGACAGTTTGTTGAGGAACGTTCACAGAACATAATCACAAAAACACTTAGAGGTGACGCTACGTATGCTATGGTTGACATTGTCATTCCGTTTTATTATGGGACCGATAGATTGTAGAACATTTTTATATGTATTACAGTAATTTAAAAGTGCTTATTTTTCAAATACTTCATTCAACATAAAATACATAAATTATATAATTATTAATTTGAATATACATTCAAGCATAAAACGAATTTATATGAAGATAATTGCTATCATATTATACCATTACACAATTGTATAGATGGTAAGTTCACATAGGTATAGGTACGCGTAGCTGAGGTATATCTCTACTAATTGTAAGCTTTTTTTTGCAATTGCCATTTAACATATATTGTGCTTGTGGGAACGAGAAATACTTCACTTAATTTAATAAATCCACCCAGGTTTTTTTATTTATGTGTGCACGCATTTCAATTTTTTTCCATATAATAAGTTTCTTATATAATAACAATTCGATTTTCATATATAAAATCAATGAAATTAAACGTACATTGTATAAAAATAACTTGAATTTGGTGTTTATTATAAACAATACGCTGAAAGAGATATATATAAAAACTAATCACGTTACAAAGATCCATCAGGATTTTATTGTGTATGGTATGTGTATAGATATTAAAATTTTAAATTATTATAGCTATTTTTAACAGATAAATATACTGTAATGCAAAATATTACCCACAAATTTGTTCGATATTCAGTGGTATTTATATTCAATTGCATTTCCATTCAAGCGAAAGTCCCTTTCCATTTTAAATGAATATTTTTGAAGTATGTTGAAAAGTACATGTAAATTTATCGCATTTCAATTCATTTTCAATTGAATAGGACAGCCCCTTGCGATTACATTGAATAAGAATTTTCCTGCATATATTTTTTAACAATATCAATAATCTTATGTAATTTCATTCTATGGTCATTCAAAACAATTTTATGGATTTTATTTACCATTTCTTCACGTCAATATACATATCTATTGACTTCATGTCAGTAGAAACGTTGCTATAATGTTTTAGTCAACAACTTGAAGTATATCAACAAAGATATTCCACAATGGATGTACTACGCATATATATAAGAACTACTCTGAAATAGTCCTAACTCATGAAAAACTTATCCCCGCCTTCAGGTTGTAACTACTTATCATAAAATGTCCTTTAAAGAATTTCATGAACATTTCGCAAATTTAGTTATTTCAATGGATACAATCAAAAATTTCTAGAAAGCTCCTCTTATTCTTATACGTGATTCGACAGCCGTGAGAATATATTGTATTAAGTATCCAGCTCATAAGATCTAAATAGCTAAATAGTATTTTAAATTTTATTATTAGAGTAGAAGTATTTAGGTTATACGTGAGAAGGTTTAACCATAAAAGTTTAAAATCTTTTATAAAATGCATAAATTCAAACTTTCGATGTAATGGTACATAAATAATCGCTAAATCAATATATTGTCAATCTCAGAAGATGGAAGTCTTCAAATATTTTGTTTCCGTTAAGCAACAAATTAAATCAAAATAGCATCAAGTATAAGTGCCGCATTAAAAACGAGTAAAACAGAACAAAATAATGACTAAAAAAACATAAAAAAGTTTTTTTTTATTTTTAGTAAATGAAATAATTCTTAATATTCATGAAGTTTTGCAAACTGATAGTTTGGTTGAGTAGTAAAAGTTCAAAATATATATTATGTTTTTAGAATCCCAACAAACTGATAACATAACATTCTTTTGATGAATATCAGATTTATATGATGTGTGCGCTAGTTCATCTTGCTTGCTTCAAGATATTTTTCGATTTACATTTACGATTTATTTAAAAAAGGATCATTTTCGTTGCGTTTATAGGCATATCGACGGCGAAATTGTGTTAAATTTATTTCTTTAATTTTAAGAGGAACCCATATGTCGACTTAAACGGTATGTTCATCTTTGAGTGAGAAATAACCCGAACGAAATTTAATAAACCAATTTTTGCCACTGCGTCGTTTCTTTAAGGCTATCACCATACACAGTACATAATTTTTTGTAAATTTTCAATGAGTTGTTTCCTTTGTGGAAGAAAAAGAAGAAGTAAAATATGACGAAAATGCTCATTTTGAGCGATCATTTTTCAATAAAAACTAGAAAACAAGAAATACCATTGATCGAAACCAATTTTTTTACAGAATAAATATAGAAATATTGACTGCCATTTCGAATTCGTAAACAAAATTCTTCAAAAGTTATCTATATGTGAAAAGTGTAATTTATTAGTGTGCAATTGTTATGGTAAAACCACAATGCAAACCTTCGACAATAAAGCTGTTACAAAATCTCGCTTCTCACCAAAATACAGTTTGTAATCGAGTTGATACAATTATAATAATTTAAAAATAGTATATTTATTTAATTAGCACAAGTTTTACATTATAGATAAACAAAATTGTATCCTGGAATTAGAAAATAATCTAATTTGTGGTTAACGTTATAAATTTATTGTGTCTATTCCGCACAGCGCAGTAAACGCATTATATATAATAACTAATGAACATTAAATTTAAAATTAATAATATAATTAAAAAATACAGGACACCTTTTAATTTAAAACTTGTATACAATGGATTTGTTTTTTTTAAATTATGCTAAAAGAATATAATTTCTAAACTTACCAATATTTTTCGGTGTGAAGAACATTTGAATATATGGAAAGCGTGAATTTTTCACTATATTATGAAAATATTAGGTATTGTTTAATTTTACATATCAAAATAAACAAAACAACACAAAGATAACTTAAAATTTATATAAAATGTTCTTATGTCTAGGATTTTATATTATTTCACAAATTTGTTTTACACATTTAATTTTCCATTTAAAAGAACAAAAAAAAAGAATGTTATATCACTGAAATTACACTTTAAATTTACCAAACAATTTTTACTATTGACAAACAATATTTTAAATATATAATTTTACCGGAATTAACTTTAAATCGGAAATATATAGAGTAATCGGCAATACAATATTGATATTATAGCTTTAACAGACTTTAAAACGCGCACTAATAAATAAATTATACAATAAATTAAACCAACAAATTTATGAAAAGATTATAAATTAAATATTGTTATTTAAAATTATTCTTTTTTTTTTTTAATACATATACTTAAAAAATACAATAAATGAAATGTGTATCTACAAATATACGTAATATACACATAAACGTATATATGTAGAGAATATATCGTGCGTAAGCCTCGAGGCCTGGGAAAAAATCACAGTATAAATGCAGAGGTAGCATGTGCTGATAACAAACCAAAAATATATAGTACAATAAACCTAAATCTCATAATTTCTTGTATTTCTAGTTTATTTGTTCCTATAATATTTTATTTTATTTATATATATATGTAATATACGCACACACTAACACGCACTCCAGGATGTTTCGGTTTTATATTTTGGTTTAAATTTACTCGCACTTATAAATATTTTATATATTAAACTGCATATGCGGAAATTTAACTAAAATACATTTTTTATGTAATTTATATGAAGAAGATAAAAAGGAAGAAAATAAATTAAACGGACGCAACACCGCACACATAAATTAATAAAATTAAATTGTACACCGTCGATGTTTTAATTTTACATCGTACATTATTAAAAACGAAATGATAATAATGTGTTATCATTAGTTAGCATTTTGTGTAGGTAATAAAAACCATAGTAAAAAGAAATTATAATACAATAACACAATAATGATGCAAATGAAATTTACCAAAAAAATATTTCCCGACACTTAAACGATATATTATATTTATTTAAGCAAAGCAAAGGACACATAAAAATATTAATTTCAACCGTATCCTTCAAATGTATTCTCCTAACTGATAATTTTTGTCTCTAAAAAAGGTTTTTCTGAATATATATAATCACACACACACACACACACACAAAACAGTGAGAAACTCACGTGCACACATATACATAAACATATACATATAAATATAAATATAATATATTCGAATGAATGAATATGAATGAATGGAAAAAGAATTTTCCTGAAAATATACATTTTCCAATAATCTCACATGTTTTTCAATTTTCATATTATTCTATGTGAAATTTTAACGCAACAACAAAAGCAACAGAGCAACACACAATCAAGAAAATGTATTCGGGTGCTTTTTAGATGAATACTATCTCGTAACTAAATATACAAATGTATGTAGTATTAAATGTATAATATTATCAGCAGCATCCTATCATAAATAGCAGAGCAGCACATATACGTACGCGGAAAATACATCGACAAAATTGATCTGAATGATAATAATAATTTTTTGGTACTTTAACATTATGGAAAAATATAATTGTGTGTGTGTGTTTGTATTATGAAAGCTATTTCAGTTGGTGAAAAGCATTTTCCATTTTCCAGCACATCAAATAAATGGTTAAAAGCTAAGAAAATTTTCGAATTAAAATTTAACTTTGTCGTTAAAAATTTTCCTTTAATACACATAAAATATGGATTGTGTATTTGAAAATTGTGGGAAATTTTAATATTTCTATAAGGAAAATTTTTCTCTTAATGTGGAGGAGATGAAGTAAATATAATATATGTTTTTGTACAAAAATTATTTGTATAGAAGTTTGCAAATTGTTATGGCGGGTGGGCGGCGGTGCACGGCTGCTTATGTTATTTGATGATTGTTTTCGGCACAAAGTATAAGTCTAAACATTAATGTATGGTAATGATTAAAACAGTAGGAATAAATATCGAATTTCTTCAAATAGGGAAACGGCTGCTGCATTGCTGAGGTTACCCATAAACAATTTAAGATTGGTGAGATGGGTTGCGTTACTTATGGGAGACTGAACGCTAAACTGTTACCTTCACAAAATGCGTTTGGTTACAAATGCACTTTGTGCAAAATGTTCCTTGTCGGTAGAATTGGCATGGCACTACTTATGTGAATGTCCGGCCTATGGAAAACATTTTATTTTAAATTCATACATACTCGCGTATTTAGTTATTATATTATATATATCCCTTCAATATCCTTCTCTATCCCTACAACGAATCCATGCGATTTTCTATTGTTCAAAACAGCTCCTTTCTGACGCGTGCTGCTTTTTCTTTCGCAGTTTGAACGGTTTTAAATCTTGTTCCTTTTAATTCAGATTTGTACTTTGGGGAACGGATAAGTAACATGGTGCGAATAAGGCTGATGGTCCAATACTGAAATACTATATATACTTGGCTAGAAACGTCTTGACTGACAATGAATTGTGAACCGATGCTTTGTCATGAACACGCACCCATGACTTGTTCTTGTACAATTCGCATAGTTTTTTTCTTATTTTTTCATGCAGTTGAGCAGAAAGCTCAAGGTAATAATGCTGAGCAATTTAGTTTGTCCTTCAGAAATTCAGTGATGGTACACAATTCTAATTAATATAAAAAAAATCAATTGAATTTTGATTTACTAATTCAAGCTATTTTAACTCTAGGTGTAATAGGGACCTTCCTAAGTATGGGTTACGAAGTTTAGTTTCAAGATTCTTCACATGTTAGCCGTCTTTCCAAGAAGTATGACTCATTTCATTCAAAGTGTCACGACCTTATTTTGGTTCGATTGTGACAATTTTAGACAACATTTTCGCACACACTTTTTGCACGTTAAAATTTTTATATGTACAATTTGTTAAACATAATTTTAAGTCACATATAGATTAAGTTATAATAAAGTACTAATAGAGCAATATGGGTTTTATTGTACGTGAGACGCGTTCGTTCGTTCGATACTTAAATATTCGTGTACGGTTTGTTTAGTCGTCTTTTTACTCCATTAACAGAAATTAGTTGAAAAGTATAATATGTTAGTATCTCACAATCGGATTTGTGTTCAGGGATCTTCCGTATGGAATTATCATTAAGATTGGTAGATTATTGGGATAGGTTTGGACTGTTGAATATATCTATAAATACTTGAGAGACACAGGAAATATATTGGTTTTTATTTTTGACATGCCAATTTCTGCTGATAATGAGAGTGTGATTGAAAATTTATATAATTTATAACATTTTACACTCGGTAGCGCAGTTGCATAGGCGCCGATATATATATATATATATTATATATATTAATCATGAAATATAGCGGGTTCAAATCCGCTATTTTTCATAGGAAGTTTTTCGGTATTTAGTTTAATACTAACATTTTTCTGCTGGGTGACCATTTGTTCGTTGATGGAATAAAAAGAAAAACGGATATCTTTGAAAATGTGTTGTTGGACGCTATTCAAAGATTAACAATCTCTGCACACACATAACTATGGGCTAATTACCCATATAAAAGTAATAGTATTATGAAAACATCTATCTTTCGTTAATTACAGTACACAATTGGTAAATTGTTATATACTCCCATGCGGAATAATTTACCAACTTGGTTGTAATGAAAGGTTTATTAAATGGCATAAAAACTCCACTAGGAGCAAAATGTGAGTTGAAAAAAAAAAAAAATATATATCTGTAATGCTCATATTTTCAGTTTCGGATCAACAAATTCATGAATCAAAATCGTACAGTGTGGTTATGGTGACATATATTTTTACAGCGGTGAATGCACTATAAAGTTACCAATTGTCAAATTGTTAATTTTTGAATACTGATCATGCCACAGGTGCATAAATATGGAATGGTGTGTGTTTGTATTAAGCTAATTGATAATTCCACTATTATTTGTGTTATTGAATTGTATTACTAAATGATGTTGTGATGATTTGCTATTTTATTTGCTGAATATTGGTGTGAGCTCCTGACACTGGGTCACATTTGCATTCTAAGTTTAATTTTAATGGACAAATAAGCAGCCATTTTTCAATTTCATTGTTGATTGATGTTCGCTTGCAACAATTTATCGAAATAAATTAAAGGTTTTAATAATCGGTTGGCAACAGATGTTGCGTGAATATCGGTGGATTGGATAAAGTTTCTTAGGCCAATTTATTTACCGATTATATATATTGAGATAATCGTTCGATGTGTGACGTGTGGTTTGGCATTTGCATTATTGATTTTGATAGTGATTTTTTGCAAATAACTTTTAATTCTTTATTTTTGGCTAAATTTTAGTTTCGAATTTTCACTGTTGTTCAAAACCAAAGTGGTATACCAATGCGCTATCTGGAAAGATATATATTTTTTTTGTTTAGTGGTTCACAATTTCTATGACTAAATCGTAACTTTTTTGTAAGTTCTGTGGTGTTTACAGTGAATGAAATTTTTTAGGGCTAATGAACATTAAATTAGTGCGAAAATTTAACAGATGGAAATTGAATTTCACTCCGCCATCCAAAGTTTTGTAAATATTTTAATGCTATGTATAATAAGATTTTGGTGTTTGAAAGCGATTTAACAGTGTGTGTAAATTATAATGTAATAGCTACTGAAATAATAAGTTTAAATCAATATTAATTACACGAATAATATACCACCTTTATTGCTATGAAATATTTATTTATTTATATAAATTTATTGTGTGTATATGGTTCATTTCATTCATATAATTTTCTGTATCATTCGTATATATGAACTATTTAGATTAGCATCATATTTTGATATACGTATTTATTGTCTACATTATCTTGATTGTTATTACGCATATAATGTTAATTAATTTATTTGTAAACACCTTGAAAACAAAATATTTCATACGACCAAATTGTCCCTTTTGCAATAATACATAGCAAATATATATTACTTCAATGGGGGCTGTATATATACTCGTATTTTATCTATATCTCTGGTAGAACGCATATATATTATACAAGTGTAGTATTTATGTAAGCACATTTTAAGTGCTTCAGTAAACACTGCAAATGACATTGTTTAAGACATAGTATACGTAACATGAACCAGGAACATATGTATATTAAAATATATAATTCAAATGACATGTAAATTATTCGATTTTATCAGTAATTCAGTCAAGTTAATATACACATATTGTACTACCAATCATCATTTAAATCCATTTGGACAAATCATAACTGAAAATTTGGATACAGTACAGGCATTTCTCCTGGCTATACACGATTTTCAATGTAGCTTGGTAGTATACCAATTCCTATTGCCTATATGCTATACACATGGTGTGTAATAGTATAAATTTGTAATGTACGAAATGATTATATATGCAATTATCAAGCTATTCTATTTCGATGTAATCTTTACACATTACATACAGAGTTTGTTCAATATATAACGACAATTTTAATATAAATCATAGAGCACGTAGCACCATCCATTGAATGTTGGCAGCGTTAGAAAGGTACATATTTCCTCTTTCAAACACACGCAACTTCATGCGTTGACAGGTTAAATAGTTACACGCATTTGAGTATCAGTAGTTTTGATGCTTGCGTCATAAAAATACAATGCGAAACAAAGAACAAATATTAAATTTTGTTTTAAAATTCGAACAAAAAATGTGCGGAGACTTACAAATTGTTCGAAAAAAGTTTATGGTGATGATTGTATGTCTCAACGACAAGTTTATGATTGGTTTTTACAATCAGTGAGGATTTAAATGATTATCCCGCGGGATCAGGACGTCCAAAACTTAAAAATCGAACTGAATTAGTGGAAAAAGTCTGTGAATGCCTGGCTTCGATGGAAATTTCACTATGTTGGAATGTTGGTTGATGAATGAAGTATCAGTAAAAATACAATTTTTTCGAATTACTGTTTGTATTACACGATTATGTACCAACTCACAAGACGAAAAAAGTGAATGCATTTTTGATGATAAAACGGAATTCTCTCATCAGCCACATTCCGTATTCGCCTGATCTATCATAGTGTAATTATTTCCTGTTTCCGAAACTGAAAACTGCCATGAAAGAAGCATTTTATGATGATGTACCAGCCATTTTAGTAGCCGTTTCACACAGATGCTGAAGAACATTTCGATAAATGAGTTTAAAAAATCTATGCATATAAGCTGGTTGATTGTGCTGAACACGCTGCAATGAAGCTAATGGAACCTATTTTGAATAAAAATACTGTTTAAAAGATAATATAATGTGTATTTTATTTTATATCTAAAAATTGTCGTTATATATTGAACATACTGTGTACATACGATAAACTTCATAGAGGTTTGAATTTAGATAAAGTACGCAATATAATGACCCTTTAATTATAATATTAATTAATTTCTAATCTATTTAATAAAATTAATCCCATTTTTGGTCATAATATGCATGATTGACTCATACATATTAATGATGAAGTATACGATAGATATAGTGAATTGACATTGAAATTATATATTATAGTTTATGTTATTTTTATACAAATTTTTAAGTACTATAACTTTCTGATATTTAATTAGTGAAAATTCTGCTTTAGTCATATTGTCAATATAAATAAATAAATACACATAATTAAATTACCATAAATTTTGTTCTAAATACCATATCTAATTCAATATATAAATCATCATAATCTTGAAATAATTAAAATTTAAAATGATTGATTTCAATCATATAATTGATTCATTATATATAGATTTCAGACATACAGTGCTTAACTTAACGAAACCAAAGAAATAAGACTTGGCAGCATTATAGTTTAAATAAATTAAACACGGATTTCGTTAAACATCAACAGTTATGTAATCTTTTAAAAATGATTATGTGAAAAGCGCTTATGCTTTACATCTTGATAAAATACAATCTAATTTAAGACATAATCTCAAGAATTTTTGGTCAACTAAAAAATACCAAAAGAAGTGGTATCCTGGTCAAATGAACTATGATAATTCTAGTACTATTCCTAACGTCATTAGTGGGTGCTGATTTTTTCAGTACAGTATTTGAAATATTTTGTTATCTTAATTGCAATGTTGATATGAATCATATCAAAACATAACGTTTTGTTCATTTAAATAATATTAATTTTGTTATTAGTTCTGATGAAGTTTATGATTCTATTATGAAATATAAAATTGATTATAATGCCGGCCCTAATGCGGTATTCCATTGTTCGTTTTGCTGAAATGTCCGAACACTTTGACATTTCCATTGACTATTTTGTTAAATTGGACGCTAGCTGCTAGTTTATTTATTGACTTGTGGAAGATCTTTATAAAAATTGGGTTAAATGTAATATTTTAAATTAGAGACCAATAGCAAATTATATTGTATTCTTAAACTATTTGAGGTGATAGTCACTGAAACTTTAATATTTAATATTAAGCAACATGGATTTATGTGGGATAGATTTTCTATTATTACAAATGAAGTTCAAATTATCACTAAAATCCTCTAGCTCATCGGTCATACCTTTTGAACGAGTGAATCGATTTTAAAAATCTCTTGTATGAAAGATTGACAATTGATAATAATTTGAAATTCTGTATACAAAAATGAAAATTCCTTAAAACTATTACCAGCAATTAAAATGATGATATATCGTAAAAGTCGATTTTCCGGTAAATTTAGTTCAGTGAATACCCAAATTTGTTTTCATAATGTATAGCGTACTTTAAACAAGTCTACCAGACAAATATAGTGAAGACGCCGCTGCATATTTTACTTATACATAATTCTTTTTAATCTATTATTATTTAAAAAAACAAATTAATTCAAATGAATATATCAATCAATAAATCAATAAAAATTTGAACTTGTGACTACCTATCCGTATTTTCTAATAATAATCAAAATAATCACCTGTTGCGACACATATTTCTTAATTTTATTGCTTTATGAATATTTAGCACATTTCAATATTTGCATTTAACATTAAACATTGATATTATTATTGCACGTACTTACGTATAGAATTGTTATAAATAAACATAATATGGGACGAGCATAACGACCATATTTAATTCTGTAATTTTATAAACAAAAACAATAAACAAATAATAATAAATTCACAATAAGATAAATAATCAATGTGTTAAAAGCACAAGTTTTTAAATGGTATAAATGATTTACAGAAGGCAAAGAAGCTGCAAGTGATGAGAACGTCCATGTAGACCATCAATTTACTAAAGAAAACATTGAAAAAGTTTTGTGATTTCGTGAAAATTTATAAGAAATCTTCTGCGAAATTCGTGGAAGTGGTGCTTGGAATACCGAAAACAATAATTCATCGAATTTTACCTGAAAAAGTTGGTCTACGTTAGATGAATTCTAAGTTTGTCCCACATCAATTAAATGATGATCAAAAATTACACCTATTTGAACTATAATAATCAAATTTGTTTGCTTAATCATTCACCATATTCACTAAATTTACCTCCTTGCGACTAATTAATATTGCCTAAACTTCATTTATGGCTATGAAAGCAAACCGTTTTGCATCAGTTGAAGGCACTCAAAAGTCATCTGATTCTCTTGTTGACAATGTAAATCGATGTATTTCAGTTGATGGGATTGTTTTGGGACAGTGGATGTTGTATATCCGAATATATACAATAAGTTTTAATTACGTGCGCATAGTGCGAGATAATTAAGATATATCATAGAATCCTTTATTTTCATCCAAGACAGTTTAAATACATTTCTTAACATTCCTTATTCTTAAAATCAATTTTGTATAACAAATTTTTACTTGAAATAAATTTGTATGTTATGACATTTGTTATGCGAATCACCTCAATAACAACAAGGTTTTCCTGAATCTCAAATTACATATAACATTAATACAATATATTCTATTACACATTATTATATAATGATTTTATTTATGTATTGTTCTAATAATAATAATAATAATAATAATAATAATAACATTTATTTATTTTAATTATTATAACCTTGACAATAAAATAAAATAAATATAAATATAAATAAAGAATAAAAATTATAGAGTGTGTAAAAAGTAAAACATAACTCGAAAATGCATCGTACACAGACACACGTACATTTTTATATAATAAGAAAATAAGATAATAAACTAAAAAAATAAAAATTAACATAAATAAAAAGACAAAAACAGAGAATATTTATTTATACTCTGCATTATACAAAAACACTGCTATTGTATTCTATAAATATTTTGAAATCATATCTTTTTATTCTTGAATGTTGACTCAAATTTATGCTAATTCTTATTTTATGCAAAATGCACACATTATTATTTTGTCTTTATTCGAATTAACCAATCCAGAAAATGATTTAATTTTTATTATAACTTTGGAAATATTTTTTTGTTTTAATAAAAATTATGTAAAATTAAAAATAAACAGTAAACTCTGTCCCAAATGGAATGGGAATGGATAAAAGAAATATAATCGATAATTAAATAATTTTAACAAAAATCATTGTTCAACATCGATTTACAGGTTCAGCAAGTTCAACAAATTACTTTTTTTATGTCATTTATTTTTAGTCAAAAATATGCAAATTGGAGGTATATATAACCAATTCATATTACTCCAAGATGGAGCTTATATGGTATCTAACAACATACAACATACTACTCCGCATCGAAGTATATAACAATTTACCAATTGTACTGTAATCATTATTTAAATATTTGTATTTGCTGAAAGGTAGGTAATCTCCAACTACCTGGCATTCACGACGAATTCGACTTACTAAATGCTTCAATACACTATAAGGTAATAAACCACTTATAACAAATTATTCCTTGTGACTAAATCATTTGGAATTGTAAAAATAAATTAATGAGAATTGTTTTGATTTTTGACTTCATCAAATGAGATTTCTTTTTTTTTTTTTGGATTTAGAGTTAAAATTCTATGAATTGTTATTTTCAGTATTCCAATCTCACTGAAGATTTACTAAAGAAATTTTCACGAAATCACGCACTTTTTCAATGTTTTCTTCAGTAATTGCTTTTATATGTTTTTCAACCGATACACAAAAATCAGCGGGCCACTCAATGCGTTGTATTTTCGATATCATTATACGAAATGTCATGAAACTTCAATCGTATGATTTACACTACATAAATCAATTAATATCTAAGACATTGCGCTAAGGATTCTATATTATAATAAAGCCATTCTAATTATTTTTGGGACACAGGGTGCGTAAAAGAATGAAAATAAAATTTAAATATTATATTTAAAAATAGATTGTGTGAAAATATAAAATTAATCTCAACATTAGCTGAACGATACTTGTTGCATTTATTGTGATCATTAGTTTGAATACGATCACACGCATCTGATTATGATTATGATTTTACAAAATATAATTTTTTAAAGAAATAATTATAAATTACTTTACTATGCGTTAATTGTTGAAATACAAAATTTATACAAAATTTAATGTGACGATATTTTATGACATAGTCCTAATTGTAAAGCTCATTTACCATGGAATGAAAGATTTGTATTTCAATTATTTTTACCGGACATAAATTTTACACAAAATAATTAAATGTTATAACCCGTAGAGATATTGCATAGCATGTATGCAATAAACATATTGTACAAATGCATACAGTATATTAGGTATTGAAATTAATTCCCGGAATTCGACAGCGCACCATTTTCGTGTGAAGATTTTTATGTAAATGATATGGAACTACAAAGTCAGTCAAAATAATTGGAAGATAAAGAATTGCAAGCATTGTGAGATGAAGATCAAAGTCAAATACAACAAGAAATATGGCAGCAACATTAAATGATACCCGCAGTAAGCAATATATAAAATCGTTTAAAAACAATGTAAATGTTTCTAAAAGAAAATTATATGGGTACCACATGAACTGAATGTAAGGCAGATGGAAAACCGAGTAACTACTTGTCAATTGTTCCGTCAATCAACGCAAAAGTGAAATGTTCTTAGTAAAAAGATTATGCTGTCCATATATGGTGTGAAACCATTAATGCTAATCACTAACAATAACAATTGATCAATAAGTAAGAAATAACTCGATCATCTTCATCATCTCAAAGCAGCCACAATATTTTATGAACGGTAGTAATATTTTGCAAGAAAGATGGACGAAAGTCATAGTCATAGATCGATACTTTGCATAATTAAATTTTTTCCGATTTCTTATGATGATTTTTAAAGAGGCAATTAATTCCGGCACTTAGACCAAGGAAAGTCCACTGTGCTCTGCCTGTGACTGCATTTTTCTGTAAAATATTTTAAAATTGGTTATCTCACTGAATATAGTAATGAGCCTGTAACGGAAAAATATTCTATATTGAACATAATTACTATGTGCAAAACAATAGCAACTAACGGCAAAATTAAATAATAAAAAATTAAACAATTAAAATTTATAATAGAAAAGACGTATTTTAGGTTTAAAAAAAAAAAGTAATTATACTTAAGATACTATTTGAATTTGTAATGCTATTTGGTGGAAAGTTTTGCGACCGTTTTAGTTATTGTCTTCAACACACGTGACTCACTTTGAAAACGCTTTCAGCAAATAAGTTCAAATCAGTGAATTGTGGAATCCATTCCATCACGTGAATACTACCGAGTTGATTGACCCACTCTTTTAATAATTTTGTTTTGTCCTTCGTGTCGTGTTGAGATCATCAAAGGGGCAATTCTCCTTTTCGAACATAAAACGTGCTGGCCAAAATATAAATAATTGCTCATTTCTGACTTTTACATCCATTTCTCACAATACAACTTTTAATTCTGCCATACCTACATTACGATTCGCAAGGTGTCTTCTTGCATGCACTGCGTTCAGACTTTATCGAACGAACCGTGCTGCTACATTCACATACGATTATCATCGGGGGTAATTGTACGGTTCATCGTTCATATTTCACCTAACGACACGTCCCCATATACACGATTTCACCACACACCGGCTGAGCTGAAAACGTAAGGTTGGCAGTTGTTTAATTAAAGGGAAATTGTTCAATTTGAAATATTTCATTCGAAGATGGGAAGATTATTGTCAATATATTATCACCGAATAAAATTCCATCGCATCTCATTGTTACAAATTGAAAATTGAAAATATGAATATTTAAAAAATTTGAGTATTTTATAAGGCTAAAAATCGACTTGAAAAAATTTGAATTTAATACTTTAAAGTGAATAGCTAATAGAAATGGTATTTTCAGTATTGTCATACCACCTCTTATCCTCCCATATTCAATACATTAGAAACTCTGTGTAATACGTATATCTATTTTATGAATTATTCCAAGAATTATTGATCCGAAATATATCATAAAAGTTCGTATTACAATAAAATGGTAAAAACTTCTTATGATCTTCTGGTGAAAGGAGATGGAAATCAATTAATTTAAAAAAAACTAGGAATATTGAATTCACCTGTGTCAAATCAAATAGATGTGAAATATTATATATCTAATTACACGATTAATCTCCGATTTGCCAGCGGCCTCAACTGATACCGATACACAGCGTTATGTAGCAGTTTCACCCGCCAATGATAAACTTAAAAAATACATAAGTCCGTGAATATAATTTTCATAAAAAATATTATATTTAATAATATATGATTAAAAATCTTTTGAAAGCGCATCTGTTACATCGCAGTAATATGTAAATGTCTAACATATATTTATTTCATGTAATTTTAATATAATTTTTTTTCTCATACCATTTTAAACTTTTATAACTAAATATTTTATCAGAAGATTAGTTATATATAATGCGACACCCACCCATTGTAGTTAGTGACAAATGATAATCCTACCATAATTTAATACTGAGGAATAATATAGTGAAGGAAGACATATATAGACTATAAGGAAAATAAACTATAGATACTTATAAAATATACCGCCGTTTATATTATATTTGTTACTACATCATCGATAACAAAATGAAATTTTAATGGGTGTCGTAAAATATCACATAAAATAATGATACTTTTATGGTTGACTGAAATTCACTTGAATTTAAATTATGATTAAATAACATATATGAACATGCGAACATATGTTAGTGTAAATAGCATTGACATTGCAGTCCTTAAGCACCATTCGTGCGTAACACATACGCCAATAATTCGCAATATATGTCCTTTTATATGTTTTACAGCTTTTCTCACATAAAATATAATTTTTGAATGACTTTTTATATTTTTATTTGTGAAATTACTTATTTTTAAATCTTAAACAGTAATTCGAATTAATTAAAAAAATTATTGAATATGTGAGAAAAACTGTTAAAACATATAAAACAACCATATGTATTTGATTTATTAACATATCCAGCTTGTGAGAGCCTTAAGTGTAAACGTAAACATATTAAATTTAAGTATATGTATTTACAATATACTTATTATAAAGTCTTAGTTTAATAATTTTAATTATTTAAAAGGTTTATATAGTTATTTTGTAGAATTGATTAAATAAGGAAAATCTGTTCTTGACAACATTTTCTTAATATTTTATATATTTATGATACGCGTTCTCAGTTATAGATCGACACATACCGTCAAAACATATAATTAAAGAAAATATTAATTTATTTCACATAGCATTCCTATGGTCACAGCACTAAAGAAAAACGAAGTTCTATTAGTTGAATTTTTCATTACGTTTTACAATGGATAACAACTTTTAGTGGATTTTTATTAATTTTACATAGAGACATATTGTCAAAACCTCATCTATAAAGAAAAAAAAATCGTTTTAGATACGAATTTTATAACAAATACGAGGACCACCTGAGGTGTCGTATTCTGATTCGAATGAAATTTTGCAGGTTGTAGTATACTCATGAAAGTAAAGAACAACAATTTGAAGGGGGTAACGAGCCCTCCGAAGGAGCAAAAAACATGAAATTTTTTGAAAATCTATTCCTTTTGAAACAGAAGTCCCACACCATTTTTTAAAGTTGGATCTGGTCCCATATTAGAAATGAAGAAAAAATGTAAATTTATGCAAATAGCTTTACTAGAAAATGGTTTTTTTTAATCTTTTGCTAAATAAAATCAATAGAGAAAGTCTCCACCTATAATTTGAATTGTTATTCTTTAATGTAGGGTGACCAGTGATAAAGTTATATATATACTTTTATAACTCGGTGTTTCGTATCCATAATATTTAATAAGGTCATATTTTCATTTCTGTAATTGTATTTCGTGTTTTTGGGTAAGAAGCGTCTAAAAATGATGCCAGTTTGGCAATTGGGCTAATGCCGGAAGTGTTGGCCCGAAAAAATCAACAACTGTAAAATCAAGACAGAATGTACATTGAATTGCATATTGGTGTTATTGGGTACGAGGAGTAATGTTAGTTTAACGATGTCTAACCAAAATGGAGAGAATACAAAAATCATGTATGCTAGGCTGGTTCAATATATTATATTTATTGACTTTAACATCTAGCCAAAAAACGAAGTCATCAATCTGATGACAATATGACGATATGCTGTTGATGAATAAAATCCTATTTAAGATTGTAACAAATTTGGCTGCATTTGGTATAGTCTTTCACAAAAAATTTCTTCAGAATAATACTATCGCTCCAATTCAGTTTTTAATACGGGAGAAACTTTTTAGTGTTTAGAAATTTTATAACGAATTGTTGAAAGAAAACGTTTGCATGCATATCTATTATAGGTTTATAATCAAAATTTGTTACAAAAACTAAGTTAGGTATTTATTAATGTTTTAAAGTGCCTATATCAACATAATAGCTATGTCTGTTTTGTATTTAATAGCTCCATTATTTAATTGTTTCATAATTTTGAAAAGACATTGCGATTTATATACAATTAAAAGCCCATTGCAGTCATTGATTATAAAAGACAATTGCACTAACTAAATTTATAGACTATACCTTTATATGATGAAATTTCGTTGTATGGCCATGTGTAGTCATGTAGAACATTTAATATTTACGAAATTACAATGGAAATTGTATTGTATTGTGTGTATGCATAATAAAATGTCAAGTCTCTATTTCTATAACTATTCTAACATATTATATCTATCACGTATGTACGGGTAGGTTATACAAATATTTATTTTGTTTTCATGTTCGTACATGTATTATCTGAATTTCTACACAATATACATACAATAAATATATATAATATTAGTAATATTGTATAAAGTTATGATAAATAGTACAAAAAATAGAAAATCTAAACATTTACTACTGGTTTATTAAATTATTTAATTATTTATATATTATACAATTTTAATCCAATCTAATATAATCAAATAATCTGATATTTAACCGATTAGCTAAATTATATTTGTGTATATAGATAGAGTGTAATCCGATTGAATTCATTTTGGTTTGTTATCACCATTTATCAAACAAAATAACTCTCTCCTTTGTGTGAATACAATTGTCGCCCATTGCTCCATTATCATTTTGGATTAATCGATATATAATATATACTACATTGAAAATGATATTATATATATATTTATTTGATGATTACTACTTTCTCTATAAAAAATAAAATACAATGAATATATTCAGTGGTGTCCTGGTGGGGCGAAAAATTAAAGATTGAACTATTTTCGGTGGGTATAATCTATGGTTATAAAATTTTATTAACGTATTTTATTATGAAACATACTTACATTATTGTTAAATATTATTTACGAAACACCACCGATAGAACGCCATAAAATCAGACAATAAACACTCAAATTAATATTGTCAAACACAGTATCAAGTAACGCACAGCATGATGAACAATCAATTTGACATGATTGAATCAATGAAACAAATTTGTTACCGAAATAAATTGTTATCAACTTTAGAAAACAGTCTATGCGCGATCTGAACCCGATCATTTAATATGTCAAAGTAATAGATAACAAAATCAAGCAAGTAAATATGTATAGATCTACCACGAACAAAACCATATGTTGCTTATAATAGATTTAACATGATAATGTAATATCATCCACAAACGAATACTCCAAATCCTTATAGTACTACAAAATGGAATCATGTAATTTCCATCGTGTGAACATATCCAATCGGTAAAAAGGGGCGAATTTAAGTCACCAAAAACCACCATTAACTTGGCACAAAATAACTCATCGTGCGTTACAATATCACTGACTCGAGGAATGCATACACAAAAAAATTAAACATCTACCACCACAACTGAATACAATTTAATATAAATAAAACATCGGTGAACAATCATGCTATACGAGAATAGTATCGTAGTATCAGTACAGCAGAATGAAATTAATATTGCATTTGCAATGTAAATATAATGAATATATTTGATAATCCATTTGTAATAATCCTCATTCAATTTTTCCAGAAAAACTCAGCTGCTTTGGAATTATCATCATATTCATTATTATATTATTTTAAAACTTGATATAATATAAAATATGATTTTGTTTTCATATTTCATAGTAGTGATTATTATTGTTAAAATCAATAATTCCTTAATTTGATAGGCAGGAGGAACACATTCCTAATGATTGGGAAAATGTTTGGATTATCAAAATGCAGAAAAAGAATATTCGGCGTATTTGCACAAAGTGGACAGGTATCACTCTCGCCCTAAACATCATTAATTTATTAAATTTACGCCTTTACCCACAATCTATACCAAAGAATCATAAAATGTATCGAAATGGTGTTTCCTATGGAGCTGAAAAGATTTAGAACTTCAAATTCGCTTTCACTGTCCAAACAGGTATTTTCTTTGGAATGTGTGAGGTTATTGAACATGATTAACGAACTTTATGCGAACTGCAGTTTTAGGGTATTATATCGCCCCGTATAGGTAAACTTGGAATAGAGTTGTACCATTTCACCTCTATTAATCATCATTGTTGTCGATTGTTTAATGAGATCCGTTAAAATAACTTTTCGTGGTATTAGATGAATACAATCTATTTTGTAGATTATATTTGCTTGCTGGAACCATAACGAGGAGTGTCTGATAAAATAGAGTACAACTTTTACAATAGTTTTCGAACTACATTGAAGTTAGTTTCAAAGTGTTGAAAACGAAATTGCTTCAGTTGATAAATAGATTAGTCTCTGATCCATTTAAATTAATATTGTTACAACTGATGATGATGCGGAAACGAATATATTTTGCTGGTGTTGAATTCAACATATTAAATAACATCTAAAGGTTTCCCAAAGTACCTATTCAAATATCAAAAGTGTTTTATAGTATTTACGCCAGCAGAATTGGATCACGTCAGTGATAACATCTCGCCTACAAGTTAATTTTAGTAAATAATTGTCTTCGAAAAGTTCATCGTGTTGGTGATGGCTTTAAATAATTGGTAATGATATGGAGTTTTGGGAGAAGTGTAAACAAACCTGAATTCAAATCCATCGACGGGTTATAGGAGCAAGGTGGCCGGCAAAACGGTACATATTGCGCAGAACTGTAATTATCGCGCCCAAAGCCAAACCCAAAAATTTGTCGAGAGGTGAATGCCTGCTCAAAATAGAACTATATCTTATGTTCTTATGTTACATTAAGCAAATTTTTCGCACTACACCAATGACAATATCTATACATATTATATGAGTATACACCTAACCTATATAAATATACTCGTATGTATGTATTAAAAATATAAAATTAGGTTTACATTTAAATTTCAATTCAAAAATAACCCCTAAATATAAATAAAGTAAATATCCAAACAATAATGTAATAAATAAAATGATGATTAGTATTGAAATTGTATTCCATTTTATAGAAAGAATGTTATTGTACAAAAATACTGTAATCTTTATTTTCATTCACTGATGTTGTGATGACACAATGAAATGAAAAGAGACATGTTATGAGATGGGTACGAAAGAAAATTGAAGAAATAAAATTGCATATACAGAAGGAAAAGAACAATGTTATAGCCGAAGAAAATCCATTGTCCTTCTATAGGGACCATTAGTTTTAATATATATAAATATCCAACAAATAAATATTAGAAAATCGAAATAAAATAAAAAAGGAGTTTTTAGGATTTTTTTGATATTTTGTTTCTGTGTATACAAATTTCATTGTTTTATTTACCTACATTTTTCAATAGCAACTCACTTATTGAAACAAATAATATGGTACCATAGCGTAGCTAATATTTGAATAAAATTTTAATTTATCTCTGCGTCATTATTTAATTTAAAATAATTTAATTTTCATAATTGTATTTGTATTCATATTTTTAACCCCCTGGGCGATTTCGAGTATTTTAAAAAAATCAGTTAAAGTCTTAAATTTATATTTAATTATTTCGTTTAAAATCGTTTATTGGACAATATACAGAATAACAGTTAGTTATCATATGGACATTTCTTTAAGGTAAGTCTCAAAATACTATGCGGAATCTCGTATGACAGGAAATTAAACAGAAAATTAAATAAAACTGAAAATTAAAGGTTCAAGGACATTCTAGGACCTGTCAAGGATATTTCTCAAAAATAAAAAAAATGAGCATGTTATGTATGTTATGGAAATTAAACTGGCAATTGAATGACAATGACGAAACAAGGATCAAGAACATGTCGAGATAACCTTGTATAAAAAAGAACATGAATCTAGAAAATATTCATGCGATATAAGTTGTATATGTGGAAACATAGCCTCTACATATAAGTCGAGGCGTTAATAAAAAGTATACTTAAAAAATAATGTTACCTAAATATTTTTATCTATTCACGTTACACCCATTTCGAACGAAAAGACTTATTAATATACAATATTTATAATTATTACATGCAACAGCAACAAAAAAGATCCACAAAGTAGGAAAATGGGTTCCTCATGACCTAACCGTAGAGAACAAAAATCACAATATTCAAGCCAAGAAAGTGTTATTGTCTTTCTAGTGGGATTGGAAGGGAATAATATCAACTACGACAATATACTTCCATTATCAAGCTATATCTTATTGATTTATGACAACGTACGTCCACTCTAAGATCGATGCAGTCTTATTTGGCTAACTACAGCGGTTCTCAAAAGTTGTAAAAAAACGGCTATGTTTCCACTAATACACCTATTATTTTATGAAAGGAAATTAAGTAGAACACAAAACTTGAAGGATCAAGGATATTTCCAAGGCTTTCCATGGGTAATTATCAAAATTAAGCATTATGTATTCCGGTTGAAAGGCTATTATTAAATATACGAAAATGAGCTGACGATTGAATGATCGAGGATATTCCCACTAAAGCTTATACAAGTATTATTGAAAATATGCGTATCGTATGTCTTAATTTAAAAGGGAGTTCGATATAAAATTTAATAAAACTGTGGATTGATGAATAGAAGTATTTCGCAAGATTTAGCGAAGTCATGTATGTTATTAGAGAGGTTTCGCTGTATTACAGATAATCAATATACCTTACCTAAGAAGACGAACATTTATAAAACAATATTACATACAAGTGAATACAACATTTGCTGCAACATTGAACACATTTATATTTTTGTTTGTGTACCATCCCTAGCAACAAATTGTCCGTACTTTGTAAAATGAGAAAAATTTCCGTGGAAAACATTCACATATTTTCCATGGAAAAATATATTTGAATTTGTCCGAAGAATGACCATAGATTTTCCACTTAATATATTAGTATTTTATTCAGATCAATTGAAATATTTGGATTGTCAGGGTAATATGTCCAACATATATCGGCGGTATTGTATTCATAATTTATTACAGCAATTACCCAAGACAGTGGTTCAAATATTGTATATTCCGCTCATCTAGATATAATCCTCTCTATTGTTAATTTATTTTCAGTTTAAAACAACCAGCAACTCAAATCTATATATTTCCTAGTAATTTTGGATTTTATAGGCGGTTTTTTTTTTCGTGTTTATTACAAAAAAAATGCACAATTGATGAATTTTTACCATCGTTCAGCATCGTCATTCCGTGCTCTTATAGAACTTCTGGTCGTTCGGTAAAAAACTAAATCAAACAGCGAATTGGCATCATAGTCATATGAAAATTTATTCTGTTAAAACGGACAATTCACGGGTATTACTTGCGAACATACAAGGACGATCCAAAGGTAATTTTGTCAAAAAAATTATCATCAGAAATATACGGATAATCCAATGATATTTTTATAAAAATCCATGGACAGGGTTGCACTGATCATATAATATTCCAGCGGACATCCGTAAGAAATCCATTGATATTTCATCGGATTGAAACTTCGGACTTCTGCATATAATGTGGAAAAACTGCGGACAGTGTTACTAGGGATATAGATAAAAGGTACAGATAAAGGTATATATTCTTTGTAAACCGAAACCGATAGGACAATTTATTGTTCCTCTGTCGCTATATGTTTCTTGTTCTATATGTGATACAAATAAATATATTAATTTTATATATTTATAAGAAAAGCATAAATTTTTGGTATAGGTTCCTATATTATTTATACTCTTATTGCATATGTGGAATATTATTATTGGTTATTGAAAGTGCTGTATGAGGGATTTTTTGGTTAATATAATATATTAAATTATGGTATTATTATTATTTTTATTATTATTATTATTATTATTATTATTATTTTTATTATTATTATTATTATTAATATTATTATTTTTGTTTCATATAAATATAGAAATATTAAAATAAGATATTTTATGTTATATAATAAAATTAGACAATTTTATGTCAAACTTTATATAGACATACATAAAATGATAAAATAAATATAAATATTCAATTGTATATATTTATTTGTATATACGCAGGGTGTGTCCACGATGGTGTGGATTCCTTCAAGGTGTTGATATGGGACAAAATTCTAAGCCGAAATTACTAATTGAGAAGGTTTTATTAAGGTAGCTCTGCTTTCGAGTTACGAATTTAATAATTTTTCTCGTTATTCTCTACATTAAAGTACTTGTGTAACATCGAAACTAAGGTAACTAAAGAAAATGTATCGGAAATCGAATTTGTACAGAATTAAATTCTTAATTGTTTTATTATTAATTTATTTTATAAACAGCTTCAATTTCGAGTTATTGAATAATTGTAAATCTATTTTCTGATTTGTTAATTTCTTCCTTTGCAGCACCTATTCCAAAAATTATAAGTTTGTTAACTTTGTTAACTGTTAATCCCAGCGAAATGAAATCTCTTACATAATTGTGGCGAAACATATTAGTTTTACATTTTTAATATAAAATTACTATAGGCCATTAGATTTTTAAAAAAATTAATTTTATTACGAAATTTTTATGGCTGTATCATCGAAAAGAGGGTTCTGAATAAAAAAGTGCCGTTTAATAATTTCAACTTAGTATTAGAATTCTCCTTGAAGGAATGCAAACCGCTCGTGGCCACCTTATACATACAATATTTTTTATACAATATATCAAAAAAGTAACTTTCAAATATATTTACAAATTACTCAGATTTTGGTAAAACATATTTTATAGGATTTAATTTTAATATTTATAACGAAAAATAATTCAAACAAAAATGTGATTGTATTATTAAAATATATTATAAATATTATATATGAAATGAAAGTAATTCGAGTCATATTCTTCAAAAACGAAACTTAAATCCATTCATACATTTGACAGAGAATATTTTCTATTTTTTACTAATAAATTACACAGTTACCCTTTCTTTAGTATATGTAGTACCAAACTAATAACTTTAAATTTTGATTTAAAACACATAATCATCCTGGTATAAACATCCACTGTCAGGAATGCATTAAGATAAAACCAATTAATTAATTTGTACAAAAAAAAAATTCATTCGAAACATACTTCCACAACACCGAAGTATACATTAATTTACATGTTCTACAAGTGCATCAATTGACTTCTTTATGTATTGCTGATTGTATAATGTTGTTTAATATAGTGGTCGTTGACTATTCAATTTGTCTTCATCAACAATTATTTCATTTAGTACTTTGACGCTTAATTTCTGGTTAGTATGAAAAAAAAACCATGTTTCATTACCAGTTACAGTTAAATTTTAAGAAAATATCGTCACATCCAGCGAATTTTTAATAATGATTTTGGAATAATTAATTAACCTTTCGAAGACCAATTTTTTAATTAAAATCTCATGAATAGTTAGCTTTTAGTATACTAAAAATTCCATTTCCATGAATTTCACTGAATATTTCTTGCAAACTTTCACGTATTTTAAATGTTTATTTCGCCCAACCTCTGTGTTGATTGTCAACCTGGATGTTCATCATCATCCAAATTATCTGTCGATGCCACACTCAAAAACTTTTATTTTGGAAAATAAATTATCATCATAAGCGATTTAAATCTTTCGTCTATGAACAAAGTGCAATAAACTCACTCGACACCTCTTTGACTTCCTTCCGTGGATAGATCTCAAATATTCCTAATAAATTTAATATATGAATAAGTCGAGTAAGTTTAACAGGCATCGACTTAAAAATTGGAACTACAATTGTTGAAATAAATACCTAAAAGCTTTTCTTACAAGCTCCCAAATTCACACACAAACACATACATTCATAACACACAGAACAGTCCCATATATTGGAATAATTAAAAAACTTTATTATATTGAAAATCTGGCCAGCGCTCGTGTTTGTATAATCAGTTATAACCTTTTATAATATTATATGACAATATTATCGAAGCTTTATCAAGGGTCTACCATAGGAACCAATTGTTCGGTTATCTTTCATATAAATAATTGAGGAAGTAGGTGATACACTCCAACACCTTCCGGGTGCCAAATTATTTAGCCCAACATATTCCCAATCAATACTCGAGTATAATTTATCTGATTACATTAAAAATGTAAACTCTAGCTGCCGTCAATATGGTAAATTTAAAATAATTGCATAAGTAGGTGACACTATACAAACTCCTTGTGAGTGCTTTCGCTGAACAGCTGAAATATTCCCAATTCGTGTATCATATCAGATCATTTTGTATTTTTGAACTTAAGAATAATTAATGATAAATTTCATTCAATTTCTTTCACCCAAGCAGTGCAGTTGGTTTTATGAACGCAAAATCAACAACAACTAATTTAGTGAACTGCATCTTATACTTATTACCAAATTAATATAGCTCTCCATAAAACATTTAATTGATATACTTTAAGTTTTGAACTTAATTATATTTTCTTAAATTCTTAAAATCAGATGGAAGGAAATGAAGCATCGAGTCGACTACTTTAAAATTTTTAAGAATTATAGATTATAAACATGTGACATACCAAATATTCTGAAAATGTTGTTGTAAATTAAATTGGTGTTTCGGTTTTATAATGATCGTGACAACTTACAACTTGGTCCTTCATGGGAGGCATCGCTCCAGTACTTAAGCTTATGGTGTTCATCGTAGTTTGACATACTGCCAAACTTTTTCCTAGCCTTTTATATCCTCTCATCATGCCTTGGTTATTCATGTAAAGATTGTGATTGTGTAGGACTTTGATTGTGGTCGTTACAGAACAACAAGTGATATTGGTACAACAAAAGCGATTCGCACATATATCGACCTTTAACTTATAAACAAATTAACGATAATTTTAATACACCTAATTCTTTTTAATTTTAAATTATAACTAACCCAATAACAAAACAAATGATTGAAATATAATACATATTATTTGATATTATTTAGGCACATATAAATTTTATTAAATGTTTTTATAATTTTTTCCATGATATAGAATTTCACAAAGACTAATTTTTTTAAGTTTTCGGTGCTTACATAATAAAGATGAAAAAAAAGGACAAAATAACTTTTTTGTGCTTTAAAATATTATAATATTTTTACGAGTAGGTCTCTAGATATGAGTGTATATAGAAGTTCGAAGCTAAAATAGATTATTTTGTTATAAACTTTTACTTGTAATACATTAACTAAAAGTTAAAATATTATTAAATTTGGATCTAAAGAGTATAAAAGTATATTATAGTATAAGAACAACATAAACAAGAATCACAACATTATGTTATAAGAATTTAATATTATAGGATAATTTATGTTTTATTTTCTTTTGCAAAAAAACATAAGGTATTGTGGAAGCTTTCTAAAAAATTTTCTCGACTATTTTCTAGAGGATTTATAAGTGTTTTCCCGGTGAAATGTCCATTGAATAATAATAAGTTGAGAAAATGTCCATTAATTTACCTGTCAGGGAATTAGCTATTACTTTAACATGGAACTACATATATTTTATCTATCTATTCCAGCGGTCTTTCACCATAACCTTCCATATTTCGATACCGGAAATCCAATCCCAAGATTAAATAAATTCATTAAACAACCTTCAAAATGTAATCGATCAGAAATCATCTGATTGTGCGATCACCACTCAACAATTGTTATGCAATGCAATAGTGTATGTATACGAACACATTGGATATGAAACATTTATGAGAAAACTTTAATTTAGCGTAGTTAATATTACACAATAAATATTCACATGCCAATCAATGTATCATTGAAATGATATCAAACAGAGCGGTCTGTCAACGAAGCAACTTAAATACGGGCGTGAAGCAATAATTAACGACATTGCTACAATATTTTTTCTGGCTTGGAAAACGATCTTCACCTGCACCCGTTTACAAGATGGGTAATAAAAAATACACTAAAAATTATAGAAACATAACATTAATGGATAATGTGGCAAAATTATTTACGGGATTCGTGCTTGATCTTCTAACAAAATATTATAACCTACCATATAAGAGCAATTTGAATTTCGGATGATCCACCAGAGCTACCATTTTCATCATGCGTCAAATAGCACAAAAATCAATGGAATTCAACTACCAGTTAATTTTTTTTGATACCTGCTCACAGCAGCATTATGGGAACTAGCCAAATGACATGCTTGCATACCGTCTGCTTCTAATTGTACCTTCATTGATTCTGACAATGTGTAATCGATCATGTGTATACCGGTTACTTTTAATTGGGTAAACCGAAATTAAGTCTGCGATCCAACTATTACCAGGCGACGATATTCAGTGTTTGTCCTAATGCTGCTTCTGTTTTGCTGGGAATGTTTAAAAACAAATCAAGATTGTTTGTGGGTACTCAATACGAGTCACTGTCCGCTTAACTATCATCTCCAGAAATTTTATTTGGTTACAAATGACGTTTATAATAAATGTTTCCTGTCAGAGACATCGGCATGACGTACGTTTTATGTCCGAATTTAACTGTATATGGAACGATAATAAGGAATATTTCTCGTTTCGCTTAGATACGATACGCTTAGAGGATTTAATCATGTGCTGAAAACTTCTATTTGTTAAACAAACCCAATTTTTTGCAAGGAGTTTTTAGTATTTATGACATTTTTGTAACGGTAAATTTTATTTGGAGAATAAGAAGTGTTTTTCTTTAGAATTGTTTCTAAACACTTTCACCTACAGCATATAAATTTGAATTGTATTGTCCGAGTCCAACTAAATTTCTTGGCACCAATCGGCACAGTTTTCTTCTTTTTTTCTTCCATATACTTTCAAATTAAAACAAGATGAAAAATATAAAGAAAAAAAAAAACACCACAAATTATAATGAAATAAATATTGGAAAAGTTTTGTTTGATTCTGTTGATCTATTGGTTGATTGCTTTCATTATAACAAATAAAAGAAAAATTTATATTCATCGAAAATACAAATTTACATTTTAAAAATAAAAAAAAAAGGAGAAATTTTCAAGATCGCCCACGCCATCCTACCTTTCTTTTGCTATTCTTTTGCCATATATATTTGTATACGTATTTTTTGCATGTAATACAAGAAACCAATTCAATAAAATAATTGTCGTCTACTTTTTTATTTTGCTCTATGCATTATAAAAATAAAGATAATTAAATCAGAAAAAAAATATTGAATCGTCAATCAAATTACAAATTTTTTTTTCCGATTCTGTGTTTGTTTGGAAAAGATAACTTTGAGATGAGTACCTACATATTAGGGAAATTATATATAGACTGTAGTGCTGTATTATATATAGTTAAATATATTACAGTAAGTATTACAAAATATATATCATCACGATCAACTTTTAACATTTTGACAAGAGAAACAATTACTCATTCTTTACTATGGATTCTATTCCAAGCGTTCACTGTCGGGCGTAGTACTAAATATGTGTCCATAATTTTGCAGTCCAAATAATAACACATGTTTTTGTATTGTACTATACAGGGTGTAACAACAATATGAAATCTCTAGGTTCTGTGGGTCATTATGAGTCAAAAGCTTCATGTGAACATTTGTCTGATTCGAATTCAGTACGATGTTACACAAAAATAACCGAATTTTCAATTAAACAGTATTTTACATAATTCTGGGCCACAATATCTCAATAACTAATTAATCGATTTTAAAGTGTTCATACACGATTTCACTAACATTTATGAATGTTCATTACTATCTATAAACTGATTAAAATTGAAATATATAGAAAATCATTATTATTATTTATGGAACACTTCTGACGATTTCATATTATTTGCAGAAAAGCTGTGAAAGCTTTATGCGATTCTTATGAGTTTTTTTTTTTTGATATTTAAGAATAGTTATTAATGATATACAATATTTCTTTACATTGTAGGAAAATATTTCTAATAGATAGAAATACTTTCTCTAAATAACCGTTACATTAAATTATTTTTTGTGCTATATATGAATTATTTCATAACCAATTTATTTTTGAATAATATGAATATTTTTATAATAGTTAGGAAAACGTCGTAACATTTAAAAATATTTTTACTAATTATGATTAATTTCATAAAGAGTATAATACTTTCTATAATAAATAAGAAAAGTTCTTTAATAACAATGAAGTCCATCTTTATATATACTATAATAGTTACAGGAGCCACCTTAGGATTTACAAACTTGTACTTAACAAATAATGAATAATCTGTTGCATTTAAGGTAATTTCCTTATTATCTACAGAAAACATGTTTATTATATATATTATTCAAATGTTTCCCATTTTTATATTATTAAAACAACATTTGGATTTCAGAACAGCAAATCTCAAATAAGCTTTTTTAGATTTAAAAAAATGTTCTTAAATAATATTAACTATTCATATTTATTCATTGATTATTTAAATCTTTTAAGTTTTAAGAAACAAATATTAAGAATTCTTGCATAATAATAACTAAATGTTTCTATATAGTATAGTAAGTTCCATAAACCGCCTATGAACGGTTTTTTCATACTAGAAATAATATTCCTAGTATTTATGAAAATATTTAATAAAAGTACATAAATAGTAAGGAAGTTCAATGCATAGTAAAAAAATCGTCCTTAAGCGGTGTTAAGAAATGGTTTTTAATAATTACGATCAAAATTTGATGAAAGTTCGTTCAAGTCGTAAAATCATGATGAAAAATTTTTCTCGGTATGAGTATAAAAACTTGATATATTCATAAGTTTTAACTTAGTCTATAGCATTGCTTTGGGTCTTAACCTGGTTCCATAGATATTCTCAAATATCCACAACGATGCAGGTATAAAAGATATTTTAGCTTTGGATAAATTTTTACTTTTTGCTCCTTTGCTTTACCCAGAACCAACGGCGGGGACGTGACAGATAATTGGTTCCACACACAAATATGCATTCCCACGACTAATCCACATACACTTGTTTATTACAGCGTAAATTATCGATGTCATTGAAATTTTGTATGAAATAATAATACTTTATAATTTTACTATACCATGCGACATTGATTGGAAAATCGACCATATTTCATGAACACTTTAAGCGATTTTGAGAATCTCTTTGTATAAAATGTTGATAATTGAATAAAATTTGCAATTCTGTATACGCAAATGGAAATTCGTTTAAATAATGACTCGTAATTAAATAAAAATAAATGCAGATTATTACATCGAAATTATTAATGTAAATTTAGAAGAATCAGTGGATAAACATTGGATTACATCTTGCGGAAGATAATGTTCTGAAGTGCATAGCAAAAAATACCGTAATAGTTTTCAATGAATAGAAAATGTTATTATTAGAATGGCCCCCCGAAAGTCCCAATTTGAATTCCAATAAAAAGTAATTCTTGCTGAAAATACATCAAAATCTATATCAGGAATACGAAATGAGGTCTCCGTTAAATTTTAGGCATGACGTGGGCAAATATATGAACCAAGAACATATTCGGGAATCTATAGTGAATAGCATGTCAAAAAGACTAAATGAAGTTATTAAAGCAAAAGGTGAAAATAATGTATTTGAATTTATAATTAAAATGCGATTTTATACATTTTTCTTAGTGTGCACTCAATTTTAACTCCGTGTGTGTCCTTGTTGTGCGTAATAAAATGTTAAACTTTGCAATTATTAGTATGTTAAAAAGAAAAATTTATTTTTAAAAATATTTCGGAACTGGTTATAACCAAAAGGCGATAATCGCTAAAATTATTGTATTTAACAACGAAATTGATAAGTAAGAATGTTATTAATATACAGAAATGGCTATAATCAAGAATGCCTATAACAACGAAAACTGATACGTACACACCTGAATTTAGCAACTAAACAAACATGAATTCATTTTCGCTCTAGGCCCGCAACGTGACAAGTACATAGAAAATAATTTGATATTAATTAATGCAGAAGTTTATAATCAAGAATGTTTATAACAACAAAAACTGATGCTATCATCCTCTTCACTAAAACGTAAATAATATCATGTTTGTGTAGTTGCTAAAGGTTGTTGCTCAGGTGTGTTCGAATCAGTTTTCGTTGTTATATCCATCTGTATTAATAACATTATTACTTATGAAGTTCGAGATTTAAATACAATAATTTCTGTGATTATCACCTTCTGGATTATTAACTTCTTTATTATAAACAGCGCACTCTAAATATTTTAGTTTTATATTGAACCTTGAAGAAATAACAATAATATATTGTAATTGAATAAATAATTTTAAAATAAATGGTATTCAATCGTCAATGAGTAGACAACGCTAAGCGTTCGGATTATTGAATAACATTTTTTTGCTGGATAATCGTATATTATTACTAGATTTTAATACAGACAACAATTTTATCCAATAATCCGGATTATCGAATTATCACTGTATATATCATATCATTATGCAAATATAATTTATAAATAATATAATAATAGTATAAATATAATATTATAATAATGGTATGGAAGTATAAATAATAATATAATATACACGTTATTGCGTGTTTATAATATATTTGCATATTTTGTCTTTTTTATCTTCATTATATAAATTTATGAAATAAGAAAAAAGTAAAAAAAACAGTTTTCCACATCCTATAATTTCCAGGAAATTACTCTATTTTTATATATTGAAATTGTATATTTATATTATAATATTGAAAATATGCTATTGTTTATATATTTACAGATATTTTTAGACACATATATTATAATCTTCAATAGAAATATTAAACAATGAATAATTAAAAGAAAAATATGTGAAGGATAAATATTTTTAATTTGATATAATCATGTGCATGCGTGTGTGTACGCGTATTGGTACATGGATGGTGTAAGAGTATATAGTTAAGTCTTACATGTAAAATTAAATTGAGTTGGGAATTATCGCTTATCGGAAAAATAAACAAAAATAAAAATCCTTCTATTTTTGGCGGTAAATTACATATTATTAGATATTATGTTTGCTTTTGCTGGCACACCATGCATAAGTTACGCAATAACGACATTTAAAGGTGAATGTATATGACATGAGAATGAGAAATCGGAGAAACTAACGGAGGCGAATTTTATTGTTGATTAAAGGGACGTGCTGTGAACGCATGAAAAATGCTTCATGACGATGGCGTGAGTAATAAGAATCTTTGCATGGAGTGCTAACAAACAAGTATTGATAATAAAATCAAACGGCGAAAATGCTGGATATTACAAGGTAATCCTTGTATAGTAGAATCCACAGTGTTGGAGGAAAGTGGACTGCGCAAGGTGTATGTGAAGCAGAACTGTATTTGCTGAAGTTGAACCGTTTATACTCAATTTTAAAAAAGTACGTCAGGTATCAAAATATATAGATTTGGCTATGGTTTTATTTTTCACTTGTAGAAAACGTGAAGTTATGTACCACCAGAAAAACGTTAATTGTATATGGGTTATAGCTTTCTGGTTTTTCATTCATTTTAAAAAAGTCATCGAATGCTTGTTACAAAGCTTATGGTGAACGCTTACGTTTTCTGAAAAAAATTACCAGTTGTGATTTCATAAATATTCTTTATACCACCTAAAAATTTTTCGGGGTATGGAACCATATTATTATTGTATGTAAATGATTCACAAACTTGACGGCATAGCTATAGCAAATTACATTAGTGTTATTCTAAAGTTCAAGAAGAATAAATCACCCGTTTCAAATAACTTACCAGATGTACTCTTTAAACATGGTGGCTGGAAATGTATATTGGTATCAAACAGTACGAGCTAATTGTTAAAATTTGGAATAATGAACAGATGTGGAAATTTGTATTATCCGTTCATTTTACAAAAAGGGTGGTAAATTGGATTGAAACAACTATAGAGGCAAAACTATATTAAACATTGTCGATATAACGTATTTGAAAATATACTATACCGCCATTATATGAATATTGATATTATCGGAGAATACTAGTGTGGATACATCGATCTATATCTGATCAAAAACTTAGTATAATGCAGATTTTGGAAAAATGTTGTTCATATACACACGATTTGTTTGTTGATTTTCAGGCTGCATATGATAATAAAACAATAATATGCAAAAGTTATGGACACTATGGAATTTGTTTGGTATTAAATAAAAAACTAATAGATTTGGTGGCTATATGACGTTGGATAATGTTATGTCACCGGTGGGAATCCATGATAAATTATCTGAACATTTTGGGACGGTTGATGAACTACAACAGGGCGATCCATTATCAACACTATTTTTTAATATTGAGCAGGAGAAAATTGAATCAATATATATATTGGCGTATGGAGATGATACAAATGTAATGACTCGAAATATAGTAGCGTTTTGTCAATCTCAAAGTGAATGTATAAACTAAACAAAATAAAAAGGATTTCGAGATCAAACTGTTACTGGTTAGAGAGAAAAAAATTATTAATAGTTGTTGATAAATATGGAAAAGGATATTGAAAAAGTTAAAAAAAAAATTTCAACCAAAAACATGGCAACCATGGTTTTACCATATCTGATAATCCCCGCATACCAAAAAAGTTATTATGAAATTAATTTCGTATTTGGTGATTAACATTATTTATTGCAGTATAGAAACAACATGAAAATATTAAAAATATCTCAAAATAATGTCGGCTGTCATCTGCGCCCTTTGTTAATTTTAACTAACTTAAAATTTATGAAAAGCGTCGCATTAATTAAAGTAAAATTACACTATTTGTACACACGCAACAGATTTAGCATATTCTGGATTGGAAGATGTTAGCTGCGGATAGGTCCGGTTAGAGAAACACGCGTTGCAAAATACTGAAACTACACACATGGTTTTTAGTACCACATACAATTAAATAAGAAAGGTCACAAAATATCCAACAGAATTTAATACAGATTTTCAAGATTTATATGTCAATATTCAATTAATAAATCAACTATTAACCGAAAACTACAATGTGTGTGTGTGTGTACTGTATGTATGTATTTTACGTATATAAGCATACACATACCTTAAAAAGGGAAAAGTTGACTTATATTATATATAATTACATTTATGTATAAATTATTACAATATTATATATTGTACACGCCATATATAAAATAAGATAAGATCATAATATTATAATTTTCTCACAATTTTCTCTCGGTCATATGAAAAAAAAAAAAATATCATATATCGAATAAGTCTTTATAAATGTAGGTGGTAGGTGTACGTAAAACAATATTATTATATTAAATTTATGATTATGTACTTTTTTTATTTTATAATAACAAACAAACATCTATATAACAAAGTCCAACACACAACAGAAGAATATACAATATAAAAACAGCATCCACACAAACACACACGAACACATGCACACATACAGTTCGGCACATCTATATTTTTCCTAATTATTTATTTATATGTATATCTACTAACAATTTTCTATGTACAAATACGGTGGAGGATCATAATTCCGGTCATACCCTAAATCCGGCCACTCTGTAAGTAACATTTGATAGTAAATTATTTATTATTTACCAATTACAATCAAATAGGTATTGTGACCTTCGATTTCGCTCCGATTATTAATTTTTTTATTATACAAAACACTTAAACAGCTACAAATTTCATTTTAGTTTGTATTATTTCGGTGCGATTAATTTTAAGTTTTTTATGGATTGCATAACTTGCTAATTTCTATTGTTAAGTTATTTATTTAATTCATTTACCTACGGTAAATATTTTTTTCATTAAAAAATCGTTTGAAATTAACACATATAAACTTAATAAAAATAACAAATTATTGATTTACTCATAAAATTGTCACTGGCCTATATTTTATATAATTTCTAATATCCGGCCAACTTATAGGACCAGAATTTTTATCAAATTAATTATTAATTTTAAACAATTATTTATTGAAAATTAATAAATATTTTATATTTTTAGATCATATTGTAATAAACAATTGAACATACGAGACAGCATCATCATAAAATTAAATTCGTATTTATAGCAAAATGGCGCGGCAGCCATTTTGAAAAAAAATACCATGAAAAAACATAAACGAATACAAATTAAAATTAGCAATTGATAAATTAAGAACAATTATATGGGTCAAATAACGCTCTACTCTAACGAAATGTTCGTATGATATTTCAATAGTGCAAAACCTTCAAAATGTCGGAATTTCATAACATTCCGACCATAAGTTTAGAAGTTACAATGAATTAATTGACACTTTGTTTGATATATTCAGAAAAATGGATGATTCACAGCTGTTTCGAGTGTAGATTTATCATTGATTTTTAAGGGAAAAAAAATACCAACCAACAAAGCAATGGCTTCAAAATTGTTATCCGGACTCTTCTCCATTAACACCAAACATTAAATGACGGTTTGCTGATTTTAAACGTGGTCGTACAGATACCGATGATGATCACGTTCAAATGAGGCTGTTAATCATAAAAACATTGGACAAACCTGAACACCACAAAGTGAAGTTACAATAGATAACTAACACCCTGAAGTTGTCGAAAGGTAGTGTTTTCATAATTATATACAAAAATTTGGGTATGAAAAAGTTGTTTTCCAAATTGATGCGGCGCCATAACAAAAACAATAACGAATTGATGAATCAGAACGTTGTTTGGACATGTTTAAGCGGCATAAGTATTTGCGTCGGTACATCACAATGAATGAAACATGAATCCGTCATTTCACTTCAGAATCCAGAATCCAGAATCAATACACGAAACTGCTTTGAATCCATATTTCTGAAAATAATAAACAAAGTGAAACTTCTGTAATGGTCGAATTGATATGAAATTTCGATATTGCGACACGGTTGAAAATTTTGGACTATATTTTAAACTATTTGTGGTTACACCGAAATTTGATTAACCACTTAAGCATCTCGAACGAGACCCTCTCGCACATCAAATATGTTCCGATTTTCGCTATCCCGAGTACCTCTCGCCACTTATAAATATTATATGGTTAAAAAGTAAACACTAGAAAGTTTTAAAATAATAACCAAATCATTATAAATTAAATTTTAGACCTAAGAAATTTAAAAATATTGTTGGCGAACCAAAAATTTAGTTATTTTTAATCTTCGAGGGTTTAAAATACCGAAAATATAATAACGAGTTTGGCATACAATTAGTGTCCCGTATTTTATCAAAAAATCGAAGGTGTTTTAAACTTCAATGGTTTAAAATACAATTTTAATACTAAAATAATAATATTATTTCTTTAAAATAAAACCAATAGTTTACAATATAGTCAACAAATATAATATAATTTGGTTTTGTAAATTAATCTCAAATGGTTTAAAAATCGACGTAAACTTCTTAGTGTTTATTATTTAATATTTCTTAGTTTAAAAAAAGCGTGTAAACTAATTTCGGTTTATGGATTAGTGCAAAATTTCAAACCGTATAGCATCAAACTTTATACATATTTTTTAAATCAATAGTTACATCCACATTTTTGATAGGGCATTTTTCGTAGTATTTGCTAACTTCCTCCTCTCATAACATAATTTTTATTTACAATGGCTTAGCTCATTAAGTACGTGGACTGAGACTAAATTCGGAACTAATTTTGGTTTATGAATGACTCCGAAATTATCAACCGTGTATATATAATTAAGGGTTGGCACGCTATTGCAATACCATACGGATATTTAGTTAGAGGCTCCGTCTGGTGTTTAGGTCCGGTACTTTTTGACCCATGTGTTATATTAAACATGGAATTACTTGTGGGTATTGCCATCATTTTTTAAAAAATTTTATGTTGTATCGTTTTGGCCAAAATTACAACGGGCCGCAGCGGCGTAGTAACAACTAATGTAAGACTTAAAATAATAAATTGCATGAATAAAATATCACTTTAGTAGAGACGTAAACATGTTGTATTTTTTGCAGTCGGATTTCCACTTAAGTGTGGCCAGGAATTTGCGTCTTTTACCCTATACCAACATTATATGTTTTGAAAATTCTTTATGTATTCTTTATATATATTTTTCTCCATATCATTTTACGTTTACTATGTACAAAAATATTACTTATATACATTTTTAACCGATACATGTTTTCTGTCTCTTGTGTAAAATACTAAAATGAAAACTGAATTTAGTTTAGTTGTTGGTCGGGTTTCGTGACTGATACACGTGTGCATTTAGAAAATAATATTTTTATAATAAATATATGATAAATTTAAAAAAATAAAAAAACACTAAACTAAATGTAATAACTAAAAACAAAAACTATATTTAAATTTGTTTGTAAGGTTTTATGTAGTGCAGTGCAGTTAGTGTCGAAATATGAAATTTAATTACGAATAACAAAAATTATATTTATAAAAACAAATAATTATATTTAGTTTTTATTGAAGAGTTTTTATGTTATTGTTAGTATTTTAGTCCTTTTATTATTATTTCTCCTTTTTTAGCATTTTTCATTTTTCAATTAACTATAAATGCGAAAAATGTTTTAATAAATTTTATTTTAATACAATATAAAATATAAAGTTTTTAATTTTATGTGAAATGAAAACTAAAAATAAACATAATTTTGACCTTTTGTCATTATAATTGGAAAAACAAAATAATGGTTTCAATATATTTAATTTTAAATTTCGAAATTTGTAATTATAAAAATGTAATGTACGGAATAAGTGTTTGCGATCAGTTAGAAAAAAAAATTAAATAAAAAGTTTAAATTGTTAATTGTTTATATTTATTATTACAATTAATTGAAAATGTGAATAACATATACGGATTTTTATGCAGAGTTTTAATATTATAAAATTTGTGATGGTTTTAAATAAATATAAAGTTGATTTAAAATTTGTTATTAATTTTTATATGAATTTATGAATCTTGTGGCGATATGAAGATATTTCTTATTTATATACAAAATTGGTTCGTATTTTTAAATATTTATTTAATAACATTTTTTTGGATAACCATCGCTTCTTTCAACTTATTGCCGATGGTGGAGGTAGTGTTGGCGGTGGTAGTGGTACACCAAATTTTCTTTTAAAACATAGTTTATAATGCATATAGAATTCTTTTTACTTTGATCAAAAGTTACTTTTGATGCTGGATAAATTTAAATATACTCGCGTTGTATATCTCTATATTTTATATAGACACAAACTACGCGAAATAACATATTTTCTTAAAGATTTTCTGCTTAATCAAGCATTTTAATTTTTATTATATGTAAATGTATATTTATAATCAAACGAAATACGGTGTATATATGTATATACGCACGTTTACGTATGGTTTGCGTATATTTAGTTAATAGCTTGAGATGAAAAAAAATAATGTGTATCTTCAACTCTTATATAGGGAAATTTCAAATACGTATATACAAAAATAAATACCTAATGCATAAAATTTATAATAACAAAAATATTTTATTAACACTCACGTGAACCGACCGCAGTGTCGACTGGTCAAACAAAATTTAAATTTGCTACAGTTTTTTCTTCTCCTATTTACCTTAACAGTTACTTAATGTTTCATAATATCCTCTATCACAGCTGCCGTTGACGGTTCCTGACAAATATTTGAATGATCTTAATCCAAATATATTTCTTAAATTCACTATATATTAGCATTAGTTAATAAATTGTAAAAGAATTATCCCGGATGCTTATGGAACATTTTCTGAAAGATTCATAGTTTTTACGGGTTTCCAATTGTTATTACAGAATTACAAAAGGTATTTATAATTTCCATTTCCAAATTTTTAAAATTGCTTCAAGCGTTTACAAAATATAGTCGATTTTCCCATCCGACGATGCAAGAGAAATTAAAACAAGAAAAAAGTGGTATTCATATTTCAAATATAAAAAATAACGCAGTAAAATTTAAAGTATTATAAATTTCATACAAAATTTCAATGATATCGATGGGAAAATCGACTATAAATTTTTTGAATACGTTTAATATATATTATTTCTTCTGTACTATGAAAGATTGGAAATTGATAAAATTTTGTAATTCTGTAATAAAAATTGGCAGCCCGTAATTAAAAAATTTGATAATTTATGAAAAGTGATTTTCCATTGACCTCTGGGCTAATCTTTTATAATTTATGTAGTAGCCAGAAAAGAAAAATATTCTGAATAAATTCGTGGAAAAAAAATTTAATTTTAGTAAAAGTACATGAGGAATATTTTGGGCATCAAATATTTATACAGATATTATATATGTACTCCATCATACATCCACATTTCTTGAGAATGGATTCATAGATTTTGATGAATTTTCGATATAAGCTTTTGCCTGTGACTGTACAATTTCAATTTGAAAATTAATATGATCTGACCAACCCTTCGAACCTCTCCCATGTATATAAATGTATCCCTTAATTATATACAATTATAACAAGAACTTCGTGAGTTTTTTTACAATTTTCTTGAAGGTTTGAAATATATTTCACAAGATCAATTTCCCAGCACAATTTTCCCACTATGAAAGCATCAAGATACATGATAGACTCAACATCTACAATCAACAGCCGAATTCCAAGTAACCTCGAAAATTTGATTATTTCTTATCTGATTTTAAATAAATTTAGCACATGAGTTTATAATAGGATAATATGAACAATTATTGATGAAATTCATAGAAAGTGATACTCAGATATAGGATAACCACCCCGATATTTCATGTCATGGCAACTGTTATAATTTTTTTTCTCATACAAATGTTAATTGCTTTTTTTCTCAACATTATAAATTATTATAAGTTATAATTTTATATAAAAAATTGGATCAAAATCCCACAAGAAATGACTAGATTTTTCAGTTTATTTACAATTGGTCTGATGATCCTGGTATCATTTTCTAAGAAATTCATAAAAATTGCTCATTATAATTTGATCTAAATCCGATAAGAAATGACCAAATTTTAAGGATTACGAAAACTGGCCTGGTGTTCGTACCTGAACAAACTGAGTATCACTTTTATGGGTACTTCATAAAAATTATTCTTATAATATCCCATTATAAAATTATGTACCAAATGCGATCAAATTAATAAATTATTAAATTTACCCGGTTACGGCAAACTATAATGGCCTGGTGACCTTACCTGAGCATCATTTTCTAGAAATTCCACAAAAATTGTTTTGATAATCCCATTATAGAATCATGAACCTAATTTGATCAAAATCGTTTCATAAATTAATCATTAAAAATTCATTAAAGCAAAAATAATGTTTAGAATTCTGGATTTTTCTGTAAGAATTTACTGGAAATTTACTAGAAGTTAGTGGAATTTACATATATGGTACATGCCAAGGCCTACACGTACGTGTACAAACACACCCACACAAAAGGAATAAAATAACGAGAAATTTTGCATATGACTGGCTGGACGATATGGTGATCCTAATATATAACAATTTGGTGACTGGTGGGTGTCAACATAAGTGTTAATAGAATTTTATATTAAAACAGAGCTCACAATGGATTATTTGATTTTTATAATATCCTAAAATAGATATATTAAAAAATTATAATAACATTTATAATAAGATATTATTTTTCATATATGTTTTACATATTGATATGGTAATAGCAATATAATAATCATATGTGAGAAAAGCGAAAGTGGAGTGGGTCACAAATTATATTACTTGCAATTTTGAAATACGAGTAATTTTATTTAAATGCGTGTATTTTATGTTTTATATCTTATATATTTATATGGCAACGATCAAATCTTAAATTTAAGTATATTTAAATATATCGGGACGAGACGCATATTCAATTGTATCTGATAGCATAAATTAGTCAAATTATAATTATTTAGACATTACATATATATGAAATAGATTAACTAATATAATAAGTAAGTTATTGTTGTATAAAGCAAAAAGCTTTAAATATATAATGTTTTTAAGTTACTCCTCGAAGTATATGTTGATTCGAATTCGATTGAAAAATATTTTGCTTAATTATGATTTTTCTTATACTACTAACAATAATAATATTAATATTAATTTAATTTAATATTAATTCGTGATTTAATTTTATATTCAGAAAATAGTAAAATCCATGAAATCACATACTAAAATGGGTACCTTATGAAATCGCTGGCGGATTCACGGAGTGGGAGTTTTGGAGGTTACTAGTTCACATTTCCATATAGAATTTACATAGAAATAAACGTAAAAACTGATAAGAAAAATTGTTAACTTTATACATAAGAATAAAAATGAAATAGCTAAAACATGAAATTTAATGGAAACGTTCACATTGAACATAAAAATAAAATTCTAAACATTTTCCACATCGCATCCACTAAACCAAAAAATGAACTAAAATGTCTTCGCACAGGACACAAGGTCAAGCAAGACTTAAATGCTTAACGCTTTGGGATGATACACACCACAGATTGTTCAAATAATTGACGAATTGTGCAGAATAGTTTTGTAATATTTAATAATAGGTAGCGTTTATAGAATGATAGAATTTAATGGTATGACTGAAAAAGTTGATAAAGTGATAACAGAAAAATGTTATCAATATTTTTCTATGTGCCATCGATCTATACAATGTGATAGAACAATAGCTCTGCTGAATAATTCGTGTGTGGTAACATATCCTATCCAAGTGCTTTCAATGTTTCTTTGACCGTTTAAATTGTTGTGCGTAGCACTCACCAGTGATAGTTAGACTAGGATTCAACAATTCATAATATATGACTCTCTTCTGATCCCACCAAATACGCATTAAAGCCTACTTTCCTTGCGGATATTGTGTTTTGTATCGACTTTTTACTGGTTAATCTGGATCCTTCCAATGTTTATTTCGTTTAGAAGTTCATCACCAATGACTACAAATTTAGTTTCCTTGCAATTAAAATTTCACATATGTTGCTGCTCGCTCTTCTTTGCTTCTTTCACTCAATTCATATGGAAGCTTCGTCAAGCGAATAAAAAATATGTTGTTTACACTTTTAACTCATAAAACATAGTGATTGTCAAAGATATAAACCGAATACGTTCACATCAAAATGTGAATACCATAATGGGGTAAAATAAACATGTAAATATAGATAATTGTAGAATGTACGCCAATTACTGGCGAATTGTAATAAACTCCAATGCAGAGTAATTTACAAATAATGAATGTTTTTGTGAGATGCTATATATGCTCCATTTGGAATAACATGACTTGCGTAATATTTATAAGAATTAAAACACGACGGGGAGTGGGTAGGGACTACAAATATTAAACCAACTACAGCATGAATGTGAAACGGAAAATAATTTATATAATGGTAAAAAAATAATATTTGATTGAACTAATATAAATTGAATTAATGAATGAAATTAAAATATAGTTAAGGATAATTATTGTTAATATTGTAAAAATGATTTAAAAGTCAACTAAGAAATAATATCGCGTATATTATGTTTTATATAGAAAATAATCAAATTTTATCTTATTGGAAAAATCGATCTGTTTTAATGCAAGTAGTCGTGGTTTAATTTTAATTTCTTTCTTCATCTATATATAAACCAGCTTAGGTGTGTATTACACCTCAATTCAAAATGTTTGTTCTAACTAAAAGTGTTATATAATAATACAAATATATTTTGATTACATCATTACAACGAATCATGTATAAATGAATATTTTCATTTGAATGAACTCAAGAAACAATTTTACTGGAAAATGTATAAATCGTGTGTTATAATGTTTCCCGGTAATTCATAGTTAATGACTTTTCTTTCAAAATGATTTTAGAGTTATACATAAACGAAATTAAAAACTAAGAAGAAATTTGAACTGATTTTTTTACTCACGCATTTATATACAAAATACAACAAATACAAATGCAGATATTCATTCCATTTAATAATGTTTCAAATTTATGAAATGTACACATACGCAGCTTTTTCAAAATATAAAAACATATGCAAATAATTATAACTCATTTGTGTGAATTTGCACATATATCAAAAAAAGAATAAATTAAATTAGAAAATAAAAAAAAGTTAATTACTACAATTAAAAATTGTATATTAAATATTTTAATTTATGAACCGGAAATACCGCACATTAACAAGACATAAAAGTGATATTAACACTCTAACAAAATAAATTATTAAATGTAAGTAATAAAATAAATATAAATACAATTAAAATTCATATAACCGAAATTTGTATCCATTTCGGAAGAAAATGATTGAATAAATATAATTAATAATTTTTTTTTCTGTCACAAAACATAAACAGATTATTATATTAGGACCTTAACTTAATAGTTTTAACCCGTTTTTTTCTCCCATCTCTCTTTGCGGGAATGTAAAATTTTATCGGTTTTATCCATTTTCATACTTATTCAACTCTTACAACCAGTCAGACCGTGTTGCATATATCTGAACAAATGATAATCCGAAGGTTCTTGGTCTGGGCAGTATGTTGTGTGCGGAATAACTTCCAATTTGAGCTGCAACATGATTATTTAATACTTACTAAAGTTTTCCAATCGCGAATTTTAATGATCTTAATACCATACTTTAATTCTCTATTTCGGATTATTATTATATGTACATTCCCACAAGTGGGTGATGGGGGACGTTTTAAGTTGAAAATACTAACAAACACTTCTACACCTTAGGGCTCTGTTTTCAAGATACGGTAATAAAAAAATTAAAGATAATATTACTTCATAGGAAATAGTTTGAGCAACTGCCCGTAACGAATAATTCGAATTAGGAGATCACCCAGCAAGTAATAAAGTATAAACCCCTAATCTTAAACAACATATTAAAAATAATGCCCCTATTTTAAATGAACAAAATTTTATATACCAGGTATAGGAGTATGAAATGAGCCTTTTTTAAAGGAAGAAAAACACATTATTTAGAATAGAAAAATCAAAAATATTTTATTCAAAATAACTTCCATCGCTTTCTACACATTTTAACCACCTTTCAGGCAATTTTCGTATACCACGTCGAAAAAATGGTGTTGCTTTGGACGAAAACCATTCAGATAGTCAATTTTCAACTTCTACAGATGTTTTGAAGTGCTGTTCTTTCAACGCATGTCCCATCGATGAAAACAAATGGTAGTCCGAAGGAGCCAAGTCTGTTGAATAACGCGGGTGTGGTAACAGCTCCCATCCAAGCGACTTTATCGTATCCTGAACTGGTTTTGCTTTGTGTGCTGGTGCATTATCATGTTGCAAAATTACCTTAACAGATATTTTCTTTCTTGCTGTCCATTCTGGTCGGTTGTCTAATAATACATGGTTCAAATCAATTATTTGTTGTTGGTAGCGACCCGTATTAACAGTTTCACCAGGTTTCAGAAGTTCATGAATCACCACACCTTCCTGATCCCACCAAACACAAAGCATTCTCTTCTTAGCGAATCATTTTGGTTTTGCAGTCGATGTTGCTGCTTTACCTGGTGTAATCCATGATTTTTTGAGTTTAGGATTCTCAAAATATACCCACTTTTCATCACCAGTCACTATTCGATACAAAAAAAACTTCCTTTTGTATTGTTGAAGGTACAATTCACAAATGGTTTTTCGATTTTCTTGTTGCCTTTCAGTCAATTCATGTGGAACCCATTTTCTACACTTTTAAATCTTTCCCATTGCTTTTAAACGATTAGAAATTGTTTTTTGATCTACATTTAAGGCTTCTGCAAGTTGTTTTTGAGTTTGTGTATCATCATCATCCAACAATGCTTGCAATTCACTGTCTTCAAACTTTTTTGGTGGTCTTCCACGTTCTTCATTTCTCAAATCAAAATCTTTGTCTCTAAATTGTTGAAACCATCTTTTGCATGTTGCTAATGATAGAGCATGATCACCAAAAGCTTCTACAAGCATTCGTTGAGATTCAGCTGCGTTTTTCTTTAAATGATAACAAAAAACTAATGATACCCGCAAATCGTTTGTTGAAGGCACAAAATTAGACATTATTAACACGATAAAATTTTATGTTGTTGTATTACAAATGGAACATCGCATTAAGGCTCTTTCACAATTACTAATACAAGTACAGTGATTTATTGGCTCACTTCATACTCCTATACCTGGTAATAAGGTATACATATCCAACATATTAATGATAAAAATAAAGAAAAAATAGGTGAAAAATAATATATTAAATAATTAGAAACTGACGGGTAAACCTGCTCTTTTTTAAATAATAAAATAGCGTCAGAAAAAGGTTAAGGAATGCCTATAATACCCACCTTATTGGGCCCTTTTCGAATTTGAATATACTCTAATACCTTCCGTTCTAATAATGTTTATTTTTCAGCAAATATAAATAATATTTAAATAATGGTTACAGTACAATTGGTAAATTGTTATATACTTCGATGCGGAGTAGTATGTTGTATGTTGTTAGATACCATTAAGCTCCATCATGGAGTAATATGAATTGGTTATACATACCTCCACACAATATAACACTTTAATAATATAATTTTATTAATAATATTGCAGTCACTAATCCTTTCATACGTAATTAATTTGCTTTAAATACTATTTTTTGTCTTCCTCCACTCTTGCTATGATATACAAAAGTGTACTAAACGCCCTGTGAGGTAAATAATTTCAAAGTGGGAAAAATACACTATTTGTTTTTTTTATACTCATCTGCTAAAATTTTTGGAATTAGCGCGATGAAAGGGTTAAAATGTTTATAGGCTCATCATTAAGGTATATTACCTATAAATATACAGTAAACCCAATTTGTATAGAATTAAATTATTAAGTGAATTGTGGCACACATTTTATTTTATAACTTGATGCAATTTCGAATTATTAATACACTTGAAAAATAACCATCAAAGTTTCGTGCTAAAATGTATTTTTTTTTTAAAAATCTATAGGCACTAACCTATTAATTTTATATCATTAGAGTTATATGTACTTTAATGATGAGACAACCGAAAAAAATTTCCTGTAGTCATATCTCGAACCGAACTCTAAATACGCGACAGGCAAATTCAATTATAATATTTATTGGAACCAAATGCGATCATAAAAAGTCTGTTTTTGAAGGTGTTACTAAAACCCTATTTTTTTTTATGTTGATACTGTAGTCCATACTCCATAAAATAATCACAAGATAAACAACAACAACAAATGTCAAATGTATGTATTTTAAATGAATTTTTAAATTAACAACAATCGCAGTAGTGACACTTAAGTTTCGTGGACTCATTGGATGAAAATATCTCCACTCGTTAAGAATGCTCCCATACATGATGCAAATATTCTCAATGGAATTGTTCGTTTATCATTTATCCAATTAACTTGAAATTTTGTACTTAAGCATTTAATAATAAGTTTCAAAGACTTGTGGCAATAAGTGACACGACTATACCGTTCGACACCTTCCATACAACTCAAATATTAATAATAAAATTTCTCGAGTAAAATTTAACCAATTATCTGGAAATTTTGAAATAGTTTGTTCAATTATTAGGTCTACCGATTTGTTGCATTAATTGATAATACTCTTACTCCTGTCGGGATGTATATCATATGGTTACCAAATATTGCCATTGTATCGCATTTATCTAATTATATTGATATATAGAACTATATAGTATTTAATGATAATTATTATAAGATAAGATTGGTCGAAGTTATTGATACGCAATTACTCCACGACTACTATACTACCAATGTCCATTGGCGAGGCCAGAGAAATTGCCTACAGTTTTTAATGCAACTATATTTTTCTTATAATACAGAAGAAGTGAAGGAATTAGACTAAATTGTGAAAAAAAATTTGAATATTCATCGAACTAAATTTTCGGGAAAAATGGGATTTAATGAATTATCAACTTTTTAATTTACGGACCATAGTTTTAACGGATTTCAATGTTTGTATACATAATTGCTAATTATAATCAATATTCAATCTTTCATAGAAGATACTTTTAAAATCGATTCACGCGTTCAAAAGATATAACCGATTTTCCAAAGCGTTGGCAGAGAAAATTTGAAGAAATTTGTGGTAATGCGTATAAAGTGAACAGTCACCACCAAATGGCACAAAAAATCTATAAGGAATCATTATTTCAAACAAAATTTCATCAAACATCAAATCGAATATTGGTCATATTTTTTGAACGGTTGAATCGATTTTAAAAATGTCTTATTTGAAAGATTGGCAATTGATTATAATTTGCAATTCTGTATACAAAACTGGAAATCCATTAAAACTACTGCACGAATTATCAAAAAGATGATAATTCTTAAAAGTTGATTTTCCGGATAATTTAGTAAGTGGACATTCCAATTTTTTTTGTCATAAAGTAGTACTTTCGATTCGGCTAACAGAAAAATATACTGATATTGTAATCTGAAAACATTTTTTCACGCTTCGCCATTGCCATAGACCGTAACATTCCCTATGGAATTGATCGAGTATCATTTATCCGATTATATTATATATTTTTAAACTGGTACACCCGTATTATTATCAAATTATGTTGAATTCTATGAAAAGCTTGTCTCGTGTCTATGCGATATAGTATTTTTATAAGATCAATTTTTTATTTCTTTCCATGGTTTCGCGAAAAATGATATCATCATTGCCGATTGGATTCACCAAAATCAATGAAATTCCTCCAGCTTTCTGTTTGCATAAGGTGTTGAAATTTTGGAGTAAAAATAAATTAAAAATTAAATTTAATAATTTTTATGACATTTTAATAGCTATACAACACCTTATTTTTCAAATAAAAATAATAATAAAATCTTTCATACATGCCAAAATTAATGAATTGTTAACAATACGAACTATATATTCAATTATATTATTATATAACAAAACAGTAAATAATACACGCAAATAATATTTGTGAATCTTCATATAATATTATAACAATATACCATAATTTCATGTTATGAAAATACGTAGATGTAATCGATAAAATAATTTTAAAAATAAATATTTCTAAATAATTCAATAAAATACAATTGAATTGAAGAATAACAATAATACAGACAGACGATATGGAAACAAAACTCAGACAAAAAACAGAAAACAATAAAATATAAGTACTAAAATTAATATTTTATTCAGAATCTAAAATATAAATATATACTGAAAATATTATGCAAATGTAAAAGATTTTGTTCTTTAAATAAATAAATAAATAAATAGATTTCAAATTTATTGAAAATAAATATTATAAATATCAAAATATGTGCATTTTAAAAAAAAAACATCTATTTATCTTTCGATGAATGCGTGCACGAAAGACAAAACATGAATGGGTGGGTACACACGTACGTACTGAGGTTATAAAACTGAAATTTTTAATTCAACTAATATAACTTCATAGTTTAGTTCTTAAAATTTTAACTTAATTTATATCTGTTTTGCCCTGAAAAGGAGGAATTTATAATGAACAATGGGTATACAAGTTATTTTAATCACAAAGCATTTTGTTATTGTGTGCAAAAGGATGACTTTACGCTTGTTACTTGCTATTTCTGGGCTTTTTCACAATAATTCTTGATATATAAACTTTATGCCAGTCACATTTTCATTATGATACACAATACCGATTGCTGGTCCCTTACCAAATACATATCATTACTTTATGATCGTTTTGACAGTGATATTGACAAACAAAGAAAGACAACGCAATAGAATTTTCCTTCATTTATATGGTGTGTGATAGTCATTTTTCTTCTTTTTGAATATTTCTCAAGTCATGTAATTGTTTGGAAACAAAATGTTTCAGTAATTGAGTGAAACACGTTTATTATAAAATATTATGATACTGTAATCAGAAATAGAAAATGTAGATCAATTAACTCTAAAAATAATTATAAGATATTAACAGCTTCCTTGAAGCATTAACTTCAATTTTTTTCTCTTTATGCGAAATCACTACTACTGTGGCGGGGTATGTCATTCGCAATCTGGAGGAAGTTGCTAGTACAATTCTCTGACATGAAAATAATTTTTCGATATTTTTTATATACAACAGTAATTTTTCTGTAGGTATGTCATCGAAAATATCCAACTTATCCCGTTTCGGAATACAATTAATAATGCTCCTAGCCTACACCACCAAAGAATCCCAAAAATGGAACGAATGTTTCATATGGAACAGACTGGATTGCGACACCAATCATGTATGTAGTGGTCAAATAAACAACTTGCGAATAATTATAGGAAAGTTTGTGGAAATATACAATTTCCACTGTATGAATTGTACGCGTGGACTTCGAAAGCCCTTTTTATAAACGGAAATTTACTTTGGAAAATTTTAACAAAATATACACTGCCAGTAAAGTTATTGTATATTATTAAAAAACTATATATATAGGAACTTCAGTTATAGTTTAGGATATTGTATCACATAGGTAATACCATGTGTATTTTAATCTTAATACTGCGCTACAATTTTAACAAATGTTCAGTAATAATCTCTGAAATAAATTTAATTAAGTTCTATAATAGGATAATTATTGAAATTTTGCTATCAGGTTTGCAAAGGACAATTGGGCTTACAATTAGACTTCGATAAAGTAAACTGTATATAAGAATATCAATTGCTATCGTAAGAATAAACTATACATACAATATACAAAACCTATATCGACATCGAGTCATTTTCGTCCCAATGCAATTCCATGTTAAAAACTCTTAAATGTCATAAAATAAAAAATCAACTTTGTTTGTTTTCATGGAAATTGTTTCGTGTGCATAAAATGAGGTCAAATTTTAATTTTTAACTTCATCGGGATTATGAGATCAAATAATATTCTTTACATAGATTGGTACTAATGTCCTTGAAATCTGTGCTAAATTTCATTTCATAATATTTAATATTCAATATGGGTCGAACGACCATAACATAACAATCTTGCTCTTGCTGATACTGTTGGAATTTCAAAAAGTTCAGTGATACCATTTTAATAGATTTCTGACTATTAAATGGTCATGAAATGCTCCGTTACGGAAAATGAACCTATGCATACGACCCGGAAACAGCTGACCATAATCGAGTGAATAAAAGTTGCCAAAGGTGAACCAATACCGAAAAAATAACACCAAAAAGTCGCTCAAAAAATCAAAAGTCGCATATTAACCAGTTTTCTTCGATTATCATAGTATCATAGTATTGTGTATAAGGAATTTCTTCCTTTGGGCCAAACCGTGGACAAGTAATATTATTTAGGTGTAATGCGTCAATTGTAAAGAGATCGAAATTGCGTAAAGATAATTCTATGGTTTTTGCATCACGACAATGTGTGCCATCACACACTGCATTGAGACCAACGTTTCACAACGACCATATTCGACTGATTTAGCACCACTTCTGGCTATACAACTAGCTCAAAAGACCGCTCCGAGGACACCGTTTTGATTATGATTCAATCGAGGTGATACAAGACAAAATGAAGCGGAAAATTTATTTTACTGACTGTTTCAAGGAATGGAAAAAATTTTGGCAGAAGTGTATTGTGTTGTGTCGGGGGAAGACGGTTTACTTTGACGGTGACACAATTTATTATGGGAATAATAAACAAATAGTTTTCAATATTTCAATATTTCCAATTTATACAATGTCACCTTATTTTTTGAACACACTAGTAGTCATATCGATTTGGAAAATTCAAAACTTTTCTCAATGTTACAGATTCGATATTAAATATGTGTGTGTGTACGCAAATAGTACAGAGAGCATATACGAAAAATCATTTTAATTTACATATTTATGGTACAATATAATATGTAATAATTATTAATAATTTAATATAAATATTTATAATAAATTTTATTATAAATATTATCTAAATTATGGTTAATAAATTAATCCTCAATGTAAATGACATTTAATATTTTAAATATACACGAATATACGCAATACTTGCACATATATAACCATAAGATATTTGATTGTAAATTTATTATTACATATTCTATGTAATGTCAACATTATTGTGGTTAAACATTAGTTCACAATAATTCAACAAGTATCTTTAACAATTTACAATATATAAATTATATGTGATGAAAATTATAATATATATTATTCATGTCGTTTTTCATTTTCACATAATTCTCATATAGATAATACATGAATGAATGAATATACCAATATATGTAGAGGGTAATACAGCCAATACACAAATCACCAATTAATTATTAATCGGATTTGAATATGTGTATGTGACAAATAAAGTTTGGATGTTTGGAAATCTGTATATATATATGCAATTGAACCTCTCCGGGAAAAAACGTATTAAATTTCCAATAGGTTGTCAATATTGTGTAATATAGTGATATAATATTTTTGGCGTCTATTTTGGAACTTTTACCCTTCAATTCTTGTCTTTGGATATATTTATTTGCTGAGTAATAATCGGTATGTGCTATACGATATATAATAGTGTATTGTATATATTGTTCTATCTCTATAGCTATACCCATAGCATTGAAATAACATTATTATTGTAATATGTATTCTAAAATTGTATATATGAAACATATTTGTTCAACACATTACAGTACAAAATACATATACAATATTCATATTCATACAGACAGAATAATACATATATTTATATCACATATCTTTATACAATATATATTTATATGTTTATTGTGCATTGATCTATATTTAATTATTAAGTAAATTTATGTAATGTTTACATTTGAATTATAATAATTTATAATATATTATTTTAAGGTTAATAAATAATATATGCAATAACAAAAACAAAATGAAAAACAGAGCAAAGATAAAATAAAAATTATAAAATATATCTATCTATTAATTAATGCACATAATAATTAATATTAATATAACTAATGAAATAAAAAACCACAAATCTAAAAAATTATGAATACTCAAACAATATATTAAATATTTATTTCATATCAAATTATTCGTTGCAAAATGAATGAAAAAATTATAAAATATATTGTGAGCAATACACAAATCTGTGGTGTGCCCCCCAAAAAAATTTGGTGACGACATTGTAAATAAATTGGAAAAGTCTTTATTTAATCTTCCAAATCAATTTTGTCACCTTCAAAGTAATCGACCCTCAAACCCAGCCCCCCTTATGCCGACATAATAACTAATGCAAACGTTTTTCCCATTCCTTGAAATAGCCTAAAAAGCGCGCTTCGTTTCATATATTGTAACTTGTATCAGTTCGATCGAGACGAAATTCAAAAGATCAGTGGAATATTATCATGGTGCAAAAACCATAGAATATTATCTTTCAACAATTCCGATCTCCTTAGGCGCAACATCCAAATAATATGCAATGTTAAAAGTATTTGGTCCGACGGAAGTAATTCACATTGCATTATACTACGATAATCGAAGAAAATTGATTAATATGACTTTGATTTTTGAACGAATTTGGCGTGATTTTTTTCATATTGGTTCACCTTTGACACCTTTTATTCACTCGATTGGTCAACTGTTTCCGGGTAGTATATGCATAGGTCCCATTTTCCGTAACGAAGCATTTCATGACCGTGACAATAGTCAGAAATCGCATTTCTATACAATCGTCAACAAGACACTCTTTTTCAAACAAATTTTGCGTTTTTCGAAACCAAACGTACATTGATGCGTCTAAGACAGGAAACATGTTTTTTTAAATGGTATTCACTGAACTTTTTGAAATTCCAACAGTATCAGAAAGAGTAAGATCTCTATTTGTTAACCGCCGATTTTCCAGCACCAGAGATTTTTGATTTTCTTGACGTGTTGGTTGTTCATCAGTTGTCATATCTTAATGGTTTATATTGAAGATTATGAAGAGAAATTTGACACAAGTGCCCGCAAGCATTTAGCACAACCAACCTGTAAAAAAATTTAACAATTTTCGCGAAATTTCAATTAAAATGTCACCTTAATTTTAACATTATGTGTATACCAGGTGTAGAAATATAAAATTGATCATTTTTTATTGGTAGCGATCAGTATTAACAGTTTCACCAGGTTGCAGAAGCTCATAGTACACCACATCTTTCTAATCCCACCAAACACAAAGCATTCTATTCTTACCGTATCGATTTGGTTTTGCAGTCGATTTTGCTGGTTAACATGGTGTAACCCATAATTTTTTTCATCACCAGTAACATTTCGATGCAAAACACTTTTTCTTTTCTGTCTGGCAAGCAAAATGTCACAAATTGTTTTTTGATTTTCCATTTGTCTTTCAGTCAATTCATGCGGCACCCATTTGCCACACTTTTCAAGTTTTCCCATATCTTTTAAGCGGTTGGAAATGGTTTTTTGTGAAACACTAATGCCAAAATGTTTTTTGTGAAAAAAATTTCTGCCGTTTGTTTTTGACTTTGTGTATCATCTTCGTCCAACAATGCAATTGCAATTCACTGTCTTTAAACTAAACTTTTTCGATGGTCTTCTACGTTGTTCATTTCTCAAATCAAAATCATTCCTGAATTGTTGAAACCAATTTCTACTTCAATTTCATTTTCTTTGCATCTGAAAAGTATTCGATGCGCTTCAGCTGCATTTTTACTTTAAAGAAAAATAATGCAATAAAACTTCCCTCAAATGACGATTTTCTGGTACAAAACTTTCCAATTTTAATTTTAAAAAAAAATACAATGTTGTTTACACAATAACTCTCTGCTGTAAACAGAATATATTTGACAGATTTTATACCAAAAGAAAAAAAAATAAATGGCGGCACATTTACATTAATCTTTTTCTGGACAGCCAAATTTGTGTTACCGATTGCTACTGTTATTCTATATATTATAAGATAATTTTAAGATATATAGATAAGTCAAATTATCTATTGATTTTGCTTATATGATATCATTTAATCCTTCCAAGATATTCTTAATTTATTCTATGAAGAAGTTAGACAACAATCTATATATATACGAATGGGATTCGATGGATCAAAATACTACAAAAATTATAATTGAAAATTTTTCTACTGAGCCTGGTACAATTTCATATGTCCTTCATATACCAAAATGCGCGGAGTACGCCAGTACCAAAAGTGTTAAGATAATATATTTTTGACCTATATACTGATAAGAATTTTTATTCTACAAAATTAAAATGCATTCTTGATTTCATTTGAAACAATTTCGCGAAGATTTGCACGGGGTACTGCCATTAATAACATCGGTTCTTCCGAAACTTAAATGGTATATAGTTCGTTATTTACGATATATCCAATTATATTCACTGTATTTCATTAATAATATAGTTCAAAAATATTAATACTTTCGTTAAATCTAATCGCGTATACTTGTTTCGATCTTAGAACTTTCCACATAAAACAAATATTCATACAAATACATAAAATGAAATTTTATCTGATATAATATGTAATCATTTATAATAATATTATGCGAATTACTTTGAAATTAAAGCATTCGTAAAATTGTTCCACCACATATACTTCGAAAATGTCTAATAATTGTACTCTAAGGGACACTACTTCAAACTAAAATACGATTTCGTTATAATTAACAAAAAAACACTGTTAACCCCTTAAGGTTCTTGACCTTTTATGATGAAAGTCTTAAAAAGTGGAAAAACGACGAGATCAAACTATATTGACTCGTTATATGCCTTTTTTCAAAAATTCGTTAGGACGAGCCTGGCTCATTACCCTACATTTAAATTGTAATTATATTATCTGTTATATTTAAGTCTTAATTTATATAATAAATCTGTCAATAAATAATTATATTTAAATTTTCACTTGATGTTATATTTGAATGTGTACAACATTTGTACATTTACATGCCAATAATACACGTGTTACTTCTATTTCGGTTGCAATAGTTAATATTTATATATCTTTGATTTTAATCGATTTTAATGTTTTTCTTTATTTGAAAGCTATAAAGAAATTGCTATGATTATAAAAAAAAATAAATGTTTATTTAGTATCAATATAATAATAATTGCAACCACAAAAAAATAATAGAAATTAAATTTTTAGCAAAGATTAAAAAAAAAAACTCGTAAATACTTATGTTAAAAAAGCGTTTGTGTATAATTATTTATATAAATTCGAGCATATATAGTCAAACAAATATATCTACGCTCATATATTCTGGACGCAGACAGGAAGAATTATTATGTTTTCATATTATGTACGAGTAAATATAGGAAGCAGTTTTTTTCCAAAGACAAATATTATCCTTTATGATTTTGATCACGCTCTCTTTATTAATCTTATGTCTGTGCGTGTAAATGGTTTATAGTTTATAATTTTTATTTATTTTTTATTTTGTATTCATGTTTTTTCCATTTAACATCAGTTCAATTAAGCGTTGCTTTTCTAGAAATTGTATTCGTACGTACTATTGCGTAAGCAAGCAGTGATCTTGAACACAATATGGTTGTACCTTTTTAAAAAATATGCATTTGTAAATATTTTGCAGAGTTTTAAATTGTTACTCTTCAAGCGCATACACCTCAAATGTTTTCCATCAATTGGTGTTGATCTAATGTGTGATTTTCGGAAAATGATAATAAAAACATAGAACCCACATTAAATTTTGAATTTAAAATTGGTAAAATTGCTACTCAAACGTATGATTCGTTTAAAATCACGTGTGGTAATAATTATCTGTTAAAAGCATAAGTTTTTATAAGGCATAAATTATTCACAGAATGCAGAGAAGCTATAAGAATTGGATAATTGGAAACCGTATTGCATCAGTTGAAGACATTCAAAACGCGACGCAACTACCGTTCTCAACAGCATTCCCCAATCACAGACATAAAAAAGTGATTCCATTGTGGAACGTGCGCAAATCGATATATATCAGTTAATGGAGATTTGATTTGAATAAATAAAATGGTTTTTGTGTAAATTTAATATTTATTTTGGTTTATTATGGGACAGATGGTGTATATTTAAAATAATTGAAAATTATTTATAAGAATAGTGACTCAATATGCATAATGTTCCAGAAGAGCAATGAAGATCAGGTAGACAGACCTGAGGCTAGATGTGGCTAAATGTAGTAAACGGCGAGAATTAAATTAATAAATAAAATCATTAAGTAATTTTAATTTAACATTAATAATTAATTAGCATCAATCAGCATTTTGATAAAGCGCGAATACTATTTTAAGAATAATTTCGTTTGTTGTAGCTATTTTTCGGAAAACTTTACATCTTTAAAACTATATAAACGTGTATAGAATGAATTCGAAAGTAATTTAATAGCCATAATTATGATTTTTCTATTAAAATCGTACAGAAATTTTTAGAAAACTTAAATTGAATATACGTTTACTCAAAAATATTACAAAATTGTCAACTTTACGCTCTATTCCTATATATAGAAATTCGAATAAAAGGTACAATAAAACTTAATGAAAACTTTTATTCTCTACAAGTCGACCTTGTTTCATCTTAATTTATCACATGTAGTTAAGATGTGTTATGCGAGTTTATTATGTTTTCGCACAGCATCTGATTATTTCTTTCATATAATATTTATAAAATATAAATGTATATTATGAAATTCCAAATTCCAAACTAAAATACATAATATGTTCCACTTTACATGAATATGAATACATATCTCCCCATCATAATACAATATGCAATTATATGACAGAAAGATTTAATATCTGTACTATTTGGGAAAAAATATTTTTAATAAGAAATTTCGACAACAAATTCTACTAGATAATATAACGATCTTAAATTGAAATGCCTTAAAACATGAAAGAAAGAAATTTAGATTTATTTAAACACTTTTACTATAATATGTTTTGTATAATTTATAGAAAAAGGTTCATTGACAATATATGAAAGTAGCGGTTTATGCACATTAGTTTTTGTGCTTATTACTTATAATACCAATACTTTGAATATATGTATACTACAATATATTAAATGGGACAGCAAATAATGGATCTGCATTAAATTGATAAATAAAATATGCATGTTCATACTTGCAATGAAAACCGACTTATTCGAAGTGTCCTCCATCTGTAGCTATAAACTTCGCACATCTTTCAGATAGTTTATGTATGGTCTTTCGGTAAAACTTTGGTTCGTGGTTTGGGATATATATTATATATCATTTTGAAATTGGTGAATTGTATACTATCTTGAAATATGATTGCATCGATCTGAATAAATGATAACCTGAAGAAATTGGTGACTACGGCAAGTGATTGGTTAGCATTTCCCATTTCTGCCCTTCTATGTAATTTTTGGGCGGTCGAGCAACATCCGCATGGCATTAAAAAAATAATTGGTTATCTCCATTCTATTCGTTCAGCCGCTATGGCTCTCAGCAGTCGTAAAAGCTGTTGTCGGTAGATCGCATCAGTCATTATTTCAGATGGTTTCTTTAACTCATTATCTAAAGATCATACCTTTTATATTCCACCAAATAGAGAGTATAACCTTAACATGACAATGAATATTTCGCTTGACTTCACTCATAATTTTTTGCATTTAAAGCATCCATATTAGCCATCATCAGTGTATTTTGGATGCACACATCTATTTCTTTGGATACATAAAAAAATACGCAATCACTTATTGTGAATACGAGTATTTAAGATATGACAATTTCTATATTTTTACATGATATCCTCAATTTTTTCGACCAGCCGCTACTGATTTTGGAACTATATCAAAAACACAATATACATATTTAATATATTATATGAGAATAATCATTAATTATTAATAATACATGATGTCTCACAATGATCGGTCAAAGATAATGAAGGAAAAATGATGTTGAAAATAAATACTGATTTTTAAAATATTAAATGCGACCGTTTTTCTTAGATTATACTTAAACGTAAACTTTTTAAATGTTCGCTTTCTTTTCTCTGTTGGTCTCGCTACACTTAACAACACTTAAATCTCATAATATCGTGCCATAACAATCAGAAACATAAAAAATTATATAATTTTAACTCATAAAAGTGAATTTATTTACTTACTTATTCTATAACTAACAATTAAATTATATAATATAATTTTAAAAATGTCGAGTTATCTTGTAATTTTAATTGTTATAACTTTTCGCCACAAACGAAACAAAATCGTTGACTTCATTTTTGTGGATAAACAATTTTTTAGAGAATTTCAGAATAAAATCGTTCAACGTTTAACAATATTTATAAGAGCGTGTATAATACTTAATTAATTTTTTAATTTCATCAAAATGCGAATTTATTAACAAAATCGGGACAGACGGTATATCAAAAGATTGGTATATATTCGAAATTAATAAATATGTAATTAGTATAATTTTCATAAGAAATGTTTTCAAAATGATTGATTTTCTTTTCTCAAATCATCACTATATAGTTTTTTTTTTGTTTTTAACATGAATAAATACAAAACATGTTAAACGATTTCGTCAAAGTTAATTTTAGATATCCGACTTACTGACTGACTAAACAGTATACAATTAAAAATATATTATGTGTTGTTATAATGTAAATATACTTATGTTTGTCTCGGCTTGATAATATCCACATGGACAATGAAAAACGATACAATCGATAATTATATGGTAAAAGTGCGTATAAAATAGTAAATATACTAAGAGTCAGTAAACAAACATTTTTATAACTTTATTATACAACATCGCTATAGGTAATAGTATCAGTTTATTCTCCGTATACTCAACGAAATATACCGCCTTACCGCCGTTGCATATATTATTTAGTTTATTTTTTTTCCTATATTTTTTCTAAATTTAACCATATTAACCATAAAAAATTTAAAATTATTTTATCAATTCAAAATTTTTCATTGCGAAAATGAAATGAAATAATAATTTGAAAAATTATACTCGGAATATAGGAAAACCGCATCAGTAGTATATGGAATCTATTTATATAATATTCATTACATTTGAGTTGATAAATTACCAAGCAAGGGAGTATATAAATAACAAATTCACCACAATTATAGTGTCCATACAATATTATCGAGAAAAGATAAATGTTTCCATAATTCCATTATTTTAGTACATGAGCGATAATCGATTGTTTGCAGATATTATTAATCTTTGAATAGGGGTCAACAACGTAAGTTATTTGTATAACAGAAAAATGTCAATATTAAAATACCGAGAAAATGGTTATTTTTAAGTTTCAGAAATTTAAGTCAGAGTACTTTACAATCGTTACATTTGAATGCTATAACTTAATTATATAAATATTACATCATTTTGTTTTATGTTAATGCGATAAATATTAAATTAAATTAAATTACATTATTTTTAATCGCAACATATGTGTTTTATCTTTTAAAAGAAACACTTTAGTTAACATATTATAAGTGCTGATTGTCACATTAACATTTAAACTATTATTTATATATATGCTGTACAACATATATGTGTATGTATATGAAACAGGCAGGGGCTTCCCCATAAGATACTTCGGGTCGATATTATGATACTGATTAGATATCCACAAAAGCACATATGTTTTCGTAAATAAACGATTGGAAAATAATCTGTGAGTGTACACATCGAAATAATTTTTTCCTGGGAAAATCGATAAATAATTAAATTCCGCGTACCAATAGAACTAAAAAATTTTCTATTATTATTATTATTATTAAATAGATATTGAAAATATAATCAATTTCCAAACAATGTGTGTGCAGGAGAGTATTCAAGAGAACGCTTCAAGTAACTCCTAGTGACTTTATTTGATTTTATTGCGTTCAGTAGTACTCATTTTGACGACAGCCATAGCAACAAATAGCGTTTTTGTTCTGCGTGTTCATTCGAAATATTAACCTTCCTTAGACTTTTTTTGATTATGGCACAATAGTATAGAGATTTTGAACACATAAACTAATACATTTACAGATTGATTGGTTAAAAGGAAAATTGAATTTTTTCTACAAAACCAAAATAACATACTAACACATACAAACAATAAGCATATGAAGTTAATTTTAACGATTTTAAATTTGTAATGCAATGCAGTTGAAGCATTTTCTTAAACACTCTTCAGTACGTGTACACTGTTTATTATTATGTTATACAAAATCTAAATGACTTCGATTACGGCCACTTGAATTGACACCCTATGAATTACCGAAATATGTCCAGTATTGTTTTTTAACCGCCGATTATTATAGATAACCTGTTTCTTTTTTGAAAAAAACTAATGTAATCGGCACGACAGATCTTCCCTGCCCACCAAAAATCACCTGTTTATTTCTATATAATAATTAATTATTTTTATTATACTTTTGCACATATAGTACTTCCAAAATTAATTTCAAACAAATGGTATTATATTTGCAAGATTTTATTATTATATGGTACACACACACACACACACATACAATAAAAGAAAATAAATCCATTCACAATTTAATTAAATCATAAAAAATTCCAGTCATTTTTAATATAAGTTTTCATGTAAAAATAAAAAATAAAACATAATCTCAACTTAAACTGAAAGTTATTACAGAGTTTTCCATGTGGGAATTAAAGAAAAACAATATGTGCTGCGTATATTTATAGAGATTTTGATATTCTCATCAGACACAGAGACACCGCAAAAAATCATGTTGATAAATTAAATTAATTCAATTTTATTTGTAATTTGTGTCATTTGAAAATTATAAAACACACAATTTAACTTTTATTTTAACAAAATATATTTGAATAAAATGAGCAATTTATATAAATTATTAGGTTTTGACCACCGTTTTTCAACATGTGACAGAACGTTCTCGTGTCTCTCCATAGCGATCTTACGTGATAGTTTCTTTGAGATTGAGGTGATCATAATCGTTATCAATATACTACATTAAGTTGATCCCATCAAATACAGAGCATGAGTTTGGAACCATAGATATTCGGCTTCGCCGTTGTTGTTGATGCATGACAGAGATTACACTATACAATGTGAAAACCTTTCCTATAAAAAAAACGTTCGACGCCTCTCTGCTTCAATTCAGTTTTCTTGCATTTGATTCATTCCTAATGTTTTTTAACGTTGGACAACTCGTATAATGATTCTGCAAGTTTATTTTACGTGTCTAACATGGAGCTTCCAATTCTGTGTCTTGAAACTTTTTCGAAAGGCCAGAGTGTTTTTTATCTTCAACATAAAATTCAATATTTTTAAAGCCTCGACTGGTATTTTATACCCGTGACACACTACTTTTAATTTTATTAATTTTAATTTAATACATAACAATAATATTCCAATGATTGGCACATTTTCTTATATGATTTTATCCAGTTTTTTTTTCCAGTACACAACTAAATATAAATGTACAAATTACATCCAAATATTTATTTTATACTTCAATTTCAATTGGTTTTTCTATTGATATTATATGTATATTAAACAAATATTTATATTATAGAAATGCCATAATATTAAGAATTCCAAACGCATGTTACCTTTTAGTAATGACATTGAATTATATAGAATATTTATACAGAATATAAAATGTATATGAATTTATATGTTGACTGGACTATATGCTCAAATATTTTTAAATTACTATAAACCAATGTGTGTTGTAAAGTTGTATAATATAATTATTATATCTATAATCTAACTACAATATTTATTTGTAGAAGTTGAATTCATTTAATATATAATATATTAATCATCATAAGCTTTACATAATTAATTTAAAAAATATCACGTACGTGCAGATTACCTCGTATAGCAGTGTACAATTGTCCGTAATTGTTTATGTACGCAATTTAATTGTAATTTATGAATTCTATTACATAGACATCACCTATACGTTTAAATGAATTTATTCAAATTTGATTATTAGATCTAATACATTACAATACATTAAATCTAAGGCTTAAACTCATTTCAAAATATTATTGTAAAATAACCACTGTATATGGAAGGAAACTCATTGCTATAGTACTAAAGTTTTGTCGAATCAATCACTGTTCAAAATTTAGCATTAACAATGACGGTTTTCCAACGAAATATTGAAATGATAATAAGTACGAGTAGTATAATATGTCATTAAGTTTAGGCATATATAATATTATGATCATTGTTGATACATATTTAAATGTTCACATTCTTATGTATCTGTATCTTTATCTTTATATAGATACAATTATGGTTAGGTATATCTGCTAATTTTAAATACAAGGTACCGATACATTTCTTTACACAAAAATTACATTGAAAAATTGAAAAAACCATGAGTTTTGTTTACCTGCTTATTTCTCCAATCATAAAAGCGCAAAAATATTCTATCGATACACACTTCAATTGTTTTCCATTCCTTCTTAATTCAACAAACATATACTGCGCATATCGACACATCGTGTAATTCGCCCATTATTGATTTTGCACCAATTTGCATTTGAATAAAATCTGTATGTTAAAAATTTTATATTTTAACATTTTTATATATCATTGAATACCTTATTAAATGTGTCTAAATGTGGCATTAGTTGTAAAACAAATCAGTATTCATTTTATTTGGATTTAAGCGGTATGAGTATGAAAGCAATCAGTTTATCCATAGGCTTAAAGTAAGATTACACTATTCTATTTATACAAATGTCAAATATTTATTATTTTTCATCAAATTAAATTATCAAACAGTGTAAAATTATCAAATAAATTTGGTAACAAACACCACGAACTTTTATTTGGTCATGGTTCCACAAATAGTTATTTGGTTGTTTACCAAACATAGTCGCTAATCAACTGAGACATAATATATCTGTAGTGTTTGTGGTCGTTGACACTATTTAAAATTTCTAAAGTGCCAAAACAGACCAAATAAAATATATACAAATATTTCACCAAATTTACAAATAATGTAATATCCAAGGAAAATATGTTTGGTGTATGTACAAATAGTGTAATCCTACTTTTAGAGTAGAAAGACAATGACGCTTCGAATGGGAGGAAACGCATCACAAACCATGTCACAATACAGTGTGGTTATGTTCAATACTATGTGATGGTTAATTGTCCAACGAAAAAATATTAATAAAATGAATAGTTAGTTTTAAAATTATTTTCATGTAAAAACCAATAATTATTTTTATTCAAACTTTTAAATTCATTGTTTATGCGAATACACAATGTGCACTAAAAAATGGATTTAACCGATATTCGCATGTGACGCGAAATAATAGAACTTGTTCTATATTCAAATGAGTGGGCAGCGTGCATTTAGGTAAGCAATGTATATTTCGTATTATACTATTTGAGTTATGCTCAGAAATTCCATAAAAACTCTCTATTCAAAATTGCGACAACATTTAAAAAGAAGATAAATCCACATTTTTCCCACGTTTACCAGCAAAATTTATAATATTTTTACAAAAATTTGTGTTGAATTCATGTAAGAATTACGCGTTACTATTAATTTATAAAATTTTGAAAACATAATCATTTTTTAATAATTAAACATAAATACAGAAGAAACTTTTGAAATTCTTGTGTTATTTATTGCCAGTAATATATTGCTCTAATCTTACCACTAGATGTTGTAATATATTGCTCTAATCTTACCACTAGGTGTTATCAAGTTTCTATACCTTACGACTGTACGTATGTGCGGTAGTAACCACTCGGTAGCGCAGTTGCATAGCGCCGAAATACAAATATATATATATAATATATATTAAACATGAAATATAGCGGTTTCAAATTCGCTATTTGTTCATAGGAAATTTTTCGGTATTAATTTTAATACTAAAATTTTTCTGCTGGGTGACCATTTGTTCGTTGATGGGATAAAAAGAAAAACGGATATCTTTGAAAATATGGTGTTGGACGCCATTCAAAGATTAACAATGTCTGCACACACATAACTATGGGCTAATCACCCATATAAAAATAATAGTATTATGAAAACATCTATCTTTCGTTAATTACAGTACAGTACAGTACACAATTGGTAAATTGTTATATACTCCCATGCGAAGTAATTTACCAACTTGGTTGTTATGAAAGGTTTATTAGATGACATAAAAGCTCTATTAGGAGCAAAATATGAGTTAAAAAAAAAAAAGAAAAAAGTAGTGCGGAAGTGTTCTCAGAGGTTCTTTATTTTAAAAATCGAAGTAATTTAATCTCTATTTGTAATGTTTCAAATGCGTCCTATTTCTATTTCTTAATTTTCATGTTATAGTTAACAAAACAATTCTAATTTTACCAATAAAATCAATATTTACCATTAATGTCAGCTTTCATTGTCTCATATCTGAACAATATATGTTAACAATTTAATAAAAAATATATTTCTTTTTAAAAAATATATAATGAAAATGCAATAAATTTTATAATTTAATAATAGAGAGAACTATTACCTATACGCGCACAATAAGAAAGCTGATTAATTAACCAAAAAGAAGAGGTGCAAATGCAACTTGTATGCGGTCTCGATTTTCTGTTGATTTTGTGTCCAATATGAGGTCCTGCCTGGACAAATGTAAGGCAACTAAAACAATCATTAAAATTTATAGAATTTAATGACAGAATGACCGTTGAATTAATAAATCTTACCAGGAGGAACCTTTAGTTTCAATTATAATTATATTGAAGTTACACAAATTTCTACATTATGGATCATAATACACTACAAAAATTATAATAAAATATTTCCACAGAGGTGGTAATTTCATGTCCCTACCAAGGAAAGCTAATACCGAAATGGTTAAGAAGGTTCTGTGGAGCCCATACTTGTCACTATCCGCACAACTACCATTTATATATAAGTAAAATTGGATTGCATAATACAGAAACATATGCAGATTCTATATGGTCAGTATATCGAATTTGAGGAACAAATGCTAGCAATTTATCCAGCACTATGAAAATAACAGTAATGGGGAATTACTTCAATAATGAAACTATGTTCAAAAAATTTATAGTGACAATTGATCTCCTATTACTGTTGCTGTAGTATATATTGTATTGTATTTTAGTACATCTGTTCCCCCAATTCCTATCATACATATTTCCACATGAGAATAATTATTAAACCAGCAATATATCAGTAGGCATAGAAAATGTTGGTGTTATTTATAATTAGAATCTATTGTATAAATACGAGTACAATAAATACTATAAGAAGATTTTGAATCGTAAATGTATACGTAATTTTTAAATTAAATTATAATGGAAAAAATATTAACTCAATTTTTTATGTTTATGTCTATGATGGTATATAATTATATATTTTATATTCATTAAGTTCAATAAACGTATACCGATGGGCGATGATATATACAAAATTGATTAACATATTTTATAGACAACAGAGCAAATATGTACGTATTATAAAGTTAAAATACCTGTCAATCTATTTTCTTTATGCTATTACGTACGATGTATACGATATATATATTTCTCAAACTCATTCGTATAGTCAAGTTGTCAATCTACATATTTGGATTTTATATTTTATCGTTGTTGTTATGGATATATATTAGAAATTTTTTCCTTTTGAATCTGTTCGTTTATGTAATGGGATAATTGTTTGTGATTAAAATCAATTTAAAATTGATGTTATCAACAATAAAAAAAATATATATATATTACAGCGAATTTTCAATATAATTTGTGTTGTAGTGTTATATATTTGTACTTAATTAATTATTTAATTGATTATTAATGTGTGATTGATTCATCAAAGGTGATTTTTAACAACGCGTAATCTTGTAATTATTGTAATATAAAAAAAAAACTTATTATTAGGGTTACCATTCATTATTTGTAAAACTATTTTTTCAGTTCAGAATTTCTAGGTGGTATTTTACTTAGTTACTTACTTACTGCATGTCATTAAAACCGCTTCTTCAACCGGACATTGTTAATACAGCTAAATTCTTCGAATCCAGAATTTTAAGGATTGAAATATCACAGTTTATTGCATCTAGCCTTGTACAGTCTGCAGGCTCTTTTTCTTTTGGATTGCCATTAAATAGTTTTTTTTTGACACACACTCATCCTCTATATAAATGACCAAGATGACTTGTTAGTCTATTGTATTTTGATTATTTTGACAATATTTAGTTCACGGTACAACTTGTCTATTTCTCTAAAAAAAATTGTTCTTTAACCAGACCAAATATGCCACGGAGTAATAATTGTTCCTGTTTCTGGGTTATGCATCATGCCGCCAATCCATACGTTAATATTGAACGTACTAATGTTTTATACAGTTTGTACTTTAAATTTGTTGTAATGCTTTTTATTGAAATTGTTTTTTTATGGCGTAATATGTTTCCAATTGTTATCCTGGGGCGATTGTCCTTTTCAATACAATTTCCCACATTTACCAACGATCCCAAGTATACGAAACTGTTTACAATTTCAAAATTATATTCTTAAAACAATAGCAGTTTAACCTCGAATTACTAATACGTTAGTTGCAACTTTGTTTAGTTTGTATATTGATTTTAAGACTTAGAACCAATTCCTAATTGTGTAACGATTGCATCCTTGATAGTTACCAAATTTCGACCCATTTCTTCTATTTCATCAGTATACGCCAATAGTTGACCCGATTTTGTAAAAATAATTAAATATAAAACGAGTCTATTGTACTTATATATGTTTAATTGTTTAAAATTCAGTCCAGTTAGTGCATCGTAAAAGATGTGAAAAATCTGAATATGTCACTACAAGATTCAATTGTGATCTTCCGCGTTAAGGATTTGTTTTATCAGAAAATAACTTTTTCATCAATTTTGAATATCATAATGGTAGATTTTGCGGAAAATTTAGTTCGCTGTACATCCAGACCTAAACCTTTTCTATCAATTATTTATAAAATAAACTTTTAAGAAATTATAACTAGTTTCATGTGTGGAAATATATCTTGGAAATTAACTGTCGCTACATAAAAACTCACAAACAAATCCAATAGTTCTTCTCAAAATGAAAATATTATATTAGAATATTTGTTTATTTATTCTTTGTAATATAAGAAAATCAAAATCAAATGTCAAATGCAAAAATTACATTTATCGCTATTTATCAAATTATTCTTATCTATTTTTTTTAGTATGTGTTATATTGTTTTACATAAAATAATAATTAGATAATAACAAACAAGACAATATAGAGCAAAAATATTTATATATGACGCATATATACAGCAAATATATATATTATCTATGAACATTGATAGATAAGCAAGTTAATATCATAGATAGATTATCACTGAATCGAATACATATAAATTTCTCTTATTTTATCTATACAAATATTATCAAAATGATTTAATTAGAAAACTTTAATTTAATAATATATTATCAAATAAACATGCAATGTGAAAGGACTGTTAATAGTGGTCACTGTTTTATATATTATTATTATTACTATTTAGAAGAAAATTTGCTATTTCGCATTGAACGATCATGCACCCAATAGTGATTATAACCGGTTATCTTATCGATTGATCTAACCATAAGATGATCAATATAGTAGTTGCCTATATACTATTAAAATAGTAATTACATTTAAACCGTAGTCACAGAAGAAATATTAATTAATGTTGAATTTCGCTTAAAATATCCATAATAAGTTTTGGAGACAACCCGTAACTTTCGTTGTATATAAATTATCCACAATTAATGAAAAATTATGAAAAAGTTTTGCTATGCTGAAATTCCAACTTTCATTAATTTTTTAACTCATAACACGTGTGTTCCATTAAACAATGGTCCATATTTATACAGTTTTTGTACCTGAAATATACAACAGTAATTTTCAACAGACACCGAAAAAATAACCTTCTGTCGAGTTACAATAAAATAAAAAAAACCATTGAAATTACGTATCCTACGTTATCCTATAACCTTTAACTTTACAATGTCAATGAATTGTCCTCCAACAAATTTTACTGATGTGTAAATTTTTGCTACAAATGTTTGGTAGACTAAATTTCAATAGAACATGTTAACGAATAATTTAGAAAGTTGTAACCGGAAATTTTTCATATTATAAAATGTTGACTATTTTTCATTAATTGGGCAACATCGCCGAAAGTTGTAAGAGATTTTATGTAAAATACATCAACAAATATTTCTTGTGTATAACTTTTATTTTAATATGATTACTATTTTAAAAGTTCTACTAAAAAAACAAATTTTAACTACAGGCAATATATAGGAGTGAAAATTTAATTGTATAGTTTTTGTAATAGTTTCACCCAAACTTCGGTGTTATTATAACATTTTTTAGAACAAAATTCAACTTAATCCACTAACATACCGCTTTATCCTGTCCCCCAAAACGATATGAAAATGTGGAATTAAACTTCTGTGGTCCACGAGCCCGGCTAAGTTCGGCTACCGGCAGAAGTTCTTCATTCTTTTTTTTAAAAAAAAATTATATTTAAAAAATTTGGAGAAATGTTACAGCTGTCGGGTTGAAAATTTTGAAGTCAATATCTCGAAATGGTTTTTCAAAATTTTCCTCACAACTCTAATATTCCCACCTCTGGGATCTGAATATTTCCAATAGAATTACTAATCAGGTTTTTTTTGAAATTTTTTACATAAGCATTTAAAAATAATTTGTAATGTTTAGCGCAAATAGGAGGTATTACACCCACTCCTTTAGTATCTAAATATTCGCAATGGGATTCATCTAGAATCATTTATTCGATTTTTTGGACGTTGGGAAACTAATACACATTTTAGTAATAAAGTCCAAATTATGGTAGAAGTTGTAGATACCATCCCACTCCTTCTCGGTGCTGCTATGGCAACTGTATAATACCAATATAAGATTACTCTAGAACCATTCATCCTTTTTTTTTATATAGTGAACTAAATCATTTAGTGTTAATAGTTCTAAGTTATGGTGAAAGTAGGAAAAATACCGCCACTCTTTCTGGGTGTTCACATATGGCATCTGATTATTTCCAATGGGATTCGTCTAGAACTATTTATCCAGTTTTTTTGATTGGAATTGAGAAATTGAGTATTTTTTAATAAGTTCTAAAGTTTGGTAGAAGGCGAATACATTACTCTGAATCAGTTTTTTCCCCTATTTCCTTATGTAGCTTGTTGTTTCTATAATAGTTAACAATACCTAATGCACTACTAATTATGATGTGCATTTATATTTTAAGCACAAACTTGTGTTTAACTGTTTTCAGCTAGGTATTACATTTTTCACAAACATTATCTGCCCTACCATCAATAAAAATTTCTGTACCAGGAATTCAAGTAATGGCAAATATTATATGTTTTTTCCTTTATACAAAAAAAACGTTTCGTATCCGAATTTTCTTATGAAATTATTATTTACCTAATTTTTGCCAGATAAATTCTTTTATCGTTTCGGTCCTATTTTTCCCTCAATGTGTTCATATATATTGACTAAAAACATTTGAAAAGGCTATAATATTTCCGATACACTATTGTATAATCGACGGATATATTTTAATACTCTGAGTAATTTAAATTAATTTAGGTCTATATAACATTTTTATTTTACAAGTGCATATAAGGCTCAAATGAAAATATTTTCATAATATGATTTATAGAATAGAATTACCATAATTTTAATGTTATACTTTCAGAAAATTGTTACTCACTTTCATGTATTGTATATGTTCTAAAAATGCTACAATACGTTAATTATTATGTATTTGCATTATGTGTATAAAAATTCGTAAAGAATAAATATTAGAGGTATATAATTTTAATTACTCTAATTATTATAAATGACTAAACATATTTTTCTTTCTATTATTCTTTTCTAATTTCTATTTGATAAATATATAATTAAATAATTTTTTGTATACATGTACATATTTAGGTATAATTAAATACTCATACACACACTCACATATGTTTATAGTGGTTTTATCTATTGTATATTCATATGTATCTTACATTATTAATTCGCATTGGAAAAGTACTTATAATATGAAATTATGTGATTCTTTACATTTCACAGTTGTTAAAAAATTTTGTTCGACTACAAATTTACAATATACGTATGAATTTAATTATATTTACAAATTTTACCTACATGAATACAATGAATAATATACACACACACACCTACAGGTGTATTCGAATCAAATTAATTTATTCCTTTTACGTGAAACATTATTATCAAAATATCAACACACAATAGTCTAGACATGACAAATTTTTCATCACAACGAGTATATCAAATTTAAACAATAATAACATTTCATAATATAATGTACCTGTTTTAATTTATATGTTATATGGGCACGTGTAAAGTGTTGTGTAGACACATGGTAGAAAAAGAATTTATTAATTTAATCATTTTTATTTATTAAAGAAGAAAATAGATAGGTTTATTATTTATAGATACATATTTTTGTCAACGATTTCCAAGATAACCATAAATGGAATTTAACATTTCATGAAAAACTGATTTGACCATTCGTGTATAAAAATGTACTGTCGCATGTGGATGAACATATTTTGTCAAGAACTTATGTCAATATCACACATATGATTTAATTTTCAACGATTGATTATGTCGACAATTTTTATATAAATCAGTTTTTATAATCAAATTATATTTTACCTCAATCTATTGTCTACATTTTATAAATTCCAGATTAGTATGATAGTATGACAACGGCTTTTCTTCAAAGACGTTGGTGAACTGATTTTGGACCTCTACCTCAGATCTGACATTTTTACCATTCAAACTATTCTGCACAAAGGTCAAAATATATGATAGTCTGAAGAAGCAAGATCTGTAGAGTATATGATCGATGCGACAAAATTTCCCATTTCAATTCATTCAGATTATGTAGCGTCTTTTGTGTCTCGTGCGGTCTAGCATTAGCATATGGTGGTAAATCACACTTTCTCGGTAGATACAAATTGAACATTTTTTCTTTGCTGCTTTGTCCAGTCTATAATGAGTTGTTCATGCAATATATATCGGTTGTAATTGTGTCACTATGTCGAAGTAACTCATAGTGAATTATTCCACTTCAATCCCATCAAATAGTATATACAAATATCATAGTTAATTTTACCTTCATTGGTTGCAAGTCACTTTTAGCAATTGGTTTTGCACCCTCGCCTACTTTTTTCCCCTCAAGTACTTTTTCGTTGAACTCGTTACGCTTATTATTTTAAAAAATATGCGATCTAAAAAATGATCATTGTCATATCGTCTAAGAAGAGAAATGGCCCGGCCGATGTTCTATTGAGCTTATTTCTTTCAGTAAATGAATGTGGTACTCGAGCTTGGAACTTTCTTAAAAATGATGAAATGCAGTTGATCATTGCCATTAATATCACTATTCCGAAATTTGAATGTTTTTCAGCGCAGTTGCAACACTTATGGTCGCTCTTGCCAAATTTGTATAAAAAGACATAGCGAACTTGTAGTTTTTCAATCTCCAATTCGAAATACTATTATTTTTGAACACTATTTCATTGCATGCAAAATATAACAACAGAAAAATGGAACAAAATCGATGTGCGATAAATTTATAAAGTCATCTCAATAATTGACGTCTAACTTGTGAAATTCCCATTTTTTTACTCCGCAAAAGAGTACAATGCAGCAATAAAACAGCGACATCTTTTTCTATTTTGAGCCAAAGCAATCACTTCGCCCCCAGGTTTTACATCTGCTTCGGCAATTATAGTACTATGCGCCATATATACCATTTGGGCGGCCCACCTTCCTGATACACAGTGGATACCACTGTAAAGATTCCCTTGTTATGTTCACCACTCTCCTTTTCAAAGTGTCACAGTTCCATCAAAATGTTCAGCACTTAATTTATAGCAAGTTACTCCGCAAGTGAAGCCAATGTCATCTACCAAACATTCATTACAGTAAAGTAGGTAAATTAGTCCGTATGGGAGTGTATAACAACACACCAATCGTACTGTAATTAATGAAAGATAGATGTTTCCTTAAATCAATTATTTTTATATGACTGATTATCCTAATATTGGTTTGTTATTCTTTCAGTAGCGTCCAACATCATATTTTCAAAGATATCTGTTTTTTTTTATTCTTTAAACGCACAAATGGATGATCACGTCTGTCAAATTTCAGTTTTAAATCAATACTGCAAAAAATTTTCCATGTAAACAGAGGGAACTGAAACCTGTATATTTCACGATTGATTAATATTAACGCTATACTATTGTGCTACAGAGTGACTACCAATATTTAATTGGTGGCACCATGACGTACGAGGATTCTCCGAAGCTCTTTGTCTACATAAAATTTTGTGGGCGAGATGTGATCACAGACGAGTGATCCTCTAAGTTTTACATGTGTATAATAAAACACTTTTGACATTAGAATTCACAATTTGTTTTTAAGAGTTAATTTGGACCAGATGCTATTTTAGCATGTCAAGTGCGTAACCTGGGTCTTATATATTTCACTCTGTAAATTCCATTCCGCACCACCGCATGCACTTTTTATCATAGCACCTAGACATAACAGAATTCATCTACCGCCTATAATCTGTTTCCCAATTGTAAAAATTTAGTTTTCCACACGTTTGTCGTAAGACCCGTATGTTTAGAATACTTTTGCAGCAGCAGACATTATGCAAATATTATCGGCAAAACGCCCTCAATTCGATTAAATTATTTAACAGTTCGCAGATCCCCGGTAATACTACGTTACACACCAAGAAGGAATATTATTTATGTATAATATGAATAATGTAACATAATTAATATAATTATATAAATATAAATACAAATGTATAGAGGAACATGATACAATTTTTTGAAAGAAAAATTGTTTGTTTCATGTCACACATAATATATCAATTGCAAATTTAATTTCACATAATATTTAATCATTTAGATTTTTCCAACACTCTCTATGTGTTACACCTGGACCACCACATAAATATCAAAATAGAAATATTGTACAAATTTTTTGTTTAAGGTTACGTGTACAGGAAAGAAATTTTAATAAAACATACTTGATGTCATTTCAACAAATTAGATTAATTAGATTGGATTAAGCATTCTTTAATTTGTCTCTTATTTATTTATACATGTTCATATAGTTCATATATACGTAGGTATGTATTGTTTATATATATGGTACTATTTCTAAAGAGCAACCGAGTCTAGACAAAGTGTTATAAATATAAACATAAAGATATAACATGAAATTCAAATTAAATTTCATATATATTTATATTATTCATTCACACACGCACACACACACGCATTTAAATACAAATCAATGAATTTGCCAACAACATCTAAAGCCTAGTATTTACACTTCGAGTGAAAAAAAAATGAAAATTTTATTATTTCCATTAGCGAAGCAGATTGGATGGGATTTTGATTGATGAAAATTAGTACACATTTTCATAGTTCAGTTTCTTGACGAAAAGTGCGGTTGTGAAAATGACAATAAAATTGACAGTCATTATTAAAATACTTTACGCAGATGCCATATTTTTCATACTGTAAGTATATTCCAGGTACAATATTAATGTGGTGGTATCAGCGATAGTTCACAAACGAGAGATCGAGGTGTAAACATTTAGTTTCTCATGTAAAATACAATGATAAAGGGATCCACACTTGCAGGGAGCAAAAAGTTAAATTAACTTTAACTTTTTGCAATCTGCCCGCATAAAATATGCATTCGAGCAAACTGCAATTTGATGTGAAAAACTGTAACACAAAAAGGCTCGCTCGTAAAGTATCTGGAGGAAGAAGGGATATTTTCTTGCATTCGGATTTTTACCCGTCGTTTGTAAAAAAAAAGGCTACACAATCTGTAGCTAAAAGTGAAAATAAATGCGGAACACAGTTCAATTTCAACCGCGAAATAGAAGTACTCACAAATTTTAGTGTAACAATTTTTTGTGAACTAATATATATTTCAAGCCATTGAAAAAATGTAGATGCCATTTTCATTTTCACTCGAACTGAAGTACTTACGTCTTTATTGGATAAAATAATTACCATTTTTTTGTTATTCATTAATTATATTGTAAATAAAAAGAATAAATGAAAATTTATTTTTCTTGTTTTTCCAAAGACAAACTTAATTTTAATTTTTTTATTCTTATTGTTTCAGGAAGCAGCAGTATATAATTGATTTTTTATTTTAATAATATACCTTTTTTTGGTTATCAATATGTTTCTATATCATCAAAAATAAAAATGGTAAGTAAATTATATTGTATTTCTAAATGTGAATAGATAAGAGAAATCTCTTTATGTATATTGAAATTTATTAATTTATTAGTAATCGATATCATACTTATTATTTTAATTTGTCATTTGTATAATGTGTATGACTGAAGATAATACCGCACTGAAATATAACAAGTATTGGTATAGAAATAAACATTTTTATATATTCGTTTAAATTTATTACTTACTTACTCCATGGCGTTACAACCCGGGTGCGGTTTTAGCCTTCTCCAACACGCCAACCTGACCTATCCGCAGTTAATGTCTTTCAATCCTGAATTTTAAGGATATTTATATCACAGTTTACTGCATCTAGCCAACTCGCCTTAGGTCTTCTGGTTTACTATTTAACAGTTTTTTCGGCACACGCTCCTCCTCCATGCGTACTACGTGTCCAAGCTATCTCAATCTATTGATTTTGATGGTTTTGACAATATTTGGTTGACCGTACAACTTGGCTAATTCAAAATTGTATCTTCTCCTCCAACCATTTTGTTCTTTGACGGGACCAAATATGCCACGGAGTACCTTTCGTTCGAAAATCCGAAGTAATTGTTCCTCGTTCTGTGTCATGCACCAAGCCTCCGACCCATACGTTAATATTGGACGTATTAAAGTTGTATATAGCTTGCACTTAAGATCTCGTTGTAATGTTTTCGATCGGAATTGTTTTTTTAACCCGTAATAACATCTGTTTCCAGTTGCTACCCTGCGGCGTATTTCTTCTTCAATATCATCTTCTACATTTATCAACGATCCTAAGTATACAAAACTATTTACTATTTCAAAATTGTGTTCTTCCATATTAACCGTTTGATCTCGAATTCGTGATGTATTCGTTGCCACCAAATATTTTGTTTTTTCTGCATTCACTTTGAGACTTTAAATTTATTATTGGTTGATAAATTCTATCCATATTGTTTCTCTACACCGCATTATAATTTCATTTGAAAAACTGTGCAAGGTGATCTGTAATCGCTCTCGCTGGGTTATTGTATAATTTATACATTCATTTTATACAGTCATTTTCTGTTTTAATTAATACATATATAAGATGGAAGACTTCATTAGATTTTCTGTTCTTATTTATGTACGCAAATATTCGATCTAAAGAAATTTATGTATATTGACTTTGTACAATATATAGGTAAAAATAAACCGCTGTGATAATTATATTTAGAAAGAATTTTGGTAATATTATATGGTAAACCAAAGATGATCGGTACGTGAAGAAAAGAAGACGTTAGGCTACGGAATTTATTTGAAAATTTTTTATTAAATGATTATTTATATACAGAAAATCTTATTTATACTATTGTGTCAAGAATATGTTTGCGAAAAACATCTAATCTTAACGCATTATAATTTAACAGATAATTTATAAACACAAATTTCGATGTGCAGCGAAAAATAAAATTTAAATCTCACTCCAAATTTCTAATGGAATTTCAAACTTTGGTACAGATATACAGAAAATATAATTAATTTCCAACTTTTCATAAAAGATATTTTAAAAATCGCTTCACGCGTTCAAAAAATACAGCCGATTTTCCATTTGATGTAACTGTAAATTATTGGAATTAAATTTTTTTAATTTGATAAACCATTAGTAATTTGGCGCAAAATTCAAATGAACCAACCGTGGCGATAATCCGAAAGCTACTTTTGCATAAGTGGTAACTTGATTAAAAGTAGATGGAAAAAAATTTGAATGTTCACCTAAACTAAATTTATACTGAATTGCAAATTATAATGAATCTCCAATCTTTCGCAGATGAGATTTTTTAAATTGTATAACACATTCAAAAAATATGACCTGCAATTATCCATTCGATGTCAGTGAATATTCAAAGAAATTTGCGAGATATCGCTCGTTGACACATTATTGAAAGGAAAAATAAAAATAATATTGTCAACTATTCTTTTTATAAAATATAGTATTAGGAAATTAAAAGTATTTAATAACTGGAACCTTCATTTCTTATTAGCAAAATAAATCTGATTAACATCTTGGAAGTTCTGGAATCGTTAGTATGGACCAAAGGACCCTTTTGTAATTTGGTCATTTTTTATTTTAATTAAATTTCGTAAGTATGTTTAAAATGGTATTATATGAACAATTCCTATGTACAATAAATTCTGGTAATTCGATTGGCTGGATAGTTTTTCGGAACATCTTATTGAAATTGGAATAATTTGATCATTTCTAAATTGATTTTAATTAAATTTAGTATGTATTTATTTAAGTTAAAATTATATAAACAATATATAGACAATACCGCTACATATCCTGTATTTGTATCCATATAAATAATTAATTAAACTTTATGCGTTTTCAAGGAAATCTAAATCTGGGGTCGAGCTGATATCTTGACCTTTTGTATTTACTCATTTTATTAACATGCTCACAGATTGATGTAGCATTTTGAAAATGTATACATTTAATGAATACAATTCGTAAAAATCAGAAATTTGAGGCAGACAAAGATATTTGAAATTCGGTTTTTCATCATAACTATGTTTGCGATGGAAATTGTTGTTCGAATTAGGATGTGAATATTTACAATAAATCTGGAACTGTAGTTAAAAATAGTTTTACGTTGCACTATCCCAAATATACATATGAATGTTCATTGAAATATATAATATATACAAAGTCTTTCTGATATTTATGCAACACTATTTTGAATTTTATTCTATATAATTTTATAAGTTTCTACCAAAACCAATTTCTTGTAAGTTAAAAAAAGGAAGACCATAAATTCGGAAATTTTTAAAATTATCATCTTAAAAACTAAAATACAAACAGCTTTTGCCAACTAATTACATACGGGAGCGACTGTTGCTGAATATTCCAGATTACGCAGAAAAAGATTGATTACATAAGAAAATGTTGTAGTCGTCCACAGTCTACACTACACATTTTCTTCATACTATATATTTGCCCATAAACGTTATATATATGGAGATATTTATATATATTGTGCAGTATATTATATGTAATAACATAATATAATTAATGTATAATGTAAAATTAATTAATGACATCAATTTATTCTCAGAGAAAATGTATAAATCAATATAAAACAACATATAAATTATACACATTATAGACAAAGACTCTATTATCTCATAAATTAGTTTATTAAATTAATCAATACCTAATTTATTATAAATTCTACTATATTAGTACATAGCTATAATCAAAACTAATAATGTTATCATGTAGACAAATATTTACATATACTATGAAGAAAATGTATAATACAACCCAATGGGAGCAAGAAAATGATACCGATATAAAAGTGATGCAAAGCAGTAAAAAATATTTTCTGTTAAATTCTCTTAACCGCTTATTTTTGCATCTCACATGCAAAGATGCAAATCTACACATTATGCTGATAATTGAGAGTATACTTTATCGATGTCCCGTGAAAGGATTAATGTGGAAATGTTTTTATATCCTTTAATAACCAGAATCTATCGACATGTGACAACATTTAAATTATATTGACATTCATGCATATGTGCTGATACCTGGAACTTAACATACAGCGATACTCTAGTTATTGAAATCATCTGTTTATTGTCATTGTAAAAATCAGACAATTCATAGGGTAGCAATTGGAAAAAAAATATGGGTTATACAATAAATATGTTATATATATATTCCTATTATAAATTCAATTTAATGCGAGGGCAACGAAGGAAAGTAAGCGCTGTAACAAAGAAAATACTGTTTTTTTTTTTTAAATTTTATTATTTCCATAGCAACATAGTCTTTTTCCAACTGGATATACTTCATCAAACGAGACTTTCGAGACTTTTGTTTACATCTGCAAAATACGATTTTTCAAGACCTTGGACATATGTTTCAGTTTCAGCAATAACTTCATCATTGGACGATTTGGAAACAACAAATAGTCACTGTGAGAGCTACTTCTGAACTGTATGGTGGATGTGGAGCAATTTCAAATGGTAATCCTTTCAATTTTTGTCCAGTTAAAGCTACATTAATTACATATTTACTATTGATTGTTTTTCCTTGATGAAGATAATCGATGAATATTATACCATGTGCATCCCAAAAAAAAAAACAGTAGCCATAACTTTTACGGCTGACTTAACTTCTTCACGGCTAATTTTAAATTGTTTTACCCATGATTTTAAGGTGTTGGCTGATGGTGCATTATCACCATGAACAGAATTCAACTCCTCTTTGATTAATTTGGGTGTATAACCTTTTATGTGGAAGTGTATAATCACTGCACGAAATTCTTTATGCTCCATTCTTAAAAATACACAAAAGTTGTTTACTACAATCACCTATAAGAAATTACTGAAGAATCGTTTCAGAAATATTGACAGAAGTCTTATAAAGGATGATTCTAGTGAATAAAAATTTACATCTGCCACTATTGAAACATGTTTAAATTTTTTATGAAAAGTTCTTCTACGATCTAATAAAATGCTTATCCGCACACTTTCATCCCAAATTTTTTTGCATATTAAAATATAAACATATGACTTATTTTTCTCACTTTTAAATTAGCTCTTTCACAGGAAATCGTTCCAGTACTCAATTATCAGCCAGTAAAAGTGTAAATTGTTCTCGTTTATAATTTCTTTCCATCGAATTAATTTTTTCTACTACAAATTTAGTTTTATCAGTATGTTTTTATTATATAATTATATATTATTATTAATATTGAAATTCGGATAAATTTTCTAAGCTTATAATCAACAAATTTGTTTTTAAGTTAAGGGTCTATTTCCAGTAAATGTATATACAGGATCATTTTGTAGATTTCTTTGTATTCTTCTATATATATATATATATATATTCTATTATTATTACCGCAATTGTAGTATAATTAACCTACTGAAAAAACAAAACAAAACAAAACAAAACCATACAAGCAAATTATTTTAATGTTTAAGTCGACATTTGTTTTGTGGTTTACCTTTTATAAATTTCCACTTGAAAGGTATATATATATAAAATAAAAGTAATATCAACATCATTATTTCATAAAGATTTTAGATTTTCATTATAATATATTTTACATAAAAAATTCAAAAATACAATGCCATCAGAAAAGACTATTTAAAAAAGGATAATTACATTATATGTATCCCTTTGTTTTCGTCGCACACCATATCTATATTAAATTTATTTGCTTTTCAATAATCAGCATATACCGCTATATATTTATTTATACAATAAAGGTGTTCGTCGTGGTATAAAAGTTGAAATATTTAATTCTATATTATAGTCTCACTGCATATTTCACTCACTATTACTACACAATACACTAATCTATTCCATAAATTTACAAAAACCCAATGTCACATTCAGTCAGTAACTTTCCAAATAAGATTATTTTAGCCAAAAAGGTAAAAAAAATAATATATAAATTTAAATGAAAAGGAACATCTCGCATCTATTGAATTTACGAATTTACCATTAATTAATTATTATCTAAAAGAGGAATATAAAAGGATAATATATAGATAATAATATTAGATTATAAATACCTGGATATTTCTTTTGTTTAAATAATATTAGGGCGAGGGTGATATAGACGAATAATATTTTATTATTCAAATTTTAAATTAATGCATTTTTATTATAAAACTTATTTTTTCACATTCAACCCTATAAAATTACAAGGCATCACGTATTTATTTTCAAATTAATATAAGGTCCTTGTTTAATAATATATTTTTGGTTAAATAACCTTTTGTTTTGTGTAAGTGTTATTTATTTTCGGATGTACGAACGAAAATATGTCTTTGAAAATTAATGGGAAATATTCGATTATTAAAAGTTATATCACTTCATTAAATTAACATTCTGTTTTTAAATGGAAAAGCTTCCGATTCTACTCCCTCTGTCCCATAATAAATCGGAATATAAATGTAAACTGCATAGAACAAGCAGCGCCAACTCTTAGTTTTTTTGTGATTATATGTCCTGACAACAAACTATCAAAATTTCATACAGTTACATTCAGTAGAAACGAAAATAAAGTATAAAAAGTTGCAGCTGTTTTTATGCATCTGTCGAAAACTGAATATAAAAACAATGAACCAACATTAAATTTTGTTTTAAAATTGGTAAAAATTGTTTGATTTGCTTAAAATCGTGTATGGTGATAATTGTGTCTTAAAGCACAATATTTTAAATAGCATAAATGAATCACAGAAGGTAGAGAAGCTATAAGTGATGATCCACGTCGAGGTCGTTTATCTGAAACAATTTACTGAAGAAAACATTGAACAAGTATGTGATTTCGTGAAAATTTCTAAGCATCTTCTGCAATAGTCATGGAAATTGTGCTTGGAATACTGACAACAATAATTCATCGAATTTTAATTGGTCGACGATAGGTGAATTAAAGTTTGTTGCACATCAATTAAATGATGATCAAAACATGGAACGAAATAAACTTTTTTGCTTAATCATTCACCACATATTCACTTAATTTAACACCCTGCGACTAATTTTTATTACATCAAAGTATCATCAAAGTATCGACAAAAAAACTGAAAAAGCTGCGTTTTGACATCTTCATCATTACTGAAATTCTTACGATTCAAGAAGTTTTCCAAACTTCGAAATAAATGGTAATCTGATGGTGCAGGCTTCAATAAATTTTGATGAGTGTCCAATCGATTTTGTAGAATTACATTGTATAGTTTGGTTAGTTGTTGCATGCTACTTTTGTGTTTGTATCGATCTGTATTTGGTGGGGTCAGAAAGGTTTGATATATTATGAACTGGTAAATCTACCGGCAACAAATAATTAATTTGAACAATGCTTTGAGCGAAAATCTACCAGAATGAGCTACAAGACACGGTAAGGTAATTTTGTTCCATGACAACGCCCCATCACACAGCGCAAAGCCGCGGTTACGGATACATTCCAATCATTTGGCTGGGAATTGTAACCTCACCCGTCACATTCACCAGACTTGTTAACTTACGATTACCATTTGATTTCATAGATGGGACACGCATTTAAAGAGCAACATTTCAAAACATCTGAAAAACTGGAAAATTTGGTCTCTGAATGGTTTTCATTAAAATAGAAACCGTTGTTTTTGGCGTCACGAAATTCGCATAATGCCATAGAGATGATAAAAATGTGTAGACAGCAATAGCAATTATTTTGAATCATCCTTTTTATATAAACGTTTTATTTTCATTTTAAAACTTGCAGTTTTATATGCATACAATTGGGATATAAATAAAAAAACACAAATCTCTATCTACCCGATAGCAGCTAATAAAGTGAAGTTAATTTTATGAGAATAAAGAAATCAAATTTTTATTGGTTGAATAACTTATATTATAATATTATTATATTTATTTATTTATTTATTTATTTATTTATTTGTTTATTTATTAATTTATTTATTTATATAGAACACCAATCACCAATACCAATACCAAAAAAAAAATTATTAAATATAAGAATTGAATGTTGTTTTTATTTTTTAAGTAAATCTCTTTTCTTACACACACACAAACAGACTCAAAGAAAACGATATCAGTAACAGTAACTCGTCCTTTTTAATAAAAATTTATTATATTTTATGCTATCATCATTTTATTTTATAGGCGCGCATATATCGCTAAAAAAGCAAGTAATATTATATTTAATGAGGTTGAAAGAATTGTGAATAAATAAAATAATAAAATAAATGGTAATTTTAATTCATAAAAATTTAATATTATTATATGACAACATTAATGATAACTGAATGAAATATATATACTAAATTTTGTTATATATGCACCCGCACATTATTTCGTTTGTATAAATATTTTAATTATAAATATCGCATAAAAAGATAAAAGTATCTGTAAGAAATATAGTCAAGAGGCGCCTTATTAACAAAAAATATTATATGCTAACTTTACAGACTTTTATCGCTGCATCTGACAAGTTATTCCAAAACAGTCCGTGTTTAAAGAAAACAAAACTGCTAACGTAAACTAATAGTCGTGAGGAAACAGACGATTAATATTTTTTATCCGATTGCTAAAAATTATCAAAAAATAACTAAAAATAACTACTGCAATTTTTTTCTAATATATTTTTTTTATAATAATATATATATATTCTTTGAGAAAAATTAATATGCTTATAGCTATTAGCAATTATTAGGCCATTTACAAATTCGGTCAATTCGGTTATATTCTCGTAGCTCATGGTCCATGAAATTTGTCACAAAATTGAGTAATTTAAGCGCAAGCACTTTGTGGATATACATTAAACGCCTGCCATCGAATGGAATAACAATTAAAGATGTTCGATCCAAAGTATCTGGTTTTTTTGCAATTGTGGATAAAGACAATAACAGCTAAAACATATAACAAATTAAAATGGTAGTAAATTGAAATCCATTGATTCCTTCACCAACATTATGCCGTGCTCAGAAATAAAATAATGTTTATCATCCAATGAAATAATTTTACAAATTTTTGAAATATATATTGGTGCTCTATTGTTACGATATTTTAACTATACAATTTAACATAATTGAAATTGGGAAATTAAGCTGTTATTAATAAATTCTAAATTATTGAAGCTACCATCCCACTATTTCGTGGTGGTCCTATGGCACCTGTACAAACCCAATGAGATTTCTCTATAACCATTTATCCGATATTTTTTTGATATTGGGAGCTTAATTATTTAGTAATAAGTTCTTAGGTATTGTAGAAGTATGAGAAAGTACCGTCACTCCTTCTTAGGATTTCCATGTTATATAAATATTTCCAAAGGGATTCATCTAGAATTATTTATCCAGTTTTTTTGAATTGGAAAATTATGCTTTTATTAATAAGTTTATAATTTGGAATTTGGTGGAAGTGGGAGACAAGACGCTCATTCAATTCGATATGATATGTAAATTATACTTAATTATAGCAGTTATTTTAGAGATCAAATAAAGTCATATAAAATTTCTGAAAATGTTGTAAATATCAAAATATCATATAACGCAAAACCCACATTATTACATCATACCGCATTTATTTATACAGCGCACATTAGTCTAAATTCTATCACATATCAAACACATATCATTTTCTTTACTAATATATGCATATATTTATTTGGGTTTTTAGCCACCACACCACGTATAATGGTAGAATAGTTTACACTCATATATGCAATTTACATGTCTACAACTGTTATAACACAGATACTCGTCGTACACACATGCCTATATATTGGAACTGTTTAATATCACAAAAATATTCATCTATAATTTATAATGGTTCCTATTTTATTTCTAATTCTAATAATATATTTATAAATGAATCATAAAAATGCCAAATATAATCGTATTTATTTACTCCTCATCATAAATAACTTGCAATCAAAATTAACAGCCTTGTACAAAATGAATTGGAACCCTAAAAAATTTAATATTATTGACAAGAAAAACATTTGTACCATTTATAATAAAATCATTAGGCTCAGCATTCATCCTGCCTTCGCATATACTACGACTATGTACCAATATCTTATGTGGTCATGCAGGCCCAAACCATTACAAAACCACCTCCAAATTTGACTGTTAGCAGCAGGTGTCCCAAATACTTTCAAAATAAACATAAAAATAGGGTATTTCACAATTGCAGTCCTATGTAAAAGTAGTAGTTTAGCAGCTAACAGAAGTTATCAATTTTTGAAGATATATGGTATATTAGGTGGATATTAACTTATCTGAATATTGATTTCATCAGAATACAGTACTGTAATGGTTTTTTTTTTTTGTTTGCCTTGCATCCTCTTAAACCAGCTTCTAGGAGACGCCGTCTAACCGTCACAGCTAATACTGTAATGATATCGAGTCTATATCAACTTCAGCGTTTGCAGAGGTCTTCCTGTTTCTCCATGAACTATGGACGATCTGAGCATTGTTTTACGCTTTCGATTAGTTCAAACCCTATTCAGTAATGACTTAGTCTCCTTAAAATATAGAATAGTGCGTTTTGCACTGCACAACACTAGAACACTTAATTTGTTTCGATATTTTAATTTAACTGAAGCCTTACTCATGCGGGATACCATAATCTTTAATTGTACTTTTTTTGTGATGATTTTATTTTTATATAACTATAAATGTTTGTCAAAACAAAAAAAAATGGACTTATTGAAGGGTTTGGAAATGAAATGACCTTAATTTATAAAATATATCGTTTTTAAATTTTCCCATCATACAGTAATTTAGCATATATAGTGTGCCTATTCATTTTGAACACTACTGTATTTTGTATAGTATATTTCCTATATTTAGTCCTAATATATGTGTATAGTAAGATATAATTATATTATAATCAGAAATATTATTATTAATAATCCCGAAATAATAAAAAGATAATTATTTATTATTAAGTACAATAATATGTGGTATATGCGAAGAAGGATGAAATAAGGATAATAATAAATATTGTTTTAATTATATTATAATAAAAAAACCATTAAAAAATATATAAATATTTATAGCCAGCAAGGCTGTGTAATTTGTCCAGTAAAAAAATATATTTACGATGATCGGGTGTAATGTATCTAATGTAATTAATTAAAAAAAAAATAATACGTTGGTATGTGTATAATAAAATTTTTGTTGTTATACTAAAATAAAAAAGGATATATAAGAGGAGAAGTAAGGGAAAGGCTAAACTTGTACGAAAATGTTTGTAATTGCTCAGTGCGAATTTTCTTATGTACAATATTCAATTTCAATTTTTATCATTTATAATTAAATATCATTTTTACGTACATATATAGCACAATGTCAGAGCACACGATTAAAATTTCAACGCTAGAGTGGCAGAACCACTAAAAGTAACATTTTTATATATTTTTAAATGTACAATATGTGCGTCTATCTATCGTACCGTAAACGATTCCGTGGTTACCAAGATTTTACCATAGATTCCTTTTATCAATATTTTGCTTAGTTATCCAAATAGGTAAAAATGCATCGGTAACTCACAAAAGACACGTGCATTTACAGATTTTCTTTGAGCACCGTAGTTATAATGGTGCCTAAGAAACATGACAAAAGATCATCGAACAAAATGTACGCAGTTTATAAATAAACTTATTTCGTTGTATCAAAAAAAAGTGATATGCTTTTAATAAAAAAATATGTAATGAATTAGTTATCAACCCAATAATAATATATTATGGAATAAATTGAATGGGTTTTTTTGGCAACAATACCAGCAATAATTTTCAATCTTCTTGATATCTTATCGCGGGGAATGTGAAAATGAAATTATTCTCAGAAAATTTATTTATTTTAATTGTATTTTCAAGAAAAATAAATTTAATAGTTGCTAAATTGGATTGCAGAAATGTCTCCTAGCTTCGTGCCCGGAAAGGAATTAAAAGCGGCATCTAGTTGAGTTAATATTTCAAAGATTCAGAAAATTTCTAGATTATTTGAAAGATATAATTATTGGATTTAGGCATGCGACAACTAATTTGAAAGAGAATGTCAAATTGAGAATTGAATAGCACTATCTTTTTGGAAGAATCTATAGAACATTTCAAGTACATTACAATTACAAGGATAATTATAATTTGTAGTACTACGTTGATCTTCATATATATTAAAGGAAATAAAATAGGGAATTGAATGGTGTTGCTGTTTTCAAAGATAAAATATATTTGCATTTACAATATTACTCGTTCTAATCATGCATGACAATTAAGCAGGAAATTTAGTAGCACCACGGCATAACCTATAATATATAATCTGATTCTAAACTCTGATGCGTCATTCATATTGACAAGAATATCCGGTTCGCCAATAAAATCAAAAGAAAAGCTCTGGAGTATCTATTTTGAAGAAACCACCTCGTAAAATTTAATTTTAAACTAATATACTTTATTTTAGAGGAGATCAACAAGTTCGGCCAGTCGCTTCGTGACATTTTTAATTACGGGCCATATTTTTGCAAGGTTTGGACTATATGGTGGATGTGACATCACTTCCCAACCAAGCTCCAATAATTTTTTACAAGTGACAACGCCTTTTTGATTTGCTTATTTTGGTTGCTTTTCTTGAATTACACCGTTCAATTTGGTTAGTTGTTGCATGTACACATCTGAATTGATCGTTAGGTTGCATGGCAAAAGTACAAAATATACAATACCTTTGTAATCCCATCAAACTAACAACACAATCTTCTTTTGATGCTTTGGAAATTGCTTGCGTTTGGTTCATCTTTTTTGCTCCATATGTTCTTTTACGATTGACATTGTTGTATAGGATCCATTTTTCATCACCAGTTAGCAATCGTATCAAAATGGATCATTTTCGTTATACGTTTCATAACCATATCGCTGATGGAAATGCGATGTGTTAAGTTTACACATAAGTTCAAAAGGAATCCATAAACACTAAAGACTAAACAAAAAATACAAATGACAATTGACAACTATCAAAAAAAGATATGGTTTGGAATTTCGAATACGTTAAAAGAAGTTAAAATCCATCAAAAACCATCTAGATATGTGAAAACCACATTGACTATGTTGCTAACCAAATATAAAATATTCTATATACGTATGAAACCGGGACAAATCAAATAAGAAACAAGATTTTAAATTTACCAAGTCAAAATAAAAATGTTATCCTTTCGCTGTCATAAATGTTCATGAATGTTTGTTATTTATAAGTAATTTTAAGATTTCACCAACATAAAATTGTAAATGAGTATTTGTGTATAAAAATATTAAAGAAAAAATTGTTGTCAGCAAATATTGTATTACAAAATTTCTTGTCTTACTATACTCACTATATTTATAAGAGATATTTATGCTCTTATGTTCATCCTCGTCCTTTATGATTTTATAATCCATACGAAATGAAATAAATAAATTTATTGGTTATAAAAATATTGAAATAAAATAATATTCCTATAATAACATATACTTTTTATTTTATATTATACCTATGCGAATACGAAATCAATTTTAGTTTTCTATATTTTTTATGTATGGATTGCATTTACAGGATATTTTTGTTGCATATTGACTTCAAATGAAAATGGTATTAGCAATATATAATAATATGGCAATACTATAATATAATAATATAAATATATAATACCATGAAATTTTATTTTGGATCACTGCTATATAACCTCTAATACCTTTTTGCCTTTGTCATACAATCCCAATTTTCTATTTGTTACACGTGTAAAATTGTCATTGAACCATTAGAACCATTGGTAAAATACATAAATATTCGATATAACTATTTAATGTTATATAAACTAGTATAGTTTTGCGACACATAATATAAATTTACTTATAATTGAATGATCTCCTAATGTGTCGTCACATAATTTTTCATTAACTTCACATAGTAAAACGTATAACAAAAATTCTTGGTAGTTTAACTTAGTTTTTAGGATAGATATTTAGTTGACTGTTTTAATTCAGATATTTTGATGTTCTTTACGTCATTTAAAATCTATGACATTTCTAATTTAAAATGTTTTCATTACTTCATTTGAGATTGGTCAACATAATCTCAATGTTTTAGTACGAATATCATAATAATGGAACAAAATAAACATCATTTTCGAAGCTGAATTACTGGATATTATTTCGATATGAATCAATCAGCTGCTGCAGCTCATACAGAAAAATTTGTGATATTTATGGTGGGTCTGCTCCATCAATCAAAACATGTGGTTTAGAAGATTTAAAAGTGGTTATTTTAATGTTGAAGACAAAGAACGAAAGCACGGGTTAAGCAAGATAGTTCGAGGATGATGAATTGCAAGCAATATTTGATGAAAATTCCACTCACACATATTAAAAGTAATTGCAGAAGCATTAAATGTTACTCAAACAGATGTAAGTAAAGGTTTCCATTCCATGGGAAGGATTCAAAAAGAAGGAAAATGGGTGCCGAATGAACTGACTGAAACCAGAAACATAGAAAATCATTGAATGGTTTGCAATTCATTGGTTACAATCCACCGAAGTTGGCATTTTTTGCATGAAAAGTAGATGTACTACAAGATAACTCAAAAAACCCTAATAGGTTGATACAGACCGGCAATCAACATGAACTCCAAAACGAAACAGTAAAAGAATACGTTGGAATAACTTAAATGGAAAATTCTGCCGCATGCTACCTATACACCAGACTGTTCAGCAACGGATTATCATTTGTTTCTATCAATGCAAAGCGCTCTTCAAGACCATTTGATGAAATCAAAAAATGGATCGATTGTTTCAAAACCGATATGGTTTTTCTACCAAGGAATTCATAAATTACCAGAATTTTTTTTTACCATTTTTCATAAATTAAAGGGCTTCCTTTTTGCAAAAATTTCTTCAAAACTAAGTTAAACACACAATATAACCATTATCTTATCAAAGCATATTTTTTTTTAATATTATTCTGGTAATTAAAAATGTTATATTACATTTGTCCAAACACATTCATTTCTAAATGCGCTTATATTTTATTTATGTATGCGATAAACTATAAAAATAATGAAACTTTCTTCGCGTCTCTCTCTCTGCAATAATAATAATAATAATAATAATAATAATATAACGTTTATTTATATTTTTATTTCAATAATATGGGTATGGCAAAATATTTCAATTTATCTAATGTACCGTTTGCCTATATAATATAATATATGTATTGAACCAATTAATCAATATGTGATGAAAGAAAAAAGACATTAAAAATGTTATCGTTATCATTTATATATTTATTACACAAACAGGCGTTGAGAGTGGTGCTAAATGTTGGGGCCTCCATACAAGCTTGCGACTGCGTTGTATCCAACTGTTGCGATTTTCATTTGTTAGTATGAGAGTTTTCCAAATTCATTGATTTTCTTTTAGTAAATGCATTTTTTCAGATGATTTCAATTATCTTGTCAATATATAATAAAAGAATAGAACCGTAGTTATGTTTCGGTAGGTTTGGTGAACTTCACTTCACTTAAATCGCAGCCGGGGTTCAAGGTGTGAAAACCTTTTGTTTTTTTTAATATCAGAACAATTGTAGCCCACCGAGCGGACTATATAAATTATTGTCAAGTATTACGCTTCCATACCATCTTCCCAAACATTGGACCTCTATTAAATTGGTTTCAAAAGCATCTTACAAAGATTACAATCAAGTTAACAAAATTGCTCCCAATTTGAATGTTAGAAAATTGTCCCCCAAAAAGGATGTACTGAAACTATTTTTATTATCATGCATAGATTATATTTAGAATTATGTACATTTTGTACATAAGTACGTCGGCAACCCACAAGTTCTTCTGCAACACACAAGTACTCGGGCCACACACAGATAATTTCGAAAATTTATAATAAATAATATCGATTAAATTTTTGTGCTCAATCATGTTAAGATAGTGTAACACGGTGTTACGTATGCAATGCGTCGAATTAAGATTGATGGATTGTTTTGTACAATTTCTAGAACTACAGTAATGTTTCCAACTGATTTTCTCGAAAGTTGTGACCCAAACTTGTGCTTAGCTGCCACAAAATCTCTTTCTACAAAATCGATAAATTGTACGCTTTGATTATTTCTATCCAAATTTTAACTAGCCGTTACAATAATTGATGAAAACACTTTGCTTTATTCGAGTATTTTTCCATAATAAATTTTTCACGTTTATTTACTTCACAAATACCAAATATGAAGTGTAAAAATTCATGTTTACCAAAATTGCGACTAATGAAAGTATAATTTTATAAATTTACAAACTATGTCATTGATTCTTGATTTACTCGAATTTTACTTCGCCCAACTTATTTAAGAATTTAATTGCGATGTATAGCGCCGAAAAAATTACAGAAACTTTTTATTATTTTACAAAATGGTCTTTTTCTGAATTAAATATTGCTGATGTTGTGTTACAAGAATCTTCTACACACATTTAAAGAATTTGTTTCTTCTTATTTATTTTTGTTTCTCTGTTAAATAATCGATTGTGTAAGCAACAAATATGACGCAACAATTTTGTACATAACAATATATTACAAAATAAAAGTTTGCTTAATCTGTGAAAAATTATAAATTTTATGAACATTTGAAAAATATCTTATAAACTTGAATGAAAAATACGATTTTTTTTATTCAAATCAAATCTCCATCAACTAAAATACGCATCGACGCTGCACGTTCAACAAGTGAATCAAATGGCTTTTTTATTTGTGTGATTGGAATGCTGTTGGAAACGGTGGTCGTCGCCTTTTGAATGCCTTTAAATGATGCAAAACGGTTTCCTTTCATATCCAAACGAAATGAATTTTAGGGAATAGAAATTAGTCGCAGAGAAGTTAAACTAAGTGAATATATGCGGTGAATGATTCAGCAAAAAATGTTGATTATTATAATTCAATTCGGTGTAATTTTTGATCATCACATGTGGAACACACTTTAAATTCACCTATCGTCCAGTTAAAATTCTATGAATTTTTGTTTTCGGTATTATAAGCTCCATTTCCATATGAATCTCGGTCAAGATTTCTTAGAGATTTTCACGAAATCACGCACTTTTTCAATTTTTTTTTCAATACATTGTCGACATTGACGTTAATCAACATTTATGATCTCATTTCACATTTATTTTTCTTCGCCTTCTGTGAACCATTAATGCCATTTAAAAACTTGCACTTTTAACACACTATTATCACCATCACCGAGATGTTAAACAAATCAAACGTTTGCGATTAGCATTTTTACCAATTTTAAAACAAAATTTAATGTTGGTCCTTTGTTTTTATATTCAATTTTCGACCGACGCACAAAAACAGCTTTAACTTTAGTTGTTGTATTTTCGTTTCTACTGAATGTAATGTTATGAAATTTTGGTCGTTTGGCGAGTAACGTTCACAGAACATAATGACAAAGAATCCGGTTTATTATTGGACAGAGAGTGTAAAAACCCCACATAGGAAAAAATTCTGCAAAATTATAGCTTTATACTAATTTTTTTTGGGGTTTTCATATAAGCAAAAATAGGATAACTCTAGTGATGCAATAAAAAAAATGATATTGAGTATCAAAAAACCACACATTCTTTTCCAGCATTGTTTATAATATTTAAGTATTTGTGTGTGCGGTATAGTATAATTGTAAATACATACCAAAATATTCAAAAATCGATTATTTTTAACTTACAATTTCAACACTTTATTTATACCATTATTATTAACTGCGTGGTGTTCCAGTTCTTCACCATACTATAGGACTTTGTATAGTAAACAAATTAAACACATAAACAAGCAAAAAATTAAGAAAATGAAATGAACAATAAACTCTAAATCTAAAGAAATGTATATGGATGCTGGATGGCGTGCGGTGTAAATAAGAGTATTTAATAATATATATTTATTTTGTAGATTTTATACAATACTTTTTGTGAATTTATATATTTTATTTTTGGCTATTAGCCCATTGGTTTTTTTTTTTATTTTTTTTATTTAAATTGCCAAATTAACTTTCAATATATTTTTATATGTATTATTGAAAAACGAAAAAGAAAAAAAATATATGTTAAATGGTAAAATTTACTATTTTTAGTTTATAAACAATGCGTCACATTACCATTATATATATTAGAAAATCAATCAATGAGTGTGATCCACGCGTGTATATTTTCTATTTATCTCTTTACATCTATATATTTTTATGTTAATTATATATATTTATAGAGTTAAATATGGCTGTTTAAGTTTCATAGTTTATATATGGATTAAACCGATTAACCATGTAGTGTAACGACAAATTATTAATATACATACGAAACTATTATAAATAGTCCAATATGTTTAATAAGTTTATTTGCTGTACTCTGTTATATGAAAAGAAACCATTTGATTTAAATTCAATGCTATGATAATTACATATGTAAATACGATTTTATTTATCCAAATCAATGAATTAAAATGAAATTGTTTAAATATTTAAAAAAAAAAGAATATAATTCACTATAAAAATTACACATCTGTGAAAATAAATCGTTTTTTGATCTGTTACTACAATTTAACGCCTACAATATATTTTTAATTCCTTGTTTTTATACATGTTTTACCATAATTTTTTTTACAAATAGGTTAAACTAATTGTGACTAATTTTACGATACCATATTATATATTGTATATTCTTAAAGGTCCATGTAAAATTAACAGACTTCTGAAAAAAAAATGTGAAGACTCCACATACTAAATTTTTCGTAAAAACCAACTTATTAATAAAATTTGAATTTTTTGAATTTAGCGCTATATAATTAATAGTTTTCCAATACTTTTACGAATTTTAAAAATAAAGTAAATTCATTCACAGAAGAGATCATTAAAATCACGTCACAAGTTCAAAAACTTTGACCGAAATTCCAATTATTGTCACTGAAAATTTAAAATATAGGGTGATACTATATTTATAAATTCATATTACAAGTTTCATAAAGTGACGTCCATTTCGCGTCCATTTCATAAACCCTAAAGCTTTAAAATATCGATAGCCGAAACATTGACACACAATAACTTCGACATACAATATAACAACGACAAAATACGACACGTAATAGCTTCTATATATGTATATTAAGATATATTTATAATAACTTCAACATGCAAATGTGTCCAGATACCATATAAACGATTTGGTTCAAAATGCACTTTAAATTCGGCACCATAAACTATTATGGTGAATGATTTTGTGTTGGTTTTATTACACAATAAGTGTCGATCTTATGGTATTCGATCTTATAATATAGGTGTATTTGAATAAGGAAAAAACATAGCACTGAAGTTTATTAAAATAAAAAAACATACTTAAACGCATCCAATACGCTCGCCACTTTAACTATATATTTAGCTTAGTCACAAATGTTTCAGGTTTCAGTCATTTACCAGCTGTTGTTCATTGTATATCAAATAGTTAACAGATGCGGATATTTCAAAGTAAAAATTTAAGAGTGTCAATGTTAATATGTTTTAAATTGTCTTATTTGTGGCTGACCATATCGATTGTCGAAAGTTGAAGATGTCGGAAAATGACTCGATGACGCTATGTTTCCACTTATACACCAACATTGGTTCTAGGTTTTATGAGGTACTTTGCGTTATTTTATACATTGTTAAGAATATTTTCAATGCTGAGATTTTCATGAAAATCACCAAAATTTACTGTATTTTAGGAACTGGGCATTAATTCTTTACCAGAAAAACGATGAAATGTCATAGAAAACTACGTTTGATATCTTGAATTTGCAAAATTTCTTTAAATAAAGCATTAATTATCATGAAAATATTGCGGAAATTGAGTTGAGTACTTATATATAATACTTGAAATTAAGCACTTTTGAAACTATTCATATAAAAATTGTACACAGTGTGTCAAAGAATATTTACAACCGGCGGAGCTGTTGTGCATATAAAATTAAATAGAAACAGTTTATTATATTATATTTATTTTGTTTTTAATTCAAAATAAGCCACGGCTTCAATATCCACTTGATTCAATATAATGATTCCAATTCTTGTTCCAGTTTACTTTGCAGAATAGCCTCCAAAGTCCAAAGCATGCGTAACAGTTGTTTGTATATTTTTTTTTTTTATTTGTTTCAGCATCTTTACAATCTGTCTTACATATTAGTTTCTTACTGTATACTGTAAGAACCAAGGATATTAAGTAATTTTATTTGACATTTAAATTATTTATATTGATTTACTATTTGAAATGTTAGTAATGGATCCCGTGATCCAATTACCCTTAATTAACCATAAACATTAATAATCATTTTTTTATTAGGATGGGTGTTGTTTATTTAAATCTTGTTATTAATTCTGATGGTATATGCCTTTTTAATCTTCGTGCATGTTCGTTGGCATTTAAAAATTTCATTACAAGTTGATTTGGATGTTCATGAAGTCTTTTATAATAAGCTGTACTTTTAGATGTAATTAAATCTTTAACCGAACAAATGTTGAGGTCCTTTCTTAAAAGATCGTTACGCACATACCATGGTGCATTAACTATACTACGGAGCACCTTTGATTGAAATCTTTCTATTATATCTATATTTGATGTACATGTGGCTCCCCATAGTTCTATACCATAAGTCCATACTGGTCTTATGATTGCCTTATATACAATTATTTTGCACTCTAGTGATAACTGGGACGATCTTCCCAGTAACCAATACAGTTTGTTGAATTTGAGTCTTAGTTGCTTGTTTTTGTTTATAATATCATGTATATAAAAACCTTTTTAACGATAAATTTAAGTTTTTGGAATTAAAAGGTGAGTCGCAAGTGGATGACGTTATTTTTTTATTCATTTTTTAAAGTGACTGCAACGAATGTAACACAAACTTTTGTTTTGTGGCGAAAATGGTCAAATTGCTTGGTTCGAATCAATGTTTCTTTGCCAACTGATGTTTAAATACTATTTCATTTTAATCTCAGTGACCCACAACAATTGTTTGCCAGAAAATCATGCATTTGTTCACAATATTTTCTGGTTTCCTTAATGAACTTCGTGTCACACGGGGTATCATATTATAGCTTATAGCTGCGTGTTACAGGAAAACACTTGATCTATATAAGCTTAAACAAATCTTACCGTCAAATGTTTTCATAAATTGGGAAGTTTTCGCTACAATTACCACAAGTAGGTATGCGTTAAGTTAACATATGTTTGAGTTAGTTTATGCCCAAAAAAGTTTTGTCTGTTATATTTATGGCAGACGGCAGAAGTATAACCACTTTTAAGCACACATCTGGCGCAAGTCTTAAAAATTAATTGACACACTAATGAACACATATATTATTGTTAATTCTAACAAATTGTATTATATTAGTCACTATTTTGGATAATTTTCTTCTTTTTTTTCACATGCGGTCATAACATATTGTTTATTTGTTTACTTAACATAAACTTTATTTTTTTTTATTGAAATCAATGTGGTGTTACTGGAAAAAATATTAAAATTATTTTCCCGTATTTGTACACAGGGTGATTATTATTACCTTTACTATTTGCTTGCGTTGGTGTTATTTCGCTTATGAGAAACCATAAGGTTCATTTTTACTAAACTATTTCTTCAATATGCATCATCTGTATAGATCGATTGAATTGAAAAAGGTATTGCTGCGAGGACGAAAACTTTGAAATTTTTGTCTATAATCCCTTATATTTTATAATAATTATATTCTATTATATTATATTGCTGCGAGGACGAAAACTTTGAAATTTTTGTCTATAATCCCTTATATTTTATAATAATTATATTCAACAAAGTAACAAATTTGAAAGAAAGCTGTATATTTCCACTTTCCAGTGGGTACGACAATCACATTCATACTCATATGATTAGTTAAAAATGTGCTTGTCATATACCCAGTCCAAACAAAGGCCTTGTTTCAGAAATTTCCGGCAATCGCCATAAAGTAGTTAATACTAGACATTACTTCTTTAAAATTTTGTGAAATATCGTTTGACCATTAATTTTTATTTTGTTTTGTTTTGATTTGATAATAATAATTCCAGAAATAAATTTATTTTATTACTTAACACGTTAAATAGCTCACGTTAAAGCTCATAGTAAAATTGTAACCATAATAAAATGATATATTTAATAATAATTTAATAGTGTACAATCTCGGTTGGAATGACAATAAAAATGAATAATCTAGGAAAATGCGACATTAGCAACATGAAGTTACTTCAGAAGAATCATCTCATTAGTACTATTTGCTAATTGCTAAATGAATTTTTAAACACCGATGTTTTTTGCCAAAAATTTAGGATTTAGCACTGAAATTACGGAAATGAGATATGTTGGCGTTAAGAACTAACCTGTATCTGTATCATTACATAAATTAATCCATTACATATAGGTATTTATTGACTATATATAATCCATGTGAACAATTTTATTATTGTATGTATATTTCGATCGTGTCTGCTTGTGTGTACTATAAATAAAGTGTAAATATACACATTTTAAATCAGTCACAAGATCCTTATTATTATAAAATAATTCGCTACCTCCACGTTTTTCAAATATATTCACATAATTTAATTTATATAATTTCAAAATTAAAAAAAAAAGGTATTACATTTTCTCTCGCATTCTCACCACTCATTTCAAATGGAAATCATTAAATGATTTTTGTTCTGTTTTTTTTTCCAGAAATGAAATGAATGAAATAAAATAATTTTGTATATTTTTGTTTTAATACTTCTATTATTAATTTTATATTATTTATATGGATTTGCGTACATATAAAATACTACAAAATATAGTAAAATTATTATGTTAAGAAATAACACTTGAATTGTATTGAAAAAATATATATAAGTTGTGTAATAGTTTTATGATTATGTTTAAAACATATTGTAATTAAAATGTTAAAATGAATAAATGTTTCAGTGAATATTAGTTGTTTATTTTTCTAATACGTATTGTATTAGTGTAAAACCGGAACAGTCAATAACAGCAAGAAGTTAATTATCGATCTATAGAGTCAATAGAAGAAGACGATAACCACGGAAATTATTGTTTTTTGAATGGCGTTAATATAAACGGTGATGTCATCTATTATTTAATATATTGGTGTATATAATGAAGAATGGTTATTATATAACTAAAAATACTTCTTATATGCAAATATTATTTTAAGTTGTAGACCTACAGTTACAGTTAATATCATGTTTACGGAGTTGCTAAAATAGGGAGTGCAATAGAATCGCATTAATCAGGTTTTTATGAGTTGTTCGCGGGTGATATCGCCTGCTTTATTAAAACCATCTCTTCTATATTATTTTCGTTGTTCAATATCCAATAATTGCAATTAAAATGGATTTTTTTTTTTTTTTTTTAAGCCATATTTTGCTCCTAGTGGAGCTTTTATGTCATCTAATAAACCTTTCATTACAACCAAGTTGATAAATTACTCCGCATGGGAGTATATAACAATTTACCAATTGTGTACTGTACTGTACTGTAATTAACGAAAGAAATGTTTTCATAATACTATTATTTTTATATGGGTGATTAGCCCATAGTTATGTGTGTGCAGACATTGTTAATCTTTGAATAGCGTCCAACACCATATTTTCAAAGATATCCATTTTTCTTTTTATTCCATCAACGAACAAATGGTCACCCAGCAGAAAAATTTTAGTATTGAAATAAATACCGAAAAATTTCCTATGAAAAAATAGCGGATTTGAACCCGCTATATTTCATGACTAATATATTATATGTAATATACAGGGTGTCCCAATTATCGACGGCAATACGAAAACACTAGATTCTCTGGGTCATTTTGTGTCGAAAATATCATATAACATTTTGGCCGATTCGACTTCGGTACCAAGTTACACGCAAATAACCAAATTTTCAATCAGACCATGTTTTGCACTCTACTGGGATCAATATCTCAATAACTAATTAACCGATTTTAAATTTTTGATACACTATTAGCATTAGCATACCGAGATCTTTAATTTGACGTTAAGATAAGACAATTCGGGCATATGGTTATCGAGATACTTTCAGGAATGTTGACAGCCAGCTGAACGCCTTTTTTCTTTTTGAAAGTTTGTTCAAGCATAAGTCGAAAAATCATGATGAAAAAATTTTTTCGGTATAAGTTTAAAAACTTGCCACATTCTTAAGCTTTCGTTTAAGCTATAGCATTACGATAGGTCTCAACTGGTTCCAAAGATATACACAAATAACTACAACGATGTAGGCATAAAATTGATTTTCTCTATGGAAAAATTTTATCTTTTTTTGCTTTTATCCAGAACCAACAATACGGACGTGATAGATACTTGATTCCATATACTCCTATGCATTCACACAAACCTTCACGCACACACAAACGATCTCACACACAAAGGCCCACACACATAAACCCACAAAAGCACACGCACGCATATCACCACAGTTTTAAACAAACAAAGCCTAAAGTAATTGCTGAAAATGTACTCCTTCAGCTCGAATACATAGACAACAATGCTTTTCAATAGACCGAACCAATCTAAGTGTTTGCTGTTGTTTGTGGCGAAGGTCTTGAATTCAGTTTTCAATAAGCTGAATTAACTCTTCAAGTGAATTAATCACAGTTGCATATACTTTTTCTTTAAGGCAACTCCATAAATAGAAATCCAGTGGATTTAAGTCTGGAGAACTTGGCGACCATCTTATGGGCCCACCTCTGCCAATCCATCTTTGATAAAAGTTTGCGTCCAGTCAGCATCTAACATTGCCTCCATAGTGCGCTGGGCCACCATCATGTTGAAACCACATCTGCACTCGTTCAAAGATGGATTGTCAGAGGTGGGCACATAAGCTGGTCGTCACGTTCTCCAGACTTAAACCCGTTGGATTTCGATTTATGGGGTTGCCTTGAAGAAAAAGTATATGCAACTGAGATTAATTCACGTGAAGAGTTGATTCAACGTACTGAAGACTGTATTCAAGAATTTCACCACAAGTCACATCAAACACTTAGATTGAATCGGTCTATTGAAAAGCATTGTTGTCTATGTATTCGAGCTGAAGGAGTACATTTTCAGCAATTACTTTAGGCTTTGTTTGTTTAAAACTGTGGTGATATGCGTGCGTGTGCTTTTGTGGGTTTATGTGTGTGGGCCTTTGTGTGTGAGATCGTTTGTGTGTGCGTGAAGGTTTGTGTGAATGCATAGGAGTGTATGGAATCAAGTATCTATCACGTCCGTATTGTTGGTTCTGGATAAAAGCAAAAAAAGATAAAATTTTTCCATAGCGAAAATCAATTTTATGCCTACATCGTTGTAGTTATTTGTGTATATCTTTGGAACCAGTTGAGACCTATCGTAATGCTATAGCTTAAACGAAAGCTTAAGAATGTGGCAAGTTTTTAAACTTATACCGAAAAAATTTTTTCATCATGATTTTTCGACTTATGCTTGAACAAACTTTCAAAAAGAAAAAAGGCGTTCAGCTGACTGTCAACATTTCTGTAAGTATCTGGATAACTACATGTCCGAATTGCCTTATCTTAACGTCAAATTAAAGATCTCGGTATGCTAATGCTAATAGTGTATCAAAAATTTAAAATCGGTTAATTAGTTATTGAGATATTGATCCCAGTAGAGTGCAAAACATGGTCTGATTGAAAATTTGGCTATTTGCGTGTAACTTGGTACCGAAGTCGAATCGGCCAAAATGTTATATGATATTTTCGACGCAAAATGACCCAGAGAATCTAGTGTTTTCGTATTGCCGTCGATAATTGGGACACCCTGTATATATTTATATTTCGGCGCTATGCAACTGCGCTACCGAGTGGTTTAAATTAAAATGGATGCCAGGTGAAAAATAATACTGATAATTAATAATATGTATAATTATAACTACTATATTTATTTAATTATTTGAGTAACTTAGTGTCCGGAAGAGCTCATGCTCGTACTAGATTTTAATCAGATTAAGATATATTTTTCCCTGATTATTCAGCATATCAGCTATTATTTTCGCATTACAGAATTTATTGAAAGATTTTTTATAATTAGTATCAGTATAAAGTTACTATATATTTTCCGGTAAAAATTGTTCACATTACATCTAATGCCAAACAAATATTAAACTTAAAAACTATATCTGCGCAGTAATCGTTTACAAAGTAATCTGATTACTTTTAAGTCATTTGATTACTTTTCCGTTTGTTTTAACACTGCCAACAACAAATTTATAAACAGCAGTAAATAAACGACAAAATGGGAATGTATTTTTTCACTTTTCTACGCTTTATTTAATTTTTGAATGCAAAAATTTGTCTGCCCTACGTCGAACTTATTTTTAATGTACAAAACAGCAATTTTTATTCTTAATATAAGATTTCATAAAGTAATCGTAGAACGAGTAATTAGGATAATTTTTGTTCGCGTGAACTATATGTAATTTTTCAATAAAAAATTTAATGCATTTATTTACAACCAACATTTTTTCAATAATGCAATGTCATTTGTTGTAAAACGCTTTCAAGATAGGATTTTTTTTTTCAGGTTTGGTAACAAAAATATAGTCTGAAGGATTAAAATCTGTATATAGAGAATAAGTCGCCAATTTGTACTTATTTGATAAAAAAATGATTTTGCTTATATTTAATTAGGTTTTTTTTCACGAATTTTTGCATACAACGAATTATAATCAGAGTTAATTACAATATTTTACCTTTCTAAAGACTATTGTATATTTGTAATCACAAAAAACTGTTGCCATAAACCCACTGATTCATAATACTTTTGCCTTCTGTGGTGCAATTCCACCGACTTCAATTGACTATTTTGACTGTTCTTTTTGCGGTGGATCCACGTTACACCAGTCAGCTTGAAATCGATTTTAATTAGCTTAAAATGATCAAAAGCACTGGAGAAATGCGTCTATTGTTAGTAATTCTCGTTTTTGGTATATATTTAGCAGATGCAGCGCACCCATCTTGCACAAATATTTTTCATGTGTATAATTCTTCATGCAAAATATTTCAAAATTGTTCTCTTGATATGTCTATGTTCTCAGTAAATTAAATCTGATTATCGATTTTGAATTATCTACAATGTGAATGCCATCATGAATGTCTTTTTGTTGCACTCATTGTGTTATTGAATTGATCAAATGTTTTGTTATCTGCGGAATAAACAAAATGTTCGCGTTTCTATTGGAATGTGAGCGATATTAATTGGTATGTTTAGTTGTGACACTGTTATTGATTCTGCGTTTATGTACGTCGTGGTATAATTAAGTGTCGCATAAGACGTTATGTTATTTATATATTATACGTTGGCTGGCATATGCTGCAATGATATTAACCAATTAATAGTATGTCCTTTCTTAAGATGCGGTGATTTTGAATTGAGTTTATTTTCCGGTGGTTTTTGTATTCATCGGATGCTTAATTTTCTTATTTGACTGACTGTAACTATTTTCTATTTGCTAAACTTTATATTGGCCAGGAAAGGCAATCATTTTGCTGATATTAATTCTATTCAAAAGACTTGTACCGAGACGTCATGAAGATGATTTCTATTGATGGCATAAAAAAAGTCATTTGCATCACTTTTAGAAAGTGCCAAACGCTGTATTGTAGAAGATTATTTTGAATAAATAAAAAGAATTAACTCAAAATATCCAAAAGTTGTTTTTATTTTAAAAAAGTTCTGGAATTTTTGAGACAGATGGTGTAAATAAATAAATCAAATGCAAGGTTTGTACGACCAGATTTAAAAAGAGCAGAAAATTGTTTCGCAGCAAAAAAAGAACGATGATGAACGGCTAATATACTTTTAACAATTTTTCTGATAAATTTAAATGTTGGTGTTGGTATTAAAGCATCCAAATCAATGAATTTAATTTAATGGTTTCACAGTTTCTAACGCCATCTGGTATGTGTCAGGTAGTTATTTAAAAACTACGATTAATTTAAATATATATATATATTACTTTAAGATTTTCACCCAAATTGCACGTATACTCTTATATAATTTTGATTAAACGACGGTAGATAAAATTAAAATAAAATCTCTACCACCATTTTTTACTTTGGATAGTTCTAATCTAAAAAAATAAACGCAACTGTATTAAATCTGCATCCGGAAAGTTGTAACTTGTAACAAAATAAATAATTCGCAGTATAGTATTTCACCTGCTAATTGAATATGTTTGTTTAAATTTATTCTGTAAATAAAGTTTGCTTACAATTAGTTGTTTGTAAATTAATATAATAGTAAGTATACTCGTATAGAATGAGAAATGTGTTACTTTAATTCAATTATAAAACTATACATATTACATTCTGTAAAAAGAACTATAAGAAAAACATGTAAAACTAAACTAAAGTATATTATTTATTCTCCAAAATTTCATTTTGTTCATATATAAATTGTATAACACATTTGCATCGTATAATAATATATATTTTTAGGCATTTAGGTCATATTCTTGTGTACTTGTATATTAAAAAAAAAATTAGATATTTTTGTAATGCAAAAAAAAATTATGAGTTTTGAACAAAAAAGGAAACTAACATAAAAGTTAAAGTTTTTACATTGTATAAATTGAAATAAATTAAAAAAAAAATTTGTCGATATTCTGTTAAGTATAAAATATATATATACAACTCCCAGAGACATATAGTGCATAACATTTACATATATTGTATTATATAACAACAGGCTGTTCGCCGGGAAGGTTTCCTAACTTGTTTGGTCGTATTTATATTATATATATTAATATAAGCACAAGCCTGGGCCATACAACGTACGAGAAGATCAGCTGAAAACAATGCTGTTGTCCTAGAAAGTGGACTCCATCAAGCTCAATTCGACACCGCGCGCTATCACCGTGTTACATTATCGTTACATGATAACTCTTTGACACCAGAATTGGATGGTTTATATGGGCTGGATTAACATGTGGTTACACATATACAGCAAATGTTACAATGGAATTACTCTAAGTATAATAAACCTTCCCGACGACCACCCTGTATATTTGAAATTCGATAATATTATGATTTTTATATTACTTATGTATAGTTAAAGAATTATAATATATAATAAAGTTTTTATCACTGTCTTATCGAAAAATTTTAATCATGCACTATTAATATTAGTATATATGTACTTATTTGATTTACGACAACTGTCCAAAACACTTTGCTAGGAAAAATTAATTAACATCGCTTATAACGACTATATATGACCTATATATCATTGCTATAAATTATATAGAATAATTGTATTACACATATACGGACGTATACAATATTTTGCAAAATTTATTTAGTATGTCAAAAATATTCGGTCAACTCGGTAGGTTATATATGGGCAGTAAAACTAAACTATGCCAGACACTTCAATGACAACAAAAGTTTTGTACCATACGCACTACATAATCCCATATAGAATATATAGTAATCTATTTGCATTGATCCTGCTCCATACATCGGTATTTCAATTTTAATATATTTCGACTTAGGACCGATAACCGATAACAAGTTTTCAATAGTAATCTAGGTCCAGTAATTTACATTGCCATAAAAACAATTTCATTTCATCACAGCTTAAAAACTATTGTGACTGAAAATTATCATTTTAAATTGGATTTTTAATTTGGTACAAACTTGTGTTTGTGATGAAATCCATCATGAATAATATATAGCTTTCTCAAATGATTATACGAAAATTTTATTGATTTATTTTATGTCGCACTAAATGCAATGTTAAATTAATTTACCTTAATTTTCAAATTGTACCTAAAAAACCATATTGATTTACATTAAAAATGTAAAGTAATTCCGTTATGGGTCGCTGAAACATGAAAAATAAGGTTTACGATTAAAATCCGTTTTAGCGGTTTCAATTGAGTTTATATGCGTTTATTTATTCGTTCATTTGTATATTTCAAAGATCAAGGACACTTTAAGGATTTTACAAGGATAATATTTGAATATAATTCTGTGACACTTTATGTTAAAGAGAATTACGCAGCAGGGAATTTAGTAGAATTGATGTGAATTAGAAATTTGAGTGGAACTTCAATTTCAAAGATACTCCTTCAGGTTATTTTATGGTTCTTACAAATATAATTAAGCTACGCAGCTAGTATGAAACCAGAAGTAAGCTACGGTTTAAGTACAGCTGCAAGATTTCTATAATGTCTAATTGAATGCGATGGTTTATAGGTAGAACATTTACTGCTATAGAGCTGAAGAATCACAACCATAGCAGATGTATCATTGAGCACGTCTTTCTTTATAATGAGGTAACGTAATTTAAAGATAATTTCTGCATATTCTTTAAAATATCCTTGATATTCAAAGCCACTAGCAGATCTAAGAATGTTTACGGCAGGGAGTTTTTCTAACAAAACAAAATAACATTTTTATTCAACATGGGCTTGGGAGTAATTTTTTGTTAGTATTTAAATGTCGTTTTTTTGTGTCGTTTAGATTTTTTACATTTTATTTACATTATTTTATTAAAAATTTCTTTTAATAATTTAAAAGATTTAACGACGAGTTTTTTTTTGCAAATTAGTCAATTATCTGGCTCAACTTTTGGCATGTACGTGCGCGGTAAACATTCATAAATGCAAAGCCGTTAAGTCCTTTCTCCTGACCTTATTTAATTTAGCGTTTGGAGACATTCTAGTCCCTTTTTTATGTAATGGATGATGTAGAAAATGTTTATAATTTTATTTTTATTAAACCAATGTGAACATTTCCATTGAATTGCATGTTTTAAGTTTTTCATTTTTATTTTAATGCATAAAGTTGACTTGTCAGTTTTGATTTGAACCTCAAAAAAAAACTCCCTCTTCGTGTATCCGCCAGTGTTCAAAACTTTTATTCTAATCAATTACTCGTTTAAATGTATTTCACATGAGGTGCCCAATACAAAGTAGTAGATTAACAATCATGTTTGACTTTGGCTACAATCAACATATGGTAAAGGAATACTCGTTTCGTATTTATTAAAAGTTAGTCTAAAGCAATATTGCTGTCAAGATAAATATCACACAAATATTTCCTATCTATATATTGTATAATGTTATATAAACGTTATTCAATTGTAATTCCCCAATATATGCGAATTAAATCAAAATATAATTAAAATAGAGAAATTTACCTTCATAAACTTTAGATTCAACTACGTGTATATTTAAATGACATATTTAAATCGTCGAAAATATTTCATGAAATTTATTCACATATAGAACATTAATATATGTAATTCAATTTCAAAAATATATGTACGTGTGTATGTACAGAGATTGATGTTGTATAGAAATTATCAATCTCCAAAGTTTATTTTATTTAAACATTAATTTATTTGAAAATTTACTTACTTTCTAAACGCAAGGAATTTCACAAAGTACATACAATTTTGAAATAAATTAAAATTGTATGAACAGAAACTGAAACATATACTGTGTGAGAGTTTATAAAGTTTTATGTAATACTATTTGTTATGTAATATTTACATTGTTTAGGTATGAATATACTGGTTTACACAATAAAATACATGTACAATCAATAAATACTTTTTATAGAACGTATACACCCTCTGTCCCATAATAAACCGGAATGGCTATGTAAACTGCATAAACACGTAGCGACACTACTTAATTTTTTTGTGATTATGTTATGTGAATGTACCTCAACAAACTGTCAAAATTCCATGCTGTTACATTCAGTACAAACGAAAATACAACACCTAAAGTTACAGCTGTTTTTGTGTGTCAGTCGAAAAATGAATATATGTTAAAAACAAAGAAACCACCATTAAATTTGGTTTTATAATTGGTAAAAATGCTAGTCAAACGTATGATTTGTTTCAGTAATAATTGTATATTAAAAATACAAGTTTATAAAAGGCATAAATGATTCACAGAAGGCAGAGACGCTGTAAATGATGATTAACGTCAAGGTCGACCCATCTGAGGTAATTTACTGAAGAAAACATTGAAAAAGTGCGTGATTTCGTGAAAATTTATTGCGAGATTCATGGAAATGGAGCTTGGCATATCGAAAACAATAATTCAGCAAATTTTAACTGAAAAATTGGTCTACGATAGTTTGTTTCACATCAATTAATAATGATGATCAAAAATTGCACCGAATTGAATTAATAATCAAATTTTTTTAACAACCACCATAGGAACTTAAGTATTTGATAATTTTGATGAAACTTAATATGTAGGTTTATAATGGGATTGTTCCCATATAATGATAACCATGAAGAGATTTCAAAAGTAGATTACAGAAACCTGAACAATTTGGTCGCATTTATCATCCAATATTTGTCAATTTTCGTATGTAAGTTCTCATACTTAACTTACATACCAAAATGAACAATTTCTAGAAGTTGCCCAAAAACTGCTGCATAGGAGTGGTTTCAGAAGCGAATTTCGTAAACTTATATTATTTGGTCATTTATCATTCAATTTTGATCAAATTTAGTCAGTTCTCATACAATATTGATCAAATTTAGCTAGCTCATTGATAATGAGAATATGCGCGAACAATTTTTAAAAAACAAAAACAAAACATTGGAAAGATTTCACAAGCAGATTTAATGAAACTGGATACTTTGGCTACTTCTAATCCAATTTTTATCAAATTTAGTTAGTATATTGAGAATGGGAATATGTGGATAATTTTCGTAAAGTTGGCAAAAAAACGATACTCAGGAGAGGTTTCAGTGGCAAATTCCGTAAACCTTAATAATTTGGTCAGTTCTCATACAATTTTGATCAAAATTGGTACGTACACTGTAAATGGAATTATAAAATTTATTTTCATGAAGTTCCAAAAATAGAAACCCAATCCCTAGTTGTTCAGATAATATTTATCGAATTATTCCGGATTAGACGATTTTCGGATTACCGAATACATGTAATATAATAAATTTAATATGTTACATTTGATGGTATGGTAGCGGTCAAATTTTTAAGGTTTCCGGAATTTACCCCTGAAATTTTTCCTGAGTATTATTTTCTAGGAAATTCATCAAATTGTTTTCATAATCCCATTTCTCAACCTACATATAACTTATGATCAATATTGGATGAGAAATGGATAAATTGTTCTGGAATATTTTCATGAAAATTATTGTTTTTTTGAAACATATCGACACAAAAATTACAAATTATTATCGCCCGTCGTTTTCTATGACTTTCGCTTATCTTTCTGGAAAAAGAAGTTCCTACAGAATTGTGGATACTTTGATGAGATGAATTCATATAGAACTATTTCTTGCATTCTCCAAAATCGCTGAGCTCCTGCACGGTGATTCTTCATCGATCGACACAGGTATGGTTATCTTATGTAGCAACATTAGGTGACTATGGCATGTAGTATAATGCCTCCCAAACAAGTCCTTCTAACGTATTCTATACGATTTTTGCGACATGTGACCTTGCATTGTGTTGTCATGTTGAAAACTCACTTTATCGGTGTCGCTTGACTTTGACATATTCATTTTTTTAAATGGACGGTTCATATATAATAACTCATGTATACCACTCCCTTCATATCCCACCACAACATGAACACAATAATCTTCGGTGAATGTTTGTATCTTAAAAGATACTTATTAGATTGGAATGTTTAGCACAATTGTCATTGTGCCTTCAAAATAGAAACACAACTCGTATTTCTTTTGAAAGCGATGATTTTATAAATTTAGCGCTAAACTCAATCATATACTGTATAAATTTTGCATTAGTTTGTTAGGAATAGGATTCTGATCCAAATAAACTTAAAAAATGTTTGTACCACTATGATTTGTGGTTTCACAATAGAACGAATTTTTAAGGATTTTTAAATAGATAATTCATGACATACTCGAATTATATAAAAAACAATACATTCACCTTAAAAACTCTCAAAGCAATTTTCATAATCATCTGTTAATTTAAATAAATAAATCGAAAGGAAAATGTTCGCATAGCCACGTGTATTCTGTTTTTCATCACTATCAAAAAACAACGGCCGATATATAAATAATCGACAACAACAAAGAACATGATGTTATTCAAATTACCATAGATAAAATTACTGTGTAAATCCAATTCACTCAACAGAATAATACCCTTGCTGTTGTTATTATAACGTATTTCACACTTTTTTTTAAGTATATACGATGGAGATGAGTAAATCTTATGTCTTATGTAAATGTTGGTCATTTATTTGAGCTTAACACTTGGAAAATGTCAAATACCTTTTTTTGTTGTTTTTTTTATGCTCTACATAAAATTTGTGTTAAAAAAAATTAGTTTTATTATGTATTTTTTTTTATAAAATGTTTAGGATACTTTTTGTTTGTTGTTGTTACACATAAAAAATCTAATCTTTTGAAGTTAAAGCTTTTTTAGTTATGTTCACGTATAGATATAGTCATATATTTGGATTAATGACGTTTAAAAACAGCATAAATTATAATTTCTTTAAAATAAATTAGTTTGTTTTTATCAAATTCTTCATAAATATTATAATTTTGTTCATTAGGAAAGCGGGATAAATTGTTAATTATATGAGAAAAGTTCATCAATGGTGATAAACTGATGTAATTATGAAAACGAATTTATTGGATTCAAATATAGCAAACTCATTCCCATGGAGATTTACATGGAAATGCCTTGTTACAGTCAATCAATTTTTATCATCATCATAAAATCAAGTCATGTTACTTCAATCGGAACTTACGACATACGCCACACATTATAATTACAGTTTCTATTTTTTTTAAATATTTAAAAATTAAAATGTTTCAACATTTCTTTGGTACCAAAATTTCTGGAACATTTTAAAACTATGTTTATATTATTTTCCAAATATATATTATAAATATAGTAAACTTTCTATAAACACTGGATTCGTCAAATAGCTCAAAATATTAAAAAATAGTGAAATTTTGACCGTTTTTTGAATTTTGTTTAAATATCTGTAACTCTAAATAGATATAGCACAATTCCGATAAAATGTATTTCATTCATTCCGAGTTCAATATTGACATGAGAATTTTCATTATTTTTCATACCCAAAATTATTCAACGGAATTATTATTTGTTCGTTTATGTAATCAGAAAGTGAATATCTTTAAAAAAAATCGTTTTGGACGCAATTCAAAGATAAACAGTATCTCAAAAAAAACTACGCTATAACGATACGATAGAATCACCCATAACGCACATAATTGAATTAATAAAGCATTTATCGAAATATAATTAAAGACCAACGAATGGTGAAATTGTCAAATACATGTAATCACACATACAGAATAATTTACCAACTTAACTGCAATAATGTTAAATGTATCCCAAATGACCACTATTCCGAGGTTATCATACACTTGACGTATGTCTAACTATTTAACCCGCATATAATACATTATAGATCCTTTTAGGTCACAGTGCAAAGGGGTCCGAATCGCATTCGGCTCACTTTTAGTTATCTTATTAGTATTTAAAGAAAATCGATTTTACTAAATTTTGGTTTTGGTTTTTTACATTTTAAAGCATTACGATTTTAGAATTAATTTTACAAAACCGGTTTCCACGCCTGGTTCAAATACACCATATACTTATATCATATACTTAATCTTAATGTTTATTAATAGTATGATTAACCTCTCGGTATAAATGCCTTTCTTTCTTATTAAATATTTTCACTCATCATAAAATTTTACCAATTTTCATTTTTGTTTTAGGAAAATTTTTCTCTTTATAAAATAACTGCAAATTTTATTACCCAATCATTAAAAACGACGAGAGTGGTAGAGGTATTAAAAAAAAATCAATTAAATATTTTAACTTCACGGATATAAAATTGTATATTATATATTTTATGAAATCGCTACACAGACAGACTATATTATAACGTAACGTGTATAATACGTGTTTAGTATAAGTTAGTGGCGATTACTCTATAATAATCGATCAAGGCGTTCTAAGTTACTATTGGATATATTCAAAAGTAAATTCCGTTTTTCTAATAGTTTTCTCATAATATGTGCAGAATTTGGTAATACATTCTCTTGAAAACTCTCTGCCTTAACTTCAAATCGTAGTACATTGAAGTATAAACATTGCGGGTAGCATATTTATTTTGTTTTCATTTTAAATAGTCGGTTGTTGAAATTGTGACCGATGATGAAAAATGAAGTTACTATGTGAATCCTAAGCATAACAAAGTTTGGGTACAACCTGGTTTAGCTGGTCCTTCACAGACAAAGCGAAATATTTATTCTGATCTAGTCAGCCCTTCAAAACACACAATTCACATCTTATGAAAGGCGAATGGATCTCTTCAAAAGACAAAGTCTTCTTCAGACAGAGAATCCGTATATTGGCTGAAAGATGGGCGAAGGTTGTGACTTCTGATGCAATATACTTTGAATAAAGTATCGTTTTTATATTATTTGCTAACTAAACATGTATGTTAATTTTAACTAAAAAAACGGAACTTACTTTTGCAATATAAAAATTTGGTGTTGTTATTTTTAAACTTTAGAAAATATTTTCGGAACTGTTTGCCACTGATATTTGTAAGGAAATTTTTCCCGAATATTTATTCATCGATTAAACTTGCCATACATTTTTTTCATAATAAAAAAGAAATATTGTTTGATTATACATTGAAATAACTTCCAAAGATATTTCAATTAAAGATAGTAATAAATTTTGTAACGTGTAGCGATAATTGTTTGAAAGCATATTTAGTAGCTTGACGCCAACTTCTTATAATGGGTACACCTAATGCATCCACGTTTTAGTACAATTCTTCCCATAGGGAATATAATGTGTATCGAAAAATTTTAGTTTTGATATATTTGGAACTGTTTACCAAAAATGGGAACAGACAACAGACACAAGATAAAGTGAAATGTTTCCAATAGTAAAAATTTGTTCCCATATCTGTGTTACTTGGGATAAATTTGATTAAATAAAAATGAAGATAATTTAGTTGTGATATACTAATACCCTCTGTCCGAATAATAACCGGAACAAGTTTATAAGAAAAAAATAAACAATTAATTTTTTGTTCAGCAAGTGCCTTAATTGTCCATTTTATGTCGCTGATTGGAATATAATTTTATTGAGCATGTGACGATTAATGTCTGTTCAATGTTATCGATTGAAGTAAACCATTCATCGACAAATAAAATTTAGAGAATAGAAAGAAACGTATAATTACATGGAGCTAAATCGAGTGGAATATTAAAGCCGAATATTAAAGTATTAAAAATTTGAGTATTTACAAAAAAAATAAAAGTCAGTGATAATTGTCGCACGATGAGAAAATACAAATAATCACTAACTGTCTGGTTCTTGAAATTCATGACGTGAACTCGATGTCAACGGATTAGAAAAGTCTGCAATACAAAAGTATTAGCAGTTGTACCACTTGGTTCTTCGTTCTTTATTTACGTACATTTTTATGCAGTTTATTTTGATTATTGGTTTAAAACTGAAAGAAATGTTATAAAAATTTTGACATTTTGTTGAAGTCGGTTCACAATACATAAATCAATCGCAGTAGCCAGTATATTGCGTAATCGAATCTATTCATTGGAAAGTTGTATTCTACAGCTATTTTACGGACACATGGTGTACAGTATTGTTCCACACGCATTGTTTCTAAAATTACAATATTGTTTTCCATCATTATTCACATATTTTTTAAAACGCAGTCTAATTCAATTAATTACCATACAAAAATAAATAAATTATTCGATTATTAATATTTTAACGATTAACCCAAAAAAAAATAAAAAAATAAAATCTATTTTAGATAATAATTTTGAAAGAATTTTAAGTAGAGTTTTCATCGCATCACTTACGCTGTTTTAATATTGCATGATCATATAAATATACTTACTTTGTATTTTTTAAACAACAATTGTAATGAATTTCGTTGTGAACATTTTATATGTTGCATTTTTTTTATATCTGGACATTATCATCAACAGCAATTTTTACAGATTTTATAAAACGTATAGGAATTTTCTTTTTTTCTTTGTATCAGTAGAAATAGCATTAGGCGCGAAAAGATCTTTTTTTTTTTTTTTATATTATTATTATTAGCAGTTTTTTTATTTGTGTGTGTGTGTGTGTTTATTTTTATAAGAAATTAAAAATATTATCAAAGAAAAATTTTTAATCGATAATAAAAATAAACAAATCGTCTCTTCGTACAAAATAAAATCAAAATTGTTATGACGTAACCGATCATCGTCAATATTATAAATTTAGTTTAGTTTTTTGGTTTTCATTTAAACATTGTACATATTTATTTTGTTCACTACTATATATTTTATGATTTTAAATTTATTAATGAATTAATGTGTTATTTTTTAATAGTTTTTATTAACTATCTGTATTCGAAGATTATAAATTTAGTAGATTTTAGTAGATAAATGTATTTTTTTAAATTGAATTGAAGTAATATGATGAAATTTAGATTTTTAAAATTATATGATAAAATTTGGAGTAGTTTATGCGTTTTGTTGAAATAGATCCAAATTGTCAACAACTAAATAATAATAATTAATTTGAAACAATAATAGAAGAAGAATATAACAAAAACACGATAAATTGGTTTTCCACACGACAATTAATTTATATCTATCTTATTGTATTACATAATGATGTAATACTACAAATATACATTAACATTAAAAGATATTAATAAATTGTTTGACGTTGACTTTGACATGTAAGGAGCCAATCCAATGATTTACGTCCTTATATAGTGTACTTAAATATTTATAATCTATTTTTATTCAAGTTTTGTTGACTTCATAGAATTAAAATTTAATCTTCATATTATTGTTTGAATCTAGTTGGTAGATTCGCTGGTATATGTCGTTTTAATCTTCTATTTTGATCGTTGTTCTGTATCATCATATTTATTAGTTTGTTTGGATGTGCAGCTATTTTGTTTAGGTGTTTAGTACTGTTAGTTCGTACCTCATCAGTCACGGCTTACACATGTGGGTCTTTGCGTATGTTTATATTTCTTACATAAAATGGTGCGTTAACGATGATTCTTAAAATTTTTGATTGAGCACGTCCTATGATCTTAATATTTGACATATTTGCAGTGCCCCACAGTTCGATACCATATGTCCAAATTGGTTTGATTATTACCTTACCTTACAGCAACACCTTGTTTTCGAGGGACAGCTGTGACTGTCGACCTATCAGCCAATATATTTTGCTGAGTTTATATATAATTTGATTGCTTTTATTACTGATATGTTTACGCCAAGTCAGTCTTCGGTCAAGGTGCATTCTAAGATATTTAGCCGATTCTATTTGTGGCAATGTCGTATTGTTTAATGTAACTATTGGGCATATTTTCCTTCTGGTAGTGAAGGTTATATGAACTTATTTGTCTTCATTTGCCTTTATACGCCATCTTTGTAACCATTTTTGTATATCTTTTGTTTAGACTGGTCTGTAACTTTGTTGATGCCAATGTTGGTGATACACTAGATGACAATATTGCTGTGTCATCCGCAAATGTGGCTACCATTATGTTTCCTTGTGTGGGCAGATCGGACGTATACAGTAGATAGAGTGTTGGTCCAATTACGCTTCCCTGTGGTACTCCCGATTTGATATGTAATATCCGCGAGTATGCCTCACGATACTTGACCATAAATTTTCTGTTATCAAGGTAAGATCTTAATATTTGGTAGAAATGGTGCGGCAGTTGTTGTTTTAGTTTATGTAATAAACCTTCATGCCAAACCTTGTCGAAAGCCCGAGTGATATCCAAGAATGCCGCCGAACAGTATCTTTTATTGTCTAGGTCACTGTTGATTTTGTTGACTACACGGTGAATTTGTTGAATTGTTGAGTGTTGCTGTCTAAATCCAAACTGGTGATTTGGAATTAATTTTCTTTCTGCAATTATTGGTTTTAATCTTTTCAGTAACAGTTTCTCGGACACTTTAGACATAATTGGCAACAGACTTATTGGTCTATATGATTGTACTAGACTTGGTTCTTTTCCTGGTTTTGGTAACATGATTCTTTGTGCTAGCTTCCACTGGTCAGGAAACCGATTGGTTCTTAAAATGGAATTGAAAATGTATGTAATAAGTGTCATGCCGTTTTTCGTTAATTCTTGGAGTATTACTCTATTAAGTCTATCGTATCCCGGCGTTTTCCTAGGATGGATTTCTTTGAATATTACATGCCAAATTTCGGAAGTTTTGAAGTTTTTGATGGGTAAACCCATCTGAAGTGGCGTTTGTATAAAGTTTATTAGTTCGTCATTTTCTTCAACCCCGATTTCTAGAGGCAATGGTGCAAATGTAGTTTGGAGATATTCGGAAAATATTGATGCCTTTTCTGCATCCCAGTTACCATTCGGCATATTTATAGGTGGAACATGTTGTTGTGGTCGTTTCAAGTGCCTAGTCGCCTTCCATAGCGAATAATATGTTTCCAGTGTATTCGTTAAGTTTTTCAAATAGTAAAATATGACAAAAAATTGGTCATGTATTTTTACTCAAACAGCCATCGATTCACCATTATTGTTTGAATTTTACTGATTGATAATACAACAGTATATTAATATATATAAAATATATACCGAGCAAAATATATTATTGATATACGACAGCGCCGTAGTCGTTGAACTTAAATTTAGAACTGAAATCATGTTTCATAGGTGGTATATATATGTATCCGAGAAACAAAGAACATAACCCATCCAATCCAATCTGAATTCATACACATCCAGTGTGGTTGTATTGTAATTGTGGAGCTTTTAGGAATGGTCTATATCCCATAATCGGTACAATATATAATTAAATTACAATATATCACTCGTTTAAAATCAGTTGTCTACACCTGCATTTAATAACTTATTAAAATATTCAGGCTTAAAAGCCGATACTTGTACGAGAATCATTTTCATAATGATTGAAAAATAAATTACGTAAATTTTAGATTCCTAATAACCAAAATCCCAAAATTAAATCCAAGAAATATTCTGGATAAAAAAAAGTTTAGTTTACCCTGTACCTAAGAAGAAACATGTCTTATCTATTTTGAAAAGTACTAAATCTGCTGAAATCTCTATGAAATCGGAAGTGGGGTTCCCTTATGAGCAATTATTATGTTTTTCTTTAAATTTGTACAATTTATATTAATTAATTTTTGTATTTTGTCAAAATTAACAAATGCATGCGTTGTATCATCACATTTTTCTGTCATGTTTAGCCTGTATGTACCTGCTATTATTATTATTATAATAAACTAGAAATGCACACTGTTTTAACTGTTTTTTTTTTTATCTATATCATAAAAATATTTTCATTAATAAACATATAACAACGATAATAAATATATCACATAAACAAAATCCAAATTTACAGCAATTACAAAAATCAATTAATTTTCTACCATAAAAATTACTTTAATATCCATTCACAAGTCGGAAAAAAAATGTACAGAGATTTATAATTATTACGTGAGAATGAAAACTCAAACAAAATGAAAATCATTATAATAAATAACATTTTTTTTTTGTTTTCATATGATGCAGAATTATGCGTGCGTGTGTACCTCCGTATCGGTACCGGTACCGGCCGACGCACCCAATCATTAAAACGTCCGCACACACCGAAAACAAAAATAAATCCTAATCATCACAAGTAAATATAATTTTTTTTCCTCTATTATAATAATAATTCAACATAGCTTTTATAATAATTAATCATAAATGTTACATAAATAATAAACGTATAACAAATAGAGGAGGAGAAATGAAATAGTGCAAATTATTGTTGAGTTTCAGTTTATACATAAACATTTTTAATGAAAATGATACAAGTGAAAATGGTTCATACAATTTTTATAGACAAAAAAAAACCAATAACAATTATGTTAAAAAAAAATACATTAAATACTTCGCGTAACATGTAATTTGTCCAACGCAACATTACCTTTATGAAAATATGAAAATGACTATGTGCAAACAAATATAAAATAATAAAAATTTTCAATTTTTTTCGCACTCGTTGTGCATTTTCATTTACTATTTAACAAAATGTTTATCAATTTACATGAATGAAGAAAATTCATTAATAATAATATAATAATAATGAAAGTATTTAAAAGTGACTTACAATTATTTTTACTAATGTGCGTGTGCGGATGGAAGTAAGTAACAAATTTTCATAATAACTCATTTTCTTTCAACTAAATTTTATGCAACGCAAACACCACCACCACCACACAACGTATACATGACCGTTTGAATATTTAATGTTTAAAAAATTAATATTATTACAACAAAAAAAAATTAGAATACCAAAAATAAATAAATAAATAAACATTAAAATGAATATTATTTAGAAAAGATTTTCCCATAAAAACAAAAATTATATTCATACATTCGCATTTGTTTTTATTAGTGCTTTATGTGTGCACCAGAGGACGGTTTGATAAATTATTTTCCAGATCAATGATTGTTTAAAAGATGGCATACAAAATTTTAGGCAGATATTCTTAGATGTTGCTGCAGACTTTGACAAGTTATTGAGGAGTATAAATTAGAAAAATATCTGTCAAACCATCATAGCAAAAACAATGCATAGATGATTTATTTCTAATAAATTTTTTACATATAAAATTTGACTAAAAGATAATTCCACCACAGAGCGATTTTTTGGAGAAATAGTAAGCAATTATTCTCATTTATCACTTTCCTGCACTGTAACGTGTGTTTGGTGTGGTTTCCGTTTGAATATGTTTTGTTATTTATGATAAATGTTGTAGTAAATATTATGTTACCATGCTGAAGGAATTATCTTTCGTATTTCCTATGTTACAAAGTCTATGTAATATATGCTGTTGAACAGCAACAAATCAGTAGCATTACAAATTAATTTCAACAACAGAAGGATAAATCCTGTTCCGATTATCATCACTATAGTATGAACCTATGTGGAAGGTGGATGGTACAACTTTGGGTTTGTACCGAAGTGAGTAACATCAAAATTATTCAACAGAAAAAGGTTCTATACGATGCATAATTAGTGTTCCGTGTGGTATACTCGCAACGAAGACATCTATCGTGATTTAAAAATTGAAAGCAACTTGCATTTGTTATTGTTGATTAAACATTTTGTGATAAGAAAACCATCCAACAAACAAAATTAGAGCTTGATAATTAATAAATTTGATAGCCAAACTCCATTACGTCAGTTAATAATACTATTATTAATAATAATAATAATTCATAAATGGTTTAATGAATTTCGTTGTAGTCGAACAAGTACAAAAACTATAAAACGACCTGGTCGTCTAAAAGAAATAATCGGTTAAATCCATGATAACGATCCGAACTCAAATAGATTCAAATTGCCATGAAATGGTGGTGTCAAATGATGTTGCGTACGCTTCAATATGGACAAAAAACCTTATGCCTGTTTATGTTTGGACTGATATAAAAACACCTATATATGTACTTAAACGAACATGTGAATATGAAAAAATTGGTGGAAGAACACAAAAAGTGGCAAAATCAATTCCATCAACTGGTAAGGTTATATAGGCACCGTTTTTGGGATGTACAATGTGTAATATTAATCGAAAAATGTAAAACAATGACCGTTGCATATATTATTCGTCAAATTCATGAGGTAATTAAGAAAAAATGATGACATTTGATAAAGAAAAAGGTGATTTTTAATCATGATAATTCACCAGCTCACAAATCATTTTGCACAACGGAAATTGTTTCCTCTTGCCGAAAATTCAAAATTATATTCGAGCTGAAGTCATCGCGTCGAAAAAACGCATAATTTGAATGCATTCACAAATTATGTTAATAAAGAGTGTATCGTAGCTAAAAGCAGATTGAAAAATAAATTGATTTCTTTTCATAAAAGTAATTCCTGGTTTTAGTTGTATACACATTCGTTAATAAATCAATCCGCCCACGTAATTATATATACATTTGTAAAACACAAATAAAAATTAAAATCACAATTTGAGTATATTTCAAAAAACATATAATAATAAAATTCAGTGTATGTTGTTTTTTTTTACTCTTTGTTTTGAAATGAAAAATAAATATATGTAATTTTTTGGAAAAATATTTGTTTTTCGGTTAATGAAAATTTATATAAATGCGATGTTGAAAAAAAATTTCATTCATTTCATATTTAAATTATTCTATAATAAAATTAAAAACTCACATATTGAAATATACAGTGGTAAATTGGAAAATTCGGTTTCTCACTAATACGGTGCACCTGTGCTAATCCGAATGCAAAAAAAAATCGGCATTTTAAAATAAATCGGTTCAAAAATATGTTTTGACAAATTATAAGAACCTAAATTGGAGACAATTAAACAGGGAATAAATTTCAAGGAACCTTGTACATTACATGGTAAAGAATTAAGCATTAATGTTGTTTTAAGGATCAAATCCATTTCAAGGATTTTATAAGGATAATTTTTACATTTAGTTTTGTTGCACCCGACATGAAAGTGAATTATACAGGGAATTGATTATTTAATCTCTACCATATGATACAATCGAAATAATAAAATATTAAGACGTAAATTTTCAAATATGTTTATGGAAATGTATTTACTTAAATGAAAATGTTGTGGGAATTGAGTAGCACCAAATTGTATTTATTGTATATTTTAAATAAAATATTATTGTTTAAGATATAGTGGCACTATTCAATTCCATGTTATATCTAATAATAATTGATGAAAACACGTATCGAGTATTTTTCCGTAATAAATTTTTTACGTTTATACTTCAAGACGCGGCCAAAAGAAAGTATAATAAACTTTCCCGCCGAACATCCCTGTGCAGTGTACATACAATATATATATAGAATATCATGGTATATTTGAATAGGTTAAATTATAAATAAGATATGCGAAACATGAAAATCTGTAATGGTCTTTGATTAACTGATATCGGAAAATTCTTTAGCATTAGTAAAATAATATATTGATATAGACAAGGTAATTTGGTAGATTTTGTCAAAGAGAAAGAATTTTATATTTTTTCAAATTAATATAAATTGTTATATAAAAATAAAAAACAATAATAATACAATTTTCATCATTATACAAAAAGTATTGCGTTGAATTACTTTCGATTTCATATGAAATATATGGAATTATATGTCTGCACTCTACATGATATCCAAATGTGTCCTTATAAGAGTATGAACATATGCATTGTAAATTAATACGTTTCCCTAATAATAGTAAACCATTAAGTATAAATACAAAAATTACTTTTAGAAGCTTTTCTTTTCTTTCACATTTTATATGTAATACAACCTCTGTCCCATAATAATCCGGAATGAATGGAAAAAAAACACAAAAATAAATATTAAAATTTCCACAAAAACTATTTTCGTTATTCAAAATAATATCCTTCTACTGAACAATTGACTTTTTTATGTGTGCGTGATTAAAATGTTGTTGAGAACGGTGTCTGTCGCCTACAATTGATGTAAAACGTTTAGTTTCTTATACTATACCTGTATAGGAGTATGAAATGAGAAATATTTTTTAAAGGAAGAAAAACACATTATTTAGAATAGAAAAATCAAAAATATTTTATTCAAAATAACTTCCATCGCTTTCTACACATTTTAACCACCTTTCAGGCAATTTTCGTATACCACGTCGAATAAATGGTGTTGCTTTGGACGAAAACCATTCAGATAATCAATTTTCAACTTCTTCAGATGTTTTGAAGTGCTGTTCTTTCAAAGCATATCCCATCGATGAAAACAAATGGTAGTCCGAAGGAGCCAAGTCTGGTGAATAACGCGGGTGTGGTAACAGCTCCCATCCAAGCGACTTTATCGTATCCTGAACTGGTTTTGCTTTGTGTGCTGGTGCATTATCATGTTGCAAAATTACCTTAACAGATTTTTTCTTTCTTTCTGTCCATTCTGGTCGGTTATCTAATAATGCATGGTTCAAATCGATTATTTGTTGTTGGTAGCGAACCGTATTAACAGTTTCATCAGGTTTCAGAAGTTCATGATACACCACACCTTCCTGATCCCACCAAACACAAAGCATTCTCTTCTTACCGTATCGATTTGGTTTTGCAGTCGATTTTGCTGGTTAACATGGTGTTACCCATAATTTTTTTCATCACCAGTAACATTTCGATGCAAAACACTTTTTCTTTTCTGTCTGGCAAGCAAAATGTCACAAATTGTTTTTCGGTTTTCCATTTGTCTTTCAGTCAATTCATGCGGCACCCATTTGCCACACTTTTCAATTTTTCCCATATCTTTTAAGCGGTTGGAAATGGTTTTTTGTGAAACACTAATGCCAAAATGTTTTTTGTGAAAAACATTTCTGCCGTTTGTTTTTGACTTTGTGTATCATCTTCGTCCAACAATGCAATTGCAATTCACTGTCTTTAAACTAAACTTTTTCGGTGGTCTTCTACGTTGTTCATTTCTCAAATCAAAATCATTCCTGAATTGTTGAAACCATCTTTTGCATGTTGCTAATGATAGAGCATGATCACCAAAAGCTTCTACAAGCATTCGTTGAGATTCAGCTGCGTTTTTCTTTAAATGATAACAAAAAACTAATGATACCCGCAAATCGTTTGTTGAAGGCACAAAATTAGACATTTTTAACACGATAAAATTTTATGTTGTTGTATTACAAATGGAATTTACCACACTGAATGTTGTTGACAGATCTCAAAACAATAAAAAAAACATCACATTAAGGCTCTTTCACAATTACTAATATAAGTACAGCCATTTATTGGCAGCGGTCCACGTCATACTCCTATACCTGGTATATGATATACAACCAAATGAAGTTTAGGGAATAAAAATTAGTCTCAGCGAGTTAAATTAAGTGAGTATGGAGTGAATGATTAAGCAAAAAGTTTTGATTATTAGTTCAATTCGGTGCAATTTTTGATCATCATTTAATTGATGTGGAACAAACTTTTTTAATTCACCTATCCTAGACCATTCTTTTCAGTTAAAATTCGATGGATTATTGTTTTCGATATTCCAAGCTTCACTTCGATGAAAAGTTTTCTTAGAAATTTTCAGTAAATTGATTCAGATTGTCGACCCGGACGTTCATCATCACTTTTATAACTTCTCGGCCTTCTGTGAATCATTAATGCCATTTAAAAACTTGCACTTTTAACACACTATTATCACCATCACCGAGATGTTAAACAAATCATACGTTTGAGTAGCATTTTTACCATTTTTAAAACAAAATTTAATACTGGTTCTTTGTTTTTATATTATTTTTTCGACTGACACACAAAAACAGCTGTAATTTTATGTATTGTATTTTCGTTTGTACTAAATGTACGGTCACAAAATGTTGACAGTTTGTTGAAGAACGTTCACAGAACATAATCACAAAAAACAACGAGGTGGCACTATGTGTTCTATGTAGTTTACATAACCATTTCGGTTTATTATGGGACAGAGCGTTTAGGTAATAGCATTAAATTAAGTCTAATCGATATACCATCCCTATACATATACATACTATAATATTTATATATTACCATTATTTGCCAAATGTTGTTAAAATCTCAATTTTCTTATCGTCTTTGTCCATAAATATATATATCTGTAACATAAATATAATCAAATGGATTTACAAATAAAAAAATCAATTCCGTAAAACTTTATATTTATTATACGCAAAAATTCGTTTAAAAAATAAACACAAACATCTAATAAAAATGTAACTAGTTGGTAGGTAGGTTAGGTATGTATAGTTATAATACCTTACCTGTGTGTGCTTGTGCTGTCAATAATATTAAACATATGTATTATATCTACTTCAATACTTATTCGATATTATTAATATTTAATATACGAGTATTAGTTAAAAAAAAAAATGCATGAAACAAAATTTAGAATTGAAAAACTTTTCAGACATATTTGAAGATCTTAAATAAAAAAAAAAAATATATTAGAAAAAAAGAATTAACTGAAAAGTTTCTATTTTTTAATACATAAATGAAAGTTTATATATAAAATAAAAAATGTAATGTATACTCGACTCGCATACAATAAATGGTAAGAGTGTGCAGCTATAACATACACAAGACAAGCAACAATAATGATTATCAAATAATAGCAGGAAATCATCATTATTTTTAAATTATATTTGAAAATTTATAGTATTATTTCATACACCAATATCGAAATAATATGAATTTTTATTATAAATTTCATTATAAATTTTATATGCACACCCAAAAAACACCTATATAGAATTGAATATTTTATATTATACACTCCCGTTTGCATACTTTCGATTTACAGTCGATTCTATGTATAATTCGAATATTGTATAACTCGACATTCTCTTTTACTCGAACATAATTTTCACTCCTTTCATTTGCAGTATATATTATTCTGTATAACTCGATATTCTGTATAATTCGAGTTCTGACTTAATCTAACAAATTTTATGAAGTTTCTAGAGAACGCGGTGATCAGGACAGATTTTTTTGAAAATATTTCTTCGTCAATTTTTATTAGATTTCGTATGTAGGTTCCAGAAGGACCGCCATTTTTTAGGAACTTCATAGGAATTATTTATATAAGGTTGTCAAATATCTCCCTTCCGCCTTTTTGTCTTTTTAATTTCGCGGCTATGTACAAAGCGCTACAGAGCTCGTATCTGGCAACACTGTACATAATTTGAAAGCTCTTGACATAACAAACAAAACGACGCTATGTATGATTAGTTTGGATATTGCGTTCAACAGTTATAGACGTGTAAACATGGAGTTCACTAACGCCGAAATTCGCGCTATTTTAAAGTTTTCCTTCGTTAAAGGCAAATCCGCTAGAGAAACGTTCCGTGAGATTAATGGTGTTTTGGGGGATGGTACTCTATCACTTCGAACCGCGGAGGAATGGTTTCGACGATTCAGAGCCGGTGAAAACGACACCATGGATAAGCCAGCCGGCGGAAGACCTGTGACGACAAATACCGATCAAATCATGGAATACATCGAGTTAGACCGGCATGTGGCATCTCGTGACATCGCCCAGGAGATGGGAGTTAGTCACCATACCATTTTAAACCATCTGCAGAAGGCTGGATGTTTGGGTGCCACATGAATTAACAGTGAAAAATCTAATGGACCGAATTTCCATTTGCGAAATGCTGCTGAAACGGAACGAACTCGACCCATTCTTGAAGCGGATGGTGACTGGCGACGAAAAATGGATCACATACGACAATATCAAGCGAAAACGGTCGTGGTCGCAGGCCGGTGAATCGTCCCAAACAGTGGCCAAGCCGGGATTGACGGCCAGGAAGGTTTTGCTGTGTGTTTGGTGGGATTGGAAGGGAATCATCCACTATGAGCTGCTCCGATATGGCCAGACGCTTAATTCTACCATCTACTGCGAACAACTGGACCGCTTGAAGCAGGCGATCGACCAGAAGCGTCCAGAATTGGCCAAAAGGAAGGGTGTAGTGTTCCACCAGGACAACGCCAGACCACACACTTCGTTGATGACTCGTCAGAAGCTACGGGAGCTCGGATGGGAGGTTTTATCGCATCCACCATATAGCCCGGACATAGCGCCAAGTGATTACCACCTGTTCCTGTCCATGGCGAACGCCCTTGGTGGTGTAAAGTTGATCTCAAAAGAGGCTTGTGAAAAGTGGCTGTCCGAGTTCTTCGCAAATAAGGAGGGGGGCTTCTACGAGGGAGGTATTATGAAGTTGCAGTCTAGATGGAAACAGATTATCGAACAAAACGGCGCATATTTGAACTAAATCCGATTACTGTAACACTTTTTATAAAGCATTGAATAAAGAGCAAAAAGGCGGAAGGGAGATAGTTGACAACCTAATATAATGTATTAGGAACATACATCAAATTTCATAAAACTTGGTGAAAAAATGACTGAAAACTGACCTGACCACCATATTTGATGAACTTCATAACAATTGTTTATCTAATCCTATTAGATAATTTTACATTTATTTGATCTAAAAATGCCTGGAATTCTTGTTGCAAGGATAAATGTCTTGTCGAGGACTTTTATAAGCATACTCCTTTGAAATGTCCAGTTACACATTGAATCGACTGTATTTATTTATTTATTAATACGTTGTTCGTTGCGTTGATACATTTTATGATTAAAATATCTGTGTACCGGTTTATGAGTTATTATTTAAATGGTATAAAGGATATTACAAATACAACAGTATATACAATAATATGTAAGGAATTATATACCAAGTGTATGCATATGAAACTACAAGTCTTAAAATATAGTTTTATTTAAAAAGAATGATTCAAAATAATTGCAATCTTTCTGGCAATTTGTGGATGTCCCGCAAAAACAAAAAACTGTTTCTCTTTTGTTCAAAATCATTCGCAGAGACCAAATTTTCCAGTTCTTCAGATGCTATGAAGTGCTGGTCTTTAAGTGCGTATCCCATCGATGAAAACAAATGGTAATTGGAAGGAGTCAAGTATAGTGCATATGGAGTAACAAATTCCAATCAAAGAATTTCAATTTAAACCGGCTTTGCTTTGTGTGACGTTGCGTTGTTATGGTACAATATTACCTTACCATTTTCTTGTTCATTCTGGTCATATTTCCATTAAAGCGCATGGTTAAAATTAATCATTTTGTATCGGTAACGATCAGTATTAACAGTTTTACCAGGTTTGAATGGTTCATAAGAACATATAACATGGCTTTCCGATACCACCAAACAAATAGCATCATACTCTTTTCAAGAAACACCTGCGTCGACTTAGAAAGTTGGCGAGATCTTACCTATAATACGACGTTAGTATACAACTAATAAATGGAGGCGTTTACTGACTACCACAGATTATTTTTACGAAAACAAATTTTGAAATTGTCCAACTTTGGGTACGTGAGGTCGAATTTTATTTTCATAACTTTATATTGTCGATTAACCTTAACTTTTATTACTTTATATTAGTAGAAGTGACTGCATACTAACTTAATAAAAAACCCGATTAATTGGACAAATTAAGTTTTCCAATATATTTTATAATGTGCACATATTGTACTAAATCTAGTAGCCACTTTTTCATAAAATATTGTAATATGTTCATTTTGCTATTTTGTCAATTATTCAATTTAATGAAAACGTTTTAATTTTATGTTGGACCTATATTTTAAAAGATATTTTGTTGAAAATAATGTCTTAAATTAATCAACTTTAATATTTGTCAGTAAAATTAATCCGGTTTTACGATTCTGCGATAAATAATACGAAAAATGTAATTTTAAAGACATCCCTATTAATATAGGGATCCATATTTTAATATAATATAATACTCGTATATATGTCAAATTCATTAGAATAATAATCCAAGTAAGCTTAGTTATTGCAAATATCCGACGTTGTTACGACCACAATTCATTCACCATATTGGGCTTTCCATATTCAGTTTTCCATTTGTCTTCCATTCAGTTCATGTGGCATCTATTTTCCACACTTTTAGATCTTTCCCATAACTTTTAAACGTCCAGAAATCGTTGCCTGATTCAAAGATTCTGTCATTTATTTTTGAGTTTGTGAATCATCGTCATAAAGCAATGCTTGCATTTCGCTGTCTTCAAACTTTGCCGGTGGTCTTCACGTTCCACATAAAAATTATAGTTTTTGAATAGTTGATATCACTTATAGTATTGTCTTTGCGATAGAGCATGCGTTCACCATAAGTTTTAATTAGCATTTGATGTACTTCAGACACATTTTTCCTTGGAAAAAAAACAATAACAAACGTAACGAAATCCACAAATCACGATTTTCTTGTCAAAAAATTTTCATTTTTGATAAGATAAGAAACTAAATATTGTTGACACATACCAAGACAATAAAAATAAACATTTGAATATGGCTGATTCATAATAACTTTAGCCATATATAGCTGTTTATGTTGAAATTGAAGTTTCATATGCTTAAACCTGATATGTGAATATTATTCCATTAAAAGTTTGCAACAAAATATATATATATTATTGTCGATTCGAGTTGAATTTGTGATTGTGACCAAATTTAATAATAATAATAATAATAATAATTATATTAAATTTAAAATGATGGTGTGAGTGCAACAACAACAACATATACACATAGTAAATTTTTTTTATTGTAGATACAATGAATGAAACAATACAGAGGATATACAACACAATCACATACAATAAAAGTTTTACGAAAACTTTGTTTCATAATTACCATACCAAAGATATAAGATAATGTATAGGTAATGTTATTGTAGTTGTTTATTGGAAGTTTTAGCTTTTTGTAGTGTACGTCTGGAATGAAATATACTTTTGTCGATTGATTAAATATTTAAGATTATAGCATTAATAATAATAATATGAATAATATATAATACATCTATCCAAAAAGACTTTCTAATATATGGTTTTGTAGACCAAAACACAACGAATTACTTTTTAGTGCGTCGGTCGAGAAAAATGAATATACCATAGAAAACGATTAGAACCAACAATAAATTTTCTTTTAACCAAAATGCTTGAAATGCTCAAAATAACTTATGTTGATAATTGTTTATCCAAAACTTCAGTTCTTGAGTGGTATCGACGATTCAGAGACGACAGATAAGTATATGAGATGATCATCAAGGTCCAGGCCGAAATGAAATAAAATTCGACCATCACGAATAAATGATATAGATGGAATATACTATCGATAAAGTGTAAATAAAAAATTTATGTGAACAATTTGCTCACTATGTAAGTATTTTAATTATGAATAATATAAATTAAGTGCATGCTCTGCTCATGATCTTATTATAAATTTCAAACTGTGATATATTTACGTTATTTTAGACTTGCTATTATTGTTATTATTATTATTATTATTATTATACGAGTAATAATTATTATTATCTCCATTTACATTTTTATACTTACACAATATAATTAATCATTTATCAGACGCAGCGTGTACAAAACACAATTAATATTTTTATAAACATATTTTTTTTATGATTTTCATGTTCTTGTTTTTTACATATGTCAATATTTAAAAATACATTAATGGAGCCTACGGTTTTATTTTTTCCATAAATAAAAAACATCAAATTTTGAAAAAAAATTGAATTATAAATTACATGTGCGTGAAAATATAAAAATATAATTAAGACATTGGTTATATTTAAATTAAATTAACATTTTCGGCGCCAAAACAATCACACATTCATCTGAATATTATATCATTACATATTGTTATTATGTATATAATATCCGCATAGTTATTAATGTCTTATTTATTTGAAAAATTACTAAAGCTTGATAAAATAGAATACCATATTTGTGGTGTGGATTTGAATATTATGATCTTATGTATTCGACTGGCACCGGGCAGACAACATATCATTAAATAATACACCCGATAACTACGAAACCAGAATACAAAATTAGTGGCAAAATCTATCTTTGATGGCTTAGTTAACAATATCGTATGAAAACACTTGTCGGAAACCTTAACGAAATCAGTAAAGTCACAATCAATCTGAGGGCGAATAATAAAATTTCAAAACAAAAAAGTAACAAAATCTAATAAATTAGATGTTGTAGATCTTCCACAGACAAAACCAATGATAATCAGGACATATTAAATACAAAAACGCTCTAGTAACTAAACTTTCAAAAATGTGTGGAATAAATTATAGTCTTGCAATGGGTCAATAATTTATTACATTATCCACCCTTTGTGTAATGGGGTATAATTAAACATTGTTTCACACTCACACATTGTTTTCTTTTTTTTGAGATGGATAACCACGAAACGTGTCTCTTATTATTAATAAATTTACAAAATTCTTTTGGATTTTTTGTCAAATCGAATTCAATTTTTAAAATGTAAATTGACTATCTTGCAATTGTCCGTTCATCAAAAAGAACACTATAATTTAATAAATCGAACTTAATCTTGAACACCACATTTTGTTTCTTAAATTACTTAATTTGTCTTAGTTCACTATGATTCACCAAGGATGACCACTTAATTTAATAATAGAACATTTCATTGGAACAAATTTCAATAAACATTTAAAAACAAAATCCACAGTATATATTTGCAAATGAATTACTATGTTTAGATCCAATCAATTGAATTTAACCATTAAACTAATGTCAAATATATTTTTTGACAAAATCAGAATGCTATGCTTAAAATCAAAACAATAAATCCTCTCATCCGAAAATATATTTGTAATTAATAAATTTACTTATATGTGATTTTCAGTCAAGTGAACTTTTCCCTTGTGACCTATCTTACTTTATACATTATATTTATTTAATTATATATAACACACCTATAAAGCTTCTGTTTATGATACCGTTTTCAAATAAAGTTTTAATTATAATATAATATTTTTTGTTGGATAACACATCCTATACGCATATAAACATTCAATCATAAATGTTCATTTCATTCTTGAAACTTCAACTTATATATTGTATTTATAACAATATCGTCCCTTTCGTTTCAAACATAAGATAACATAAATAGCTTATATATATATATATTGTAGATATAAGATCTATGTTATACATTCAATTTAATGTTTAATGTTAATGTGAATATAATTAATTCAAATATACAGGATGATTCTATAAAAGGACATGAGTATATAAATGTAATTTTAAATAAAACGGATTATATTTAGTACAGGATAATTATCCGAAGATACTGATGATGCATACTTACAACGGATGTTAAATATGGTATACGAACGAACGAAATTTTAAGTGCGATAAATATGCAGATGGCTGCTGATGGATTATATGAATTGTATTTACGAGATTCCTATCGGATTATTATATAAATCATTAAATAAATGGATAATCGTTTTATACTTTCCAAACTGTGTCTTATTCTGATTAAGTTTTTGTAAATATAATGTGCGTGATCCATGGACGATGAATGAGATTTAAAGTTGGTAAACTTCTCATTTTTTAAGTGACAAATTTCGTTTTTGAAGGAATTAAGGAAGATGGGTAAAGTTAATTGATTTTATAAATTATGGCATATACAGTAATTGTTGTAAAAGTTCAGGACATGTTTGCAAATTGCAATCAAAATTTCCATTAATTTGTAAAAAATGAGTTGAAAAATCATAAGAATTTTACTTGGCAGTTTGATTGGAATTTCTATCAATTTTTCTATAAAAGTGCGTCCTTTTTTGCGCAGTCTATCGATATGCGGAAACATTTATTTATTTATATTTGCCAATAATTCTTTCAAGGAATTTAATCCAATAACCACTTGGTCCTATGAGTAATATCCGTAATAGAATAAGAATAAAAACACAAAAGAATAATAATACTGAATTTTCAATGGAATTAATTTATTTCTATTCAACGCAAAAATGCGGATGTAAAAAATGGTTATTCGAATTTTATGTGTGTAAGGTTTTTATAGTTTTAGATTATGCAAACTTAGAAAATTCTCTCGCCTTTCCAGTAATTTCTGTTTTTGACTATAAAATATGACATATAAATGAAATAAGTTCGTTGACATAATTTATGTACAGGTGCCGACAGCTGACAAAAACCATGTTTTTTTATTAACCCGCACAGTAAGAGGGAAAAATTATTGTTGCAGCTTACCAAGTGCGGGCTCACAAAAAACCAAGAATTTAATACATTAATGTAAGATTATATTATTATTATTGTTTTTAATTATTATTATTATTATTATTATTATTATTATTATTATTATTAATATTATATCAATTTAAATTCAACTAATGGTCATAATAAAATCATTTTAAAAAGCTTAACTTTTCTTTTAATTTAACTATTATTAAAACTTTATCTTCTGTAACAACAGCACCATTATAAGAATATATTTAAACTTTATAATGCTATATATTATTATATTATATATTGTATTATTATTATCATTTAATTTTAATTTCCTTTGAACTTGAAAAGTTAAGTAATCATACATATCTTTAAAATATTTTATATTTATGTCAATGCACTGGCGGATCAAGTGATTGAGGGTGGGAGGGTGATAGACTAACAATAGCAATTCCGGACAAAAATAAAATAATAAGGTTAACATATAAAATTAAAATCAAATTGAACTTTATGTAGTTCCTAGATATTCGGACAATACGTTAAATACAATACGTTAAATTTAGTATACCTACTGATGTAATTTATACTCCATATACGTGGGGTAATTGATGTAATTTATAAAATCTATGTAGACTAATTTTTAGATTAAACTTTATAATAACTTACACCCTCTGTCCTATAATAAACCGCAATGGATATGTAAACAATAGAATACGTAGCGCCCACCTCTTAGTTTTTTGTGATTATATTCTGTGAATGTTCCTCAACAAACTGTCAAAATTTCATGACCGGACATTCAGTAGAAACGAAAATACAACACATAAATTTACAGCTGTTTTTATGCATCAGTCGAAATATGAATATAAAAGCAAAAAACAAAGATTAAATTTTGTTTTAAAATTGGTAAAAATGCTACTCGCAAACTTACGATTTGTATAAAATCTCGTATGATGATAATTCTGTGTATTAAAAGCACAAGTTTTTAAATGGCATAAATGATTCACAGAAGGCCGAGAAGTTATAAAAGTGATGATGAACGTCCAGGTCGACCATCTGAAACAATTTACTGAAAAATCTTAGAAAAAGTGTGTGATTTCATGAAAATTCCTAAGAAATCTTCAGCTTACATTCATCGAAATGGAGCTTGGAATACCGAAAATAATAATTCATCGAATTTTAATTGCGGTCTACGATAGGTGAATTCAAAGTTTGTTCCACTTCAAATGATGATCAAAAATTAAACAATTAATCTCTGTCTCTGTAAGGAAATATCAGTTGAAGACATTCAAAAGGCGACGCGAACACCCTTCTCATCAGCATTCCAATCACAGTCATAAAAACGTCATTGATCCACTTAATGAACCTGCAAATCGATGTATTTCAGTTGAGATGGAGATTATTTTGAATAAATAGAATGGTTTTTGTGAAAATTTATTATTTATTCTTAATCCATTTCGGATTATCATGGGACAGAAAAGTTGTATAATAATATCATACAATAAACTATGTTCTATATGTTAACAAAGAACAAAGAACATATTGTCATTGAGAGAAATGAATTTTATGATTTCGATTTTTTTTCTGTATATCAGCAATCTTATGAAAACAATTTTAAAATTCATTCCATTGTTAATATTTGATATATTAAGATTAATATTAAGAATAATAATTAAGATAAATATTATTGTACCCCACCGACTAATTCCTAGTAATGATATGTGTTTTTCATCCTTAGAGTTCGCCGTCACCCAAGCAAATAAAATTCCAGATTATCGCTTCTTCTGCAAATAAGTGCTCCACAGTTTTTGAGTTGGGGCTTTTTTCTGCTTCTGATTTTAAATATATATCATTTCAAGACGGTTAGCTAAAACCTTATTTTATATCAGCCTCCCCTTTTTACGTTGCTGTGCGACTAGTTCCGCCAATGTGTATCAACGTATATTTAATAATTAAATAATAATAATAATAATAAATAATACATATACGATTATATAGTAATATTTAATTAATGCCAAATGTTTTCAATTAAATTAAAACAATAACCACAATTTAATACAATTATTTCCTTAAAATTATTAAATTTTAGTTATATGATTATATAAATATATAATAAATACAGATTAATATATAGAATTAGATTAGATAAATTTGTGAAAATGGAAACAATTTATTGTTTCTGATAGCTAGATTGTAAATTTTATGTGGTATAATAGAATATGTATACTTGGAAATGAATGTGTGTGTATCTTGTAATATATTTTATGAAAAAGGTATACAAATATATAACAAAATATAAAATACATATGTTTTCATGTATGAAATGTAAATTATAATTTAGAAATTGTTAAAAGGTATACCATATAATAAATAACTAAATATAACATTAAAGTATATACATGGAGAAAATTTAAAGCAACATTCATAACGTGTTTTATAAATGGGTCAACACTAAATATAATATCTTTAAATTTTAAATTAAATTGTTGATGTCAAATGATTTCAGAAAATCTAGTAAAACAATAAATTTAATTGAATTCAGAATTTATAAACATATAATACATACACCATATATTCATGAAATATAGGGAATGGTATGTGAACCCAGTCTTCGGACATATACCAGTACTCGAACACTCATTTACAAACAATATGTTTTCAGAAAAACCAACCTTTGATTAGCATTTAATATCGGGTCTATTGTGTATTTTGTGTACTGACTTGTATTATTAATCATTTTAAATAGTTTTAAGATATGATTTGAAACAAACTGTACAAGGAAAAAGAAATGTAAACAAATTACGAAGTTGTGCAATAAATGCAATATCGAGTGCTGTAAACGAATATAAAGGTGAGGAAGGCAGTATTATTGGCACTATAAGGTGTGGAATTTTCCACTTCTGTCCCAAAAAGTGATGGCTACTAATCATTATAAACGCCTTACACGACATCAATTCAGATTTATATGGAATACATCACGTCGAACAATTATATTATATAAAATATATGCAGTAATCAGAGTCCAAGATATATGTTTGTTTAATGTGATCATAAATTTGCGCCACTCCATTAAATTATATGGTATGATTTCGGATTTAAGTTATCTCTCTATATATAAAGATGAATATCATTGCAACCATAGAAAAGATAAATTCATGAAATAAACGATATTTAAAAGGTTTTTAATGCTTCAGTTGATGCAATTACAATTTCTTAAAAAATTCTTTATATTTTATAATATCATATTTATATGTTAACGCAAATATGATGTCAATATTAACATTTAAATATAGAATAAATGAATAACCAAAAATAGTTATTCTGGACAAGTCCTATATATTGCAGTAGATATTTTGGAACTTGACCAATTCTTATTCAAATTTGATTAAACTTTGTATGCAATTTTAAAATGTGATTATGTGATTATTCCTAATGGAATTCTAAATAATCTCTGGGCAATTATACTTACACTCGGTAGCGCAGTTGCATAGCGCCGAAATATAAATATATATATATTATATATATTAATCATGAAATATAGCGGGTTCAAATCCGCTATTTTTCATAGGAAATTTTTCGGTATTTATTTTAATACTAAAAATTTTTCTGCTGGGTGACCATTTGTTCGTTGATGGAATAAAAAAGAAAAACGGATATCTTTGAAAATATGGTGTTGGACGCTATTCAAAGATTAACAATGTCTGCACACACATAACTATGGGCTAATCACCCATATAAAAATAATAGTATTATGAAAACATCTATCTTTCGATAATTACAGTACAGTACAGTACACAATTGGTAAATTGTTATATACTCCCATGCGGAGTAATTTACCAACTTGGTTGTAATGAAAGGTTTATAAGATGACATAAAAGCTCCACTAGGAGCAAAATATGAGTTAAAAAAAAAAAAAAAATTATACTTACCTGATTACAGACATTTTAGTACTTGGACAATTCTTATTAAATTATGATCAAATTGATAGATTTAAATCTATAATTAGATTATATATGAATAGATTTTACTGATTTTCTGAATAATCGATACTCATGGCAGTTTTGCGAACCAGATTCAAATAATTTTGTAACTTGTTCAATTCATATCCATAATTTTAATTATGTGAATAATTTCTACTGAAAACTTTTGCATAATCAATATTCAGGACAGTTTTCGGGACCAGATGTTTGAAATCCCATCAATTCTTATCAAATTTTAGTGTACAATTAAAATCGGTTGAATGTTAGGATAAATATGATAGGAAATATGATTTCATTAAACATTTGCATACCAAATTTAATCAATATTGTATAAGAATTGGTCAGATAATAAATGTTTTAGAATCTGATCTATAAAACTGTCCTATATTTTCTTATGGTAATAAAATGAAGCAAATATTGTATATAATTTCACATTATTGATGAAATGAAGTGATGAATTTACTTTAATTCTTTTATTGTATAATTATCTTAATCAATTATGACATTTTAACGATACGCAAAAAGGGAGATTCCAATTTATCTCCTCTACTTTTGCAAATAAATGGTCTGCACCTTCTGTGAATATTTGTTGGCATTATACAAAATCCATAATTCTGCTTTAAATCAAGGCTTTAAATGATGCTTTAATTTATGGCGACCCGTAAGTATTAATAGCATATTATTACGAGCAGTTAGATTAAGAATATCCATCATATGTCAGACCTTCGCATTTCATCTGATAGAGCTAAATACCCTTACAGGTCGCCTGGTACCAAATAGACGATGTTCGCAACTATTCACCACTAATACAATTAATTTATATTAGCACGGAACGCGTTACGCTCTGATGTGTCATATACTGTCATCATGCTTGACATTGGCAACTGCAACACCACGACAAGGTACCTTCCATCCATACGTTGATCGTGCGGAAGTATTTATACTACTATAAAATATGGTTTCCGTATTTTTGCTTATTATAACACAGATAATATTAACCGAAAAAATGTTATTGTATTTTTGTTTTAAGAATACGCAAAAATACAATTTCAATAATTCTAAAACGTTTTCATATTAAAAACAGAAAATGATATGCATTACATCTTTTTAAAATAAATAGATATGGGATGATAAATGATAAGCATGTGAGAATATATATAACAATTAAGTGATATTGCCATAAGGTAGGTTCTATAATAAAATAATAAAACAATCATTTGAATCAATGTAGTTCCCATAAGAGTGGAGAAGCAATATAATTTCAGTTTCTAACTAATTCTCGAGGACCAGGGATCATTAAAAATTAAGTGGCTACAAATAGCGACGTTAGAGCCTTGGTCTTGCCTTTCTTTATGGATGTAGTACAAACGATAAAAATTTTGTCGTATGAAAATACGATAAGGTGCGGGACAAATGCCATGGAAGGGACTAAGTCTAAAAAAATCAAAGCAATTTATAGAATTTAATAAGACAAATGCTGACGAAGCGTTAAATCTTCGTCAGGGGTAATTAAGAGGTCTATGTGGGAGTCCTTACTGACGACTATCCCTTACTGGCCACTATCCTTACAACTACTAACAGTCAGCTTTATTCACCCTATACAATCATTCACCTTCAGAATGCATATATTGTATATATATATATATATATAGATATTATAGAGATACATATGGTTGGGTACGGTACATATATATCAGTGGCGTCTGGTGAAAATTTTGCCAATGCATTCACTCAAGTAAAAACATAAATATATAGTGTAACATGTACCTCTCAAATGAGCGTTATAGTTGGTTTACTCTTGTTTTTTGATGAGCTGAGTACGAATGAAATCATGAAGGTGCCTCATAATGATGATCTATTAGCTCCATTGAATTTCATAGAAGAAATACTTTCAATTTCACGCTTAGCGTCACCCAGGATCAACGACGTATGGACGTGGCGAAAAAACGATCCCTCCGGGGTGCTTGATTTTCGTGAGTCCACTTGCCTCTCACGTTGGTTGCTTGATTTTATGTTAATCTCGCTTACATGCGGTTAAAGTAACCGTAAAGTAAAATTATTTATATATAAAGTTCATTCTAAGCGATTTTTCACAGAATATACTTTTAACTGCATCGAAAAATGTAGCAAGATCAGGAGTAAAATAACCAAGCGCAACACATATATTATTTATATTTGAGAGTAAAACAATTGACAACAACAGTCCATTGAATTCAGTACTGCTTTTTATTTTTTTCATATAAAAAGTTGGATTCTCTATTTGATTTCATTTACACAAAACTTTGATTAAATTTAAAATGAAAATAAGCTTAACAGGCGATTGAATTCAAGTTAAATTGTGTGGCTTGTGTTATCTTGCTTATTTTTCAATTAATTTAGGTGTGTGTGTTTTTGCGCTACTATTTTATTATGAGTTTTTATACTGATTTTTTATTTTTTTTCACATAGTCGTCATCGGCATTGCGTGTGTGAGTAATTTTTTATAGAAGTAGGTAGGCGAATTTTAAATTTTATCTGACTAAATTTTTATTACTATGTACTTTTGAATTTGGAATGAAATAAATTGAATACATGGACGAGACGCCGCTGATATATATATACATTTAATACATTCATATGCATATATACAAATAATTGAATAGATTTCATAGAATTTCTACGCTACCATATATAAAATTCTAACATGATTAATGTCATCATAAAAAATATATACAAATACATTTCATTCATAAATTCACATTATTTTATATAGTGTCTGTGTCTCTCATTAATTTTATATGATTTATGTAAATGTTTATTCTTCTATTCTTCTAAAATTCTATATTCTTGAATTCTTGATTTCAATGTACCATACCAACCATATACTCGTACATAGGATATTTCACGCGCAAGGTATTTTCCAGGTAATTTATTCATTGTGTACATAGATACTGCAAGCACCAACCATATAACTATATTCTAACACACTACATATAAAGGAGATATTTACTATATTTAAATGAATAATGTTGTAATACATAAATCAAAAATTATGTTAATGAATCCTTTTCTAAAAATTGAATAACAAAAGTATAACATACAAATCTATTTTCATATATTGTACTATTATTCTATACATAGAATATTTTTGTGGAAAATTGTATCTATAAATATTCTTAAAAAAAGATACTGATCAAACTTATTTTATATATGAACAATTTGTGTATATGTATAAAAGAATCCTCTATACATTGAAATCTAAATGTATATAAGTACCAGTGGGAATAAATGGCATACCATCCGATAATATTATGATATTATGGGGAAACAAAGCAACAAAAAAAAAGCATAACAAAATAACAACAAATCTGTGAATTGGGAATGCGGTTCATAAGCTGTATTATGTTATTTCCGCCCCAATAATATTGTATATATTTTTTTTAGATAATACATATATAAATATTTAAACAAATTGGTCGTTAAATGTCGATTAGATGATCATTGGTCAGTGTATTTTTATTCTTTTTGTTACACAAGAATTTGATGAAAAAAAGTGTACCATCATAAATATTATTACTACATAAATATAATATAATTACTGTTATGTGATAAAGTTCAAATGGAGAATTACATAGGAAAACTATAACTTCTTATATTTGGTAAATTTAGGTACGTATGTGTTAGACGCGATGGTAAAAGAATAATAGATACATATATTTGAAGAAAGTTGAAGTTTTTATTATATGAAAATAAGTTAATAGCAAAACAACAATTTGAATAAATAAAAACTTGACCCGATAAAATTTGTTTATATTAATATAAATAACTTCCTCCATATCAAATTAGCTTAATAATTTATAGGCATATGTACTTTATTTATAAAATAATTTCATATAACTAAATAAGATTTTTGACTACAACCACATAATAGAGAAAAAGATGGATTCAATCGGATACCTTTTAACTACCGCACTTACATATTGTATATAAATAAATATATATACACCCTCTAATATTTCCGAATTTTCAGAAAATCTCATTAACCAAAGGTGACTTATCTCGATGTAATATTGTTTGTTTGAGAGATACATCGTTTTGGCGATGATGTTGTGTCAAAATTTCATAACATTCCATTGTTTAAACAAAATTATTGTGCTCAAATCAAATCATCATCATAACGTCGGTATACAAGCCAATTGAATCGAATTTATATCAGTAAAATATGCTGTCCTTTCGTAGCCAAATGAAGTTTTGGAAATAGAAAATAATCGCAGTCAGAGGCAAATGTGGTGAATGGTGTAAAAAAGAATCGGTAACAATTGATAACGTAGGCGTTATCATAAGCAAGATGAGAATTCGAATTATTACGATAATCTTATCAAATACGACCAGTGACAGTTTGGCCACTTTAAATGAATTGTTTTCTTCTACTTCTTTCATTATCACTAACGTCATCAAAACCAGTTTTGAAACGATTAATCAACTCATAAGTTGTTGTACGAGATAATCAGAAACATAGCCATAAACGTTTTTTAGCATTTAAAAAAAATCTGGTTTTTTGAAATTTTCTGACAATTCGAGAATTTTATCGACAGAGTGTGTGCTGTTATAAAGATAGGTGTATACAAGTCTGAAAGCTACTCCGTGGCATATTTGGTCCCGTCAAAGAACAGAATGGTTGGAGGCGAAGATACAATTTTGAATTAGACAAGTTGTACGGTCAACCAAATATTGTCAAAACAATCAAGATCAATAGATTGAGATGGCTTGGACACGTAGAACGCATGGAGGAGGAGCGTGTGCCAAAAAAACTGTTAAATAGTAAACCAGAGGGTAGAAGGAGAGCCGGAAGACCTAAGGCGAGATGGCTAAATGCAGTAAACTGTGATATAAAGATCCTAAAAATTCGGGATTGGAAGACATTAACTGCGGATAGGTCAGGTTGGAAAAGCGTGTTGGAGAAGGCTAAAACCGCACCCGGGTTGTAACGCCATGGAGTAAGTAAGTATACAAGTCTGACTAGGTTCTTATCGTTATTGTTTCAAAACACTATTGAAATTAATTAATTGTTATTCGATATAGGACAACTTCCACCAGATATACATAAGCTTAACCTTATTTCCACAAAAATATCATGTTGGTGGTAATAGACAATTCAGTTCACGGGAATATAACGATAGTGTAGTGAATTCACTTTTCATCAACAGTAACAAATCGATATAATAATTTCTTTGTTTTTTGAGATATGTGGCATTGATTCGTCTAATGGAAAATCGTCTATATATCTTTTGAACGCTTAAGCTTTTGATGATTTCTTCAGTGAAAGATTGAAAATTGATTATATTTTAAATTTACCTGTAAAAAAAATTGGAAATCCATTACTAATTTGCGTAACTTATTTACATGTGAAATGTTTCGATATTTATTTTAATATATATTAAATTATTTTCAACTGGATTAGCATTTAATCGTTTTATATGGAATAAAAATTAAATGGGGTTATCTTTGAAAATAATAACAGGGAATTAAGGAAACATTTATTTTTCGATAATTGTAAAGATCAATTGGAATTTTAATTTACTAACTTGACTGTAACGAATGGTTGGTAGATGCAATAAGCTCCACTTTTAAAGTAATATTATTTGCAATAAACAATGTATTAATATATGAGATTGGTTTTTGTTCCCCGAATCGAGGTTACATAATTTAAATAACATTTACTCAACACCACTCCATCACTGCTAATTATTATTGTTCAGATTGAAGATATTTGGTTTCAACTGTGGTACACGATCGTGATGTGCATCAGTTTGAATCCGTGAAATTTGCATGAGACATTGAAATGGAATTTGATTAATCGCATACAAAATAATCCATGAGTTTCCAAACTGGAAAAATTGCTCTAAGAAAGATGAACCACATAGTTTGTTGAAAACCAAAAATCGCACCGAATTTATCATTCCAAAGATATGTATATCATTAAAAACACTAAGGAAGTGACTATATAATTTCTTAAAAACTATTGGATTATAACTGATGATGAAACATGTTGTTTTCGATACAAAAAATCTCGTTTGAAGTCAAAAAGTCAAATATCAAAACAATGCTCCTAAAAGGTATTATAAACATAGAATTTATTCCAAGTTATACAATGGTTATTAATGCTTTGTATTACCTTCCACTGGCTTTTCATAATTGCCGAAGTAACGGTGCCATCTTTAATTTTACCCTTAACAACCAAAATTGGGCAACTAAAAATGTTACATCTTGTATATATAGTTTTTCTATAGTTGAACAATTACATATCCAAATTTCAATAAAATCCGCTTCTGACACCCTTCTCTGGTTAGGGTAGCATTAGTTTTACGGCTAGCATATAAAATGTATATACTATAATATATAAATAAATCTTCAATCCAGCCAGTATTAATACACGTATGTATTTTGTACTGATGAAATATACGGGTTGATTTGTTTTGCATATGCTCATATGTATATTTTATTCGGTTGAGAAAATTCATAAATATTAAATCACACCGAACATTGTACAACATAATGTTTTTCCATGTAATGTCTTATTAAATATGCAAAAAAAACATAAATTTTGTTATTCTCTACCCATTTCGTACGCACTACACACACTAACACACACACACACACACTAACACACATATATTATTTTGAATTAATTAATTGATTTTAATAAATAAAAAGAAATTAATTGTATGTGTATATGTTTATGTTTTATGTTTACGATATTTTGTATAAATATTTTATAAATTTAATCATAAATATTTCAATATTATATACATTTACGCATAACTCTCGTATATATTTTAATGTAAACAATATTTTAATTTTAATATTTGGCATTTATTAATTATATTATATTTGTTGATTGCATAAAATCGTGCCATATTTTTATAGTTGGGATAAATGAGATGAAATAGTAAATTTTACAGCATCGACGATACTCTTCTGATTTTGTTCCTGCAGATAATACTTACTTACTTACTCCATGGCGTTACAACCCGGGTGCGGTTTTAGCCTTCTCCAACACGCTTTTCCAACCTGACCTATCCGCAGTTAATGTCTTCCAATCCCGAATTTTTAGGATCTTTATATCACAGTTTACTGCATCTAGCCATCTCGCCTTAGGTCTTCCGGCTCTCCTTCTACCTTCTGGTTTACTATTTAACAATTTTTTCGGCACACGCTCCTCCTCCATGCGTTCTACGTGTCCAAGCCATCTCAATCTATTGATCTTGATTGTTTTGACAATATTTGGTTGACCGTACAACTTGTCTAATTCAAAATTGTATCTTCGCCTCCAACCATTCTGTTCGTTGACGGGACCAAATATGCCACGGAGTGCAGATAATAGTATAATACAATATATCGATATCTGCAGAATATAGTTCGAATGGTAATAACAACAGATCGGTGGAAAACGTCAACATAAAGTTAAAAGAAAAACGTTGTCATTGCATCAATCTGAAATCAAAAAGTTATAGTAGTACGTTGGGAGTATGTAATGTAGAAGAGGATGGAGATTGTGTAATTGATTAATAAAACAATTTTTATAAAAATATAACCTATTGATTATTGTGACGAAATCAGACACGAATCTATGCAATCATCCAATGTTCATAAACATATTGCATGAAATAAACGTGTGCGAGTTTACAAAAAAAATAAAATATCTTTATATATTTCATCCATACATATGCCCTAATTCAGAGTAGATAATTAGGTGTTATCTGTTTATTAATATGAAGGTGACCCGATCCAATGTAAATTGTAATTACTAGAGAACGAATTTGTTGTTACTAAAAAATCAAAAAATATCAAGATAAAAATAATCAAAATAGATTTAATGTTGATGTGTCAGTTGTTATAATACCAAATTTATGTATTGAATTTAAAAAACTAACGTATTTTTACAAAAAAAAAAATAAATAAGTTAGAAGAGAATATCTTTTGTCACTTTAGTAGCACACTTTTTATAAGATGTGAAATTTAAATTTTTATTCTTATCTTCTTGCATAATCAAACTTAAAGATTAAACTTTTTGTATGAAACTACAATTATTCTTTTTCTTCTTCTCTACTATAGTTTTGTCAACCTAAGAATTTGCCCATATCCGTAATTTATTGGGCTTTGGACTGGATTAAATTAATATGTTAAAAATAAATATATATACGAAGACGAAGACTTTCATTAAAATTATAACACAATTTTGATTTGGGAAATTACGATAAACAAAATAAATTATAGGATATGTACAGAAGTAAGTACTGTTTTTTGGTTAAAATAATTTGTACTATATAAATAAAGTGGTATACATTTTTCAAAGTATGATCCATCAGAAGTCACAACGTTCGCCCATCTTTCAGGATTCCCCGTCTGAAGCATTCATTGTCTTTTGAAGCGATCCATTTGTCAAGTCAATTTTTGCTACTTTTATAAGATGTGAATCGTACGCGTCTTGAAGAGCTAAATGCATCGACCGGAATAAATAGTAATACGAAATGGCTGGCAAATATGGTCATGTCCTTCTAAGTAGATGTTAAAGACATTTGCAGTATGAGGATTGGCATTGTCATGTTGAAAAATTAATTTGTTGTGTATATTCACCCATTCACACATGGTCGTTTTTCCATCATTGCTTGCTTCAAGCGCATTAGCAATCGTCGGTAATCATCACCAGTGATAGTTTCAAAAGTTTTTGGCAATTCAAAGTACACATAACACCTGTTTTATCCCACTAAATACAGAGCATAACCCATAACCTTATCAGCGCTGTTATGGATCAGCTTTACCATAGGCTATATCCAAATTAGTTTACGCTTAGGGTGCATAGTAATAGTAAACCTATTTTTCATCTCCTATCTCAATTTCAGCAGGGAATTTTTTTTAAATGAAAACAAAATAGTAATGCTTCGCGCAAATGTCGTTTATGTGGTACCATTTCCATAGGAATAAAAAATGTGTTGTTTGCACTACAACTTACTTTTGTTTATATCCAATATTAGCATTTAATATATGATTTTATTAAATTATTAGTTTGAGTACCATTAAATATTAATATTTGAAATATACCGTTTGAAATATATATTTCAATAATACCCCAAGCAACAAAATACGCTTTATTTTCAAGGCATTACATGCGATAAGAAGTTTTTTTATTTCATTTGGTACAAAAAGTAATAATGTTAGCTACATTTTTGACTTTCAAGATATTCTTACTTAGGGACAATTATTTTGGTTTCACAGAAAATATGTTGTATTTTAAACTTTCATATTTTTCATAAAACCAATAAATAGATATGTTCTAGAGTTCTAGTGATTATTATCGGAAAGTACATCGATGATCGCAGCAATAATAAACATTGAAAATTCACAGAATATATGAATTTATCACTACCATTTTTGGTAATAATAATACGAACCATAATGATCGTGCTAAATACCTATCACATTAAATTAATTTTTACAATGTAGGTTTTACAATTTTTATCGTGAGAACTTTGATTACATGAAAAGGGCTTAAAAATCCTATCTTTGTTGTATTATTTACTGACAGACTCGAAGCGTGGTGCACGTGATTTTTGAATTATTTGTAATTTTCTTAACATACTCGTATTTTTATAATCTGAAAATGATCGTTCGCATCAATACTCAATTATAATCTTATTGGTTTACATACCTATAAGATTTAGCAAAATTGATGAAATCGTTTTAGAATATCAATAATTTTTATTCAAAACCATTATCCAATAGTTTCGTATTTATTAAATTTCCTAGAAAAAAAAATATTAAATGTTTTCCATAATTTAAATTTATAGTATTTTCAATCTGCGTTTCTAATAAAAATAAGTTCTATAAATACAAGAATAAGCATTTTATTAAAAATAGACAAAATAAAAGAATACATTTTTTTTTAATGAATGAGAAATATACTAAAAACATTGCCGTCTGCTTTCAAATGTAGTAAAAATAGTAATTTAACTATAAATTGAAATGCGTATTTAAATTGCGTCTTGCAAACTGTCTATACTTATTACTCATGGCCAATATACTGTTTCCACATAACTGGAAAATGCGTATCTATATTGCGTCTTACAAATTGTCAATACTCATATTACTCATGGCGAATATACTCGTCATAACACAAAATTTTGCACTTTTTTCATGACGAATACTCGTCAAAAACAGTTAACTGGTTAATAATTACAGATTACTGAGAACAGAATAAGCGAGTATATATGGAGCGCATAAAAAAAAATTCAATCTGGTCAAAATATTATATAGGCAATTATGGATTTCAACTGTATGGTCTTTTTTGTGTTTATAAAATTTGGGGATAGAGGAATTATGTAAGACAAATAAACCCGTAAACACCCTCCCATAAAAAAACACTTTTTATTTGTTGTGATGTTTTGGTTTTTTGTATGGGAATGTAATAGAAAAATTAATTACTTGCTAAAAAGTATTTTTTCATAGATATACAAATTAAAGTTAATGCTCTGAGTTAAGGTATTTATGTACGATTTTATTTAAAAATTATTAATAATTTTTTTTGTATATAAATATTTACGTGTATATTGTGATATTCTAAAAATATTTAGATTTATCCATTTATACATTTAAAATATTGTACATTAATATTTTTTATTCTGAATGCTGTATTCAAAATATATGACTAACATTTAATTGGAATATGATTTTAATTTTTTAATTTTAAACATAGAAATAACATTTATTTTGCTCAGATATCTTATTGAAAAGACGAATAAATTGATTTTTTTTTATAAAAAAGCAGGTGTCTTTTCACAACTTAAATTATGCGGATTTATTTTTATGCGGTAGTGAATTTGAACAACGCACAATATCTTTTGAAAACAGTAAAGAAAAAGATTCCAGATTCGTACAGACCTTGGAATTTTAATTTCTGTGCAACATGCCTGTAATATCATAATTTGAGTCTATTTGCGTCCACCTATATCGAGTGGAGTATAACTGTTGATTACGCTGCAATACGCAAAGTTAGTTATTAAATATGAACAAAGTTTCTATGATGGTGTATGTCCTATAGTAGAACATATATAAATCTTGAATATATAGGCCTAAGGCTAATACCATATTGTACTCATTGTAAACGTAAATAAGTGACAACACTCTAGAATTGTATTGAAGACATACAAATTCTACAAAGTGCATACGGCAAAGCAAACAAAACAACTGATGCAACATTAAGAGGAATGAAATTAATCAACACAACCATTCTTTGTACAGAAAATGTAGCTCCCGCCAAAGGCGCGTCAGAGTACAGTGCTGTTACAAATATTATGCTCAACTAAAATAGTGTATTATTAAACATTCATTCGTATACATACAAATAAAAATATTTGTTAGAATTCTTTTATATTTATTTTTTTTTATCCAGGTCATAAACAAAAAGATAAAAAAAAAACACTAATTCTGATTAAAATATATTTACTTTCATTCATTACTATTTCCTATGCACACACGTACACACTCATATATATATGGGCATAATAGGCTATACCTATACACTTCAGTAAGCCCATTCAAAATATATTTTCTCATTTACGATATACGAGCAGTGGCTATAACATAACGAGATTTATGCTTCTACAGAAGAACTGCACCAAAATCGTACGACTGACAGTTGAAGCCTTCCGTTTCGGATGTCGCTCCTCGACTTGTCTCCAGACATATTAGTCTGGCCATGGGCTTCGTTTGTATAATATCTGTTTTTTTTTTTGTTTTGCCGTAAAAATGCAAAGTATTTTAATTGAATAACGATTCATTTGAAACTTGGGAAAACAGCAACTGAAACTGAAATCTATTTGTAAAAGAAGTATATGGCAATGAATTTTTATCACGTGCACAAAAAGTGTATGTTCGTACTGAATTGTCTACATTAGGACGCTTTTAGCCAAGAATAACATCCCAGTGGCAGACCATCAATCTTATATTCGTCTGGCATGGTCAAATCTGCATTAAAAGGAACAAGATTTCAAACCGCGTTAAAGTTGGGAAAGAAAAAGTGGGTTTACAGTTTCAAAGCCACACCTTGTATATCTTTTAAATTAAAATACTTGCAGTAGTGTACCTTCTATACAGTAAAATATGAATAACTTTTTAGTTACTTAATATTTAAATATTCTACAAGTCAGTCATATAATAATATAAATTACAATTTTGATGACATTTTATTAAGTACATAGGCTTCCCGCATATACACATAACAGGCAACACATATATGAAGTTGAGTATATTAGATTGTAGTATGTACAGCAAATAAGGATTATATTATTTTATCTTTCATTTTTAAGATTATCATTTTTATTAAAATTTTCCTACATAAAATATTTTTCCTGCAGGAAATTATAAATATATGAAAATAGTACAGTGACGTCTCATTTAATAACCGCGTATATTTATTTGTGGTGATTATTTTGTTGTCACAATTACGCATCTGTGAGTTAATTAAAAGAAATTTTATATATTAAACATAACATAATAATTATGTGCGACTAATATGTGCGTTGTTATCTCAGTGATTATATCTGCTGTGGGCTGTAATCACAACTTAATTGTATTGTTTATTTGATAGATGCTAATATACACACTGTGATTCTTATGCAAACTAAAATGAATATACAAGTTCAAGTATAACAAAATATTATTATAATAGAAGGTCAAAACAGGTCATACAGGTTAAATATGTATAAATTAGATATACCTATATTATTTAGACATAAAATCTATATTTATGTAAAAACTTTATTCATACCATAAAGAATATGATTATGTTACATATGGTCGAGCATTATCCATATAAATCTTATGAAAATTATGTGATGTGAATAAAATATGATTGCGTGAAGTTATGGAATTCTATTTTATACATGAATAATATCTCTTACATCAGGTGAATATATATTTATAATATTGTAAATATAAATATACCTATACTCGTATATATTTTTGTTTCAATACAGTAAAAGCATACATGTTGAACATCGCTCTGGATCGTTTCATAAGAGAACGGTTATAGAAAGGAAAGAAGTTAAACATTTCTAATAAAAACATAACTACGTATATGCAGCAAAAGAATTGCACTACAATTATTTCACAACATATTTTTTCTCTTAACCATTTATTTCTTTTCATAAATCTAGCACACAATCATCCATCACGACTAGATATAAATTTGTCCAAATTTAAATTCTCAGCAAATTCTTTTGATTTTAATTTATTTGTAATTAAAGATCCATTTAACTGAATGTTTTTAGGTTGAGCTTGGTGTACAAATAGTAACAACTTTTCCAGTTGATTTGATATGCATGAACATTTAAAATACAAAAACAACAATTTTCTAAAGTGAAATTGTTTGGACTACGCAAAAAACTTTTCATTTAAAAAACCTTATAATTTATGGGACCGGTTCTATACATAGAGTTTCCACTGTGATGTTGCAGCACTGCAGGTTATATATATTTTATATGTGCATTCGTATTCCTTTACTTTTATGAGAATAACAATTTATGAATATGCATTCTTATTAAAGTACATAATATAGCTATGTATATTATGTAGTATTTTTAATGCATACGAGCTGAGGCGTAGGCGTCACATAAAATAAATAACTAAAACTATTAAATTTTATACTAATATGCCAGTATATAGGCGGTGGTGGTGATGGTGGTATACACAACAGTAATGGATATTTAAAGACGTGTTATGTTAATATATCCAATGCAATATACAACAAAATGATGATTAAAATTTCATGGAAAATAACGTTTTCATGATATTTATAATGCATAGGGTGTTTTACTTTTAACAGTAATATACAACGTTATCTTATTAATGATGCGGTTAAAGGATGAGGCATGCTATGCCTCAAAGCTGTTATTGTTGATTTATCAACATTCACCAATATGACACAAAACCAAATTAATCTAAAGTCATCAAATCAAAAGATTTTGAAAAACCAATTCAAAGGTTTTGGTGATTTTCAATAAATCGATTGTTACAGTTATATAGTAAATGGCATGTGCTAACATCTTCACTGCGACTTTTATTTACCCGGTGTTTTCCGGCAGCTCAATTCATTATTGTGAAAGAAACACAAACCAATAATAATGAATTCAGAGAATAATTCACATGATACCAGAGTGGCAAAGCCCGAGAAATAGCAATTTCAATATCACTATATTATTCTATAATCTGGGTGAGATTAAATTAAATTATGAAAAAAATTTAACTAAATTTTCCGGAAATCCAACTTTTATGAATTATCATCTTTTTGAATTACGGGCCATAGTTTTAACGGAGTTTAATGTTTTATATACAGAATTTCAAATTATAATCACTTTCTAATGTTTCATAGAAGAGAATTTTAAAATCGATTCGCACACGCGTTTAAAAGATATGACCGATCATCCAATCGATGACAAAGAAAATTTAAAGAAATTTGTGGTACTGTATATAGTGAACTCCTAATATTTACATGACAAAAAATTTATGCAGGCTCATTATTTCGTACAAAATTTCACTGGCATCAAACGGCAAATCGACCAAATCTTTTGAACGCGTGTACGAATCGATTTGCAAATTCTCTTCTATAAAAGATTGGAAATTGATTATAATTTGCAATTATTCGTAATTAACTTGAAAGAAAGCAACATTTATCATAATATTGAATAAAAAGTGTTTCTCTTTGAAAATGTAAAAAACACCCTGTATTTAAAATAAAATTACATTTTTAATTAATAGTAAAACTTTTATATTTATATATTATAGGAATCACAGATATAACTATTTTATATAATTTTATAAGTATTCGAAATATAAATTGGAAAGTTTTCAAAGAAAATTCAATTATTTAAAGAATATCTTTTCTATTAAATAATGAATTTTATGATGAATTGCAAAACAAACATTTAGGGTTAAAAAGAACTTTGTGATTATATAATTAAACATTGAAGTAGAAAAATTTAACACGTATAGAAGGTACATATTGTAAAGTAAAGTTTAAAAACGCAACCAAGCCAAAACTTCGTATTCGTATCAATTCTTTGGAGCTACACCACTACTAAATGTAAGTACAAACTAATCGGAAATCGAATACAAATAAATAGAAAAAATTTTAATAAAGTAAAGTTTGATTATTATCATTTTATATAGTGTTGCAATATTATACACGTATAAGATATCGTTTATATCGGAACACAAAACTTATGGACTTGTTGTCATATATATAGTTTAAATATCGCATCATAGTATAATGATAAGTTTTTATAAAGGCAAATTTAAAATAATATATAGAAATAAATTGGATATAACAAAATTGAATAAACACTTATATAATTATAAAAGAAAAACTTTCTTAAAATTGCATATTATATTTATTTATCTTACACAGGGCAGATATTTGTTTGCGTTATACTACAAAGTTAATTTCTTAATGTTTTTAATCATGAACAAAATCTATTCTTATATTATATAAATTGAATATAAAAAATTTAACCCAATTCTATCAATAAATCAAATACTTTCATATATTTTATACCAGCACATAATATTCACATATATTTATATAACCGAAATACATATATTTTAACTCAATTTTATTTCTATACAAGTAGGATTGAAAAATATAAATCATATTAACAATTCAATTTTGGATTTTATACCTGAATGAAGAAAATCCATTAGAATATAACAAAACTAACATCTGACATAAAAGTAATTGATAAAACCGTATTTTTATTCAAAATAATGCGCTAATAAATTATTTAGTATTACATTAATATTCAGCACTCACCTTTTTTATTGATAATTTTTAAAGAGAGTTCCGGCACTTAGACCAACGAAGGTCCATTGTGCTCTCCCTATGGATTAATCCTCTAAGCGTATGGTTTTAGAAATGAACTCCCCGAGTGCGTCAACAAAAAAGGTGCCATCTTGTTCTATTTGGAGCCAAACTTTTCACCTCTGGCCAGGTGTTACCCTGGACATCATGCGAATTTCGAAAAAGGATTGAAAAAATATATTTTAGTTTGTATCACTCGCCTCGAATATGTCGAGTCAGCAAAAATTATCGGTAAAATCGAGGTCCAGTCAAGTTCATTGAATGGACGCCAGCTATAACTATGAGAAATTGTATTAAAGGATCTCATCATAAAATATATTGTATATTCGATGACGAATTGTAGTGGAGAAATTATATAAACCTATTTTAGACGGAATGTTGTTGTAAATTTTTCGCAATGCAACTACAACTTCTATATTTATATAGCGTTATAATCAAGTACAATAACTTTACTTGCGGAAACAACCCATATAGCGTTAAAATTTTATAAAGAAAATTCCTGGTTAGATTGTCTATTGCAAGTTCAAAGTCCACGAACAATGCGCATATATCGTGCGGAGATTCTTAGATAATTATGTGCAAGCGGCAAGGTGTTTATTTGGTCAGTGAATGATTTTTTAGATTGAAATCTAGCTCCATACCACAAGTACTTTCGATTTTTTTTGAGATTTTTTGGAATAAAATGTAAGCTTATTAATTGTGTTTAGGAACGTGATACACCGAAGATCAACCAGAATGTACACATTCAATTGACAATGTCTACGCAAGGCAGCATATATAAACACGATCCGTTAAAATATTCATGTGAATGCCAGGTTAATGCACTGCTAAAAGTCCCACATAGGATTAAATGCGATTAGAATAGTCAACGTTTCGAATTAAATGTTAACTAAAATTTATGTATGTTTGTATTCAAAAGACGAATATAGGATGTTAGAAAAGTCCTAGAAAATTACAGCCAGAGCAATTGAAAAAATTGACAGAAATTATTAAATTAACAGATTTTTCGAAACTGTTGTGGTGTTGTTGTGTTTTTCTCTAGTAAATTCATAAAAATTTTTCTGAACATGTGTTAAATTTTGAAGTATCAACTGATATAATTTCAATGCTTTTTATACAGAAGAACACTACATGCATGAACGCATGAACACAGATAAGATATACTTGGCTTTATTTTAAAAACAAACTATAATCTCCTAAATTAACGAAAAGGTGTTTACAAAATAGAAAATTGAATTCTGACATTATTAAGAAAAGAAGACACATCTGCGTTCCAGATTAATATTTCTGTTGTAATCGTAAAACATATTTCTGCTATATGCAGTAATAAAACGTGAGCAGTTTCATACTATTCTGTATCATCTGTTCCTGAAAAATGTGAAAGTGGAAGTTATTATAAACAAAATACAATATCAGATAATTATGAGATTTTACCAACAATGCGATACATATATAAACTTTATTATGCCTTGGTGAATGGGTGAAATACTTATACAAACAAATACATTTGATTCGAATTGTCAACGATAACAAATTAAATTTTCCTGAAAATCGCCTTTTATACGCATTACCAAATCTTAGTTTTAAAGAATTCCTATATATTGTATTTATTTAATAAAAATGAGAAAATATGCTCCGATCCGTTTGATATCGTTAAATTTTTTATTATAAATTCATGTTGGGAATGAAAATGTAAATGGAAAATCGACTATATAATTTTGAACGCTTCAAGCAATTTCACACATTTCTTCTATAAAAAATTGTGATTCTGAACATAAAATTTGAATCCGTTAAAAGTAAAATATGGTCACTGTATAGTTAACAATTCATTAAAGGCGGTTTTCCAGAAAATTTAGGCCTAAACCACATAATAACCGTACAAACGAACAGAATAAAAATGTTTTTTTTTATTCTTAAATTAATAACAATTTTAAATCATAAATTTTCTGTTAATAAAAATATTTTTCTACAACAATTTTAAAATAATCCTTTTTATTATTATTTAAAATTAATTTGTATCAAAAATTAGTGATACAAAAATGTTATTAATCTTAAAATACGAAAAAAATATTTTTGTTCTGTTACCATGGGACATAAGTCGTAGTATGTCCTTGTTCAAAATTCTTTCGTTCGTCGTGAAAGAAGAAGTGCTTTCATAGGCCCATATTTTCACAGTCAACGTCACTATATACTCCTGAGTACTGATAATCACGGCCAATAATACGGTATCATAAAATATATCATTTCTGTGTGTATGAATGAGTGTTTGTTTTTTTCCTTGTTTAAATAAAATAAACATATTCTTCACACATATGACTGAATGAATCTAATTAATTTATATATAATATTAGAGTTTAATTGCACTTTCTTTACAATGTATATGTAGTATTACTTATATGTTGTGCATATATGTTAAGTTAATTAAATACGTGTAAAATGTCCATTAATAAAGAACAAACATTTTAGCTGTTCGCTATATACGAACAAAAATCCAAATACAAAATATGTAAATATCTATACTAAAATAATATGCTATCGCATTGGCAAGTACATTTACCTTTATTCATGTGCATAAAGTTTTGTATTATGTACAATATTTATAAAGAAAAGCTATAAAGATTAAAACTTTTCGTAAACAGTGGAGTATTTTGTCATAATTAATGAAAATTGTAAAATTTCAGCTGTAGTTTTGAAATTTATATGGTTAAAATTTATAATTGAATGGGAATTCAAATACTGTTTGAATATTTATACTTTCGGGTTTGATTCAGTAAAAATGGTATAATTCGCAAACCGCTAAATGAAAGAAAAATGTTCCAACAATTATGTGAGAAAATATTTTAGGTCAAATATTTCCAAAACACTTCCAAATCAAAATTTACCTATACAAATAATTTAGTTTTTAATTTGTATTAAGAAGGGTCCATTTCTTTTTTAAAATTGGCATTTATAAATATTCGGAAACATTGGTTTTGAACGAGAAAAAATTTGACAAAAAAACTCAAAATTTACCCTCCTCCTCTGAATGAAATATTTTAAGCAGTGCCAACACGGTGCAAACACAAAAACACCTGTTTATAAATCAGCAAACTTCAAATTTACTAACAATAAGTATTCTTTTCCATACCACATACTACGAATATGTTAAAAACTGATTCTACACCTCAAATTCTAAGAGTTTCGTTTAATTTAAATATCTCAGTGGGACCGGTCGGCATGTATGATAACATCGATGATTGTCTACTTACTTCTTGTCAGCACTGCTACATTCTTGCAATACTTTCCAAATTACTTTTGCACAGAGATGTAGAGATTGGTGGTAAGTATTTTTCTCTAGATGAATTGTTCATGGGTTCGAAATGGGTGGGTTTTTCATGTGTCCAGCACAAATTCAACAGATTCGCTGGTGAATTTATTTATGAAATTAGAACTACTTATAAATTCACAGATAAATTCACCGATAAATTCTTTGGTGAATATTTTTATGAGTTCATTGGTGAATTCTTTCATGAAATTGGAAGTACCTACAAAATTTATGTATGCATTCATTGAAGAAATTGGAACTACATACAAAAAGTCCGACTGGGATAGTACCATAATCATAGGTGTATGAGCTAAGTTTCTATATATTGTTTATAATTTATATCTTTTTATATGTATATACAAGATTATACAATATAAATTGGATGTCATAAATTATTATTTACTTTCATAACTTTGTTTATGTGTAAATACTTGCATAAACTCAACTTATATACAATATTATAATAATTTTATCTAAAAATTATGTACCTAATTATTTTTTACATATAATTATATACAATACAATTGTAAATAAAGTATAGGTTATAAAAAAAATGTTACGTAATACGTGCATCAAGATTTCCATATAGAAAAATATATACAGTGCAGACTCTTCTCAACGCGATGTGTTTCAAGGGATCGAAAAATAATAATAATAAATATTAAATAATGCAGTTTTCTGTTGTTTTAATCCCAAAATTACCATCCCCTTAAACTCATTAGAGTATCTCACAAAAACTTAAATTGATTTCCTTATCATTTTCACATTATACATCATTTTATATAAAGTTCTAACACAAATTTATACAAGTTTTGTAAATGAATACCATATTTCGTAAATTTCAGTCTAGAATTGGATCACAATGATGCTTCTCAACAATTAACATTGAAAATTATACCCAGGGCACTTCTGTTGATTAGATATTTGCACATCTTGTTGATCTGCAGGTCAAATTGGATGAAATTTTATATGTGATGCCAGAATATAGGATGTTAAGGTTAGTTCCTAACAATTTTCATGCAAATTAAAATACAGGTCACTTCTATTCTACTGATTCGATTGCAAATTTAATAGATCTGCTGGTCAAATTTCATAAACATTGTTATCGAAGTTTGAATTATCAGAAAATAGTTCCTAACAAGTTCTATGCAAATTAATGGTCAGACCACTTCTACTGATTAAATCCCATATCTATGTGCATTTATATTGCTTTTAAATTGCATGAAATTTGTGAGTTTAGTTTGGGATTTTAATGTTAGTTTCTATTTAATCCCATGAAAATGAATGACCGCGACACTTCTACTGATTGCATTACAGACCTGCGTCGTATCTACTGCCTAAATTAGATGAAATTTTGTATGTGATGCTATATAAAATTATAATATTAGTACTTTTAGTATTAATTTTTATCACTAAATGATTAAGTTCTAAATTTCAAGATAATAGCATAAGTGGTACTATATTGATCACTTCTACTGAGAATATTTGCGGCCTATGGGTAACCCAGGAAGAAGTAGCGGTGATTACAAAACTTTACTACCTTTATCCAAATGCTTAAGTAAAAACATATAAAATAATCGAATGATGAGTGCTCGAGAAATTCTATTGGGAATATTTAGGTTGCATGGAAGCTCCCGGTAGGGCACTTCTAATGGAAAGTGGTAGAAGGGTTTGTTATTTTTTCCATAAATAATAAAAGCAAATCTATAGCAATTTTTAGATCACATAAAAACACCATTGAATGTTAAAAATATAAATAATTCATCGACATTGCTATGAGTATTAATAATTGTATATGTGAAAATTGAAGGGACCTGAAAAATAATCGGTAGTAGTCTTAGCGTTTCTGGTTGAGTGGAAAAACTAGAGTTTGCACTGTATCTTGTACAAACGAATTTATAAATAGATAATCGTAAAAAATATGTAAATATATTACACTTTTAGGTATTTAGCTGTATTAGGTAATTTATTTATACATTATATTTATATTATGTAGATCAAAATATAAATAGAAATTCTCTGTAACTAAAACATAAAAGAAATTTTGTTATTAATTGTAAAGTAATTTTTAAACATACAGTTTTTAATTATATACATAATGAATATATAGCAGAATGTATACGCACTTGTAAATAATGTTATTTTAACATACGAGAGTAGAATATAATAATTTATGGAATATACATAATTTTAATTTAATAATTGGCACTTAAATGCACGTGGCCCCCGCCGCTATTCATTAAATCAATTTAAAATTTAATTGTAATCTAAATGTGTATAAACAAAAAATGCATTTATTAATAATTGAGTATTGCATATTTTTTTAAAGAACAAATTAATAATAAAAAGTTTTTTAAAATTATTTTTGAACGAAAACCATAATTATATAAAAATTTTCCAAATTATTTTATTATGGAGAAATTACGGCCTTCATTACTATTTATTTTATTTTATATCATAACTTTGTTATAAATCAAGTTTAATTAATGTTCATTCCAGAATATTCAGTAGTTCTTGACTTAAACTTAGTTTTGCACAATGTAAAAAGAAGAATTTGTATTAAATTTTGTTTGCAGAATCAATTTTCTGCCATCTATTCGATAAAGATGATACAGACGGCATACAGACTATGTAAAAAAAATGTTTACAAGTGGTACAAATCATTGCAGGACGGCAGAGAACGCTTTAAAAACGAATAACATTCAAGACGACCAGAAAGAAAATCGCGCCAAATTCGCTCTAAAATCAATGTCATGGTTATGTTTACCGTTTTCTTTGTTTAAAGTGCGGTATTATGAGTAGTTCTTCCAAAGAATATTTTTTGGGTATTATGTGTTGTTTGAAAATTTTACTTGGCACCACGGGCTATATAATATAATATAATCAAACGAGGCTAGTTTTTTATTTATAGTTAACAAAGTAATTAGTTTCAAAAAAAAAACCGTATGAAAAACATTAAGTTTTTTTTAAGCCAAATAATATTTCATTACCTTGAATTCAATTGTGGCTATTGGGGAAACATTTACATATATTCCATATAATATAGATTTTTTTTCTGAATGTCATATCTTATAATAAGCAAATAGTAAAAAAAAATTAACCTGCAGACTAAAGGAAAATTTAGCGGATAATCGACTTTTATGAATTATAATCTGTTTAATAGTTTTTAATAATTATATAATTTTAGAGGTTTAGAATTATTTCAAAATAGGGAAGGTATGCATTTGTTGTTACCTTTCGCGGAATTGGTGCCACAACTTGAAATTTGTAGATGTTGTGCTTGTAAAGAAATATAATAAAATAAATAATCTTAAATTCCTATATACGCATACAGAGTATCATTATCGAACCATGCGTCTAGAATGATTTATTTATTATTCATCAAATTAAGTGCATCTATATACATGACGTCGTACACTTTTGGACGCAACACAATTTAAACATAATTCAATTAAAACGTTTTTCTTTTAATTTAAAATAGATTCTTTAGGAATTTTTTCAATTATTTAAAACATTTCATATTTAAAAACAGAATATAATTATTATTAATAACAAAACAACTACTTTTAATATCCCAATATCCCATAAAATTGTAACCTATTTAACTACTATTAAAATCAAACTAAATTATATTGTATTCGTATAGGTAAATGTAAACGATAATCTTTAATCTTTTCAGAGAGTTTGTAAATAGAATAAATTAATTCTATTAACCTCTTCTTGCATATAAGAACTAATTTCATGTGAGCTAAAATATTTAAAATGCTGGGGACATATGGGCTAAAAGTCTTAAAAAAAACGAAAATTGTGTGCCCAGAATACTTTTAACACATTATTCTGGATTTTTATGTGTAGGCCTGTTCTCAAACTAGCCCACATACAGGACCCACCCGTAATAAAATTACCAATTTTTTATGTTTCATTTCATTATATAAATTGTGTCATTCAATAGGTAAAAATTGCTGTGTTTGATTCAACATTTAAATTTAATTATAACCTCTTTTGCTGTAATGTTTACGAAATTCATAATAAAATTAATTAAATTCGTCTATCAGAACAAAATTACAGTAGTATCAAAATTTTTAAGTTCTAACGTTTAAATAATTCAAACTGTAGAAACTAAAATTTGAGCGGAAAATTCAAGAAAATAGAACCTGTGACTAACTGCTTGCTCCTCACATATATAAAAGACATATGCAAGAAAAGGTTAAATGAAAATATTTATTATTTTTATAATGTTATTATTATTATATTTAATTATTGTTAACCAATTTTATGATATTAAATAATATATTACAACGAGTAAATTTTTTTAAATATAAATACACGCGGATATTTGTTTCTAAATAATTATCTTTATTTTTAAGAATTTGTATATTCATTTATTTACATCTATTGATATAGTAATACGCAATAGATAAACCGGCTATGTTAATAGAACAAATAAAATATATACGGAAAAAACAATTAGCTTATAAGAAATCTGAAATAAATAAATTGGGAGAGTATTTTCTAGTGATACCCGAGGCGTCTAGAATATTAAAAATATTTATAAAATTAAATAAAATGTAAATGCTATTGATATTTCTTGAGTCAAGTTCTTGTTATTATTTAGCAGATATAGGTTCAAAATAAAATTACATAGAATAACAGCACATCTTCATACAATTTCTCAAACAATATAACTTTTACAAAGTCGTGCGATTCGATATTTAATTTCATATAATAAATAAGTTTTAGTAAAGAATAAATATACAAAAATTGCTTATATAAGAATACAAAAAGAGTGATGGAATATTATATAATAATTAGGATACAAAACAGGATACCATATCGTAATCGTAAACTAAAACATATGCTTACCCTCGTCGTTATACACCTGTAAACACATGACTGTTGTTAAATATATGGATTTGCGTTACACATACATATTACTTCTTGTGTACCAGGTATAGGAGTATGAAATGAGCCGCTGCCAATAAATGGCTGTACTTATATTAGTAATTGTGAAAGAGCCTTAATGCGATGTTTTTTTATTGTTTTGACACCTCTCAACAACATTCAGTGTGATAAATTCCATTTGTAATACAACAACATAAAATTTTATCGTTTTAAAAATATCTAATTTTGTGCCTTCAACAAACGATTTGCGGGTATCATTAGTTTTTTGTTATCATTTAAAGAAAAACGCAACGAATGCTTGTAGAAGCTTTTGGTGATCATGCTCTATCATTAGCAACATGCAAAAGATGGTTTCAACAATTTAGAGACAAGGATTTGGATTTGAGAAATGAAGAACGTGGAAGACCACCAAAAAGAGTTTGAAGACAGTGAATTGCAAGCATTGTTGGACGAAGATGATACACAAACTCAAAAACAACTTGCAGAAGCCTTAAATGTCGATCAAAAAACAATTTCTAATCGTTTAAAAGCAATGGGAAAGATTCAAAAGTGTGGAAAATGGGTTCCACATGAATTGACTGAAAGGCAACAAGAAAATCGAAAAACCATTTGTGAATTGCACCTTCAACAATACAAAAGGAAGTCTTTTTTGCATCGAATCGTGACTGGTGATGAAAAGTGGATATATTTTGAGAATCCTAAACGCAAAAAATCATGGATTACACCAGGTAAAGCAGCAACATCGACTGCAAAACCAAAACGATTCGGTAAGAAGAGAATGCTTTGTGTTTGTTATTCACCAGACTTGGCTCCTTCGGACTACCATTTGTTTTCATCGATGGGACATGCTTTGAAAGAACAGCACTTCAAAACATCTGAAGAAGTTGAAAATTGGCTATCTGAATGGTTTTCGTCCAAAGCAACACCATTTTTTCGACGTGGTATACGAAAATTGCCTGAAAGGTGGTTAAAATGTGTAGAAAGCGATGGAAGTTATTTTGAATAAAATATTTTTTATTTTTCTATTCTAAATAATGTGTTTTTCTTCCTCATTTCATACTCATATTCCTGGTATGTTTACATTTTTAAGTATTTTAAATAATTGTAAATTTTTGTAATGTAAAACAACTTACCTATAAAAAAGAAAGAAAAAACACAGAAAAAATTTAAATTTTAATTAAATAAATTAAATTAAATTATAAAATGTTTATAGAAACTAAAATAATTATTTTGTAATGAACGAGTAGAGTATTGTAAATATATAATTCTATATAAAATATTAAAACTTATAACACATAATAATAAATTGCAGTAATAAATAAGAGTTTACAACAAACATTATTATCATCATGTTTTCTAATTTTTCACTCATTGCAAATACGCATTTATAAAAATTGGATGGATGCGATCACGACGACGTTGTTAATTTGATATAAATCTTATATGGTTTTTGATGAAAATTTAATTAAGAACAAATTGCTTTTCTGAGATGTTTAAAAGAAAATAAAAAACACAGTGGTTTTCAAAAATAAATTCACATGAAAATCTGTTATTTTTCTAAGTGAATCTTTTCTTTGGAAATCTCGATAATAATGAAAACAAAAAATAAAGAACTTCTTTAATCAATTGTGTTGCTTGGTAGCAAAAGCTCATGTCATTCATTCCGGAGATTTTTCATACTAAAAATTATTCAACTGAATTATAATTCATTCGTTTATTGAAATCAAAAAGCGAATGTCTTTAAAAAATATGATGTTGGACGCAATTCATAGATTAACAATATCTCTCCATACACAACGTTATGGGCGGCGATACACTTATAAGAATAATTGAATTTCTACTGCATCTATCGAAACATAAATGCAAAAAAATTGGTGAATTGTTATTTACTCGCATTCAGAGTAATTTACGAACTTAACTACAAAGTTCGATAGTAATGCCGTAAAACGAGAGGAATTACAATATTAAGGGAAGATTACTTATCGTATGTATAAACCCAAATGTTGCTCTTGTGAGGGAGACGGAAAGGATTCAAATAATGGACTGATTCGATATCCTCCCAAATATTTATAATTGTGATGCTAAATTACAATATTTCCTTTTGAGATATTTTCTCTTTATTCTTCGTTTCATGATTGTTGATATTTCAATTGAATGCAGATACAAATAAAAAGAGCACAGTGGTGCTTTTATTTTTGGTTACCATCTATTGTAGAATGGCAATTTATTCCATACTTATAAGATTAATGCAGCAGATGTGTATATATTGTCCAAAATATTACATAAAAACTATAAAATTAATTAATTACTTCTGGTGTAAAAGATTATTTGCATTTTCTTTTCGTATCTAAAAGTAAAATATTGTAGTCTCTATCCCAAAAGTAGTCGCAATGGATTTTAAAAAATACATATAAAGAATTTTTTTTTAAAAAAATAATTTTAATTATTCGAAATAAAGAGGATTCTCACTCTCAACTGAAAACCAGTCACTTTTCGCACCATCAACAATTTGCATCAAATGGATTGGATTATGTAGGAATGTCGTTGAATTGCAATCAATGCAAATCGTGGGTATATATTCGATTCAACTCCAAATGAAGATTAGAGAATAGTATAATTTGCATCAAAAGAATTTTTTAAGTAGATAATTTGTAATGCTGTTGATCTGCAAGTGATGCAAATGCAGTATATTAGTTTCATCGTCGAATGAAGTTTAGAGAATAAAGAATATATTCACATGGAGCTAAATTTGATTTTTAGTAAAAAAAAAATCAGTCATAATTGTCGTACGATTAGAAGCTGCATTATCGTGCAATATTTTCCGACTGTCTGGCTCTTGATATTTGGGACGAATACGGATTAGCTTTAATACATTAACCTGTAACCGTTGTTTTTAAATTTGGTCGAACGCATTTTTCAGTTGATCTGCATTGCTGACAATTGACCAAAAACGAATCGCGTATTTCTCAAAAATGTTTCGATCAAAATACGATAGCATTTTAAGCAAAATAAAATGAATTAAAAATGACGTTTTATATATATACCACAGTTTGAACAAGAACGCATTCTATACAATGGATTGAAACCAGTGACAGTGCAGCAAGAAGATAAAGACATCGATTAGCAAAAAAAAGTCTGGGTGTTTGAAAGGTGTTTTGTTGAACAATTATCTACAGAAATGTAAAACAATTATCTCTGTATATTATTGTAACCTTTTTGACAAGTTGGAGGTAAATATTCATGAGAAAATGGTAAAATCCAACTAATTTAAGTATACAAATTGCCCAAACATCCACCATATTCACCATTACTTGCTTACTTACTCCATGGCATCTAAACCCATGTACGATTATAGTCTTCTCCAACGCGCTTCTCCAACATGACATATCTGCAGTCGACGTCTTCTTCCAATCCCTAATTTTAAGGATTTTAATATCACAGTTATCTATGGACTAATTAATCATATAAAAATAATAGTATTTTGAAAACCTCTATCTTTCGTTAATTATGGTACAATTGCTAAATTGTTATATAATCCCATGCGGAGTAATTTACCAACTTGGCTGTGATGAAAAGTTTATTAGATGACATAAAGCTCCACTTGGAGCAATATATGACTTAATAATAATAATAATATCACAGTTAACTGCATCTAGCGATCTAGCCATAGGTCTTCCGGCTGTTTTTCTTCCTTCTGGATTACCATTCAACGGAGTTTCGGCACACGCTCCTACTCCATGCGTAATACATGTCTAAGCCATCTTAATCTATTGCATTTGATGGTTTTGACAATTATTTGGTCGACCGTATAACTTGTCAATTTCAAAATTGTATATCTTCGTCTCCAACCATTATGTTCTTTGAGCGGGCCCAAATAACACCATAGAAACGTTGAAATAAATATATTCAAGTTTGAGGAGATTTTTTATTTGTACCTGTTAGGCCGAGACACTCAAAATACAGAATACCATCATAACATAACAATTAATGTTAAAATATTATAACAGAAGCATTTTCGAAATAGAATATTTATAAATACATATATTAAGCATAAAATAGTACATGTTTAAATTATATGTGATTGAATTCCAATATATAGGATATGCGTAAAAATATTATTATAATTTAAGAATATTCGCAAATTGAAATACAATAAATTGTAAGAAAATATTCATCTTATGCGAGTTTAAATCTATTTACATATTATTATTTTTATAATGAAATTTTTACACGTAAATATTTTATGTTATACAAATTTTTGAGTTTAAAAAAAATAATATATTACATTTATAACTTCATTTCGTAGCTTTTCAAAACATTTTTCTATTCATTGTACTCACATTTACATTACAATTCATGTGTGTTAGTGTATGAATTATATTTTAAAAAACGACATTAAAATTAAAAATGAAAAAAAGAAAAAATATATAAAATTATGGGACGCGTAAATAATGAAATGTGCCTTGGTGAAAGGAACACAAAATTAAAAGTGATTATATTATATTTATTTACAATAATAATTCTTTGCATATATATATAGAGACGAGGAGAATAAATAGGAATACACATTGAACGTAATTTTCCCGCATTGTTGTGCAAAAAAAAAGGTATACTCGTCAAAATGTGAGAAAATAAAATAAAAAAAAACGAACAAATATAGGACTTACTACAAAACAGTATATCATCTCATTTATTTTCATTTGTGGATAAAAATTTGCATATAAATTAACCCACGTTTTCCCATTTTTTCGTCTTCTATTTTTTTTTTTTTGATGATGATTATCTTGACTAACGATTTTTATAACTCAATATTTATTTTTTTTTCTGGTGTAAATTATATTATTATTTATATTTTATTTTTCATTTGCAGAAAATGGCACAGAAATCATAATTTATTTGTATAAAAAACCAATGTTTAACAATAATATGAAAAGAAATAAATTCGCTTCTTTGTACGTACAGACAAAAAACTATTTAAACAATTGTTTTCATGCAAATTATCATTAATTTTTCTAAAATACTTTCGATACGATGGCTAATCCCATTTAATATTCTTAACACGATTAGTGCAAACATAATTTTGAAGTATAAATACTATTATAAGACATGTATGAAGCTCCTGGTTAACAGTAAATTTACTATACCCCTTTTTTGATCTTATAAAATCGATAAATATTCCCTTGTAACACTGTCCGTAAAATTTCCGCATTATATGTAGCTGTCCGTAGTTACAATCCATGGAAATATCTATGGATTTCTTACGGATGTCCGCTGGAATTTTAGATGATGAGTGCAACCCTTTCCATGGATTTTTAAAAAAAATGTCCTTGGATTATCCGTAAATATCTGATGATAATTTCTACGGATTCTCCTTAGAATTATTTCTCGTTGTTATTATTCCACAGAATATCTATAGAATTTATATTCATATTTTTTGAGATATTTTTTGAAATCTCGCTGTGATTCTGTTTTTTACCGATAGACCAAAAGTTCTGTGTACGGAATGAAGATGCTGAACAATGGCAAAAATTTATCGATTGTGCATTTTTTTTTGTAATAAACAAGAACATTAAACCGCGAATAAAATCCATGAAGTCTTACAAAATTCCTCGGAATTATATAGATTCGAGTTGCTGATTATTTCAAAAATTATAAAAATAAATTAAATGGAGTGAGAATTATATTAGAGATAAGCGAAATATACAAAATTTGAACCACTGTCTTGGATAATTTGTGAAATAAATTATGAATACAATAACACGGATATATGTTGGACATATTGTCCTGACCATCCAAACATTTCAATTGACGTAAATAAAACACTATTATATTAAGTGGAAAATCTATGGAAAATATGTGGATTTTTTCCACGAAAATTTTCCTGATTTTTCAAAGTACGGACAAAATGTTATTTGGGTAGCTACAAAAATGTTCGTGTATAGAACTTGGAGTTATTGTTTTAATATGATTATCAACAAGGGTTTCAGTTATGTTTTTATAAGTATAGAAAACTTCACGATCCTATAGCAGTACTCTTTGTTCTGAGAACAATATTTCTAGAGGAGGAGCGACAGAGGTATTATGTTAGAGTATTCCTATAATGTGAATATAAGTTTTGCTATGAGAAAATACTAACTTCCGATTATAGCAACAACGTTGATGTTACAACACTAATTTGTTTTTATTTCCCAAATTATATAGTGAGTGGCTCTTACAGGAGATCAAAATTTAACTTACTTCAATTGCACCTAATATTATTATTATGACATTCTTATGGGATTATGGTTATCGTATATATTTATTATTTGAGTTATTACATTTGAGGACATCAAAATGTAATATTTTTTGACATTTGAAATTTAACAGAATTAATTGTTATAGCAAAATTTATTTTCCTACTGTGGAGGACAATGCAATTACATATTAACATATTCATATACTGCAACATTTGCAGTTGGACAAGTATTGTTATACGAGTAACATAAGTCTTGTCATTTCTCCACACTGACATCAAATTTTTGCACCAGCAATAATAATCTCATGTGACCAATTAAAACTCAAAATATTTAATATATAATATATAATATAATTTCTTTGCCTCAATTTTTATGAAACCCATTTTCTTTCCGTTTGAATCTGACATTAATTGGAAAATCGACCAAAAGTTTTATGAACACGTGAACTGATTACCAAAATCTTTTTTCAATATAATGTTAGAAAATAACAAAATTTTAAGAAAGTGCTTGTAAAAAATTTGGAAATCCTTTAGTATATAATTTGGCACGAAATTCAAATATTTGAAAAAATCTAAAAAAACCTCTTATTTATTAAAATATGATTATACAATAAAATCTATTCAGTTGCTTGATATCAATTACACGAGATATAATATTTGTTCATTATGAAATTTTATAAAATATTTAAATTTTTCTTCTTTCTTTTACAGATTTTCCGCACAAATATGCGATTAACCCACGCACATCATCATTTCTGTCAACAAAAATTATATTCATTTAACCAATTAAAATGAATGCGGTGCAGTATCAACTTAATTACTGAATTCATAGATAAATTATATATTCGAAACCATAGCCAAATTATCAAAATCAAAATAAGTAAATATTAAAGGTAAAATTACATATTGACAATGAAATGGATTTTTCAAATAATACGGTTTCAGGACCGATTATTGAGTTGGCCTGTACACAAAGTACGGAATGGCCAACATTTTGGGGTCCAGAAATATTTTGTAATATTTCGGAAATTATATCATCAATTAATATTGAAAATTATAATACCACACAATTATCTGAAATTAAAACGGATACCGATACATTTAAATGTATATTGGATCAAAAAAATGCAGAAACCAATCAGGCAACATTTTTGTGTAATTCAATCAAATTAATAGCCGATTGTGTTTATAATACGTCAATAATAATAAGTAATGTATTAAATCCTGTATCTGAAGTTAAATTAGTATTACCAAATTTAATTAGTATTTTAAATTTTAGTGATAATAGCAATAATAGTAATAATAATTATAATAATAGTGTAAATAATAATAATCATAATAATAATATTAATAATAATAATAATAATAATATTAATAATGTTAATAATAGTAATATTATTAATAATACTAATAATAATTATAATTATAATAATATTAATAATATTAATAATTATAATTATAATAGTGATATTGATATATTTTCAATTAAAAATGGTACAACTTCAACATTTTCTTCATCCTCATCAACATTTTCTTCATCATCCACATCATTTTTATCATCCACTTCGATATGTGATGCAACTTATCAAGTGTTAAATTGTCATAATTTAAGTTTAAATAATTCATTTTATGAAAATGAAGCATATGATTTTATAAATTCAACATTTTTAGAACCAATTAAATGTTTTTTAAGTGTGAATTATTTCAGTGATATTTATAGTAAATTATTTTCTACAACTATAGCAACAGCGGCGGCGATAACAACACCAACATCATCATCATCATTAGCATTGCCATTAACAACTGTATCAACATTTTTGCAAACATCATTAATAGATAATAGTCAACATTTTTTAGCTAGTACAACAATTAATGATATCAATATTAATAACAATAATTATAATATTATAAGTGGTAATATCAGCAATATTAATATTAGTGATCTTAATAGTAATAATAATAATAATAATAGTAATATTAATGAATTAATGACTTATGATTGGAGTTTTTTATTTGTGATAATTTTTATATTTGCCGGTGGATTAGGAAATATTTTAGTTTGTTTAGCTGTCGCATTGGACAGAAAATTACAAAATGTTACAAATTATTTTCTATTTTCATTGGCTATTGCTGATTTATTGGTTAGTTTATTTGTGATGCCATTAGGAGCCATTCCATCATTTTTAGGTGAGCATTATTTATTAATTAAATATTAATTAATTAAATAAACATTTATTTAAATTTTTATGGTAAATGCAAATAAATTTGTTGTTATAATTTATAATTTGTTGTTTTATATAAATAATATTCTTTGCATAAACCGGTGTTCCTTTCAAAATATATAAAGAGTTGAAGGTGTCTTGGAAATGAAATAATGAAATAACAATTTAATATGCTGATTACCATAGAACTGTTTATTTAATAAATGTTCATAGATAATTTCATTCTCTACAAAATATTCATTCCTTAGAAACTGTTCATATAATCGCATTTTAAACCTAGATACTAAATTGGTCATGTTATTGGAAATCGTTCTACTGTCTTGAATATCGATTTTCCAGAATTTTTTTATAGGAACTTATCATATAATCTCATTTTACACACCAATTTTCATCAAAATCGGCTGAGAAAGTGAAAAAGTGCCCTGGTTCCAAAATATACTAACCTCGTATTTTTGCCTTGATTATCATTTTGTAAGAAACTTCATAATAATTGATTGTATTACTCCACGCTCAACTCATACCCCAAATTCTGTCAAAATCGGAAGAAAAATGACTCAATTATAGCAATTTAGTGAAACATCGTTTTTTGTTTATCAAAGAATCTTTATAAAAACGCATAAATAAAGTGTATGTATTCAATTCGACAATATATGAAAAATTGAAAATTAATACTGTCAAAGTTTCATGACATTTCTTTGAGTGGAAGCTAAAATACAACGGATTAAGCGACAATAGCTTTTGTGATTCGGTTGAAAAATGTAAACACGAAAACAGTCTAAAAATTAGTAAAAATGTTGCCGAAACGTTTGGAATATGCTTAAAATCGCGTATGGTAATATTGGTTTAGCCATTGATTTTTAGTGGTACAGATGATTCCAAGAGCTGAGCATCAACAAAGAAGAAAACATCGAAAAGATTAGTAATTTGGTGAATGTCAGCAAGAATTCTATGGTGAGAAAAAAAATTGGTCTATACGAAAACTGAATTCAAAATATGTTCAATATTAATACGACCTAAAATTGAATCGAATTTTTCATTCCCAAGTTATCATTAAAACTTCAAGCGGTTTTGAATATAATTTCTTAAAAACAATTGTGATAAAAAATTTGCTGTTTTAATACGAATCAGAAATTCGTTTGATGAAGTCAAAATCAAAAAATATATATTATAACTTTCGACCAACATCTCGCACGGTTCATCTCTGATTTACACATACTTAATTTTTTCAACAATGTTTTTGAAGTTTATGTAAAACATAACATTATTTTTATGTGGGATTGATTCCTTTTAAAATATATAGGTTATAGGTATTTGTATATTATACGTTCAATGAACATATGTAATTGTGAAAGAAAAATAAACGTTTTATCAGTTTTATGCTGTTAGATAAAACAGCTGTGCTACGCGTTGATTATATTATAATTTATACATTTTAAAAATATACACAGTGTTTAAATTAAATTATAAACAAATCGAATTTATATAATATAGATTAAATTTTCATTTTGTAAAATATTTCAATACATTTATCAAGTGAAAAAATCATTTGTTATAGGTATTGTATTTTTTTATAATAATTTATAATCGATATTATTTATTATAAATCATTCAATCAATGTCATATAATTGTGGTAATTTTAGAAAACTAAACACAAATGAAAATTCATTAATAAAATAAAGCGAAAAATTATTCGTTTCTCTTTTCATATTTATGTTTTCATTTTATGCTATAATTTTATACCGACATATATAAGATGATCCAATTTGATGTGTTGAGCGGGTGTATGGTACAGAATTTAAATACTGATAATATGTGATTCAATAACAATGCCATGATCACCAAAGAAACACTGTTTAATGAAATTATACGTTACTATCGTATACACCTACATAGGATAACAAAATTTCCATGGTATAAATTGAATTGGTCTTGTAGAATATGTCATTCCGATATCAAAATGAATTTAAATTATTTCAATAAATATGCTGACCGTATATAAATGTAACAAATTCTCACCCTTAGACATTGTTTGTTGATAATTGTTATAGATTGAAAAGAAGTGTCTATTGATGTATATAATCTAACTATCAATTCCAGACTTCAACGATAATTTTCACTGTTTTATTGCAAAATATATGTACAGGGTTGTTTACTACTTTGTTTGGTCGCCATTTTGGTGAAACATAAATCTTAACAGTTCATATTTGGCAGTCGTAAAGTAAATGACTAAAAAATTAACGGTATTTATCGTTTAGTGATAGATTTTGAAGAAAAAGACACAGTATAAGCACAAGCCTGGTTCACAAAGAATGATCCAACAAAGCGTTCAAAATAATCCATCATCATTATTGTATAAATAGTAAATCGTCCCGGTGAACACCCTGTGTATTTAGATATAGTCACATTTAATTGGATTAAGATATATGAGTCGCTTTATATAGATAGATTTAAATACTATTATTTACATTAAAGCTTCACTTCTTCTCTATATATTTTCGGAAATTAATTTGAACAGAAAAAAAACAATGTTTTAGTTATTTATAAAATTTTGCATTAATTTTAACCAATCTATACATCTACAAACAATATTAATATAGATTTATCTATTAATTTGTAGTATTTGTACTATATTGTGATTATTTACTATATCAACGGTACAACTACAAGTAAATCAAGTAACAAATTGAATGTAACAAAAGTACAATATATGGTGCGGGCGATATATATGGGATATCGAACTGTTAATAAGATTACAATATCCTAGATGGCAGTAACAATTCCATAATATTGTAGTAAAATAAGTAAATAAGTAACGAGTATATATTAGTGATGTTGGAAAATGATCTTATCGGTATACATATTTAACTTTATTACTTTGTGGCTATATCAACACAGATTATTGACATTTTATTGTATATAAATACGATACGGTTATGCGAACACAACCTCTGTCCCATAATAAACCGGAATGGCTATGTAAACCAAAGAACACGAAGCGCCATTCCTTAGTTTTTTTGTGATTATATGTTTTGTGAACAGTCCTCATCAAACTGTCAAAATTTCATTGCATTACGTAGAAACGAAAATACTGCACATAAAGTTACAGCTGTTTTCTGTACTTCGGTCGAAAATTGAATATATAAAAACAAACATTAAATTTTGTTTTAAAATTGGTAAAAATGGTACTCGCAAACGTATGATTTGTTTAAATTGGTTATTGTGTGTAAAAATTACAAGTTTTTAAATTGCATAAATGATTCACAGAAGACATAGAAGCTGTAAGTAATGATGAACATCCAAGTCGATCATCTGAATCAATTTTCTGAAAAAAGTATTGAAAAAGTGCGTGATTACGTGAAAATTTCTAAGAAATCTTCAACAAAATTCATTGAAATGGAGCTGGAGCTTGGAATACCGAAAACAATATTTCATCGAATTTTAACTTGTCTACGATAGGTGAATTCAAAGTTTGATCCACATAAATTAAATGATGTGCACCGAATTGAACTAATAACCAAATTTTTTTGTTTACTAACCATTCACTTAATTTAACTCCGACTGCGACTAATTTCTATTCAATTCATTTGGCTATGAAGCGAAACCGTTTTGCATCAGTTGAATATTCAAAATGCGACGACCACCGTTCCACCGACAGCAGTCCAATCACAGACATAAAAAAATCATTTGATTCACTTGTTGAGCGCGCAGAAAATCGATGTATTTCAGTTGATATGGAGTTTTTTTTGAATAAATAAAATGGTTTTAGTGAAAATTTTTAATCCAGTCCGGTTTATTATGGGACAGAGGGTGTATATTTAATGTATAGTAGAAAATACCAAACTATTCTAAATCGAATACTTATATACAATTCTCAAGTGACTTCAGTTTTCTTGGTATTTTTCTATATATGTAATTATGTATATACTTTTCTCTAACATTATATTAATAGTAGTCCATATTTTTCAGGAATTGGAAACTCAATCAGTTTTATTATTGGGCTATTTTATACTCTTTTTGATCCTTAAATAATAGGAATGCATATGACAATTAGTGTTGCAAAATTATAGAATGAACCACACATATACGGCATCGATATTGAAGGGTTATTTGGTTTCCGGTATTTTTACGTTATATGTTGATGATTATACGTCGGGTATAACTTATGACGTTGAACGTTTTTTTATCGTAAATTCGTCATTACATTGTCTCTGATTTCAAAACCGGTTACCTTTCCTGCTTTCTTTTTTAGTTTTTTTCAATTTATTTTCTATTATTATAAATAGTGCTTTCTGAAGTACCTTCGCTGTATATATATAGAAGTAAATAAAACCACTTAATATAAATACGTGTGTATGTGTGTGTGTATAATACGTAGTGCATATGACTCGTTATAAGAGTAAATTCTATATATAAAACAAGTTAAGTGCATACGTAAATACATCTTCATAAATGAAGATTTATAGTGGTATAACATATGGTATGCGGCGGTAAATTTATGTATGCAGAATGCTTCTGCATTTTTTAAATATGCATAAATTGTGTTGTATAAACTAATAAGTATGCCTATTATTGACATGCGACATCCTTTAATATATGTCCTTAAATACTAAATAATAATATATATCTTTGCTTAATTATGGAATGTAATATAATATTTATTGGCCTCTATACTATTGTGTAAGTTTTTCAGATATTTCGAATGCATCATTATAATATTTCAATATTTATTGCGTTTGAGTGATTTGTAAATATATTTTATAGGTGTAAAGTATAAAAGAGTTGAATTTTCTATTATTTTCAATAGGTACTGTTTTAAGTATATTTAAAAATTTAAATCAAAAATATTTAGGTCAATATAGGAATATATATTATTTCAATAATGTATCTTTATAATAAAAGAAATAATGTTAGATGTAGTCATTCAGCGGTGTGTTATCATAAATCTAAGAAATTATTTAATAATAGAAGAAAATAATTGGGTAATTTTGTCCGTTAATTCTATTAAGATAATTTTAAAATTATGTACAAATTTTAATCACCTCTTGGTTCGTTCCATAAAAATTTATGGTACGTTTTGCCAAATATTTCAATAATAGGGTTATTTACATTATTTGTGTAAATAAATTGAGATTTTTTCACAAGTATACTTAAATTGTAATCTCAATTCAATTCATGAATTGATGGTTCATATCTGTGGTGTAATAGATAATGATGATTATTTGCATAATTGTGATATATTTTTATTATTATGCATAATATTAAAATTAATATATAATACATAAACTACTATAAAAAAAACCTGGGTACCTGGGTCGCCCACATCTAAACTTGTCACGTTAAACGTACATACAATGTAATATTTTTCTTCATAGGTCAACACACACATGTTATTACAATTCAACTTAAAAATTAAGCTTGATATTCACTGTGTTTCCTTTGTGTGTATTTTGTTTATATCTGTAATTTTTACGTTTTTTCGATTTTTTAATTTGGCATAAATTATTGAACAAAATTTTGGATTATATTCTAAATATAAAGTTATGTGCTCAACAGCAATTGAGTGGTATTCTAGCTTTCAAATAGTGGTCATGAACCATTAAAATATGATTCAAGACGGTGGGTGGGACCATCGACATCAAAAACTAATGATATCATCATGAATTGCTTCAGAACGATAAGAATATAATCTTTGTATTATGAAACAAGTTTGTATGAACTTGTCCGTTTGAAAAAATTGAATTTTAAAAAAAAAAACAATTCATGTATTTTACACATAGGTAACTACACAGCAACTAAATTATTCAGCATTTATTGTTCAACAATGTTTGACGAAAAATATAATACCAATACAGAAACATTAATCCGAATTCCACATAACTTTTCCTATTCAATTGCTTCCAAAAGTTACTTCGAAAAATGCGTTTGAAGGCAATAAAAGAAAAATCGAAAGAGGTTCGCTCGCATTGCTTATACCGCAGATCAAATAAAAAATTACTTTCAACGATTGAATTAAATGTTTTCTCAAGCGCATTGGATCAGAAGTGTATTACTTTAAAGGCGGATAACATTCCAAGTGATAATTAAAATATTGACATTTAGTTTTCAACGTACATTGATCTTAAGGCTTATCGTGTCAAGTAAATCTGGTCTATAGTAAACTATACCGTGATATATTTAAGTTTCATCATCGTTTTTGAACACAACTTAATCTTCATTTAACATCGTATATGTAATAAATGTTTTATAAAATTTTAATCGTAAATATCTTCCTCTGTAAGCATTATTTAAATTTATTATTTTTTCCTTTTTTCAATTCACTTATATCCGACAATATTATAGGAAATATATGATACAAAATATTTTTATTTAATTAATTTTTTAAATTATCGATATATTAAATTTTTATTTAACTTTAAACATAAAATAAATATCACATAAATTACGTTATAAATATACACAAACTCTATAAGTCTCCAACTTTATGTATTTAAAATTTGATAATATTATCAAACCCACAAAATCCTTATTTATGTTATTTACTCATTCATCCGCACTTTTATGTAATGCTGCATTTTTTTTATCATTGATTTTATATGTTTTTAAGAAATACGTATAAATAAATACATGAGGAAGTTCTTACAAGCACAACAAAAAAAAAAACAAAATCCACCCAGGCCAACCACTAAATACACAAAACAAATAGCAAATAAACTAGAGAATGGCAACAACAACAACAACAAGAAAAAACACGGAAGAAAAACGAAAGAAATTCAATCAAATCCTATATATATATATACAATATATAAGATTAGTTCCGATTTGGATTATTACGACCTTAAAATATAAAAATGTTGAATCAGATGAGGGTGATGTTATCGCATCTGCAAGGACACAAATGACAAAATGAACTTTGTTTTTTCTTTTAATGGATAAAACGATGAAAATAGAAAATATATATAGTATAGTAAAAATACAAAAAGGATGTAGGAGACAATATTTGAGTATACAACATTAAAACATATATTTGTATTTATAATGTGACTGCACCTATTTCCGATGTATTTCACCTATTTAAAATTTTAAAATTTGCTTTACATATTAGGTTTATCTATTTTTATATTTTCATTTATTGGCAAATACACTATTGTTTAATTAAAATGTGTACAAAAATAAATAAATATTCTGCATCAGAGCCAGTAATATATTTATTACAAAGACTTTAAGGCACTACCGACCGCAACATATACCTATAAAATTTTGAATTTTTTTTAATGATTTGGTTATATCGAAAATGTTCGATATGTTTTGTACATTTTTCATTTGTACCATAATTGTTTTAATAATTACGATATTTTAATAAACATATAACACATGGGTCGAAAAGTTCCGAGCCTAAGTATTAAAACAACATGCGAAAATTTTAATTTATTCATCAACATAGGCGATAATACAATCATTCCAATGCTTTTCTAACTTTTCGATGCTGCCCTTGTAGTTTGAGCCAAATCTGTTGCCATCGAGCATCTTTTTGAGTTCGGAAAAGAGTTGGTAATGGCTGGGAGCGAGATCTATACTATACGGCGAGTGCGAAAGCAATTTAAATCCCAATTCGTTCATCATATTCTTCACCAAATGTTGCCTCTTTTTTGTGATTTCGTCTTCAAATGGTCCAATAACCCAATTTATAATAGTCGCTGTTTATGTTTTTTTCCATGTTTAAGGTAGTTAATAAAAATTATACCTTGTGCAACCTAAAATACGGAAGCCATAACCTTGCAAGACGATTGTTGCTTTTTTAGCCGCTTCGGGCGGCTTTCATCGGTTGTCAGATACGCAGCTGATTGTCGACTAAATTCTGGAATGAAATGGTGAATCCATGTTTAAACCGTTGTGATGTAGCGACGCAAAAACTCAGACTTTTTCCGCTTAAACATGTCCAAAGAGCGTTCTGAATCTTCAATTCGTTGTTGTCTTGTTATTCTGCGGTGTGACCAATCTCGGCGACACCCATTTGGAAAACAAATTTTTTATACCCAAATGTTTATGTATAATACTCAAAACAGTGCCTTTTGATAATCACTTTGCGATTACCCATAATGATTTTCAGCGTTTTTTTTTCGATGTTTTCAGAATTAACAGCCTCATTTTGACACATCCAGAACGTTCAGCATCATTGGTGTCTGTACGGCCACGTTTATAATCAGCAAACCATCATTTAATGGTTGTTGTTGTTGGAGCAGTAACACTTTTGAAGCCATTGCTGTGCTTGAACGGTATTTTTTTCCCGCATTAAAAAGCAATGATAAATTAACATACAAAACTACTTTCTGAAAAAACACAGTGTCAATTAATCTACTCTAACTTCTAAATTAATGATCTGATTGTTATGGAAATTTCACATATATCTTTTGAAGGTTGACACTATTGAAATATTATAAGGCAATTTTGTTAGAGGCGCCATCCTAGTAACAATTTGTCCGTACTTTGAAAAGGAAAGAAGAGGAAAATCTCCTTGGAAAAAATCCATATATTTTCAATGGAAAAGACATATTGGAATTGCGTCCAAAGAATGCCCATGGATTTTCCATTTAATGTAATAGTATTTTATTTAGGTCAAATGAAATCTTTGGATTGTCAGGGTAATATGTCCAACATATATCCGCGGTATTGTATTCATAATTTATTTCACAAATTATCCAAGACAGTGGTTCAAATTTTATATATTTCACTTATCTATAAATATAATCCTCTCTATTGTTAATTTATTTCTATAATTTTTAAAACAACCAGCAACCGTATTCTACTAATACGGATAATTCACGGGTATTACTTGCCAAAATGCAACGACGATACAAAGATATTTTTGTCAAAGTCCGTGGATCTGCTCACAAACAATATGAATATGAATTCTATGGATATTCTGTGGAATAATAGCAACGAGAAATACTTCTAAGAAGAATCCGTAGAAACTATCATCGGAAATATACGGATAATCCAAGGACATTTTTTATAAAATCCATGGACAGGGTTGCACTTGGCATTACCATTATATTACGAAAATTTATATCCTCAAGTCATTCGTTCGTTCGGCGTGTGGCAAGCACTTAAGATTGAATAAGGAGAAAATTAATATAATATATACAAATGTGAGGATGTGAAATACAAAACGTAAGAGCAATGGGAACCGGATTAATGACAGCAACTTAATGGATCGGATATTGATAGGAGCTTTTACGTTATACAACATAAAATAAATTTTACAATATAATATAAATAAATATATAACACGAGTAGAGTAGAGTAGAGTAGAGTAGAGTAGAGTAGAGTACAAGTGAATATATTTTCTGTTATATATTTCACAATAGTTATGTAATCAAAATAACGTTTCGAATAAAATCAAAATGTGTATAATACGATTTTTTGTTGTGATATTGGTATGTAATGTCTATTCTATATATATATGCGAATGTGTTGCAGCCCTCACATTACTATATCGATATAGATATAGACAATACAACTTAGATTTATATTCTTAGATAAATAATCGAAATCTTATATATAAATTTAACAATGTTATAGTAAATTATAAAAATAAGAAAATATAAAGAATTGTAATTTTTTTCCTGTTATATCAAAATATAAATTGTGAATGTTTCTGTGTATTTATTGTATAAATGGCATAAATATAAAATAAAGAATGTACGGTGTAAGAAGTGAGGATAAAAGATTAAAGTAGCTAAATATATTGATAAGTATACAATAGTAAAAATCTTCATCACGGACTAAGTTTAAAATAAAGCTCTCTCTCAATATGATGGAATATAATATACACAAATCTTCCTTATGCAATTTATCATTCTATATAAGTTATAAGTTATAATGAACTGTATTATTAAAATACAAGTAATATGATAACAATAAATGATAACAGTTTTGATTCATTCTAAAATAATAATAATTACAATCGTTTGATTTAATTATTAATTCATTGTTTATATTTATTTGTCTGAAACTTCTCATTACTTATTATTTCGAGCTATCAATTGCGGAACATAAATAATTCGGCTGAAGTTATTTGTTTATATAAACTTTAATGTGATCAACGGAGGAGTGTTTTTCTATGTTTCGCATAGATATAAATAGGACCACGGTTTTCAGTACAGAATAGAAATAAATTCTCAAGTTACAATATATTATTTATTTAATCTTCAATTTCTGCAAAATGTCATGATAATAATTATAACAAAAAACATTTTGAATCAAACAATGTGAACACGTGCCGTATCACGATATCACTAATCCGATTTTAAATATTATTATTTTAAAATGTTATATTAAAAACGGATAACTCATCTCTTCACCACGTAATTATTAGCTATATTATATTGTATTGTAAATAATAAATACAATTAATTGAACTTATAATTTTTTTAGGTTATTATGCGTTTTAAAATTGATCTAAATTTAATTTAAGAACTTAAGAATGATGCAATAATTTTTCTTATTATTTATTTTTATTTATATGGTACCTATAGGTACTAGGGAGCAGATTGAACATGTAATAAACCTAAACGTAAACGTATATAAACTTACGTTAAACGTATTGACACGTATCTGTCAAAGCATATGTTTACGTTATAACAGTTTGCTTGCCCTTATTTGGCAACATAACGTAATGTTGAACACAACGTAGAAATATAAAAAATCCGTCAAATTCACAAAATACATTAACATTAAAAATTGTAAGTTTATGTGTTACTACGCAAATATAACGTATTCAAGGTAATCCGCATGATCAAAGTGATAAGTTTTGCAAAGCAAATTGTGATGGTCTTAAATTGCATAATTACAATATCATTTAATTATGTTTAAAATAGTTGAACCCTTCTGCGTCAATGCGTACCAATATACAAGTGTAAGTTTTTGCTCAAATTTAAAAACCATTATGAAAACGAAGGTCAATCGTGACTTGAAATTATCAGTAGCTTAATAAAAATAGAAATTAAACAGAATTAAAGACAAAAAAAAATTTTTCTTAATTGTTTCAACTACAATTTTATTTTTTACTCCCTCCACCAGTTAATACCAGTCTGAAGTGGCTCAGACATTTTCTCAAGCACCAGTCGATTTATAATAACATGAACCCAAGTGTGATTGAAAGGTTGAACCCTCTATAATTCATATTCTGGATATAGAATATCTTTAAAATCTGTATATTTTTGGAAGTTTTCAGAAATTTAAGCAATCATTAATATGTAGCCGAATTAATTAAATTCCAATAAGTGATATTTGAAAAAAAATTACAATTATAGACAAACAATTTTTTTTTTATTGATTTTCACAGTGAACTTGATCCAATCTAAAAAAAATCCAAAAAATTCATAAAATATCTGACAGCAAATTGAACAATAAAATATAAATAATTTATCGCTTTACATAATATTTTCACAAAATACATAAAGAGAGTGAAATTCGGAATGAATGAAATGGTTTTCTTTATCTCTTGTTAATTTCTTTGACATTTAAATTTTTTTAATTACAATATTTACATCCAGTGAATACTATAAATTATTGGTGACCATATGCAAATTCGATTTTATTGTTAATCAATAAATACTATTATATATTTATTTAGAAATTTTTTATTTTTATGGTAGTTGATTTTTATGAGCGTATTTCAAGTTGATAAGTGAAATTTAAGATTAAATTACAATTTAGGCGAAATAAGGTAACTCTTTAAATCCAATTGTTTTGCGCAAGGAAAAATATTTTTACCATATCTAAACTTAATTAATTTTTTTTTCAAAAATAATCGAATAAATGCGTATATACTAAATGTGTAAATTGTTGAAGAAATAAAACAATCTGTGAAATTGGTGAGCTATGACGAAAAACTGAGGAAAAAAAAACATTCATAACTATAAAGATAATTCACACAGATTAAGAAAAGGCTAATTTTAAATGATGTCACACCATACAATATAAATTAAGTGGCTGCTCAAATTGCACCCAAATTCTGTTCTGTTGTCAAAAATAAGCTTTTGAAAATAAGTAAGAATTTTGCTATACAAATAAAATAGCTGTATGTGTTTTATTGAAATGGATAATGAGCTCTGAGAGGTGATAATGAATTACTGAAAGATGTGTTAATAGTATACCATTTCTAGAAGATTATGTTGGTGGCGACCCGATTTTTCAACAATAGCCGTGAGTCCTATAAAACCCATTACTGATTTGCTTATTAAAATATTCAACTTATATGGATTGGAAAAATAATTATAGGAGGAAGGAATGGTAAAACATTAAAGAAATTCTATTGAAATTACTATTTTTACCATATCATCAAACAATTTATTACGAAATTTGTTAAGTTTGTTTTCATATAACATATAACGCATACATTTTCTCTTATATTGAAAAAGTTTTTCGTCCACATAATATTTATTGCTCACTTATTTACATGTAACAGAAAATTGACCCTCTAAAAAAATCTATTACTTGATGGTAATTTTTCTTATCATATAATATAATAACTATAAATATGCGTAATACATTTATAATATAATATTAAAAATATACATACAAAATATGTTACAAATGTTACAAATAATTTTAACTATTACTATATTAAATTAAATTCAACATTGATATATTTAAACGTATAAATCTCAGTCAGATAAAAAGGAAATCTATACCATTTATGTTACGTATAATATCGTGTATTTAACATATACAAATAACGTGTCGTGTATATTTATCTCAAATAGAATTATAGAATCAATTTCATGTATGGTATATACGTTTAATGCAAACCAAATACACGTACCCCATATAAGAATACGAGTAAATATCAACGCGGTAGTATTATTATTTTCCAAATTATATGTATCCTCTTTTGTGTTATATAAACGATGTATCTTAAATTTTAAATATGTCTTTTTGCGTATACATAATTTATATACAATATGATATTATGTTAGAATGCAGAAAAACATTTTATTTATAAGGTATAATTTTTGAAAACCTCCAACATATAATGTGTCTCTTGTCTTTTCTATTATTTATACTCATATACGACGACGTTATACAATTACAATAAGTTACGATTCTATATTCTGAACTGAAATTGTTTCAATATACATAAAATAACATCGTATATATACCCAAACACCAGCACACGAATAGTTTGTTTGTGTATTACATTTGTCATGAGTATGCAAATATATATTTGAAATGTGGTAAAACGTGAACCGTATATAAAAATCAAATTCCACTTCTTCACACTTGTCGTGAAGACGTGATTTTCATTTTACATTATTTGTTGTATATTAATACCATATATATATATATAAATAGGCCTATATAATATATGCAAAGTATACTCATACCTATATATACAATTATGGTCTATATATGTTATATGGATGGATGTATAACATGAACAATTATACAGATTATAAATATTTATAAATATATGATAAAATTTACGTGAAACTACGTTTGTATAATAACAATACCTCTTCGTTTCTAAATCTATTATCATATAATCATATATAGAAAAATACAAAAGCATATAAATGCTGATTATCTGCCAATGTACTTTTATATTAAATTTATGTATATTATAGCAATAATGGAAAGATAAACAATATCCATAAACGATATAAACCTACTCGTCGTATAAATATATAATTATATGTTTGGAATACCCCATAATACGTTTGATATAATTATTATTTTAGAAACCGCCCAATCAGATACTAAATGTTATTAGATTTAGATTTGTATACTATTTTAATCAGCCGAGGACATATGTTTCATTGTAAATGTATACATTAATATGTGTGTGATTTATTTCTTATTTATTTATTATTTCATAGTGTTAAATTATATGCGGAACATATTATAGTGAAAATGAAAACAAATCATATATAGCACGTATACAAAATTTCTGAACCATTTATAACTCATATTCACACATGTATATTGGAACCTTAACTTAGTTTGTGCAGATGCCAATGATATATTATTGTATTAGAATTCATATTACATCTATTTTTGGAACACTCGATAAAGAGTTTCCTCGCTGTATATGGTGCTTTTGCGCAAAACATGTTTGAAAAATGTTAAGCTCCATCGCATACTGGACATGAAAAGAGTGCATATGGTTTAGAAGAAACAATAAAATGGTAATTTTGATGTCAATGGTAAAACTAAAGCACTAAACAATTATGGAATGAAAGCTTAGCTAAAATGTAGAAATATATATCTTTGGAGAAGGGCTACAAATCAAAAGCAATGATATTATTAAATTGGAACACAATTTGTATTTTGGCCACAACAAGACTTTTTAAAACAAAATTTATATTTTTATTACTTAACTTATTATATTAATAAATAAAAATCCTTTTAAAGCTGAGAAAGAAATAAAATATAGCAATATAAAATTAGGAGGTTAAAGGTAGAATTAAAAAGAAAATTTTATAATCAAATCGGTGGTGTCTTTTTGAAACATTTACGTGTACTATTAAAATTAAATTGATACAAATTTAAACTTGATAATGTTTTACAATTTATAAAAATATTATATGTTAATTTTAAATGAAGAAATGTCTTTAATTTGAAAGAAATTACATTTGTTTTGTATGTACGAATAAATTTATTTGGCATTTTCGGTTTTAAGAAGGTGGGGCATTTTAAAAATGATTTTAAAATTTAGAAATACGCATATATTAATTTCAATGGATTTTATTTTAAAAACCAGTGAAATAGCTTTCAGTTTTTAATATCACTATATTTTTCTTTTAACTTAGATAAAATTAGACTAAATTGGGTGTTCACCAAACTAAATCGACTTTTACGAATTATCATCTTTTTGAATTGCATATTTTTAACCGATTTTTCTTTACAGAATTGTAAATTGTAATCAATTTCCAATCTTTCTTAAAAGTAATTTTTAAAATCAATTCACGTGTTCAAAACATGTTTGATTTGAATTAAAAGTCGATGCATTTAGTTCAAACGTTTTTTTTTCTGAATTTATACAAAAATATTACTGAAGCCAAGCAAAAAAGAAAGAGTTTTCTGTGGCGTATATGCGTAACTGCAGAAAGTGTTTGTACTTTAACAATCCTAAACGCAAAATCACACCAGCAATATTGTGCTAATATGTCTATATCAACGTCGTATTGAATCAAATACACAAAGAATTGTTGTGAAAAATAATAAAAAGCGTACCATAAATTCATCCTCTTGCATGGTAATTTGCATGGTCACACGTTGCAGGAGTTGTCAATCATACACTGTTACAGCTGGATTAGGAAGTTCTTTTGCAGTATGTACTAGAAGTAGTGTCTTCTGATTATCAATTTTTTAAAACGATGCAACACGGCCAATGGCCAATGGTACGTTTCCGAAATGTTGTGCGATGGAGAATTTTGTAGACAATGAAGGAAACAAATTTTTTACAATAAATACCAAACCAAAAAGTAAGCCGAAAACTAGCTTAAGGTCCTAACATACAAATATATATATGCATTATATAAATAAATCAATAAATAAATATATATTATTTTTATATGCGATAATAACTTAATTATGACGTGATCAACATTAACAACACATTTTATTATAGGTATAACGTATGTTTATATGGGAACAATTATCATCCGTAGACCTTACGTTACGCATATAAATATTTTCATTAATTTATTATTATTGTAATATAAAAACAGTACGTTTTTATGCCTTCTTGATTGTCTTTAATAATTAAAATATTTTTTTGTCCAAATAAAGATAATGCAAAGTATGCGTAAAATTAAGAAATTTAATTTGAAATTTTTTCAAAATTATCAATCTTTTTGTACGTCGTATATATGGTGACTTCCATTAATTGTAGACTAATCGGTATCAAATAGTCCCATATGCAGAACAACTAATAAACTTTACTGTAACGAATGTTAGATATTTTTAGATACTACATATTCTCAATTTGGAATAACCATGTAATATGACTTGATGATGATGGTGTACAGGTATATATAATTAATAAGGAATATATAATTATAATTTGATATAGCTAATTTCATTATGTATATTTAAATAGGCGGCACAGTCTAATTAGAGTAAACATTGAAATCTACTTATTAAAAATTATAAAACTTCTTAAAATATATATAGGAAGTTCGAATATACTTTTATCATTTAGATGATAAATTTATGATCTGTGTATATATTGTAAGATTTTACTTCCTAACATATATTATAATATATAAATATAGGTATAGTAAAGATTTATGATATACATATTAAAATATATGTATTTACTATCAAATGTATGTTTACACAAACAAACTAATATCATCTTATAAAATAGCTATAAATTCTTCACTATTTGTGTATATAGCAACTACAGCATGTTTCTGCATGCATAAAATGAAAAGTTTTATTATGAAATACTATATTTTTCTTTTCTTTGTTGCAATAAAATTGCAAAATTCGCTTCCTTTTTTCACATACTATACATATGGGAATACACATGCATTTTGTTTGTATAATAAAGAAGACAGGAAACGAAAGGATAAAATCAGAAAATATTTTCTATTTTTCAAAACAATAAATATAATAAAATATCATTTTATTTTGTTACAATTGTTGTTTTGAATATAGTCTTATAATGTTATACATTTTAAACAAATAATTCATTTATAACTATAGAACATATATATTTGAATTTCCTCACAGGTCACAATATCAAATTTCAGTATTTCAATTGATTATTTTAAACTGATTTTTTTGATGTTTTTATTTTTCTTTTAAAAAATAAAAGGATTATAAGATTTATTTTATGGACAAAATATACTTTAATAAATTATAATATATGGAAAGTCGTGTGTGCTAGAATAGGAGTATATAAGATTTAATTTAATCAACACGGAAAAAAAATGTTTGTGATATAATCAAAAATCACGTTCTTATACGAGCTGAAGTACCTCTGATTATTTACGTCCGATATAATCTTTTGTTTCTACGATGCAGAACATTTTTGTAGAAATATTTATTACGATTTTGGCAGAAAAATTGAGCTGAAGAAAAACGCAGATGGGATAGCATTTAAATAAAATAAATCATGGAAAAAATATACTTTATAAAAATCAGAAAAATTTAGTGCAATAACGTATATCGAAACAGTACTTTAAGTACTTTAAGTTTTTTTATTTTCGATTTACCAAGACGATCATCATCAATCATTTACATCAAAATTTTGACTTGTAAAGTCAGGAAAAAATATTTAGAAGTATAGTATTATAGATAGAACACGCTCAACACAAATTCAACAAAGCAAGCAGTGCAATATGGTTGATTTTTCAAAAAAAAAATGATAAATTATTGTAAAAAAGACAACCAGAATGTAGTCTATAAATACCGCTATAGCTGTCAATATTGTAAAACACAGTGGTCCTGCGACTGTTATACTTTCTTTGAGCTTCATATGCATTCGAAATTGAATTACACAAATAGTAATTAAAATATTTTGGAGCTAATTTCAGAGGCGTTAAATAACCTCACCCCAATAGATTGATTTTTTTTCCAAAATTGGCATTTAATTCTGCCAATTAAATTTTATTTATATTTTCTATTTCTAATGCTTAATCATGCTTAATCAACAGCAACCATTTCGATTTTATTAGAAGAAATAAATGTGTTTTATGTACTTTGAATGTTGCACAACAAACAATTTCAGACCGTTTAAAAGCTTTGGTAAAGATCCAAAAGTGTGGAAAATGGGTGCCACATAAATTGAATGAAAGACATATGGAAAACCGAAAAAACACTTGTGAAATTTTGCTTGCCAGCCTCGAAAGAAAATCAATTTTGCATCAAATTGTTACTGACGATGAAAAATGGATTTATTTTAAGAATCCTAAACGGAAAAAATCATGAGTTAATCCAGAACAACCATCAACATCGACTGCAAAACCAAATCGTTTCGGCAAGAAGACAATGCTGTGTATCTGGTGGGACCAGAAAGGTGTGGTGTACCACGAGCTCCTAACACCTGGTGAAACTGTTTATGCTGATCGTAATCGAAAAACGACCAGAATGGGCCAGAAGACACGGAAAGGTAATTTTACTCCATGACAATGAACCTGCACACAAAGCAAAACCGGTTCAGGATATAATCAAAGCAATTAGCTGGGAGCTGCTCTCCCACCCGCCGTATTCACCAGACTTGGATCCTTCCTAATATTTGTTTTTATCTATGGGACACGCATTGGCTGAGCAGCACTTCGATTCCTACGAAGAAGTCGAAAATTGGGTGTCTGATTGGTTTGCTTCAAAAGACGAACAATTCTAATGGTATCCACAAATTGCCAGAAAGGTGATCAAAATGTATAGCATTGGCCAATATATTGAATAAAATGTTTTATACTTTCCCATTTAAAATTAGTGTTTTATTTTCACAAAAAACGCTCCTTTTAACCCGGTACACCTACATATTTCGACCGACGCACATGCACTACTGCGTCATAAGTTGAAAATTACACTAAACGAAATGTTGTAAAATTTGATAGTTAATTAACAGTATATGTTATCACATCGATATATTAAAAAGTTATTCCGGTTATTTTTTGGACTGGCCATGTATACATTTAGGCCATATTTATGGCGTCAATAAAGACACATTTTCTGTAGATAATACAAACATATAGCAGTTAGTGACTATATATAAAATTTTACTATTCGTGTTGGTATTTTAATATTAATTAAATAAACTTTCATTTTGCATGCATATAAATACTATACCTAACCAAAAATAAATCGGACACTTATAATTTTTCCTATCTTACATGTGAAGTTATTGCGTATTAAAAATTTTCAGAGTATAAATATTTTTTTTTTGTATAGATTAATTAATTCCTATTGTTCAAAAAAATAGTTAAGATTTACCTATTTATTTAATTATCATTAAACAAGGTATTTTTATAGAAAAATTTGATAATAATAAATTCGGACATCATAAAATAACTAAAAAATTAATGCTGAATAACGACAGTAATAACAATCACAAATAATAAAAATAAATAACCGGCGGTTAGGTAATTTATGTAGAAAAAATAGAAGAAGAACGGTTCGTTATTTATTAGAAAAGTTATCTACAAAAATATAAAAACCCTTTTCTCGACATTGGTCATGGGTAATTAGATATATTAAATGATTGGCTTTGGGTTTTCAAAGTATTTTACATACCAATTAAGATATATTTTATTGTATTGTGAGTAACAAAGATCTTGTTTTAAGTAATAGAGACAGTAAAATTTGCAGCAAGTATTACGTAATGGACTGCAAGCCATCAAAAACAAGTAGGTCAGTTACATTTTATTGAATGGCACTGTAATAACGCAGAAATTTATATTATTAATGTTTTAGAATAGTTACCATTCAGTCTGCATTTGAATCCGTATTGAATTTATGTCTGGCTATTATTAAAAGAAATTTAAAAAACGAAATGCAGAGCCAATTGAAAGCTTAAAACAAATAAATTCATAAATAACTGCGTCAATTACAACAGAAAAGTGCCAAAATAATATTAACACTTTGTCAGAAGGATTAGAAACAGAGTTAAAAGCAAATGGTAATGTTATTTGATATTAATTTTTAATTATTTTATGGTGTACGACTTGATTATTATCAGAAAAACTTGAGGTTTTCGATTTACGTTATTTATGGTTAGGGTAGTATTTATATATAAATTTTATTCATAAATAATCAAATTTTCCTATGCATAAAAAAAAACTTATAAAACTATAGTTGTTATTTACAACAACATAAAAGTTGATTATTTTTTTATGTACACTCAAACAATAACGCATAGAAAAGAAAAAGAAAAAAGGCAAGTAATTTTATAATTATTGATTACCACCACCGCCGCACCATAACAAAACAACATGTCAATGATGATTATAATGGGAAAACTTTTGTCTAAACTTTATTCGTTAACGAAATATACAAGAATAAAAAAATTATTCGCAAGAGGTTATATATTTGCATACGCAAGAGCAACGCTCTTAAAAGAAAACCTTTTTAATATTACCCAAAATTATCATACAAGCGAGAATCTGGACGATTTGTAAACTCTGTAAACGTACAATAATTACTCAATTGACTTATACTCAACCACTTGCATAACATAATATAGGCTAATATTACTTATACATGTAATTATAATTGAATTTTAGAAGCATTTATGAATATATCTTTCGATTTTTGCAGAACATAATTGGAAAATTGTTACATGTATTTCATGTGCAGAGGAACTTATTTACTGTTATTCCTGGTACAGCTGTACAATTTAACTTAGTTATCTTGAACTGGTAAAAACATAGAATACCCACAGTTTGTTCCATTTCCAATCCCATCTAGAAATTCAAAAATATTCAAAATTCTTGAAAAAAAAACTAATCTTATTACTCACTCATAAAATATTCGTGTTATCTTATATTGTTTCATAAATTTCTTAATAAAATAATTATGGTATATTTTAATATTTACCTATGATGTAAGGATATACGAGTATTTATAACTAAAGGTATAGAATACATAATGCTATGCAAGAAAAAGTTTAAAAAGTATTTTTTTATCATTTTCTATTCAACATAAAAGTACAAAATATTTTTGTTGTAAAGTTCTACAAAGTTTATTTTTTTTTAAATAGAACGAAGTTGATATAGAAAGTTACGAAATTATTTATATAAGAATTAAAAAATATCCAATTGTTCATATAATATCATCTTCTGTATTATCCTTTTATATTAAAACAAATATGTATTAAAATGTACCTTAATATGTAAACCAGCACAGCGATGCAATAAAATATGAATATCCTTTGAAGTAATAATTTTTGATATATAGAGCAATAATTAAATTTTTATAAATTCAATTATTCTTACGTATATACTTTAGTTTTAGGCGTCTTTATAATTTCCATTATTTAGCTGAGGGAATAAATTATTTTATATATTTTATTTATATTATGTTTGCACTTGACATATTTTAAAAATACTCTAAAAACGATTAACATAACTGAAATTGTATTTAACAACGCCTCTTTAACCTTTATTTTGACAAATAGTGTTTCTATCAATTTTTGGAACAAATTTCATTAGAGATCGAATTGTAAAATTGTTGATAATTGCATGAAAATAAAGATGTGATATTGAAAGTTCAATGCCGTCGTAATATATATCGGCTTGAATTAGGTGCGTTTGGTTTAGTGCAATTGAATTATGAATTATTAGTTGATACACCGTGATAATAAATTCTTGAAAATTCCGGACATCTTGGAAGTTCTGGAACCATAGCGCCAAAATCTAGTAAATTAAAATTCTATGTTAAGAATTTCATCATTTTCACATTACCGAAAATTTGGGGACAGCTTTAGAACATGATAAAATATTGTCTATTAAAAAAAGTAAAATATGGACTTAAAAATAGATTTCCTATGTAGGAGTTCTGGAATCTATGAAATGTGGTCAATTCTAATACAATTTTGATCAAATTTGGTATGCAGAAGTATAATGGGATCATATGAATAGTTTATACTGAACTTAGATAGGAACTATTCATATAATCCATTATACATCTTCATACCAAATTTGAGCAAAATTATTAGATAAGAATTGACAAAGTCCCAAAGATCCCAGAATCTGGTTCATGAAACTGACAAGAATATCGATTCCACAGAATTCTAGTAGGAACTATTCATACAATTCCATTATACAGCTACATAACAAATTTGATCAACAATATTTAAGAATTGACGAAATTCTAAATGTTTCTAGAATCTGGTACATAAAACTACCCAGAGTAACGATTTCATAGAAATTCAGTAGAAACTATTCATCTAATACATATAAAATTTGATTAAAATTGGCTAAAGTTTCAAAGTTTCAAAATTCTGATCCAAGAATACGATTTGGGAATAAATTATTAGCTTGACACAATTGCATATCATTCCGCCTTTATTTTTAAAAATTTACATGAAGAGATGAATCTATATCGATTTTAACATAATTTAATAAATGTTGAATCTACATTGCTCCATCTTTGCTAGTAGAACTTCGAAGATATTAATTAATTGAAAAAAATTATTATCCTAAAATAAATTAGAGGACTGAAACTGTGAGACAGACTTTATTTCATATTTCTATCTAAATCTTGTCCGATATAGATATTTAAAAAAATGTGTAAATATAAATCTATTTAAAGTTTCCAATATGAATACAAATGAAAACTCCGTATGGCAGAGTGCAGTGAAATATCGGGTCAAAATCATATATAAAACTGATTATTTAGAAATTTTTGAATTTCACGCCAAGTTACTAATTGATGAAAATCCGACTATTTTTCGTTTAAACGCTTTTTAAGCAATTCTGATAATTTTTTCTGTGAATGAAATTGATTATATTTTCAGAATCGTTAAAAAATAGTTTATGAAAAAAATTTGATAAGAAGGTATTTAGTTGATTGCTTTTTAAAAGGGGAAAAAATTCCCGGCACTTAGGCCACAGTAGATCCATTGTGTTCTCTCTAGTACCCACTAGTGTGACTATATATACGAGTTGATTTCATAGACATACACCAAACCATTCCCACTATATAGTGCCCATCGAGCATCCATCGAACATTATTATGTAACAATTCACCAATTGGGTCTGCTATTATGTCGCGTCAGATTTATTTTATTAATTCAATTATTCTTAATTAGTGAATAGCTCATACTGTTGCGTAATGGAGACATTTTTAAGCTATGAATAGCGTCAAGCACCATATAAGATATTCGATTCCTGATTTCATAAACGAAACGATCTATAGTATGAAAAATACTGAAAAATCAAAACCGGGGATCCAACCCGCACAGTCGTTAAATCGCATGGCAATCAATACGGATATTAAATTTTTAAATTATTTGCCATTATTATTTATCGTTTTTTGCCATTCATCGGGCAGTGTTTATAAGTGAAATATTCTTTAAGTTAAGTTTCGAACATTTTCCTGTTGTCAGAACCACTGGTCGATCAAACAAGATTGCATCTATCTTAATAAGTGCGAAATCAGAAGGGGTTCAAGTCTGGTGAATATTCAGTAAAAATTTCTTACAATAAGTTCAAGTTGAATAGATATTTATGGGAAAATTCATGTTGAAGTTTTAGCTTTTGTGAACCGAGAAAAAAAAATCTGCGCATGAGCGATAATAAAACAAATAGTTTAAGAGCAATATAGCAACGTTTTTACTTAAATCATTTCAACAAGTATTAAATTTTGTTGATTATATCTGTCGATGATAAAAATTCATGTCTGACCGTTGGTGTTGTATATTATATTATGTGTTTTCAAAGCCACCAACGACGACTTGTCAGACAGTACTCAACAAAATTTTATTTTATTGCAATAAATTAACTTACGAATTAATACGTATTGAACGTTGGCCTAAAATAAATTTATATATGATTCAATAGACAATACAACATAAAAATACATCTTTATGGGTTTTTTTTAACGAATTAGATTGATTATATACTTTGCTGTTGCTACTATAATACAATCATGTTCATAGAAAAATCATCACAATCAACCAATATTTAAAATTCACATTGTATGCAAATTTTATAAGAGGAATGTGTTTGTTATTAATAATAGCTCACAATATCATAAATATTTTAAGAGCAAAATTCTGCGTGGTGTAATGGTGAACAAAAATAGTTGTCCGTTTAATAATAGACTATATTGAATATATAGAACACAGAATGAAGATGATAAGGAGGATCGTATCTCAATTATACTGAAAATATTTATATATGCAACCAGTTATTAATATATACAGCACCAACAAATGAGATGAAAAGGTTATATTTATTAGAGACTTTTTATCAGCATTCATAGAAAATACTTATTATTTGAAACAAAACTGATAACAAAAATATATGTTATGGATAAATTTAAGATTTTATCTCAAAAGATTTGTAATGAAAGTTTTTTTTTCAGTTGTAAAGGGCCTCTATAAAATACTGAATTTGGTATATTATTGTGCATGCAATCTATACACAAGCTATTCATTTAAATTTCAAAACATGTGAATTTTTTTGCTCAATAATACCATTAAATTGCATCCTGCATTTCTTTTTCGAAATATAAAAATATGTTAGCACAATGAATATACAGACAGAAGGCACCCACCTATACACAAATCTAACATGAAATTGTAGCATATTGAATACATTTCCGTTCTTAATTTTCTTATGTATAAAATAAAATAATAAAAATTTCTATTTTGTGTTATTTTTTTTTTGCTCTTTGAAAATAATAATAAAAAAAAAATCAGAATATTATAGAGATTGATCCAATTTTAAATGAAATTTAAATATTTAATTCAAAATTTAAATGTAAACAATATTGAATATATAGTAAATATTTGAAAATGTAGGTGTATATAATAAATATATTATATATTGTCGTATGTAGTATTTGTTTGTATTTAAGAAATATTTATGAAATCATGTGAAATGAAAATTTTAATATTTTAAATATAAATTTTCTTTATTCTTTTATATTTTTATTGTGTGATAGAATATATTAAATCAAACAATTTGAAAATGATAAATATTAAATTTATTAAATTTGATTGACGTCAATAAATTATAATTATATATTTATAATTACTAGAATATTATTTTACACCAACTTCAAGCAACACAACGCACAAATATCAAATAATAATTTAATATTGAATATTTCTCTTTTTTTTATAAAAATAATAATAACAATAACAATAAAAAATCATTTATTTTATTTATTATTGAAATTTTTATTAAATATTTGTATCTTTGATTTCCTACGTATAAAAACTATTTTGATTTTGTTAAAAATAACAAAACTTTTCAATCAATAAGATATGAAAGAATATTATCATAATAACTATTGATGTGTAATATTGTACAATATATGTGATTTTTGTAGAAAATATATGTGCCTAGCCTATACGCGTGTATTTCAATTTGACCTAATTTCGTATGGTTCGGTTCTGAAATATTGGAACTCATAGTATTGCCATTGTACATTAAGATAAGAAATAAATATTTTTGTATGTTTCTTTAGAATACGAATTTATTTCAATAATATGTGATAGCGTAAGACTAATAGAAGTGTGATTTTCTCATTGCACGTAAGTAATTTTCTTATACTGGTGCTGTGGCAATAAAAACACACTGATTTGACTATTTGGAGCAAATTTTTTATTTAAAATATATGGGCAGCCATTTAATTGGCCCGGCATAAATTTACCTTAAAGAAGAAGAGAGGACCACACGTATTCTAGTCTTCTTATACTATTTCTACATGTGAGAGAGTTTATTAAAATTATTATCATAACAAATTATTATATATTATTAGTTTCCAGAACTACCCTGGTTAGGTATCAAATTTCTACGAACATGTTAGTTACTATGATTTTATTCTATTCGAAACCTACAATTTCATTCAAATGGGCCAATATAGATCATACCGTTATGCAACATATACTGTGCAGTTCTGCTGTCTGCGTATCAATTCCTAACAACGTTATTTGTATTGACTTTAAACTTCTAATGTAAATTTAAATTCATTCAAATACTAAACGCAACAGTTTAATCAGTTTTGCTTCTAAAAATTCCGCTTTGAAGAACATATATAATTTTTTCATTTCATTTAATTAATATTAAAATTAATGAATCTGAATGAAACTCGTCGGACGAATGCAATCACTTAATATACGAACGCATGAAATATGTTATGGAGACACCCATCAAACTGCTGATAGCATTTTCATATATTGTATGTAAATATAAATATGATACGATATCATATAAGGTTTCGTTGATAATTTCTGGTTTGTACAACAACTTTTGGATGACTTGAACCTTGGTGATGGTATTGATTGTTTTTGTGATTATATAATCACAACGAAGCTCAGTAAATCACTTATATGCTTTTGTTTGTGAAATGGTATTTTTTATTATCAACGCTCGTAAATTTACTTACATATTATAAATAAACGAAAAGTTGTTTAACTTTCAATGGTAGAAAATTTTTCTAAAATAAAACCATTACAAACGAGGAATCGAGGTGCAAACGTTATATTTCTTAAGCAAATACACAACTACAAATTCAGCCATCAGTTTATTATCTGGGGGGCAGAAAAAAAATGGAATTAACTTTAACTTTTTGCACCGCACCCGCACAAATACAATTGAACAAAACGTCATTCTATTGTTGTTATATAATCACAAATTTACCTATACTATATCGAAAAATGCTGACACAAAAACTCGCTCTTGCAAATATTCTGCAAGGAATATTTGCTTGTCCGATGATATTTAATCCTCATTTTCACAATAAATGATTTAAAAAGTTATTTTACATTACATTGCCAAAACTTAAACTAATTGACATGTCTGTTTGAAATTCTGAACGCTTAGCCGATATTAAATATTGCTCGATTTGTAAAATAATAACACTTTGGTGATAACATAAAGTGCCGCAACTATTATAGATTTTGACCTTCATTGTAAAGCCACTTTTTAATTTTATATATATAAAACTATTAGTATTCCCAACTGGAAGCATTTGTTTTGGAAAACCGACATCTCAGATTCGTTTTTTGAAACCAAAAATTAGTCCAAAAACAATTTTTAATTAAAAATTAAAAACATTTTAGAGCGTTATTATTAAATAATATTCATATTTGGAAATGATTATTAAATATTGTTTTTAATAAATCGATCGTTGTAAAAAAAAACACCATCTTGTTGAAACCACATTTCGTTAAGAATAATGTGGTATACAAATTTGGGACACATATAAAATAACCGGTTATGATTCGATTCGTCCATTTGAAATATATAAGTGCCGATGATATCACCAGCATATACCATAGATGGAATATAATATGTAACACTTATATAGAATTGAACGAGTACCAAAGTATCCACTTCAACACTGTAAAATTTCCCTGTAAGCCAAATTTTGGGACAACGATTATTTATTAAATAATATGAGCTATATATGAATATTGAATTATGATCAATATATGATTACTAGTACAGCAAAACTTGTTTCCACAATAGTGTTCTTATTGACATTTCACCAGGAAATATTGTATTTATGTCCTTATAGAAATTCAAATGCGGAATAGGAAATATTTCCAAATTGCAAAAACATATTGAATGCGAAACTATTATGAGTTATAAATAATCTCGGGACTTCCAAAGATATCATAATCATTAAATATCAGAAGACTAACCCCGAAAAAGTTCAGTACACCTCTTTTGGTAATTAACTCTATTTAAAAATCTCTGTACACAAAACAAACCTCAAAAACTATTTAATTTAACAATTGGTGCAGTGATTAATAGTTTGCACGGTTAAACAAAAGCGAAGTACCAACTAATTACAATTATTGTACATGAAATTATGAGCATATTTGAATATAATCTTATATGCGGAGCGTTTTAAAGATCTGTATGATTAAAATCACAAAATATAGATTATTTTATTGTTAAATATTATAAATAATTACAGTATTGCATGGTGGTAAGATGCTGTTCTTAAAATCATGTAAATAACCACTAGCATGTGCTCTATTTTATTTATATATGTAGAAAATGCAATGAATTTTAAATTGTATACTAATATACAATGTATGGGAGTACATTTAGAATACATTTTATGTTTGAAGCTTTTTTTAACGTTTTATATGAAAGCTTTTTTATTATTTTTATTTATTTTTATAATGTCTATAAATTATTAAAAAAATAAAGAACGTACACATATACCGTAAGAATTTTAAAATAATCTTTTGAAAATTTTATTTATATTTTGTTGTTATATCCTTAAAGCATAGGTACCTAATATTACATATAACCTATATATCCTTATTCTTAAATTCTATATAAATTTTTATGCTGATTCATCTCTATTTTTTTTATTATTTGATATACGATTTACCATTTTTACATGTAGTGCATATTACATATATTTATACACACATGAGAGACTGTCCGTAACCCTATTTATACTACCACGTTCAAATTTGACGCGAAATTTCTAATTTCACAAATCTAGTTCGTTTAAAATTATTGTCAAATTATTGTTTTGTTTCCCTTTGCATGCAACACCTTTGTTGCCATTGCTACCAATTTGTAGCTTGATAACTTTTCAGCTGTTGATTTGACAGTTCATTGTGTATACAACAAAATTTTGTTTCTCTGCGATTTTTAATTTGGATAAAAACATTGAACAACGAATGTGCATTAAATTTTGTGTTAAAACCGAAATTAAATGTTCAGGATACATTGAAATAATGATAGATAAGTGTTTTGGTGATGATACTTTGAAGAAAAAATCAGTACACAAGTGGTCGCTATAAAGTTAAAAAATCACTTCGAGGGACACGTTATGAGGGTTTAAAGCTTTAAAGGCTATACCAAAGGAAGTGTTTCGAGAGCTGAATCTAATCCTGGCATAGATGTGTAGGAGTTGATGGGGAGTATTTCGAAAGAGACAATATAAATGTTGACCAAATATAATTTATTTTAAATTTTATGAATAAATTTCGTGACTAATTTGAACATGGTAGTACGTATGTTCGATATAAACAAAAATATATGTAAAATGTATGGCGGGAAATTGTTTAGAATTTGTAATAGCGGCCCGGCGGAAAGAAAACAAAAAAATGTGTTAGATTGTATCTATTGCCGAAAAAGGAAATAATGTTTCTTTATCGCTATATTATATTCTGTTTGTTATATATTCTTATATTTTTCTCATTGTTATATTGTTATACTTTGTGTGGCTATTATATAAATCGACATGAACAGATTAAATATAATCAAGGATAAAATTAATGATACATTATTGTGTATATGCGGTATATGGAAAATTGTTCAGATGTTTCGTGTAATTAATTCTTAAATTATTTGAAGATCTATATAAGTGTATGTGTATATTGCAAGCGTGTGTTTGTGTATATAGCATAGGATAAAAAAAATCAAACGGATGGAAACAATCATATATTGATTAGAATTTATGATACTTCAATTTGATATAGGATTTTATTTCTATAAATCATAAAATTATGTTAAAGTATTTTATTATACACCTAGAAAAATACATATACAGATAGAAAATAATAAACAACACAACAACTTTAACCTTGTAAAATAAAGTCCAATGACCTTAATTGAAAAAATCATTACACCGCGATTTTTCACTCTATTTAGAGGTTAAACTTCAATTTCAGTAAAATAGGTATGATACAACCACTGTTCGAAAAATAACCAGAATGACATTCTAATATATGTCATATATGGATCTCGTAAAAGTTATCTTTTAGCTGCAGATTAAAATGCGCACGGAATTGATGATTCAAAAGACAACATTAAAAACAATGGAAATGACCAATATTTCTTAAAAACTATTGTAACTGTGGTGTAACATTATGTTTCAATATACAAATCCTAAGAAAATCAAAAAAAATACCATTATGATGAAGTCAATAATCAAAACTATGCTCATTTAGGTTTTCAAAGATATTGTTCACAATTTAATTGTTGTAAGTGGTAAAACGGATTTCATGCCTTGTATTATCTTGGTGCATTTTAAAGCGTTTGCTAATCTGTATTTTGTTGTTTTCGACTTGAATATCGAGAGCCATGTACGATTATTGCACGATAATGCATCTTCTCATTTGATTTTTTTTTTATTTATCGTGACTTTATCGTGATTATTGTGAACTTGCTAAATCTTATTGTATCACATCAATGATTTTTGCACTTGTACGTTCTATTCTTAAATATTCGTAATCTATTTGCTCACCTTATTATGAATGTGATGTCATTGCATTAGAATAGAAAAAAATAAGACTTCTTCATGTTGTACTAAATTTTCCTTGGAGTGATCCAATAATTAAGTTATGAACCCCTACTCTTATGTGTTTCAAATATTGTGGTCGTACTTTTTTAGGTACCAATTCATAGCAATATTGTACACGATCTGTCCCTCGTTCATCTTTCATTAATTCGGAGATATGTATATTGGTTTCTAGTATTTGTATAAGGCGCGGTATATTACTGGTTAAATAAATGAGGAATTTGGTCACCTATGGTACAGACTATGGCCTAGCGAAAATTTTCAGCATTTGTCTAGTTGTATAGTAGCTGCTTCTCTATATTGTTTTATAGTTATGTCCAGAAACTAATTAAGATTGGTTGTCGGAATGTAAGCAGCAGGTTACTGCCCACTAAAATATATTATTCATAAATTTCTTTTGGTTGTAGCACCACTTGTTCGGCCGGTGTATGTGAGATGCAGATGCATATGGTGTTTGCGACGAATACATTATGTATCCTTCCTGAGAAATTAATGGATCATCATAAAGAAATGTTTCTGGTTTCATATCATATAGCTTCGAGGACTAACTCATGTGCAATGAAAAATATACATTCTTTGGTTTAAGAAATGAAATTTTCCTCCATTTCATAATCATCATCATCTTAGGTGTATGTCGACACATATAGAATATGTAGTTTTAACCTTTATTTGTTAAATTCTAATTGTAATTGTCCGAATATTTTAAGTATACAATATAAGGACTAATACTAATAGAATTCTTTGAATATGTTATTTATTAAAGTTTTATAATTTTAAAAAGTGAATTTTTGTTAGACAATAAATACAAAAAAAATTTAGTATTTAACACTAGATTTTATAATGGCTCTTACATGTTTTTTTTCTTTAAATTAAATAAAGAAATAAATTTAATTTGATGTATAAAGTGCAATAATTTAATATAACATATAACTATACAGCAAACCATCTCCTTATACAAATAAGCAATGAAATTTAAAACATATATGAAAATTTTACTTACTATATTTGCAAATTTATATGATATATGAAACACCCTCTACAATATATAAAATCTGCTTTAATAATCTGTAGTTCCAGCTTTACCTAATTTATGGTTAAGATTTAATTTAGCCATGTTTAATGAATTTTTGTCACTGCAGTTATCTTGTTTGGCTTCAAGAAGCTTGAAATGGAATAACGTCCAGGCTCAATTACATGTATCATAGAAAAAGATTACATTGCTGCTTTGCAATTATAAAAATAGAAGTTATTAAAATTTCCCATTATTAAAAGTTTTTGTATATATTCAATTGTAATTATGAAAGGGAGCAGTAGGAATTGGATTTAGTTGCAAATAATAATTGAAATACTCTTATTCAATTGATTGCTAAATATATTAATATTGACAAAGATTATTAATTTCTAAAAATATCATAAAATTATGATGAAATTCTGCATATTATTTCATGGATAATTTTGTATAATAGATTTTACGTATTGTGTTGAAGAAATGTAATGTAATTTCTATATTCTGTTTAGGAAACTAGTCAGGATAACTGTTCCGTTCAAAACTTCGTTAAAAAATATCTCATAAAATCATCATTCTAATTATAAATATATATTTAAAATTTGGTAAACATTGGGTAAAAAATAAACAATTTAAAAAGAAAATCTTTGTATAAGCCAAACTCACTTATAAGTATTTGTCTAGAAACTTGTATAGAGAATTCACTGTTTATATAATATAATAATAAATTACATTGTGGAAATATTTTGTTGGTATTTATGAAGATAAATGCATTTATATTTTATAGCAATAATAAAATAGTATTTATATGTAATATAATTACATTTAAATGAATATTTATTTTAACAATAAATTTTAAAATGCATCAAATTCTATTTCACTTTTAAATATACGGGGTTTCGTTTTGTATATAGAAAGGGTTGAGTAAACCAAAATGATACGACAAAAGACATGGACTACAATTAGAACGATTATAAATTGTAATTGCAGTAGGCAGACGGCAGGGCACAAACAGGTTAGTATTTGAACACCACATGAAAATTATGGAAAAAAATTATGCCATATTACGAAGATTTTGAATTCATATGGAGTACATCTGTATCTTTTAAAATTATTGATAAATATATTCTGATTTATTAATAATAAAATATGCGTATATATTTACAATAAATTATGTAAGTTATCGCATCATTTAATTTGATATTCATAATAGGTACAGCAAATATTATATACAAGCAAAAATAATGTTCATTTTTCCTACGTTTTATATCAAATTATCTTATTTTTAATAAATATATTATTATCCGTATAAACATATATCTTTTTTATACCTATATAAATAATGATTATTATGCGATTTTAGGTTCTAATCTAAAGTTTATAGACATACCCTTTTATGAAACACAAAATTTATATGTTTAAATACCAACAATTTTGTATGGGTTTGATAATAATAAATTATATTTTATAAATAATTGTTTCTAAACAAAACATGATACATATAAAAATATTATATATTTTGTATAAAATATGATTACCAAATTTATTCCAAGTTCAAATCTAACATTAACATATTTATTATATTAATAGTCAACAAATTATAAGCGCATCATATAACATTTTCTGATGGTACGTACATTCAATTTGCGTAAATTACTATACTATAATTAAATTATCATCAATATAGAAATTTATCTCTGTGGGGAAAGTTAAGAAAAACGAGAGCAAAACTTTATTGTGTGAAAAAAAATACACTGATATTAAAATAATTCAATAAATTTACCTACACGTCTTTAAAATTTAAAGCTAAATAAAGTTATATGTTTCCACTTATATAAACTTTTGAGTGGAAGTGAAAATGTATAGTTACATAAAATTGTTGTATAATTGTTAAGAATACTATCCACAAACCTATAAATGAAGTGTTCCATTTTAACGGTACTGTTCCATTACCCTAGTAACACCATAGTTTCAATCCGAGCAATTATCTATGATTTCGTACGGATGTCCTCTGGAATTTTATATGATCAGTGTAACATTATCCATGGATTTTTATAAAAACTGTCCTTGGATTATCCGTATTTTTCCGATGATAATTTCTACTGATTCTCCTTATAAAAGTATTTCTCGTGGCTATACAGAATATCCATAGAATTTATATTCATATTTTTTGTGAGTAGATCCACGGATTTTGACAAAAATATCTTTCGATCGTCCATGTATTTTGGCAAGTAATACCCGTGAATTGTCCATATTAGCAGAATAAATTTTCTTAGACGATGATGCCAATGATCGCGATTTGTTTCAGTTTTTTACCGATAGACCAGTAGGTCTATATGAGCGCGGAATGAATGAATGCTACCAGAACGATGGCAAAAATTCATCGAAAAACATGCAAAATACATTTTGCATCATGCGTCATATTGTTCCCAACCGCGGATAAAATCCATGAACTGTCTTACAAAATTTTTCGGAAATATATAAATTTGAGTTTTTGGTGGTTGTTTTAAAAATTATGACAATAAATTAAAAAGAGTGAGGATTATATCTAGATAAGCGAAATATACAAAATTTGTACCACTGTCTTGGATAATTAATGAAATTAAAATTATGAATTCAATACCGCGAAAATATTACCCTAACAATCCAAAGATTTCAATTGACCTAAATAAAATACAATTATATTAAGTGGAAAATCTTTGGACAAATTCCATTATAGCTTTTCCATGGAAAATATGTGGATTTTTTCACGGAAATTTCCCTAATTTTTCACAGTACGGATAAATTGTTACTAGGGAAGTGTATTATAATATGTTTGTGTGTAAATCGCAACATAATAAAAGTGAAAAGTGTACAGCAGCAAGTTTCTGCTCACATTTAAATGTACAATTTGTAATTTGATACAATTTTTCCATTGTACGAAAACTTTCACAAAATCCGGCCTTATCCGATAATATATTGTATAAAAATATAGAAAATTACGCTTTACAAGAATTCTAGATGCTCAGCAAAATTGTATTGTTTTTACAATGGAATTCCAGTGAAGTTGATTGAAGTTTTCCCAATAAAACCACTAATAATATTTGACTAACTTGAAACTTTGAAACTATAATATTCTATACATAAAGACCGATATAAAAAAAGAAGTAATAAATGCAATGGGATTTGGCGTGACATAATAATTTAAAGGTTTACCAATTTAATTAAAAAATTATGTATACTCATAGGTCGTATCGTATTTGTATACATGTGGAATAATCAATGATAACCTTGTTATTCAAACTATTAACAACACATAACTGAATTTTCCGTATCAACAAGTTTACATACTGAACCTATATAAATCGGAATATAGTATGATAATAGAATAGATGACAATTTACGGATCTTACTATTAGAATTTATATGGAGCTTACATTTTTACCGAGCTATAGTTTTGCACAAGGAAAGTTATACCGATACTAATAGAATTTTTTAATTTTTCTAAAAACTAGAAATTCAATCAATGCAGTTAAATTTAAATATTTTCTTACATTTAGTAACTAAAATAATTCTTTAGAAAAATTCTGTTAAAAAAACGTGTTATGACTTTGAGTCTTCACCACGCAAAGGAGTTTTTAATTTATATATGTTGCCTGAAAGTTATGGTGTTACTTAACTCTTGCTCCAAATACTATTGCGAGGAAACTTGTAACTACCTTGATTGTGATTAGTGTTTTTGGCACGGGGACTACAATCAATTGTTAGTTTATAAAGTGTAAGTATTTGTTATTCCATTATAGTATTGCAAAAATTGCGATCACCAGAATATGTATGAATTTTTGAAAACATTTGATGATTATTTACCAACAACGTGAAATTAAAATTTATTAATTCAATTCTCAAAATACATTGTACTGATCAAATATAAAGATCTTTCGAACAATCTGTGGAATTATCCATTATTCGTTCAGCCACTGCAATCGCAATCTAAACAGGAATTTTCTTTCGAAAGTTATAATTGAACATATGATTTAGGAATTTTATAGAAAGTGGCAGTGGTAGAGTAAACTTGGAACATCGTTATAATGAAATATATTCCATTTTTGCACATAGTAATTCTACACGGCATGGACGCAATCAGAATTTATCATTATCATCATATTTTTTTTACTATTATTAAATTAATTTCTTATATGTTATTTTTTTTAATTTTATAATTTCTAAAATACGTTTTCGTTCATTTCACATATAACTTTAAGATTAAATAAGCCAAATAACATATTACGTTACGTCTCAGTATATAGGAAATTTCATATTCCAAAATTGGTGTAGAATGGAATTTACACTAAAATCTAATATCGACCTTAGAATAATTTTCCACAACAAGGAATAAACACTGTAATGTATCCTTCGTAATTATGTTTATATAAAATTCCAAAAAGTATGATATTCGTCCTCATTTTTATTCATAGGACTGTGTCCTGGTCAAAGGACGTCCCACCGGTTGTCTGCCTACTGGTCTGTTTCTGCATACAACCTTTGCAAATCTATTTTCGTCTATTTTCTCCACGTGATCAGGGCATTGCTCTTTTCTTATTTCTTGGTTTCTCATACTCTATCCTGTAATGTTTTTCCTGTGATTTGTCCTAGTGCTTTCATTTCTGTTGTACACTTTTTTATTATTTTGCTTTCGATGTTTCCGATCGAACCTCGCTACACCATATGTAATTTATAGACATATTACACATAGGCTTTGTATATTTTATGATTTTACTTTCTCGCGATTATTACGTGTTTATATTTACTTACACCGTATCTTGTAAACATTTAGATATCGAACTTACTTTGTTCATCTGGTTTCGTACTGCTTTATATACAAATCTCATCTTGATCGATTGATTTATTATCTGCTATAAGTTTACAAAGTCCGGGTTCTTTCGATATCACCATACGTTTTGTATTTTCTGCTGATATTTCTATGTTATATATGGTACTCTCTAGTCGTTCTATTGAATGTGAACAATAGTTGGATTGTAGATAGTTTTCGTTTTCTGCAATCAGAACGGCGTTGCCGTATGATATTGTTAACATTCAGTATTTTTAAGTATTTTAAAAGTAATAATTCATATTTCACTACACACTACAGTTGTTAAGTAAAAATTTTAAATCAAATCAATCGCTTTTTAGAAAAGATATATAGAAATTGGTTAGCATAGACGCGATTTGTATGTGCGGTATATAGTGTATTTTTATTGATAAACGTCAGTAAATATGCGTATTACATTATTATAGATATGAATATATTTATAAATCATATTTTAGATACTATGAATGTTATTTACAGCTTCGCGTGTTTATTATTATTTCAAATAAAACTTATCTGTATTTTTCTATTTTAGCTTAAGGCTGCTGTAAGGCAAATATATCAATATGAAATATCAATTTAATGTAAACACAAGCGCACATATAAATATCATAAAACGATTTTTGATACAAATCGTATGCAAATACGTGTATTATGATGTGAAAAATAATCATCACATGGTGTGTGAGTAAAAATTGCCAATAAAATTTTATATTAACTATATATACGCATATATAGAACAAAATACATATTCTAATATTGACTTTTAAAAGTATTTAGGTATTATAACATCATTTTATAATATTTGGGTTGTCTGACATAGGTATATAAAAACATATACAGGTATCCGTTGAATTATGCGATCTACTTAGTTACGTACGGCACTAAACTAAATCCGCATAATTCGTATAGGAAAATTTAAATAGACTTTATTTTTACGTTTTTTTTTTGCATTTATCTATGGAACCAGATGAGACAGTATTCTGAAATAGAATGCTGTATCAAAGCTTAAGCTTAAGATAAATACTTTTTTTTTTCAAATAAATAATATCTGGAAAGTTTTGGCAGCAACAGTGTTATGTTAAAATCAATATTGATTTATAATTTTGTCATTTATATTACTGCAAATTAGTGGCAAAATAGTTAACTGCAGTTTTACGAACGACATTCTAGAGACTATATGGAACTTGGCTAATTCTTATCCAATTTTGCTCAAATCTGATATGAAGATGTATAATAAGGAGCATTATATGATTATTTCCTATTGCAGTCTCGTCGTCCATAAAACTGCTGCGTGACTATCGATTTCTCAGAAGTTCAGCAGGAACTATTCATATAATTTGCATATCAAATATGATCAAAATTGTATAAGAATTGACCAAGTTTCATAGAATTTAGAACTCGTCCATGAAAACTATTTTTAATTAGTAATTTTCCACATTTTCCTTTTTAATATAATCAATATTATTATATTCCAAAGCTGTCCTCAAGTTTTTTATTAATGTGTAAATAAAGCTATTACGATTGAAGTTTTAATAAAATTTACTATATTTTGGTTGTGTATTGTTTCAGCACTTCCAAGATGTCAAGAATTTTCGAGAATTTGTTATCATGGTGTATCAACTAAAGAAATAAAACTTTGAAATAGCGTTTATTTTATAAGTTTATCTTTTCTGCGGTTGCAAAGATATGCCTTGTTATAAAGAGATGACATAAATCTAAATTCAATGGCCCAAATTTATGATTGCACTAAATCAAAACTGTATAAATCAAGGGACGTTTGTATATATAGTAAAATAATACTCTGTAGCATTATTTTATTACTTGTATATTTTAAATTAAATAGGTGAAATAAAATTGAAATATTATCGGGTGTGTATAAATTGCGTATAATGTAAATGTAAAAAATACTTATAAATATTTTCTTGTTAAATAAATTTATTTTTTGAATTTGGTGCACACTTCCAACCACATATATATCCATTGTTTTGATTACCCGCTGATTTTGGTGTGTACTGGGAAGACCATCAATTTGTCCGTATAATTATAAATCATCGGACGAAAATGGTTTGATTTAATATCAAATAAGAGATTATATTTTATTATTTCTATTGGCGTAACACTTTTTCTCTTCAATGATTCAAGCGGTCAACTTTAAATTCAATTCCCCATTTACGAACCATTGTTTTTGAACATTCATTGCCTTTGAACATTTTTTCGCAACGAATTTAATCAACGATTTTCAATATTTTCCATTTTAAAAAATAATCACGTGTGTACTTTAAGCAGCAATTTTTATACAAATGAATTGACAGTTCGAAATGAAACTTCACGCATGTGAGTTGTAGTAGAAAGACATTTTTTTTATAATAATCGTTCGATTGTTTTGTAACGGCTGCTTCAAACATTGTGGCTTTCGAAATGAGTATCTAATAATTTTGTATAAATATAACAAAACAGATTTAACACATTTAACACATTACCATGAATATTATCAAAAATATTCGACTCAATATATAGGATTCAGTACACAAAATTTGTACACATTTGTAACGTAAATCTCACTGTTGGATTTTTAGCACACATAAAACACACAGTTTTTCGTATCCACACACGGGGAGCGAGTTGGACAATATTGATGTGAAAAATTACTTGATGGTTTAAGAAGATGATTTTCTTTTAAGCATTTCTCATCAAGACATCTCTAAAGTTTATAAAATTATATGTTCATGCACGAATTGTTTTTAAATTCCATACACCCGTCAATATCATGGATCATCGCGTGTGTTTTACAAATAATAAATGTATTTTGTAACATAATCTCTTTTTAACAGCTAAGCATAAGTATATCAAAATTCGTTTTATAAATAAGTTTCATTTTTAAATCTATTTTTCATTATCAAACATTTGGCATTCAATATATGGTACATATTTAAATACCTTAACTTTATAAATATAAAGACATTATACTCTAGAATTATTGATTAACATTTATAATATATACTTTTTAACATTAGCACAGATAAAATAGAAAATCGATAAACATTTTAAGAATTATGTAAAATACATATTATAGAATTTATTAAAAAGTTTAAGGTTGATTATTATCATTATATAAAAATAAATAAAATAAATCCATATAATATAAAAAAAATATTTTCAAAAGAAAATTCTACAAAATTATAGGTACCAGAATATACAATATGATTAGATAAGTTTCCGGAATTGATATATGTATAGATGTAAATGGTATCAATATCACATAAATATGTTATATAAATAGTTCAGGAGATATTGAATCAGACCACCATTTGAGCACCGTTTCGTTCCTCAAACCGATTGAACTATACTGTGTTTTGTTGGCAACTGATTGAGGATAAACAGAACATTTCCACTCTTTGAGTAGATGATTATTCCATGAACTATCACTCTTCTGCTTATCAGAGCTGAACATTAACATACAAGTAAGCTCAGATGATACATGAAACCAAATGAAACTTACCAAGTTTCGTAACCACTGCAAAAAAATTTCTAAGGGTTCTTCGCTCCATGCTTTTAACGCGCCTGGTGTTTGTGTCTGTAAAAAACCAAGTCATGTTACTTCAAATGGAGCTTATGGCATCTATCAAACATTCAATACAGCCAATTTCGTAAATTACTCATGGGAGTATAAAATAATTCACAAATTGTACTGCAATTAACGAAAGATAGATGTTTCCTTAATTCCCATTAATTTTATATACTTATGGCTAAAATCGCATCAATAATTTTGAGAAATATCATCCAAACGAATGCTGTTAAATTTGCATGTTATTTCATTGAGTAATTTTTATGAGACACAGTAATTAAAGCGAATTAAAATTAATTACTAAACTTTAAATTTTTGACAGGTTTAAAGTTACAGCGATTACTTCAATTAAATTTTTGACATCATATATTCTAAATCAAAATAAAACTATTTACGATTGTTATAATAAATTCTATATGTTTAACGATAACATTAACTAAAAAAAAATATTTGGTTGTCTTAGCAGCAGACGGAGCTAGTGTGATGACTGGCATTCAAAAATCAGTTGCAGTGCTATTGAAACAAGATTTCCTAGATTTAAAAATATTTAAATGTGTCAGCCATTCTTAGTTAGTTTATGCTCTTCATACGCTGCTGAAAAACTACCTGAATCCGTACAAAATGTTAGTCAAAAATATATATTGGAATATTTATTCAATTGTCCAAAACGTCTACAAACTTTTGATCGAATTCAATGTCTTCTGGAATATAAACCATTAAAAATATTGCATCCTTGTCAAACTACATATTCCACTAGAACATATATATAACAACAGAATGAATGATTAAATAAAATTCATATGATATCGCTTGGCATTATCAAAACTTGAAGAAATCGCTTCAAAGAAAAAGATTTATATCGATTATGTGAAACATTATTTTAAATATCTTCAAAAAACGTACTGAACATATGTTAGAAAATCATATGGGAATAAGTGTATCGAGCTGAAAGAGCGGTATATGTTCATTTTTATCATTCCGGAAACTTATCAAATCATGTCATATAGGTGTCTAGAGAAAATTTTGATTATCGCTTCTGTTCTAGGAAAATTGTTATATATACATATTCTTCTCTACATTATAATGGAAGTCTAATCAGTAATTTATCAAACTAACTGATGTTATTTGTTCGATGCCATTTATGCTTCACAGTTCACACATAAACTATGTGAAATAATTCGCTTGTATAAAAGAACAATCTTTTTAACTGAATTTTTTATTTTATTTTTATAATGCAGATAAACTTAAAATTCATGTAATATAATTAAATTTTCATATAAAGGTCAAAAGGAACTTAAATATACATAATATACCATGTACCATCTCATATAGGTGTGGTGTGCATGTATACATGAAAGAAATTGTAAATACAATTTGGTGTTTGTTGGTTTCCCTTTAAATTTAAAATATTATGTAATTTTATATATGCTTTTTTTTATATATTTTATATGTGTATATTTTTGTGTCGGATAAATTGTAATCAGTAAAAATACTACAAAATAAACAAGGCCATTATTTAACTATACACAGATTTTTTATATGCGGTACACAAAGAATATGAACAAGTACATACAGTGAGCGAATTAAAAATGATAACATCAATATAAGTAGAGGGTATTCACAATCATGTTGTAAATACGATCATACGGATGCCCTGCATATATGCAGTCTCTAAGACGTAATTATTAATATATGTGTTCAATTGCTTATTATTCCATTACACACATTTCAGTAATTCCCATCTCTGCAGTGATATTAGGAGGTAAACTGAAAACTCAAAAGGTGTTTTTATAAGAATAATCAATGAAATAAAATAAAAAATCCATTTAAGTGATTTGTATTGCTAAACATTCTCAAACGATTACAAAGATAATAGTAGTGAAATAGACGTTTATTTACATCTGTAAAACGTATACATCAACGCAAACACTTACTGCCACCGAACGATGTGGATAAAAAAAGTTTCTTACTCATTTTAAGTGATAATTTAATGTAAAAATGACCATCAATTTCATCAAAACGATTTTTCTCTACGACAACATTGGACCCAATGTAACTATAATACTCTCGCATCCAGAGTATTCTACGAACATGTTTCGAAATGAATAATTATGTTATTGAATTGATATCTAAATAAATTTTAAAAGTTATGATAATTATGATAATGGTAATCAAAATCATCAAGTCATGCGTCTCCTAGTGGATCTTATGGACATCTATACTAAACTAACATTCCTTACACCGCATGGAAGTATATAACATAATTTATCAATTGGTCAACAATTATCGAAAGAAGGATAATAAATATTTCTATAATTCCATTATTTTTACATTAGTGATTAGCCCGCATAATTAAATTTGCAAATATTATGACACTTTGCGTATAGCGTTCAATATCATAAATTTCATATTCATTATCATAAATAACCAATTTGGTAAGTCAACTGAAAAATCTCAGTATTAAAAATATACAGATAATGAAAAATTCCACACATAAATTTCGAGAATTTAACCGGTAGTAATTTGTGATTATATAACGATAATGCAACTCACTACAACACTAATTGTTGATAAATTAATAATTACCACCTATTAGTCATTTTGTGTTGCTTTAATTATTTATATAGAAATAAATACGAAGTTACTGCTCATCAGTGTATTACTTCAGGATTATTTTATGGTAATAAAATATACGTATAACCTCTGTTTTTTACTTTTTAGGATCTCGAATCCCACCAAATTCTAGTAAAATTAAAACTATTAAATACGTAATCATTTACATTCTCATCTATATTATTTATTGTATCGTCAATAATTATTTCACGCTATAATTAAAATGTACAATAATTATTACTATTATTAACTATTACTTTGTACTAAAATTCTGTGATCATCTTTGTTCAAAAATTTACTAATTCTAATTTATTATTATTTATTCATATGAAAAATAATTAATGAAGTAACCTGATAATTAAAATGTAAAAAATATATTACAAAATTAACATCAAAAAATACTGAACTACATTGTTTTCATATTTTATTTTTATAAAATATTTGAGTTTATTAAAAGTAATTTTTTAAGTAAAAATTAGTCAAAAATTTGGTAATATTGTTTCTAGTCTGCAGTCGGAAAAGTTATTGTGCTATTCACCACATTGATAACATTATCGTATATACTAATAAGTGTAGATAATTTACTTCTATTAATATATGACATATTGTTATGAATGAATGAATTTACCAAGAAAATGAGATAATTTCGAAATTGCTCACTATTTTATCTTACCTAATATGTTCTGCATACCTTAAAATTGACCCACCTTTCTTTACATTAAAATTAGAAAATTTCAACATTATTTTCTAATACATAGTATAATAATCGTTAAAATAAAGTATTTAAATTGAATCCGCTGTAAATTTATATATTCATCACTATCAATTGTCTTCCACATTTATGGGTATATTCGTAGATAGATACATTAATAAAATACATTGCCCCTTGATAAAAAAATTAAGGAAGTGAAAAGTCAATTTTAAATATTTTACTTTATAAATTTCGACAGGTTAGAATATAATTAATACAATAATAAACAAATCATGTTTCAACATCACTTTCTGTTAAAATACTATAACTATGATGCATATAAACAAATTTAGACTCATAAAGAGTGTGTGTTTATGCCATAACACCACACATACATGTGTCAGAATTGGTTTACAAACTGTCGATGTGGAGAATTTTCACTAAAAGATAAGCAACATCCAGGTCGGTTAACTGAAGTAGCTGACGGCCAAATAAAAACCACAGCAAATGTTAAATTAAATGTGTTCCGATATCAATAACAAAATTTTGGTTCATATATAGTTTTATAATTCAAATTTGAGTGACAGACATAAAAGGAATCGTTTATTCGTAATCGGGTGAACAAAAAGAACACAAAGTACAAGCAATTAATTTTTTTATAATTTAACAAAAATTATACACAATTTATTTTTGGAATTATGACAATACTTACATATTTGCTTTATATTTGTCATTTACCAAAATCATAATTTGTCCACTAACAAATCAGAAAAAAATAACTTAAATAGGCAGAGTACTAGAAAAATTTCAAAGTAAACAAAAAAGTATAAGTATATGTTTTAAAAAAGTATCTTATATCGTAGCTTAAAAATACTTAAAAAGAATATTATATCTCAAAATACAAATATTTATATATAAGATATTTTTTAAATACTTCCGTCGAGATCCTTAAAATTATAAATATTAATATATTATGGTTAGATACTCATATACCATACCATAGTCTAATCTGGTATATACTATTCAAGGCACATTATTATAACTATATAAATAAATACAATACAAAAAACCAAGCGATTGCATTATATTCGCAAATAATTACGCATATATATGGTACAAGTGATGAAATGAGTGATGTTGAAATTTCTAATTTGGTTACTGTATACATATTACATAATAATAACATATACACAAGTCTTATCATTACATCAAGAACGGATATATGTATATGATGGCATCATAAAGGATAAGAAGGGTTAGCGTTGTTAACAACAAGTTAGTTATATTATATTTTTACGAATACTTATTATGTAATATAAAAAGAAAATATCTAAATATATATTCATAGACACATATTCGTATAATTTGCATATCTCATTTCATCAAATATGAATACAACACATACATACTTACGTTTATATATAATCATATATCTACGAGTATATATGGACATAAATTTTGTATAGTAAATTCATATAGATTTCGGAAAATCTGAATGTTTCAAAAAAAAAAAAAGAAATAGATGAATATTTTACAATTACAAAGGAAAAAAAGGAGAAACGGTTTATTTTTTGTAATGTATTCTGTTAAAGCTATATTTATTATATGCATAAAAAAAAGGTTAGGTATATACCTATTTCGTGTCATTATTACTTTTGAACAGGATACACATATATTACTTTGTATAGTATCTAAAGCTTTTTGTAATTATTTACACTACCACACTGTGTCTATGTCTGTCTATATGGTAAATTTATACATACAAAATACATAATTAAATATGCAATAAATTCAAAATTGACAGAATTAAAATCGCACAATTATATTGCGAGATGTGTAAATTAATTTTGCGAGATTTACAACTCCGCAGATGTTGAATTACGAGCTAACAAAAACAACGTTTGCGGGGAATTTTACTTTTTCTTATTCAATTTAAAAAAAAGCGCCGCTGAAAATTATCGATCGCGGTTGGAAACTTACGGCAAACACGTTTTAGAAGTTGAAAAGCGATTTGGATACAGTTGGTCAAATTTGAAGATTAGGAATTGGTTTCCAAAAGTTTAAATGAACTCGGTATGAAATGAAATTAGTATAAAAAAGAAAGGGTTCTTTTATATCGTATTATCACTGGCGATAGAAAATGAATACAATATACTCCGAAACGTAAAAAATTGTAGAGCTTGTCTGGTCATACATTACCATCGACGTCAAAACTGAATATTCATTCTACGAAGCTCATACTTCGTATTTGGTAGAACAACCATTTGGTGTGTACTATATCAGCTACTTCAACCGAAGGAAACTATCACTGGTAAACGTTACCGAACACAAAACGATGCGATTGCACTGGTCAAAAGAAAATTGGACGCAATACGAGCAAAGACACGATAAAGTAATTCTTGAGTACGACAACACTCGGTCACACAAGACCGGTCAACACCTTCTTTGAAACGCTGAAATGGAATGTTTTACACCACCCGCCATATTCACCAAATATTGCTCCATCGAATTACTAACTTGTTCCGATCAATGGAACACGGCCAGGCTAAGCAACGTTACCGATTTTACGAAGATACGAAACATACGGATCAATTTAGTGGATTTAACATCAAAAGATGAGTTGTTCTATCGACGCGAAATCCGTACGTTGACAGAAAGATGGAAAAAATTTGATAATATTTTAAAATAGGTGTATCTTTTTTATAATTTTCCGCATTTTCTTTATTTAAATTATTTATTTTTTCCATTTTAAATATCTTTGATTCATTCACTTTAAACAAAACAAAAAAACTTTTGAAACAATGAAAATCTCATCATTCATATATTCACACAAAAAAGTTTCATCACCCTTCTTCGTCACACGTATAATATAAATGTCATACGCATTGATAATACGTAGGAAGTCCGTTTCCATCGCGTTTTTACAAATTTAAAAAATACGTATGTCATACACGTCATACGTCAGTTTGTCATACGTATGTTTTATGTTTCCATCTAAAATACGTATTTTTAACAAATCATACGCGTATGTACGTACTTGTCATACCCAGTGGAAACGTAGCTTAATGTTGGCACAGGGACATATACCAAAAGTGTTTTTCAAGCAGAGGTGCGTAAGCCATCGAAACATGCGCTCAATGTAACCTCGACAAAAATTACGGCAATAAAACCATAAGAAACCCCATAGACAATCTACGCAAAAATAATTGTGGAGCACTGATCTTCAAAATAAGAGTTAAAATAATTGAAATGTAAAACTATGATAACATAATAATCATAAAAAAAGTGTTAGCGTCGTCCGCCGTTAACAATTTTTTGTGCTTTTGTATTAGTTTTTAAGTTTTAAGATTATTATTTAATAACTTATAAATTGTTCTCCTATAATTGTCCTTTTGTTTCGCTTTTATATTGTTATGTAATTTGTGTTCATTCTTTTATTCTTTCCCATTAGAAAATATAAATTCTTATAACTTGACGTTGTATAAATATAAAATATAGACGGAGTCGGTTTGATAAGAAAGGTATAATCTTAAAGATGTTGCTGTTAGAACAAAAGCTATAGTATTTTGGTAGAAATGCAACAAATAAGAAGTATCTGGTTGCAAAGAGATTTAGATCAAATTTTTCAAAGTCATCGATGTCTCCAAACGCCTCTTTTAAAAGACCTCAATAGATGCTATTAATATACGAAGGCATTAAATGATTGGAATCTCAATGTAAAAATTGTACCATGCTAAATGGATAAATTATGCTAAAAAAATAAAGTAATTTTTTGTTTTATTTTTACCTTCTTTATCAACCACCACCACAGTACACAATAAAGAAATAAATATATATAAATTAATATAAAAATGACAAAATTCCTTGCGATATTAATAATAATAATAAGATTAGCTGTCATATTATAAAAAGGAAACAAAAACTTTAATGCGATAATAAACAACGTATTCCTCTTTTTTCTTATACAATTTATATTCCTATACACATAGAAATTTAAATTATTTATTTAATAATTTTTGTTTTGTGTTTATTTTTCCTGAATCAAATTAAAGTCTTACATAGTTTTTAATATATTTTATGTAAAGTCACACACAGATAAGATCTGTTTTATGTATAGGAAATGATAAATGATTATATGTAGAAGATTATATTATGTACATAAGAATTTAACAACAGTTTTATGGTTTCTTTAAAAGAAAAAATCTGTTTTTATAAAATTTATATATTGATTTCATTCAGAACTATGTTTTAATGAGATACTGGTCTGCTGTATATATATAAATACAAGGTTCGCCAATAGAGATGCATAAATTTAAATTTTATATTGGTTTGGTTAGTTGAGTGTAAACATGGCATTGTATACGACTTTAAAATAGTTCTTCGATCTCTTTGTTGAACATGTTTATTTTAAAATTGTGGCGATTGGTACTACAACCATACAACTTGTGAATCGAAGTAATTTTGGTGAACTGGCCATTACGAGAAATTGTATAATTTTTTTGGTTGATCTGCAAAATCTTGCCATCTAACCTCTTTGGTTTTTATATAGATATTTGAAAAACAAGGTCTCTATATAGAAATAATCCAACAACAATTTAATATCTTAAAAACAACGTTTTAGAAGAGAAATTTATGCCAACACTTTGGTCAAAATGTCATCGCAAATTTAATTTGATCATCACATTGATGTCTGTAAATCCGATCGCGTCATCGTACACACATTTGAGTAATAATAATATTTTATCATTTATAATTATACGATGGATTTATAAATAAATTTTTTATTCCATTTTATCATTAATGGCGCTTTTTTTATTATTCACTTTTAACTTTTTGCATTCATTTTGGCAGACCCTTTTTATGATTTATGAAGATATGTAAATTTTCAATACCTTTCCTAATTTCATGAAAGCGGATATCCCTTATCATCAATAAGTACAAGTTTTCTGTGTGTGTGTGTGTGTATATGGTAAACATAGAATTATAATATTATTCAATATATTGCGTAGTTTTCAATGGCATAGTATTGGATGTATTGTTCATTTTTCATAGCATGTATAACCATGAGATACAAATAAAGTTTATTTTTTATGCCGTCTAAGAGGAAAACGACAGCCAACATTTTGTGGAGGTTATTTGTTTCAGTTAATGAATGTGTGTGGTATCCATGTATCGAGATTGGAAGTGCATCCAAACTCCACAATCTCTTCAGTTACAATATATGAGTTGCATATTTTCCACTAATGCAGCTCACAATTTTATCATGAAGATCGGTGTCATATCGATGGTTAATCATAGAAATTAATCATTCCGAAATCTACCAAACTATTTTTTTAGTAGGAGCACGATTCGAATAAACGGTTTTTTTGCACAGTTCCAACACCCATACAAAAACAAATGAAGTTGTCAGTATAACGTTTTATTTTAAACTAACATATGAATATGTCATTGCATGTAACATAAAAAAAAACAATGAACAGAAAAGAACATCTGTGCGGTAAAGTTTCTGCAATCTGTGAAAATCTGGCACGAAGTTATGCACTCATCCAATAAATGCATTTTGTTCACAAAATTATGTGTATAGAAGTGCCAACAATATATATTTAAGAAATTTCGCAAATTTCTATGTATAGATGACGATATAAATAAATCTATCCTGAAATAAGGATATAGATATGTAGAATACAAATTAAACGACTACAATTATATTCACCTCTATATTTTGTCCTATTTATGTTAAATTCTTTTTATTTTGTGTGAATAATTTTATTATTTCAAAAGGATTCCGATAATGTTAATTTCAACAAACAGTTTGAAAGAATTGTATTTACATTTAAAATTTAGTTTAGTTAAAAGCACATATAAAAGACTAAACTTTATTATAGAACCGACCGACGAACTATGGTTTGGTTTATAGTTCAGTTCTAGTATTTATTGACATTGTTATACGACGCATAGTTAAGTTAAGTTTTTATACTCTTGTTCAAGTCAATTTTAGAATTCCATGCGGTTTTATTGGAAACTCAATAAGCATATACCGCTGACACTAAAAAAGGTTATATAAAATGCTGTGTTTCTGAAGTATATATGTAGCTAATAGTCCCATCATCCATAAACTAATTAGATATAGACGTGGTCTAATAATTTGTATCTGTATATACCAGTACAAGATAATAGCATTTGAACTATTATATTTTGTAATCGAATTTGCAAAAATTTTTTGTTATTATTTCAATGATATTATAATACAATTTAAATATTATAACTGAATGAGTCTCCTATAACATGTAAAAATCAAATTGGAAATATATAATATTTTCATATTCCTGGTGCCCGCAATAACATCAACATACACTTCAAGGTACATTTTCTGTCTTGATTTTTACATGTGTAAAACGTAATAATGTAGTTCATGAATAACAATATCACTGATCATATTTTAACATATTGTCACTCAAATTAAAGATGAAGGCTTTTTCTCCATTTACTTTATTAAGAGTAAATTTTTAAAAAAACATGTTCTTTATACAGTACTACTGCTTGGAGATTATACACAACTTATACAAACTTTTGATAACTTGTCTTAAATACTGAATTTTAACTTCTTGAATGAACCAGAACGAAATTCAAGAAGTACTACTGGAGATTATATACACATATTGTACAAACTCTATGATATATTGTCTCAAATACTTGCAAACTTACTTCATGACATTAAAACCCATAGGTGCGTTTTTAGCCTTCTCGCATTTTAAAGATCTTCATATCACAGTGCATTGCATCTAGCCATATAGCCTTCGGTTTTGCGGCTCTCCTTCTACCTTTTGGATTACCATTCAACCCGTTTATTCTCACTCGTTCCTCCTCCATGTCCAAGCCATCTTAATCTATTGATTTTGATTGTTTTGACAATATTTGCTTAATATTAACTTCTTAACTACACCAGAAAGAAATTCAAGAAATACTACTGCCTGGAGACTATTTACACATCTTGTACAAACTCTTGATATGTTAAGTAGTCTCAAATAATAAATACATACATACATTTTATTAAGGTTTTTGACTTCTGTGATACACCCCCAGTGACAAAAAATAATTAATTGTTTAAAAATTTTTTTCTTTCATGGTATGAAATACATTTTAAATAGCTATTTCTTCTAACTTCAAAAATTCTTGTGGTATACTAATACCTTCGGAGTTTCATTATATTCACTTTCAAAGCGAAAAGAAGGGACAAATTAACATGAATATGTTTTCTATTACATTATGTTGAGTACTACAAAACTTGGCGAAATTTAATTGGAATCGTGATATCACACCTAAGGTGCGGTTCCCTGGTGAATTTATTTTAATAATGTGACATATTTTTATTTAGTTAATTTATACACCAAAATGAATGGTAATTAACCATTTTCGACATTCTATATTTTATAGTTATATAATATTATAAGTTATCTAACATTGCACATATAGAATACATATTACCATAGTTGTAATGGGCATAGCGATTGTGCTAATCGATTGCGTAGTACAGTGAATTCAATTTTCTCAAATGTTAAATAAGTATTAAATTTATTTGTGAACAAAATTGTTAAAATTTACTCGTATGTTTTTCCCATATACCTGTACATACTCATTATCATTAATTTACCTTATCAACATGACATATTACCTCATATATTTTCAAGTATAAATCGCATTGTAATTGTAACACTTCTTAATACTACGTATTGTTTCTATTTTATATTTACTTTTAAATAATCTTTAAATTTAGATATGAAAGAAACCTTGAAATAATAGCTTTTATAAATATACAATATACCAAAACATATATAAAATTAAATGTGAATTGCGAAATAACTTTAAAAGGATTTAAATTAACCAACAAAAGTGTTTATTTCATTTATTTACTTTTTATGCTTTTATGCTTTTATGTGAATACGAAAAAATAAGTTATGTTTTTTTGTTGTCGTTTGCTTTTTGTATATGTTTTATGTTTCATTTAAAAAAAAAAACGAAAATAAATCATGACAACTTATTAATGAATCTTTTTATAATTGTTTAAAAGAATATACACATTTTTTTGTACTATATATTCAATGGGACGAGGGTTACTTTGAAAGTTAAAGAAAATTGGAAATTATTGTTATTTTTTAATATATAATGAATGAAACAATGTTTAAAACAAATATTCAGGGGTAAAAATTTCAACACTATAAATTTGATACTTCATCAAATTTAATGTTGATGCAATGTAACCGTTGCAATTTGACAAGTTTTATAAAAAAAAAACAGTACAATCATTTTCTAAACGTAAAAGTAACTAACATTTTCCATATTTCTATTTACTAAATACCCAAACGATTCCTAAAACTTCTAGAATAACGTGTGCTGTACATAAAAATATGTTATTTACGTAAATGTTATATAGGCAAAAGAAAAAAAATTATACATGCAATTATGTGTCAACAAATGGAAATTTATGGTAATAATTATAATAATAATAATAATAATAATAGTATTATAAAAAGAAAATTCACATTGCAATAAAATGAAAAAAAAAGGAAAACATATGCGTTCGCATATAACACATAAAATCCTGGGTAACAAACAATGTCATTTTTTATATGCAAATTATAAAATATTTACAAAAATTATTAAAATGTTATCATCCATATTTTTATGTGTAAGTATAACAATAATATAACAACCGAAAATATATGTAGGCATAGGCAATGTGTGTTAAAGTGTTCTGTATGTTTTTTGTTTATAAATATGCCTAAACAAACTTTGTTATTTAAATAATACAATATTTGAATGGTAATCCTTATTTTCGTAAAATCATGTAACTTTATATAATTTACATAAATTCTTTAAAAATCGGATGATAAATGAAATTAGGAAAACAAATTGTTACCAATTTTTAAAGTGATAAAAAATAAATATTAAAATTGAAAAAATTTAACAAAAGTAACACTAACCAGGTTGCAAACATATGTTACATATGTTATATAGAATGGAGGGAGTGGGATTAACGTAAATTAATTTCAATTTTCAGAAGTCATTAAGAAAAATATACTATAATTATAAAATAAGACTTTTCTAAAATAATTAATTCCTTTTTGATAATCGCCTGTGGTATATATGGCGGATTTAAACCAACGTTTTGGGCCATTGTGTTAAAGACATTAATATTCGCTATATTGATAGTGCGTGGATAGACGTTGATAATCTCTGAATAGCTTCAAATACAATATATAAATATAAAGATGTTGATGTTTCTTTTAATTCATCAACACTTAATGTAGTTGAAAAAAATTTCACAATCACTGTTGAATGTTAACTGATTACAAGTAACACATAAACAATTAAAATGAAATGAAATAATATTCTTTAAATACAATTCTTTACAAGAACAATGTTACTTTTGGATCAGTTGTCCGTTCCAATTGCAATTTCAAGTTACACAGTTTTTAATTTTCTATTTGAGTTGAAAATGATATTATACGAGCGATTTTAATGAAGTTCAATTTGCACACACATGTAGAAATCCACATTAAAATTGGAAGAAAAATAACGGATATTTCTTAAGATTGTGTAAAAAAAACATGAACAACAAACGACATCAACCTCCAGAACACAAAACAGAAACAATAATTACAAGAAAAGTTGAACAATAAATGCATTCTCAACTAAAACAACCTCATATAGCCGTCAGTCATTATATAGCAATCACGTAACCACAACCACGCAACATCAACAAACTAATCCCACCCAATAAGAATAACATCTAATATAGGTTTATCAGCTAAACGGTGCTTTCAATGTAATATATACAAGTGTACAGAAAAGACTAGCATCTTCAACAGTAGAAATAGTCTAGAAGAATATATATTACAAGTTTTTCTATTCGAAAACTAATTTAAGTATATGAAATGATCGAAAATGTGTACCGTCTTTTAAATTCCAAGTGGCCGTTGACATGATTGAACAATATGCATTCGACCATATTTGCCTTAGTTAGCAAGTCATATTTATCCAAGTGGAGCTTACGGTATTTAATAAACATTCATTACAGGCAAATTGGTAAATTACTCCTCATGAGAATATATAACAATTTACCAATTGTATTGTAATTAACGAAAGATAGATGTTTTCAGAATACCATTATTTTTGTAAGGGTGATTATACCAGAGAGTCATAGTATGCAGATATTGTTAATCTTGGAGTAGCGTCCAACAACATATTTTCAAAGATATCCGAACAAATGGTGACCCTGCTGAAAAATTTCAGTATTAAAATAAATATCGGAAAAATTCCCTATGAAAATAGGGGGAATTGCTACAGTTGGTAAGTTGAATAATGAGCAACATTTTGAATACTTGCAAACATTTGATCATTGGAACTTCATCAATTTTTATATTGTCTCTGACGATAGATTTTTAAAGCGGTTATTGGTTGTAAGGCTGATTACTCTTGTGAACCCATTAATATTCCTTTCGTCTTGTTGAAGTATCTTGTTATTGTGCTCGGCAAATATCATTTTCAATGCGTCACTTTCAAAATAATTTGTTTCCAAAATTTTGGAGAGAAATTTTATTTATACCATCACATAAGAGTGGGCCAAGGGATGTGTCGAATTATAGTTCAATTACAGCGCTTTCGAAAATTGCTAAATTATTCGGTGATTTGTATTGGTTTTCACAAATACTAAATTTGCATATTCGTTTACCATTTTGATGGTATATAACTTTGTCATTGTCATCGTGTTCGCTTAGAGATCTTTGAGTATACCTTGATAAAATTGACTTACTATTTTGCCAATCACATTGATTTTATAGTAAAAAATGTTAGTTGCTCTAAAAGTCATGATAAAATACTCTTGCCATTTGTTACATATAGATTTCGTTTGTTAAACATGTCAAGTCAACTCTTCAATGCGGCTTATAAATTATTTAAAATTATCGTTTATAACGAACCCATGGCGGTTGACCTTGGCAGGATTGATTTCTCGCCTTTGCTTGTAAAATTATATAGTTAAGGATTAACTCATGAAATTTGTGATCTATGGAAAATTTTTTAATAAGTGCTTATATAGCATCAATTTGTAATCGTTTAATATTAAATATAATATTTAATGGTTCTTAAATAAATTAATAAATTAATAATAACGGCAGCAAGGTATTATTTTATCAAATTTGTAACAACTATACCTCTAATATAAATACTACAAAATTGATAGACATCTAGAATCTTACCTGGAAATCTGTAGAAGAACATTTGAACAAAATTACGTGTTTCTATCAAAAGTTATGTTAAAATTTAATTATACACTAAATTTTGAAACAAAAATCAATTAATCTATAATGCACTGAACAATTTACGAATACCATCATCTTTTTGCCAACACATCAATGGCATCAAAAATATAATATAGTACACACTCATAAATTATATGACATTATGCGAGCATTAAATTGAATAAAAACTGTATGACTTTTAATATCATTATAAATCAACGCCAGAAATATATGAGTACATTTAATATGGTGATGCAATTTGAGGTGTATCATTTTTGTCTAAATATAATGTTCGATTATTGAGAATTCGTATCATGTGTAAGAATTTTTAAATTTTATTATTATATGAAAATTGAATTTTAAATGTTATGTCTTATATTTAAAGTAGTAACACTTCAAATTGGATCATCTTATTTTGTATACTCATGAATATATATATTTTCTATACACAAAACTACGATGAAGTAAAATCGAAATAAAATATACATGTACACAATCTGTCCGATAAATAACCATAATGATAACCAAATCATTGTGCCAATTTGAGAGTGCACTGTTTTTAAATGTTTAAGAAATTATAACTTAAAGGCAAAAACATGCTTAATAATTATTCTTTAATAAATACATAAATTATTTATTCTACGTTTACTGTACGAAAGAGCGAAAAGTGTTGAAATTAATTATTGAAATTCTTATACCATTCAAGAAGTTTTGCAAACTTCCAAATAAATGGTAATCTGGTGGTGGTGCATGATTAGGACTATATGCCAACACATCCCAACCAAGCTTCAATAATTTATGACAAATAACCAAGGATGTGTGTGGCTTTTTCTATTTGTTAATTCTATAGTCGTTTTTATTGAATTGCATTGTTCAGTTTGGTTAGTTGTTTCATGTATACCTCTGAATTGATCGTTTGGTTGTGCGGTAAAAGTTCAAAATTAAGGCAGTTAATGCCTTTGTAATCCCAACAATACGATAACATAACCTTTTTTTTCAACGGATAGGAGGAACTCTAGTTTTTTTTTTCGTATAACCAAATTGTTTTAAGTGCTTCTCATGAATATGATTCGTCTAACATCTTCTCTGCAATCTCACTTGTTGTGCTATGACGATCCTCATCGATAATTGGTTTGATTTGGTCGTCATTAACTATACAACTGTACAAGCTGAAAGTTGTTCATCTTTGAGCAGTGGTGAAGGCTGAGAAGTAGCATTCAGTTTTCAATATCGCTAAATTTTTCTTATAAGCTGGGTGAAATTAAACTAAATTATGGTGTTCACCGAATTAAATTTTCCGGAAAATCAACTTTTAAGAACATCATCTTTTTGAATTACGGGCCATAGTTTTAACGGATTTCATATTTTGTATACAGAATTGCAATTTATAATCAATTTTCAATCTTTCAAAATTTAGTAAGTGAACATTCCAATTTTTTTCCATAATGTATTCTTTCAACTTGCCTACCAGAAAAGTATAGCGATATTGCAATCTGAAAATATTTTTACACGCTTCGCCACTGTCTTTGAGTGACTAATAATAAAATTAGTTCTTTGCTTTTAATTCTCAATCCATTCCGGTTATTGTACGGACAGAGTGTGTATTACTTATTACATATATATACGAGTATATTTATAGTAGTACATGTGCAAGACATGACAAAATATATTCTAAACATTTTTTATAAATAAACTCTAATTTGTATTCAAAATGCAAAAATATTATTGAATTGCTAAAAGTCTGGTGACTCTGAAATATTTTTCCAAATTTATACGTATATGCGAGTACATTCATTTGTAATATAATATGAGATCGTTTTTCATTTAGTCACATGGAAATAATATACAATACGAGTAATATAAATATCTGTGAAAAATGCATAAATTTCAAATATGTATAAGGTTTTTACTACTGTTGCACACGGCAAAATATATTACATAACATTTGTGTGGTGCCTGGAGATTTTCATATGAATTTTCAATGAACTTTATATATATTACTAATATACATGCACTTTTATTATAATATAGTCTCTGCAAAATATAAAAATATTCATAAAATATAAGATAAGTAAACAATTTGGATATACAATATTTAAAAATGAAAATATAATGTCAAAAATATATATGTTACATATTTTGTTACACACACAAGATTACATTATTTATTTGCATATTTGCAACAGCAGTTGCACGTTTCACCAACAATGAATTATGATATTATAAAAACATATACGTTTTTCGCTTACATTATAATGAAAATTTTATATCTGACTATATTTGGAAGCATATAGCGATGGACAACTGATAATATATTTTTTTTATTTATACATATTTCATATAAATATGAAAAAATTTAAGATTATGATATTACTAAAAATTGTTGGTCGAATACGAGAAAGTATTATGCATAAAACAGAATCATGTCGTACATATAATAATTTTATGATTAAATTATAAATAATAAATATTTGTGTTTTACAGGTTACTGGCCGTTTAGTGTGACATGGTGCAATGTTTATGTTACCTGTGATGTATTAGCATGTTCAGCCAGTATTTTACACATGTGTTTTATTAGTCTTGGTCGTTATTTGGGTATACGAAATCCATTAGGATCACGCCATCATTCCACAAAACGTTTAGCCGGTATTAAAATTGCAATTGTATGGATGATGGCAATGCTTGTATCAAGTTCAATAACTGTATTAGGTTTGTATATTTATATATGCGGATTACGATTACATTTTGTATACTTTTTTTGACTTTTTAATATTTTATTTTATATTAACAACAACATAGGATTAATAAATGAAACAAACATAATGCCACAAGATCGTCAATGTATGATTAATAATCGAGCATTTTTTGTATTTGGTTCGTTGGTTGCATTTTATGTTCCAATGTTAATGATGGTTGCAACTTATGCACTTACCGTACAATTGCTTAGTAAAAAAGCGAAATTTGCAATACAACATCCGGAAAGTGAAGTGTTTCGAAGGTCAGTATAATCACACAATTATACACATCATATTCTTTATAAATATTAATGATTGATTTTCATATATTTTATAATAATTATTTTGGTTGAATATATAATATTCCATTCTCTGGGATTATTTGTGACTTTTTGTGTTCGAGACAATACACAAGTGTTAAGATAAAATTTGAAATTATTTTTCGTTCAAAATACATTTACGAAAATTTGCACAGGTTTGTGATCAAATTATTTAACCAACAGACCACTTTGTAAAAATGAATATATGAGTTTATATGTTATTATATACGATGGTTGTTTGAAAAATTCTCGTTCTAACAATAATGTATAATTTTTGTTGGGTTGAAATATTTTTTAGAAAACCTACAGTAACTTTTATCATACGTTTTTCTAACAATTCATTACTATCATTATAGTATGATTCTGTAATAGCTTTGTCATTTGTTTTTTCAGCTTTTCAGCCGGGAGTTTTTTTCAGATTTGGAAACAGATAATAGTCAAAGCTAGTAAAATTTTATGAATACTCTGGATATATGAACAATTCGTTCGTTAATAGGCTTTAATTCTGCCATAATTTGAAATTCTGTTTACAAAAATGAAAATCCGTTAAAACTATGGCCCGTAATTAAAAAAGATGATAATTCATAAAAGTCGATTTTCCGAAAAATTTTATTCGATGAACACCCAAATTTTTTTTCATAATTTAGTTTAATTTCACCCAAGTTATAAGAAAAAAAAGGGAATATTCAAAACTGAATGCTACTTCTCAGCCTTCATACACTTCCAAATTCTACTTATTCAGTCAGAAATGCACCGTTATTTCCCAATTACTATTAATGCTGTAGGCTAGGGTGAGGTTGAATTAAGACTGATCGCGTAAGACCAGATCATGCTTGCATGTCAGCCTCTTCATTACCAACAATACCACTGTGAGCCGTAATACTCACAAAAGAACGGCATCGTCACACAGTGATATTTTATTTAATATGACAATATATTCGTTTAACATCGTCGATTTTATTGGTGACTTGTTGAGTGCAATTAGCCAGTAAGACAAACATGCTCCAATGAAACTCCCGATTTCATAAATTCAATCCAACAATCGCGCCAACTTCTAATTCGAAAACCGTGGTGCACACACCTACCCATAGCTACTGCCAAACGAACAGACATATTCGTTTAGTAAATCAAATACCAATACGTGCCCAACAAAGTTACTATATTATTCTGATAATTGTTTTATCTTTCTCAAGATAATCAGTCAACAAAACTTCTTTGTAATCGCAAAAATATATTGAATTATTTTCATGGTTTGAATGGATGTAATTTTTGTGGATCATCTGCTTGTAATTAAATTTTTTAAAATGATGTTTCTTACTATGGAAATCTAGTACATGTACAAATACAATACATTATTGGGTACTGGTATATCATGGCAATTTATTGGATCCCATATTAAAACCTGCAGTTATGTATAGTAAAATATTAAGTTTACTATTTCAAAAATGATCTAATTTTCGATTAAATAAAATTTGTAGGTAAATACTGCATGAAATTTTGTCGTTTTCAAACAATTATCATTATGGATATTATGCGAAATTGATACTCGGAGACTCAGAGTAGTATTCGATTGATCAATTTGGGATAATGAGATAACTTGAACACATTTCGACACAAGTTGGCAATCATATGTTTATAAATAATAGAGTTAGAATTTTCTTATACAAAGTTTATCTAATAAAATTATAATTACACTTTGCTTTATTACTTCTTGGGATCTCAAAATTTGTATCAAATTGTTACATTTTTCATCCGAATAGTTGTAAAGAGTAAGAGTGCACCTTGCTATATCAATCTGAACATATTACACATATATGATATTTTGTAATTGTAATTGAATTCTATCATATAATATTTCTAATACAATCTATACAAATTAATTTTCCAATTTACATTGATGAACTACAACTTCAATTACCCTATATGGTCTCTATCTATTCTATATATTTATATTTTATTTAATAGAATATTAAATTATATGTAAATTAAATATAATAAATTATAATTTTGTCGGAGAATGATGAATGTTTAATAAGAAAAAAAAAGAAAGAAAATGTTTAAAATTTATACCTTTTTATTTTATAGTTTCTTTATTGCACCCTATAAAAAAAACGAACTGAAATCTGTACGGCAAATATTATTCAAATATAAAATTTTAATATGTATACGCATTTTTTATATGAATTTTATTATAATGTGGTTATTTTGAATGATTTTATGCATGCAAGTTTTTTTTTCCATATTAAACTGAATGTATAGAAAGACTTGAAATTATTGTGTCTAATGTATTTGCGGTATACGGAATAAAGGAGATAAATAATTCAATTCAAAATCATATACACAAATTAATTTGATCAATCAATATATAAAAATGTATTCAATGTTGTTATCAATTGTGTATTACTTTTTATTTAACATTATTATCATATCGAATATAAAGTGATTTCACAAATTCTTTTTATTATTTTATAACGAGTAGGTACTCGAATATAAAGATACTATGAAATACAAATATATGCTATAGTTTTCTGATGTAAGAATTCCACGACACATTTTTATAAAAATAATGCAATTTAATAGTATTTGTGATTCTAATAAATATTGGTAAACATATTATTGGACACGAATTCTAAATATCTCTCAACAAATCATGTGGTTTTTTCCCATTTTCGGAGAAAAACAAGAAATTATTGCATATAATTCAATATAAATATTAAATATACGTTCAAGTTCAAGTTTTTAAGTTATGGTGAACTTATGGCACATCATATACCAAACATTCGACATTATAATTAAATTGAAAAATTACTTCGCATGGGAGTAGTATATATAACAAATTCACTAATTGATCTGCAATTATCGAAAGATGTAGATGTTTATTAGTGATTAGCCCAACATATCTATAGTTCTGTATTAAAATTTAGAAAAGCACCCGATTTCTTGTTGTTTGCAATCATATATAGCTTTTATCGTTACACACTGTATAACGTTTAGAAAGGTAATGTGATTTCATACTGTCTGTTATGGTGAAAGAAGCTAAACAACAACAAACTACATGTAAATATTTCACAATGAAGAAACACAATAAGGTTAAATATATTAGCATTATTTTAATATCAATTTAATCGAAGAAGAGGATAGATGTTAAATGGATCCAAAATAATAACGCATCTCTTAAATTATTATTTCATATTCAAATCCATTATATATAATAATTTTTAAACCACAATTATTTATAGGCATTGTAATTTATGGGTATTCCTATTTATTCCGCAATAATAGACAAATATAGAATATTTATATTGTAGAATAATAATAAATATAATAAAACATTGTTTTGGTCACTCACCCGCATATTAACCGAGCGCAATAGAATAAACAACCACAAAAAAGCAGTTATACAACACACCAGCTGAATCGGAGATGATTGATTGAATTGAATATCATCTAGCTGGTTGACTGGATTCATTTAATCAGTTCCAATTTATTTAAATACACTTTCACTTTTTTTTTTTATCATGCATACTTGAACTTGGATTTTGCATACATAATTCAAAATTACATGTAACAAACACTCACAACACAATAAATATTTTTTCCAGATAAATAAAAATATTTAAGATTTCGTAGTAATTATTAAAAGAGAAATATTTATAAACCGAACCGAACTGCATTTTTTAATAAATGTTAATAAAACAACAAAATTATATTGAATCCATGTAACACACAAAAACACCAACCAAATGTAACGTTACTAATGCGAAAACAAATTAAATTTATTTTTAATTACTTATGTATCAATTAAATTTAATTTAAACGTTCACAAACACAAACACTTTTTTAATGTGCATACAGAAAAAAAAACTATATTGAATTGTGTGTTAAATTTTAATATTTATATTAAAATTATTGTAAATATACTAATTTTTACAATACTAATAATTAAAATTATTTATATTTAATAATATGGAGAGTGGCGACAACATAACTGCAACTGCGACACAATATATTGTTTTGCAAAACAAAAATTCCCGACAGACAAAAATTCGAATGTTCTATTTTGCATTCAAGGCGATTCTATTAAACATTAAAATTACATTATATAAAATAAAAATATTAATTTTGCGAGCCGTTATTTTGCAAATCACATAAGTAGATCAAAATCGAATCAAAATGTTTGATGGATTCCCAAATATTCATGCGTACGATCAACCAAACACGCACAAATGGATTCTAAAATTAAAACAAAATGCAACAACAAAACAAAAACAGAAATTCTTTATTACCGTTAAAGCTAAATTTGGGAGTTTATTTTATGTTTAAATAATGAACTCGTATTAAAACGAAATTTATATTATTATTACGAATTTTATAAATAAATAAATAATTTTATAATTTTTTGATTGGTCACCGATTTAATTATTTATATACGTTTTTATTTTATTAGTTTGTGATTGGTTAAAAAGGATTTTATCCTTAGGAGAACTTCAAACTATATTATCTTTATCTATTATTACTATTATCTATTATGTGAAAAAACACTAGATAATTTTACTATTACTTAAATTTTTGTGTTTTTGTTGTTTTTCGCAACAATTCTTCGTTTAATTGGTTCGTTATTGAATTTGGGAGACTATTTATAGGATTAGCAATAACGAAGTTTCATTTCAGTTTCAGAAACTCGTAGTACACAGAAATCTTTGCTTGTCCCACCAAATGCAGGACATTGTCATGTAATCGACGTGGATGTTCCATTTTGGCAGGTATATTGATGGTTCTACTGTGACTACCCATGCTTTTCACATTTCGTATTGTCAAGGTGGATCCACTTTTTATTGCCGGTTACAATACGACACAGAAAATTCCGCCAGTTTTGTGTGTGGTACGCAATGGCATATTTTTGGAAATACCTGCTTCAGTAACTCCTATAGTTTGTCTTCGCAAGTTCCTTCAGCGTTTGACCTGAGTTTTCGTTCAATAATGCTTGCAATTTCTTTGTCATTCAACATATATTCGGCTAATTATTCTAAATATGTTGTCTGCGATGTCGCTTGATTGCCATAACATTCTTGAAGCAATCGATGAGTTTCTGCTACATTTTTTCTAAATTCAAAGTAGTACAAAAATACAATCCAAAAAAACACTTCATCGAATTCCATTCTTCACAGAATAAAAACAATTTATATAAATTGCAACAGCGATTGCTGCCTAAATTTTATTAAGACATGTCAGACCTAAAAAACATATGCAATACAAATGACTTGTATACAATTGCCAATATATAGCCACCACTTACAAACTAAATTATGATCCTAATACTCAGTGAGTTTATTAAGTGACTGCGGATGCATTTAGTTGGGATTACCCACGAGAAAATTAATATTAGTTGTGGGAGTGCTTACGGTCCGCCAAGATTCATACAAAAAATATTTGGTGTTTCCACTATAAATCTTTCAAGGGCGAATGGCTCAATAATACGAGGTGCTGTATCTTTACCTGAAACCAAACGCTTCGAAAACTAACTATTTAGGTAGATCACAATCGACCAACTGTCGTCTAAGTGCCACGGAAATATTTTCCCACTTTTAAGAATCATCATCAATCGTGCATCTCTTTAATAATATTTCAAATAATCTATTTAGAAAATTTTTATCTATAATTTTTTCATAGATAAATTAATTGTTATGTTATTATCTCATTACAAAATTATATGCACTCGTTAATTACATTAAATTATCGATACAATGTTTTGTTATTATGTCTATTTAATATATTTAGATTAGGCGGTAGATTTCAATCAAAATCACAATCACATCAAAATAGCAGTACAAATACTAGTCATTCCCAAAATAAATCATCTGATGGTGGAGGTGGAGGCAGTTCAAATAATGTAGCAACAACATGCAATAATAGAAAAAATACAATACAATCATCTGCTTCACAACAGGTATTATATTGGCGAACGCAAGGAAATAATTTTCCGGAACGGTAAGTGTGTGTATTTTTTAATTTGTTTATTTAATGTAATTTATATATTTTACATATGCCAAATTGCATACAATTTGGGTGTTTGTGTGTATGTGTGCGAAAAATTTGAATTTAATCCATCCCATTAAAAATTATCTATGCAATTTACAATTTTATTAAAATATTACGGGCAATAAACTGATTCCCACAGGGACCAATTTTGTATCCTTTGAAGTGATACAGTTGTTAAACCATTTTTGACGTCTTAATATGATCTGGAGTCCTTCTCAGAAAGGTCTACATCGAGCGGAACAAATGCTAATTTGATAAAGTAATGAAGGTGAATACAGCTGTAAATCTTTTTATCCAAATGATTCTATAACTTATCATTTACTGGATTTTCAACGCAAATGTGTTCGCGAATTGTAGTTTTGCAAAAACACCAAATCGTTCAATTGGCATATTCTGGTCGTTTTTCAATCGTTTTAAATTGATTAATTGTGGTTAGGTTAAATTAGATTACTACAATATTCCGTTCCTTTCGGATTCACCATATACCATAGGCATTATAATCTTCTGGTCATTTATATCTCATTTTGGCGTTGATGTACCAATATAGTTCACGATTCATGGTATGCGCATTACTCTTCGTAATTTCTAAAAACCAACGATGTGTTTCACTTTAATCTTTTTAGGTTTAATAAGATATATTCTGATAAGATATATTTTGAAAAACATATATAATAGGAAATTTGAATGCCATTAATATTGTAAAGGCAGTTTTGTGAGTGAAATTAAAGGTGAGGTGAGCGGGTTAACTGCAATGACGCCACACATTTTACAATCACGAAAAAATGGCCAGTTTATGAGCTATGTGTAACAACTTCCTTTAAATTTTCAAACCCCTGAAAGATGGCACGTAATATTTTTTTTGCATTTGCTCGAATTGCGGCAGGGCTCAAACTCATCAATTGTGTTCAGTAGCGTTCACCAGTGATGGTTTTGTTCGGTTCAATTCAATCGTCATTCGACATCTTCAGAAATTAATAAAAAAAAGTGTTGTATATATACAATCCAACAAAATGACACATAATAAAAAATAAAGCCTATAATGACAGAGCATTGGCATTAGCTGCAGAAGTATCCGATGGGATATATAGCCAAAATTACGGCATCTATTGTAAATCCCTTAAAATTAATTCAAAGTCATTCTCCAAATAAACATGTCATTCATTTCGCAATTTAGACAGTTTGCACAGCGAGTATTCGTTTACTGGTAAGTATTGTATTTGTATCATATACTGAAATATGTATTATTGCAATTTAGTCAACTCTTCAAAAGATTGGGATTTCCTTAAAATTTTTGTTTCCAAAGTCTTTACATGATATCAAGAGTTGCTCCGCTCACACAAACACTGTATGTTTTACTTTGATAGATAATTATATTAGCAAATCAGATACTTATATTAGGAAAACTTACACTATTATAATTATAAGAAACGGAAAACTAATTAAATTAATTTATTTATGTTAAATTAAATCTCTGTAATGTATTTTTTATGCGGCACAACGTATTATAAAAATTTTAATTTTAATTTAATTTATTCTCATCCTGATGCAATGCGATACTATATACTTTTTACTGAATATAATCATAATTGAATTGCCCAGGAATTTTCTTTTACATGTACCTAAACACTTCCGGTCCGAAAAATAACCGAAATGCCTATCTCTGATATTTCCGTAGCTATATTGACTGCTGGTTGATTTATTTATTATGAACAAATCTTAACAAACTGTGAAAATAATGCATTTCCTTCATTGTGTAAGTCAAAATACAACGCATTGAGTGACAATAGTATTTGTGAATCGGTCGAAAAACGGAAAGAACAAAGAACCAAAACACAAATTATTTGAGTAGCATCGATGATACAATGCATTTTAGTTGAGGGAGAATAAATCCGTTTGAAAAAATAACCAATATGTTTTTTTCTTAATCCTTTCCTTTCCGATTATTTTTCGGATAGAGGTTGTGTGCGATTAAAAATAATATAAATTTACAATTTTCATAACAAAATTTATTTATTTACATGTTTATTTTTTAATTTTCTTTTCCATAAAATTAATGCTCTGCCATAAATAAATTCATAATGGATTTTATGTTTATCCATTCCATTCCAGTTATATATACATAAAAATGTGTATTAGTAGTTTTGATGCACACAGTAATATATTCAAATAACTAATGTATACTAATAAGGTGCATTATACATTTGGTTGGCAACTAAGTGATTGCACATTTCACGGATAAAGAAGCTTTAGTCATATTTTTATCTACGTTTAGGTATTTGAAATGCTAAAAATAAACCGATATTGTTGCTTAGCAGAAGTATGCCAAACAATAAAAATTGATATCGATCGGTTACTTGATTGTGTAACGTCAATGTTTTGATTAAATATCCGAATTTCGGACTAACATTCTTAATACTCATTGGTTATTTAAACTTTATATGTACATATATATATTTTTGTTCAAAATTGTTGGAACTGCGGGTCGCCATCTTATTTATTTACTTTTTTAACCCGGTCGGGTTAATCGGCCATAAGACATAATATTATTGTTTCACCATCTTCCTGAATAGGACTCGTCAGCAATCGTTCACAACTTTGTACTTTCAACAACTAACCCAGTTGAACGTTATGTAAATCAAGAAAATCGAGTAGACAAATCGAAAAAGTATTGTTTTCCACCATGACAACGCATTATCACATACATCTTTCGTCATCGAACGAAATGGAGAATAACTTACTGAATAAAATTATATAAATTCCTTTTACAAAAAAAAAATGTGCATTTTGTTTTGATAAAAAAGTACGCAATCACTTAGTTGTCAACCCTAAATTTATATTATTTATTTAACTGAATGTGGGTTTGTGGGCACAACGTTAAATCATATATACTACAATCTAATTAACATTTCGATAAATATATCTGTGCCGCCGATATAATCAAAATGATATCAAAGAATTTAAAATATTTTTTATAATAAAATTATTTAAAACAGAAACTGCAATAAATTGCAATTAAATAGAAAAATGGTGTAATCCGTAATATTCGCAATATAATCGACAATGATATAACAATTATATGTGCACAAAGAAATATAATAATTAAATTAAAAAGTACAATTTTTTCATATATTGCTTTTTTCATTATTTTATTTTTCAGTTTGATTGAAATCCTATCCTCTGTGCGGACAAAAAAAAACCGGAAAGGATTTAGAAAAAATTAAACAATTCATTTATTTTTTAACACAAACAATTTTATTGTATTTATTCGAAATATTTTACCTCAAACTCGTGTTTTCGATGTAGAAGCGTTTTGAGCGTTTCGTGTTCTTTGTTCTTTATACATTTTTCCCTCGCGATGAACAAAAACTACTAATGTCACTTAATGGGTAGTATTTTGGCTTATATTGGATATGATTTTGCACACATTTATAGCCTATAGACTATTGGCGAACTCGAGTAAACGTTCTAATGCGCTAAAAATGCTGTTTATGCACTAAAATAAAAATCACAATGACTCGAGCTACCTGTTTTGCAGTAAAATAATAGATACAGATATGTTGTTATCTAACTCAGCTCGATCAAACTTAGTACATAGAACTAAGCAAATGATTTTACTCGAGCTATGTAGTGAAGTATTTATGCAGTTTTTTTTAGCTCAAGCAAGCAATAGTCCGCTTGTCGTGTATAAACATAGCCAATGAAAAAAAACCAAAAATATATGAGTGAAATTTTTATGGTTGTCTAAGGTCGGTTCATAATACCCAGGTCAATCAGCAGACAATTTGTGATCCGTTATCAGATCCATATAATAAAAAGTCATTCCGGTTATTTTTCGAACATAGGGTACACTTTGAATTTGTATATTTTCTAATTAAATTTATGGAAAATTATTTCCATCAAAGAAATATTTAGTTAACTACGTTCATTTAGGTGAAAATGTTATTTTATTACATTTCATATAGGGAAACTCGCTCTGCACATGAAGAGATTATTATAGAAAAATAAATATCTATATTTAAAATTATATTTAAAATTTGCAAATACGATTTTTAATTAAATTTCACCTCAAAAACACTGTATTCTTTTCGATATAATTATAGTAAATAGTAAATATAATTAAGTAAATAGTTATATCGAATATTAAGACCTACAGTTACAGGAAATTATCTCGTTAGTCTTATTTATTATTATATAATGTATCATATACATTATAACAGCTACTTATAATATTATGATAGACTCTCAAATCATGATTTATGAGTATCATGGAATATGGAGCTTTTCCCGTTTGTTTCGATTTTCAAAAAGAATACGTTTGCTCCAACGGTATAGTATAGAGGGACTATCTATCGAATGCAAAAACAAGTCTGTATGTGACTGGAAAAGTTGTTTCATTTGGAATCTGCAGCGAGCATATATTACAGTCAAGCTGCTGTTTTACTCCACATCCAAATTTTAGTTCTTACCACGCATATTTTAATAGTTTTGACAAAATGAATTTTAGAGGATTGATAAAATTAAATCTTTTTTATCTAATTTGAATTGGCATAATTTATTGTAAAATTTAAAGATTTTGACGAAGCTTAAATTATTTTTTATAACTTTATTGTTATGTTTACTTTGTTCCTCTTCAAAATAGAAGGAAGGCAATTGTGCACCATCCTTGCGGCCCGATAGCAATTTGAGGGCCGTAATAAGCGAAAAAGAGGATGGAATACATCTTGTTTTTCCTGTTTGAATTTTAATTTTCGAGTATATTGTGAGCTTTGTAGTTAATTTAATATGACATTTTGCTTTAAGTAATAATGATGCCTCTTATTAATATTCATGGTAATTTAAATAAAAATCCTTGGGGTTTTTGGAAATTGATAAACAATGGGGCGTAACTGTTCTGGTTATCCAACACAATTTATCATATGTAAATAATGACAAATGTGATCCACAAATGATTTCGCATATGTTTGCTAAATTTGTAATTTGTAAATAATGGTGCCGATTTTGGAATACCTCTGGTTAGTCACTTTTGATCTATTTTTTTTTATTTCTGTTACATACTAACGATTTGTCTCTTCTAAATGGTTTAATGTATGGTGACGATGTAAAAATTTTGAAATTTATTAATTAAATGGCAGACATTGTCTTCTGATATATCTGAATTTTTTACCCGCAAAAACAAAATATTGGCCTATTCTTACTGTTTTGAGGGTATTAACTTGACCTTATCATGTTTGATTATAGAGATCTTGGCGCATACCTTGATAAAAAACGTAATTTTATTAATTATATATTAATATCGTGGTTATTCGGTATATCGTATTAAGCGTGAAATGAATGAAATATTAGACCCTTATTGTGCTAAGACTTTAGTTATTTCCCTTGTATGGTATATGTAATGTAAAGGAATATGCATGCTAGTTTTGGTCTACGCATTATAATGTTCATATTGTTTGAATTATAACTCAGTTCAGAAAAGATTCCTAATATTTGCACTAAAAAACCTTCCTTAGATTGATCATAATCGACTGCCTGCTTATGGACATATTGCGTGTATTGAACATACCTATTCTAAAGAAACATAGGGGATATTGAAAACTGTCGTATATATGTAATTTGTTAAATGGTCAAATTAATTGTCCTGGATACCTAGAATAATTGAAAATTCCAATTAATAATGATTTTTTTTAATATTAACAGTTATCGTACCAATTACGATCGCTATATTAGTCCACTAAATACCATGTTTACCATTCATAATAAATTTATCAAAACATATAATTGCTACAATTAATTTGTAAATTGGAACATATGGTAGACTCAATGTTTGTTAAATGCTTTAAAAAAAGCTTAGGCTTTACCATACAATCACACTCGAAAAAGTATATTATCAAATATCAACTATATATGGAAAATTTTAAGTATTCTCTTTAAATATATCAATCATTCCAATTGAACGTGAAAAACCGCGAATTCAATTCTCGAAATTCACTATGTATTCTTACCATTTATTCATTTTTATTTGCACTAAATGACCTAATAATATAAACAGAAAACACATCCATCGATAGTAATTTGCAACGTTTTAATGTATTTCCGTAACTTTAATGAGTGCAAAAAAATGAGAACAAGAAATGTTAAATAAAAATCTTAAGCGAAATAATAACATGATTTTAATCTGCACGAATATCTATTTTATATGAAAATTTTTCATTAAATTATTTGTGTCTTTCATAAATATAGTTTTATATTTATACGTTAGCTGTATATGATCATAATTCATATATGAGATACGCGAGTATATTAAAATTTCAACGTTTTTAGGTAGATACAATAAATAATTTTCCATTTGTAAACATTTCTAATAATAAATAAATGTTTTCTTCTTGGCAGATTTAATATAAAATGCATATATACAGCATCCATCCATATACAATACATATATGGTACAATTCAACAAATACTAAACATATATCATGTTAGATAACAGTGAAATTATACAAATATATCTAATGTTAGTAGGTGTATGAATACATACAGATATGCTCAAAATTATAGGTGAACAACTGAAAAAAACCTGTAAACAATACATTTATTAATAGCACATCTTTTAAAATAATCAATATTAATAGATTATATTGTAATGAATTGTTAAGGAAAAATAGTCTTCAAGCCAATATATTTTCATTTTTCATATACATTTAAATACAACAATAATTTATCTGCAGACATTTCAACAATACAATACTAGACGCTGCCACAAAACAAGACGCAACCATTTAACCAATCAGCAGCATCAAGTGTTTAACAATAAATTTAATTAAATTTATGTATATTAACTTCGAGTAGATAGGAACTGAAAAAATTAAAATCTTATAAGAAACGCGGTCATCTAATAAACTTTCTTTCATATAGGAATCAACAGAAAATAAAGCTTTACTTTACAACAGCAAATAAATGTTAAATTTTTAAACGTTTATTTTAATTTTTTTTAAGTCAGTATAAGTTATACTAAAAATAATTTACAATTAGTTTAATCGCAGTTGTGCACATAATTTTGAACATGAGTGTAGGTTAAATACATACATATTTAATATGTATGAATATCCGGTATATCCGTTCCGAGTAACACCATATTTTGGAAAAATGCATATATACCAAACATGTATTGTATTTGTATGTGGAATACCATAATAATATTATAGTTATTTTTAAAATTTTAAATACACCCTGTGTCCGAAAAATAAAAATGTAATGTATTAGGAAAAACGTAAACAATTATTTTTACAAATAAAAAAGTCAATCCTCTTTATTTTCGGACAGAAAATAACCGGGATTTATTGGATTTATCTAAATAAATTCAAATACATTTAATCGTCAATGCGGTGGCACTCAAATTTTTTGTTCTTTATAAATTTTTCGGACCAACGCACAATAACTTTTACTTAATGCATTCTTTTTTGACTTACCGCACTAAAGAAAATGTTAAGAAACTTTTGCAGTTCCTTCACAATTCACAATGCATATCCCAATCAGCATTATCAGATTCATATATATTAGTTTATACACATTGGATTGTAACAACTGTAGTGGAATAACTTTGTGGAATAACTTATTCCATATGCTAATGAAATTATCAAAGAATACCAGTGTAGTTTTTGTGCAGATCGATCTATATCTGATCAAATATTTAGTATATACTGCATATTTTGGAAAAATGTTGTTGATACACGCCATTTGTTTGTTGATTTTAAGGCGGTCATTTGCCATATAGCGTCAATAGTTCAAAATTATGGAAAATTATGGGCGAATTTGGTATTCAAAAATAAACTGATTTTTGTGGCCATGAGATTTGGTGGCCATGACGTTGGATAATGCATAATTACGTGTACGAATCCGAGATAAATTATCTGATCATTTTGAGACGGTAGATGAATTACGACAAGGCGAACTATTATCAACACTACTCTTTAATATTACGCTGGAGAAGGTAGTTGCGGCGCGTAAATATGTTAATATTTTGAAATTGTATAAATAGTTTCGTATACTTCGGATCGTTGATAAATAAATGGACAATGATATATTGATATAAGAGGAATTTCGCCTCTCGCTAGCAATTGGAAACAGATGCTATTACGGTGTAAAAAAATTAATTCCAATCAAAAACCTTATAACGCGATCTTAAGTGCAAGTTGTATTAAACATTATTACGTCCAAGATTAACGTATGGATCGGATGCATGGTGAACAATTACTTCGGATTTTTAAACGAAAGATATTCCGTGGCATAATTAGTCCCGTCTAAGAACATAATGGTTTGAGACGAAGATACAATTTTGAGATAGACAAGTTGTACGGTCAACCAAATATTGTCAAAACAATTAAAATCAATAGATTAAGATGTTTTGAACACGTATTACGCATGGTGGGAAGTGTGTGCTGAAAAAAACTATTGAATGGTAATTGAGACGAAAGAAGGCGAGCCGGAAGACCTAAGACTAGATGGCTAGATGCAGGAACCTGTAATATTAAGATTCTTAAAATGTTGGATTGGAAAACGTTAGCTGCAGATACGTCAGGTTGGAGAAGAGTGCTGGAGAAGAATAAAACCGCACCTCGGTTTTAATGCCATGGAATAAGTAAGTAGTAGATATTAGAAGAAAAAGATGTCGGTTATGTGTCGGACAGTTGATGTATATGCAATGTTTATTTGGAAAATTATATCTATATATTTTTCAAACTTCACAAAAAAAACCGTACCGAAAATGAATGACATAAATTTAAAAAATATATGTAAAATATGAAAATGATTCAAAGCTATAAGAAAACATGCAGGGAATTATATCCGTGAATATCATCAGAAATGTAAATTTTAATATAATATTTGCAATTTTTACAAGTTGAAATTTATAAGATTTTTCGACATTACTTATATTTTTCTCTTTTCTTATAAATTGATATTACAATAAATATATAAAAGAAATTTGCAATTCAACAGAGGAAATATTTGATTTAGATTTGACTTTTTTCGGATGTTTTCTTATAATATATTTTTTATAAATTTTTTTTATGTATAATATTAACAAAAAAAAAAAATATATGTAAGTTTCGAGGAAACGTTTGATACAGATGGAATAACTAACAAACAAACGTATACTTATGCGCGACAATAATAAAGTAATCATCCTACACATAACAATACATGCATTTATTTTAAAGACTCTTATGTATAAATTGAATATATCGTCGGAAATATATAGAAATACAATATAAAGTACTATATAATTTGTACCCACAATTGTACATATGCAAAAAAACATTCTGAAACCCTCTGTCGCAGAACATCCCAAATTCCTTTAAGTTTTTATATACCAGAGAAATCTATATTGGAATTGGAGAATGTGACAGCTTTATCTTTAACTGATATTGCATGTCTACAAGCAAAAAAATGTAATAAAACGCTAAAAAAATGCTATAATTAGCAGTATGACAATTGAATAACTTGGATGGAATTCTTTTTCAATAATAATTCTTTTGGAATCCTATGTAGAAACGAATTAATGTATCAGCTTATTGAAATTTGAAAATTTTTGACTACTACAATTGTTTATCATAATCGCATTCGTCTTTACGCCGCTTTTTGGAATATCACACGTACGAGATACATAATCTTCTACACAACTACCACTTTCTTCATAATTTCAAACATTTCGCTGTGAATAAATTTTATCATGACGATGATGCCAAATCACGGTTTGATTCAGTTTTTTACCGATAAACCAGAAGTTCTATTTGCACGGAATCAAGATGCTGAACGATGGTTGTGCATTTTTTTTTGTAATAAACCAGAACAAAAAATCCCTTATATTCCTAGGAAATATATAGACTTGAGTTGCTGTTTGTTTTAAAAATTATGAAAATAAATTAAAAAGCGTGCGGAATTATACAAAATTTGAACCACTTGGATAATTTGCGAAATAAATTATGAATACGACACCGAGGATATATGTTGCACATATTACCCGGACAACCCTAAGATTTAAATTGACCTAAATAAAATACTATTATATTAAGTGGAAAATCTATGGACATTCTTTGGACAAATTCCAATATATCTTTTCCATGGAAAATATATGGATTATTTCCACGGAAATTTTCCACATTTTTCAAAATACGAACAAATTAGAAGTACATTTTTGAAACATACATGTGTTGCGGCGATCTTGTCCACATAAATTGGTCGACTTTTGTCATGCTAAAAAAGATAGCACACAAAATTATAAACCACAAAAAGGCATTCTAACAATTCCAGTCAATCGTTAAACTAAAATATAACGAAAAAATTTTGTCGTATTTTGTAAGAAATTAGGAAAAACATAAATATGGATTCACAAATTTAAAAAACGCTACATAATGAAACATTATTTTTATTTGGAAAATTCACAATAAATCTAGCCGCGCATAATGAACGGATAAATTATACAAGAAACATTACTGGTTTCATTTCGGGGATTAACTCGTAAGGACAGCACATATTGAACCTTTTATGGTCTATGTGTCGGAATTAATTCTTCTTTGAAAAATCATCATCATCGATATAATGAATCGTACTATACATAGAAAATCTATTCCGTGTCATCACAAGAGCGTTTGTTGAATGGGAATTCTAATGGATAAAGTACTACTTTTTATGAAAATGAAAATGTCAAATAGAAGATACATGCAATACTATGAAGGTCCTTCTTTTAAAAAATGACGGAGTCATTTTGACGACAGGCGGCGGTCATAGATATTTTTTCTTCTATGGTCATCGATTGACGTAGACAGTTCATAAAAAGCAGCACTTCGCGATAAATGTTTAAGGAAAAAAATTGAATGGGGATGTAATTTTCAACGCAATTTATAAATTTTCATTTGTTAGGCACTTTCGCTAGAGTGGAGAATTAAATTGAATTATAAAATGCCACTGTATTTCAACGATTCCGACATTTTCACGCATTAAAGGCACTGCCAAAATTGAAAAAATATACACTATGCATAAAAGATAACCATATTAATATGCAACAACATAAACAACACTCAATTCTTATCCATAGATAAGTTCTTAAACTGCACATAAACTCACTATCTTTATTTGTTATCAATGGTTATCAACAAAATGTTGTCAGATGTTGACACATACTAAGTTACAGCTGTTGTATTTAACTTGCGATTAAAAAAGTTCGGGAATTTCTGTGACATAGGTTGTACCATATGTAAAAGCTACACGTATTTTATATTATAAATAATAATGCAAGAATATTTGAATAAATTGATATAAACGGAAATGATTTAGAGAGATTTGTGTATCAAAAAGATAAAAACAAATTTGAAAACAATTTTGCATTTTTATATTAGGAAATAGAATATCATCGTATTTTATATCGCGGTACCAGTGGCGACTTGTGACAATTAATTCTAAATATCACTATTTATTTCTGGTATATATATATACCGAGTTGAAAGTAGACTACATTATGGAAAAAAAATATTGGGTGTTCACCGAACTAAATTTGCCGGAAAACTTAATTTTATGGTTTATCATCTTTCTTAATTATGCGCCATAGTTTAAACGGATATACATTTTTGTTTGCAGAATTAACCAATTTAATTAATTTCCAATCTTTCATAGAAGTTCGATTTTAAATCGATACATGCTTTCTAAACATATGACCTATTTTCCATTTGATATCAGTGAAAATGAAATTTATGAAGTTGTATTAAGCGAGCCTATAAAGTGTCATTATTTCATATTAAATTTCAGTGACATCAAACGGAAAATAGATCTTATAAAATAGTGAAATTGTAATCTGAAACCATTTGTTCACGAGCCGCCACTGATCGGTATGAATATGTAAACTATAATATCAATATATATACAAAATTTTAATGTTTAAGCGCACATAAAAGATGAAAGAAAAACACTTTAATGAAAATGTCAAATAAATTTTCCATTAAATACACAATTTTCACAGTTTTAATAAAAAATATATGAGAAAATTTTAAAGCAAACGTCATAAAATTCAAAATTTTATCAAAGAAAAGTTTAGTGTCACTTCGTTTATTTTCACAAAAACCTAAGGCCCTAATTTTTAATTTAATTTATTCAATATTCCAACTCCAATGGAACTGAAATGTATGAAAATTAATAAAATTCGACTTCAGAAGTGTATTTTTCAGAATCTCAAATCTTAATTTGGTTGATATACATTGTGCTCTACCTATATAGTTTCACCAAGTAACTATACAATTTGATTACTTCTAGCAGCCCCTCCGACATTCATAAAACATTGCAGTCAAATTACTCCGTAATTGTTAAAATTATATATATACTGTGAGCTGCTGAAACAGAATGAAACCATCTCACAGGTGATAATTACATACAATAATTAAACAATTTCAAGCAATAATTAAAGGAAAAACGGACAGAATATGTCAAAAAACATGACAAGCTTATTTTGCAGAATGACAATGATAGACCACATTTTGCTACATCGATCAAGCACACCAATTTATTGTGAATGGGGTAACTAACTAACTAACACTAACACTTGATGACTATTAATTGTATCTCACTGAAATTGAACTCTCGTCATTTAGGAGCGATTTATTATCATGATTATATCTTTAATTTTAATTTTAAAAGTCACTAAAATGTGATTGAATTATGATATAATAAATATCACTACATATAATTCGGAACTTCGATATGAGAAGCAAAATTATGCTTCAAATTCATTTCTCTTGAATTTGAATCCAGATAAACGAAAATTTGACACATATTCGCTTGATTCGTGAATATTTAGATGAGAAAAAACGTATTTTTAACATATAGTGCAACGCTCAGAAGAAAATCAAGAATAACATTTTTAAATAATAGAAACTCCTTCTAGAAAAATTGACGATGCGCTCTTTTTTACAAAGATGATACATTTCTAGCCAAGCTTATTAATATCTGCTAATATGTCCTTTGTTTATGGTTGTATACCATAACGAAAGATGTTGTTTATTTTGGGAATACTGCAGGATATAATTTTTGATCGAACATAATTACCATTGTTAAGTATACAACCATTTCCCAATTTTTTGGCAATTTAGGTATATACTATCAATTTCACCTCTTTTAATTATTTTGAAGCTATCCAAGAATCGATTTATTTTTCGACGTTTTCATAAATGTGAAAATTCTGTGCACAGAGTTCATATGTCATCTGAACAAGTATTAATCTGATGTATAGTCGGTTTTGTGACTTGAGGACGAAAATTACATTGTTCGATTTCAACAGGAATAATAGACCATTCCTATCACATACTAAAATACACTACTGAATAATAGTAATTCGTAATTAAACTTTTTTTATAAGAGAGTGCATGCATGTTCATCATAACCTGCGACCGATGATATTATTCAGTGCTAGTTTACTTCCAATGAAGCAAATCACGTTTTTCTGGCAAAAAAACCCGACATATACACTTTTAGCTCCATTTACTGAATGAGCGAAATAGCAAATAATCCGTGAACGCGATCCTTTCATAATGGCAGTATACTTTCCGTACCAATAAGTGCATATATTAAGAAATGCGATACAGTTACCTTTCAGGAAATATTTTATATTTAATTTCATTTATTACTTAAAGCAAATAATTCTCACGTTTTTCTAGGATACATACACACACACACACATATATATAGGTACGTATATTTTTATCCAAATCTTGTAGGTGACACATACAAATACATCCATTACTATATATTTAATAAAGTACCTTTATAAAAAAACGTTATATATTGATTGTGTGTACTGTTTGAATATGCATGCGAATATTTTAAAATGCATTAAAGTAATGTAATGTACTTTCGAGAAATTGAAATTCTAACCACGTTTTCATAAGTTATTATAATAAACAGGAAGGAAGGTACACGGTACTCGCACATACCATATATGTTATACAGGGTGATTATTAAAATTATTAATTTTCCATGTGTTGTGATATCCTCTGTAATAGAATGTTTTCATAACTTTGAAACGGTAATAAAAAGGAAATATGAAATAGCATACTCTGCTGATATCCTAATTAATCAGCACTCATAAAAAAAGCTTTTGATGAATTTGAAAATTATAAATTTTATTTGCAAAACTAATGTTGTAAGGATCACGAAAATTTCCAGGACCAAAGAAAATTTTTAATTTATAGATAAGCAACACTTTACATTTATAAGAGAATTTAACAAGACATTGCTTGCCACTTAATTTTCTCAGATTAACGATATTCCAACGTTAATTTATGAAATTAAATGCATGACACCACATCTTTAAGAAGATTACACTAGGTATATTAAATAGAACTGATGCCTATCGAGAAGCAAATCCATGCGACACCTAAAATGAAAGTAGAGTAGAAAAAGTGCAGCAATGATCGAGGATGTTTTTAGGACTATACACGGATAAGCTATATACGCATTAATAATCTGCAACTTATAAATAAATTGACCATATTAAAATTGAATGGAAATTTAATTCTCCTTGTATATCTTCGATCCTTCTGTACAATTGATGACCAAATCAGTAAATTTATGTTAGAAAAATATATGAAATTGAAACCATTATTGAATGAATTTTTTTAAATCTCATGAATTGTTGTTTTTGGTTAAGTTCCATTTATATACAATTTCACTTAAGGTTTATTGTTAACTAAATCACATACTTTTTGAATAGACGGTAATCGTTGTTGATTATCGGTCTTTACCGTTCATCATCATACAACATCTTCTCCGCCGTCTTTGAATTGAATTAATGCCACTCAAAAACTTAAATTTTGGATAAATAATTGTGATAGTATATTTTTATCAAATTTAAAAGCACAATTGTTGGTCCTTTGTTCGTTATACATTTTTAATGCACAAAAATACTACAATGCGTTGAACTTTAGTTTATACTATGTATGCCGTAAAACTGCGACAGTTTGTTAAGGTCGGTTTACAATATATATATATATATCAATCAGTACCCAATTTATAACTATGTCAAAATCCATATATTAATTTTTCGGATAGATGCGGTGTATTTTACTATGTATCATTACTGCATGGGTCGCGGTGGTTTCGGCATCGCATATATTCACACAAACCCTGTACATATGAGTGAATATTGAATTTACATATACGTTGGAAATGTGTTTTATTTATATTATATTATTTCGACATAGAACAACATATATTTTTCATTTCATTGTTTTACAATAATTTAAATTTCATATACAACCTCTGTCCCATCATAAACCGGAATGGCTATGTAGGTCATAGGAAACGTAGTGCCGTCTCTTAATTTCTGTGTGATTAGGTTCTGTAAATGTTGAATGTTATTACAATTGGTAAAAATGCTACTCAAACGCATAAAATCGCGTATATGGCGTTATTGTGTGTTAAAAGTGTAAGTTTATAAATGGCATAAATGATTCACAGAATGCCGAGAAGCTATAAAAGTGATGATGAACGTCCAGGCCGACCATTCGAAGGAATTTTACTGAAGAAAACATTGAAAAAGTGCGTTATTTCGTGATAATTTGTAAGAAATCTTCCGCGAGATTCATCGAAATGATCATGGAATATCAAAAACAATAATTCATCAAATTTCAACTAGTCTTATGTGTTTTTTTAATCCATTCCGCTTTATTGCGGGACAGATGGTATATATACGATATAAAAAACTATATTTTAATACTTTTCTTTGGACTTTATAAACAATTTTGTATTGTATGTTTTGTTTGCTTGTAGTTGTAAATTGTATAAATATGTATATTTATTCTCTATGTATATGTATTTATGTATATATTTTGTGGTTTCAAAAAGGTTTAAAAACTTTTCCTACGTTTATTCTTTTTTCATAAATTTTTTTCTTTTGGGAGAAGGTATTATTATTAAATTTATGAAATATACATTTTTTCTAGAAAAATGATAAAATCATAAAATACATTAAATAGAGTTAGTTCTCAGTCAGTAATATAAATTAAATGAATAAATAAAATGCCACGTACAGTAGTTCAAAATTATACCTTTAATAAAATATAAATAATATTTACTTTTAAATTTAATATAAAATACCGTTCGAATCAATACACCCTCATAATTCATAAACTAATAAATATAAACTTACAAATAAACTATTTTGAATATCACTATTTCAAATTGGTATTCATAAAATCGATTGAGAATATGCCTATAAACATTAAGCACTGAAATGGATTGAAATGCTGGTATCGTGGTTGTTTAATCAAATTTATATCTGTGATCTTAGCAGTTCCTTTGTAAATGTAAATGATAAATGATAATAATTGTCACATCACACGAACTATATATTAGGTATATACTTATGATTCCGTCCCATTTTTTAAATGTAATTTGTTCTATCACTTTATTTCAATTGATTTTATTGCAATACATACTTTAATAATTTTTATTTGACATATGTTGAAAGCGCAGAAATTGGTTTTGTCTTATTAAAAATGTTTCATAAAATGAAAAATAGACGAATTGCGAAAAAAAATGCCAACTAGAGACGGCAACCCAATGAGAAGAAACAATTTAATCGAGCCACAAAAAATTTAAAACATCTGCCTTACAAGACCACGAATCAAATAACCCACGATTATGCCTAAAAGACTTGCGACACAAACGCAGACAATAGAATATTCTAAGTAACACGATCCTCCGGTCAGAAAGGGTAACCAACAGGGAGCGAGAAGCGATCCAGAACGGCCTATAATGTGAGGGGTTAGCTACGAATGAAGAATAAGTAGTCGCAGACAATCTGGCAGCTGTGTATGAGAATTACTATGAGGTGTTGTGTGAAAGCAGCATCCGATTAAAACGTGGTTAATGATTCAGTGATTACACAGTAACGGCGGTGATATACCTCTTTAAATGCCCTACGAATTTACAGAATGTTTAAGTAGGTTGAACGTATAGTTAACTACCAACTTCGGAGAAACAACCGGTTATGAAATCTACAACACGGTCTCGGATCGGACAGGATTAGCGGCAACGACCCAAGCAACGAAAATTTAAGAACAATGATTTAAAAATTGTATCTTGGAATGTTAGAAAGGCAAGATGGCTAGATGTAGTAAACTGTGATATAAAGATCCTTAAAATTCGGGATTGGAAGACTTTGACTGCGGGTTAGTCAGATTGGAGAAGACTAAAACCGCACCTGGGTTATAACGCCATGGAGTAAGTAAGTAGTAAGTATAAGAAAAGATCTGGATTTGGCAAAGTATGGCACCGGAACTGATTATACAAGTTAAAACAATGGTTATCGTATCACTTCTATACATGTTAGTAAAATCAAACCTCGCTTGGAAAGATATTTTCGGTTAAACCATCGCGGTACAAAAATGCATGACAGTAGCTTGAGCTTGCCGCAAGGTAGTGTATTAATATTGTACTTTCTATACACGGTTAGCCTGCCAACCACAAATAAAACAGCCGGTGCATTTGCAGATGGTACGGACGGTATGGCATCGCATAAAGAATAAGGATCCGAAAAATATGTTTCGGAACATTTACAAGAAAGTTTAATCATCGTACAAAAACATGGTTACAACAGTAGTGAATCAGAGTAAATAACGTCAATTCGAACCACATAACGTTTACAATGAAACGAGATATATACATGATTCCAACCAGTTGAATGCAATAATCAACCAGTGCCACAGACAGTAGAGGTCAAATATCTAGGAATGCATTTAGATATTATAGATACAAAAATGGAAAGAACACATATACAGACAAAAAGAAGGCAGGTTGGTTTATAACTCAGCAAAATGTATTGGTTAATTGGTCACAACCCATCATTATCCTAATGGATAACAAGTTGCTATTACATAAGGCCATATTAAAACTTATATGACAAATTAAAATACAACTGTGCGATATATGCAGTAACTCCAACGTGGACATGCTAGAAATATTCCAATCAAAAAACTTTAAAAGGCTTTAGTGGTAAATAAATGTGGAAATAAATAATCTGCATACGCATCCTTATCTTTTAAAATGTCGCAAGATATTTTTTGTCAGAAATTATAAATTCTGTTGTTTACCACCGCTACCCCCTCCAGAATTAACAGACTTTCGGTTAAGAATTGTAGCTTTTATATGGAAATGAAAAAGTTGCGGTTGTTTTATGATCTCCTTTTGTAGTGTTAGACTTGGGGATGGAAATTAAAGCAAAGACTCGAGAAATATTTTTCCTATATATTTTTCCACATTATTAATTATTAATAATATACTCAATGTAATTACAGATTTAATAAATTCAATAATAGAGACAGTTTTATCGAAAGATGTATGAAAACTCGCACATTTGTCACATTTGACGGAATAAAACCAGAGTGACCACACCCATTCCATTTGTTTTTTATTATATTAAATATTCATCATTTTTATTTACAGAACACCAACAATTCGTATAAGTACATCACATCCACATTTAGGTTTCTCAAATGGTGGTTCACGTAATTCGGCTCAATCATCACAGCAACAAACATGTGATCAAGGAACCCAAACTCCACCAAATATATCCCGTGAAACAAGACGATGTAAATTAAAATCATTAAAATTACATTTTAATAATGTTACACCTCCGGCAATTAATTTAAATTTAAGGTATTTTATATTTTGTTTTAATATCACACTACTTTGCAAATATTTCGTAAATTGGTAAAGATAAATTTATTTTATAGGTTTCTTCAAAGTCGTAATAAACGACCAAATTTATCGGCTAATGCTGTTGCAACTGAACAAAAAGCAACAAAGGTATGTGCGCGGATATAGATAATAAATACCATATATAACTACAATCTTAATTTCATATAATCAAATATAACTCATCAAAATTATTATATTTACGTAGGTCCTGGGATTAGTATTTTTTACATTTGTTTTATGTTGGTCACCATTTTTTATACTCAATATAATATTTGCTGCGTGTCCGGATTGTCAAGTGCCACGACATGTCGTCGACATATGCCTATGGTTAGGTTATGTATCATCAACAATAAATCCAATTATTTATACGATTTTTAATAAAACATTTAGGGCCGCATTTATACGATTATTAAAATGTAATTGTGCAAGGTTTGTATTAAATAGTTTACTAATTTATTTGATTTTTGGTAAATCCATGTGGAAAAAAAATTGTAATTCCCAGATATTGTATCTTGGAAAATAGGCAGTGTCAAAATTGGTTTGGCAAATTTCGTTCTGGTGATTTTTCACTCAAAGATGAACAACGTTCAGGTCGGCCAGTTAAAGTTAATGACAACCAAATCAAATTAATAATCGATGCGGATCGTCATAGCAAAACACGTGACATTACAGAGAAACTCAATTTCAGGAAGATTTTTGATCTTTTTCATATGACGCTTCCCAAAAGTTATTTTGATTGTCTTAAGACGAAATGTTTATACCATCGAACTTTGTCCATTCCGTCGTAAGTTGTACTTTCAACCTTTTCCGGATAGAACAGTTGCCTATCCTACAAAATGGTTTCGGACCTTATGAAGGTTTGACTGATTCCTTTATCTCTTTTTCATTACCCATTGTGTCAACGTAATGTGACACCCTGTGTAATGTTACATTGTTGTTTGTGTCAAATAAGTTAAACCTATTTGACGCATAAGTAGATCACATTTATGGAGTTATTATATGGAAATGGTTTTATTTGCATATTCATGCTGAGGTTAAATTAATTACATCTTTCATTGCCATGCATCTCTGCTTGGGCAATGTTTCAATGATGGCAGTAGTTAGAGCATTGTTATTCAAACAGAAAGTTGCGCTGCTAATTTTGATAATTAAATCAAAGACTGGTCGTGTGGCATATCAATTACGTTTAACATTTTGTCACCAGTTGACTGATCCTGATTTGACACAAGAATAATGAAACATTCAAATTAACACTTTCACATATGACATTATTATCAATTCAATAGTAATGTACTCTATATAAATAAAATTATTATAATAGAACTCAAATTCGATAAATTACCATTCTACAATATAAACCTACACCTACACACTATTATAATATAATATTTATAAATTACTCGATATTTATTCTCAAACATATGTACATTTATTTATTACAGAACCGGTCGTCCAGCACGTTATCGTTCAGTTACTGAAGCTCGTGGTGCATTAAGCTTATGTGGACCATCTGCATTACCATTAGCAATATCATTACATGGTGGCGGAGCACTTTTATCACCATCAACAGCAAATGCAACACCATTAAGTGATTTTCGTGGCAGTTATACAATTACCGATGACGAATGCTAACATTTTATATTAAAATTTATTAACATATGCATAAAAATAGTGTATTTTAAATATTTTAATTTTTTGTTTCTCGTTATTTATAAATCGTTTTTTTTTTTAATGATATTATCGAAAATAATACAATTAACACAGACTTAACCGTATGACAACTAGATTAGAGTTATGGCAACATATTAATATCGTGTTTTTTTTGTTAATAAGAGCAATAAATTTGTCAAAACCGATACAGGAATATGGCGCCGGCCGCGTCACTGCGATCAGATGACGGTTGAATTAAATTTTCACCGTAGAAAGAGTATAAGAACAATAAAAGTGTGTCGTTTCTTCTCGTACTTATATGTATTTACTCATTCTAAGATTGGGGCAAAAAAAAACACACAGGTTTGACAGTCTCGAGCAATTTTCTGATTTGAAAAATATGTACTTAGTGATTTTTTGCCCCAGCATAAATTTGTCTCAAAGAAGAACCGCAACTCGACTCGGACTTTCTACGATTTTCACTAACACCTTTTTTTTTAAACGAAGACAGCTAAATTATTGTGAGCCTACGTCACATTGAACCTATGTTCAATATAAACGTAATGTACAAAAAACAATGAAATATATTAGGTATATGCAAAAGTAAGTTCCGTTCTTTAGTTAAAATTACATGTTTATTTAGCAAGTATATAAAAGTGGTGTACATTATTCAAAGTATGCTATCAGAAGCCAAAACCTTCGTCAATCTTTCAGTCAATTTATAGATTCCCTGTCTGAAGCAGGCCATCGTCTTTTGAAGCGATGCATTCATTAAACAATTTTTTGATGCTTTAATAAGATATGAATCGTGCGTCTTATTGGGATGACTGCATCGACCGGAATAAATGGTAATTCGAAATGTCTGGCGAAGTCTTTGCAAAAAGTTTTTAATGACATTTACAGTAAAAGGTTTTGGCATTGTCAAGTAGAAACATTTGTTCTGTCTATATTCACCCATTTTGGTCGATTTTTCATCATTATTTGTTTCAAACGCATTATTAGTGATAGTTTCAGAAGTTATCAACTTTACACAACACATTTTTGATCTCCACCAAATACAGAGCATAACCACATCAAACTGAGCTGTGCTAGACCAGCTTCACCAGGATGTACCCAAGCTTTTTTTTTTACTCTTATAGGATTCTAATAATATATCAATTTTTCATCTCGAGTAACAGATTTCAACACCGGATTTTGTTTAAATGAAAATAAAATAATAATATTTCCTGCAAATGTCGTTTATTTGGAAAACACTTTCCTTTCCATATTCCTTCGAATAAAAAAATATGTTGTTTCGACTACTATCAAATGTTTTGAAGTTTACAAACGGAGTTTTCAAGAGCATGGGTTTACCAGATACTATTAGAAAACTTCTATTGAAAAACGGAACATATTTTTGCATATATTCAATAGAAATACACATATTTGGAACTTTTAATTTTTGTCATAAATATTTATATAAATGTTTTGTGTTCATAAATCACAAGAACACCATCATTTTAAGTACCAATTCAGTGTTATATTCGAACTTTATTTTTCCATTTTTAGTTAAAAACAATTAAATAAGAAAATTAAAATTTCTGTCATTAACAATGTTAGCCGTGATTTTAATGATTGCAACCACCACAATCACGTACGTTGTTCTTATAAAATCCCAAATCCTATATAGTTTAATATTAACTTAACGTTTGCATAGAACATTTAAAATATAAAAGTGAACCACAAAAGGTGTGCTTTACTGCTTTGTATTAGAACTTAATCGCGTTTGCATTATAATATTTGTCTACACTACACTATTTTGTATTATTTTTGATATTATTGTTAATTATATTAGAAATTAAATTATAATAACATTATAATTATATTTTTTAATTGTAAATCTATATATAAATGTATGTGTGTACTAGTGTGTGTTTTGTGTTTCGTCATAAATATAAGTATTTAATATTAAATATAAATTAAAAATATTTTATTATATAATTAACAGAGAAAATAATAATATTTAAGTGGTGGTGGTAATTCTTGTATTTATTAACAAATGTGGTATAATATTTTTTAAGCATTTAAATTCATAAAATTATATTTTGTATACTGTGTAAAGATACAGTTGTTAATTTATATGTTATTAATTAATTAATTTATTTATTTAGTTATTTATTTATTTATTTATATATTTATGTGTGTTGTGGAGTTTTATCAAAAACAATTACAAGGAAATTAATTTTTAATTAATTACTACAATCAATATTGATATAAGAAATAGATTTTATATCACATTTGTAAGAATGACCATACCACTCGCGTTATTTATAAGTTTATACTTAAATTATAATTATATATTGTATATGTGTAATTAATTATTTAAATGTTTTATAATTTAGAAATTTTAAAATAAATATATTTCATAAATAAATTTAAATAAATGCAATTTATCATCAGATAAAAAAGGAAAAATAACAGTTAAAAATTTAAAAGAATTTTATAATAGAAATAAGAAATTATAATATAAATGCAAACTTTCATTTTTTGGTATGTGTGTAGAGCCAATTGTCAACCAAAAGCAAGTAAAATTGAACCACGCGGATACTATATGACAATTGAAGTAGGAGCAGAGATCGCAAAATAACAACAAATTGTTTTGAATGCGATGGCCGTATTGCAGATTCTGTTTACACTTACATACTAATTACTGTGCATGGCATTCACACCCAGTTTCGGTTTTAGCCTTCTCCAACACGCTTTTCCAACCTATCTGCAGTTAACGTCTTACAATCACGAATTTTAAGGATCTATAATAAATCGTAGTTCTTTTCCGTTGCTTGAGTGGTTACCGGTTTATCCTGTCCAAAATCCGAGGCTGTGTTGTTGAGGTCGCATATCTTGGCAGTTATCTATACGTCCAAGTTACTTAATTATTCTGTAAATTCGTAGGACATTTACGGGGTTATACTTCACCTCTACCGAAAGCAGTTATCATGGCGCTATTGACTCGCCATTACACTGTCTAATCATGGTTATCATTAATTAGTATTTAGAGGATACTGATTTCACGCAACCGCCAGATTATCCGCGGCTACTTATTTATTATTCATAGGTAACCCGTGAGAGACCGTTCTACTATCTGTAAAATGTGGACGCATTCGATTGCAACTGGCTTTGCAAATATGCTGTACTCAACATACCGCAACATTTTCTGAACACGCACTCCTGCAAAAATGTTCCGCAAAATAAAATGAAATGACTTTGCATTGCTTTTTATAAGTTACAATAAAAACATGTTTTTTATATATTATAATTTTATGAAAGAAATTATAAAATTAGGTACAAATTAGTGTTTAATTTTATTTGACAGATTAATTTAAGTATAAATATGTTATTTTAATTGTGTTGTATAAATTTAATAAAAATATAATATAAAAATTTAAAATTTTGACTTTGAAATGAATTGAAAAAATCATTATAAATGGCAGAAACGCTAAAAAATAAACTAAACAATATAAATGTAAACCATTTACTCTTGTGAAAAGAAGATATTTGCGATCTCTAACAAAAACGTTACGCCAGTATAATAGTGCACCATCATATCACGTATCTCTAACTAACATATTGCAGTCATCTGCACACAAAATGAAAATTGGATAAGAATTGGTTAAGTTATAAAGTTTCTAGAATCTGGTCCATTCCATAAAACTGTTATGATTAAGTTCAGTAACAGCATTGGAACTATTCACATAATCACATTCTCAACCTAATATATAGATAGAGTATACTCCTAAAACCTCTCCATATAATGGGTTATAAAAACTTCATAAAATTGTTATTCTAAAACCTTTCTTAACCTGAAATATAAGATATGATCAAAATTTTATGAAGAATTAACCAGGTTCACAGAATCTGCTCCTGAATCATTTTCTAGAAACTGTATGAAACTATCACTGGTGATGACTAACATAAATTAATTGTTCAACATGATAAACCTCATAATGCAAAAATCGTTAAAAACTATTTCCAGCCATAGAACAGGAAAGGTCCATCCCACCCGCCATTTCGAGTGACTACTGACACGTTCATATATAAAGTGTCTGTAGCACACATCAGGCTAATTCTAGATGAAGCATTTGATGGGAAGCAGTGCAGACCAATATCTGGATAAAGATTAAAAGAGCTACACCACGGAGACCGCAATCCTTTGGGTATTTTAAGATTTCGAAATCAAATTCTCATAGAATCCTTATTGAATCGGCTGATTTCGAGAAACTCAAATTATTTTAATTTTACATAAGCTGAATTATTGTTACCCCGGTGGACAACACAAGAATCACTGAACTTTATAGCCTAACCATTAAAGCGTGACTGATAAACTAAGGACGAATCGAATATGTGGAACATTATTTGTGTTACTTGTGTGATCAGAAAATCATCCGGTTTTGCAGGGCTGGCCTCATCGTGGCAGTCACATTCTATATAAACTAAAATCTGTTTGAATTCTATTTATGATAAGTTTCATTAAAAGAGCCTGAGAGTATAATTACCTGTTCATACGAAAGATTAAAATCTATATTAATAGCTATTCAGAGATTAACAGTACCACTATAAGCGTATGAACGATAATCATATAGCATCTATCGAAACATAATTGAACCACAATTGGTGAATTATTAAATGATCCTGCCGCACGGAGTAATTTATACAAACTGGACATCTATATTAGATATAAATAGAATATAAATATTTGAGAAACACTATTGCAGGGTATGGTTTGTCGTATGTATATTCAACCCGTATAGTGCAGTCTGCTTTGATATCCTTCGCAATTTGGCACACCCTGCACAGTTCTGAATTTTTGACGTGAATCACATGTTAAGTAAAATGTGCAAAAAAGATTTTGAAATTGTTATCATATGGTTTTATAATAGTTTGAATAAGCTTTTCACCTATAATTACATTATGTTTAGAAAGATATTATACGTAAATAGGTTTGAATATATGAAATAATGTAATTTATTATCAATTAGTACTTTAGAATTGAACGAAATTTTATGTATTCTATGTAAGTGTATTAATACACATACACATTGTATAATAATAAATTTTAAATGTAACGAAAAGTAAATGTAACGAAAAGTAAATGTAACTACTTACCACACCAGCATACAACGCCATATACCAAAATAGGTTACAGATGTTGATGTCACAATACGATCATTTTTCGGATTGTATTCAAAATATATTTCATTTTCCAATAAATACGTATTTACACAAACGAACCGACACATAAAAATTGCATTATCATGAAAATATAGTTTTAATAATATTAAGAAAATTATAATCTAGTTAGTCATTTTAATATTTTTCATAATTTTCATATCATACACAGCACAAAGGATTTTTTTTTACAAAGAGAAAACTAAAAATTTTATTTCGACGTATTCATTATCTTTAAAAAACTTAAAAACTAATCTTCTGATAAGATATTATTATATTAATTAACGATATTGGTGATAGTTTATAATTTATTATAGTTGCTGAAATAAATACAATAAAATTAATTAGAAAATACATAACTTAGAAAAATATTTAATGCACAAAGAAATGACACCAAGAAAAGTCATACCAAAGAAATTATATACTTTATTTTTATTCTTTACACTAAAATTGTAACAAAATATGCAACAAAAAAAATATATACACATACATTAATATATTATAAATAAAATTCTAATTAATTATTAACTTATTACTAATGGTTTATATATTATTAAATAAAAACATTAACACTTCCGAAAATTCAGAATTCTAACACACAACATAAACGTATGAAAATAAAACTAGAATGATTAATGTGGGTGATAATAATTTAAACAAAAAATTAAACAAATGAATGTTGTGTCAAAACATCGGTCAAACATCAAATTCAAATTCAAATTATTTGCTTCATTCATTCAATTTGTATAAAAAAGGTTTTCATTAAATTAGAAAACGCCAAAATCTATGCTAGAGATTTTATTTTACATTATTTAAGTTTTATTTTAGTACACGATGAGGTGTTGGTTTATTTCTTTGTAATTTATTAAAATCACCACGTTATATACATGAAATATAGGCCAATAACCTCAATGTCAGATCCACACACGAAAATGCCTTTTTTTTGTATTTCTAGCAGCTATCCAGCTCATAGACAAGCAGATCTACAGAGAAAGTTCTGTTCAAGATGATATACGACCTAAGTGAAAGTGTTGCTAACCAATAAAACAGCATAATAGACTTTTATCGAGCATTTCAGTTGAAATTAATAATTACATAATCAAAAACCACATTGTTGAATTCGACTGAGGTTGAATTATAAGTACTACGAAAATATGATTCAATTGTATTCAAAACAATATCGTTGTTATTAGCAGCGGTGTTAAATTCCATCGGCGGTTTTGTTATTGTTTATAATACATGTCTCCTAAATAACCAAAATATCACAAGGGCGTTTCGGTGAATTACCTACCAAGGAATTATAAAGAAAAAAACCTATGCGGTTCCCACTTACTTTCTATTAATAATACAAGAAATATTTTTTCTGAGTTGGATCTTAAAATTAACTACAGCGAACCACAATCAGAATTCAGTATAAGTACTGAACGCCGATGAGATCCAACTATGTACATAAATGCAGTTAAAAGACTTTTATTCAATAGAGAGAAAGTGTTACCGTAGCAATAGAAATAAAATCCGTTCTATAGACAATCTATAACTGTATATCAATGCTGGCACAAACATTTCTATCCCCTACAATATTATGAAGACGAGCGACTCACAACATAAGCCATAATAATAATAATCAAAGGAGCATAACCCATATCAATGAAGTTTATCTAACGCCTACTACTGGATATATTGAAGTATTTCAATCGCATTTAAAATTCGAATTATACCTACAAAATTGTATTGATAATTCGACAATTTACGCATAAATAAAAAAATTTAAAAATAAATTTAAATTTATAAAATAAAGCGAGTTGCATATTTAGAAATAAATTGAATTGTATTATTACATTTGTAAGGTTTTTTTATTATGTTATTGTTTGACGTGATCAAATAGGGTCGCGGCTAAGTTTAATAATTAAAAATATTTAAATAAAATACGAAATAACAATATTAAACTTACCGCACTTTCAAAATAACTTAAAATTGCATCTAATAAATATAAACGATCTTCTTCATCGCAATCACATACAATTCCTTTCATTGTTGTCATTTCTATTATATCACGTGATGTTGATTGTTTTGGTTCCATATCATTATTTTGACTATTAACACAATTATTATCAGTACTACAATTATTTATTTGTAAAAATAAATTGATTAAACATGGTTCTTTACGTACGATACCGGCAACTGTTAATAAAAATAAAACTTCTTCGTTTTCATATAGTGATGCTTTTGTACCATTACATAAACAAATTAATTTCTAAAAAAAAAATTGTTTAATAAATTTATTTATTTTAAATGAAATTGAATTATGAATTTACTTGAATTGGTTGAAATATACTTTCTTGTTCTAATTTTGGATGTGTTAAACATGATAGAAATCGTCGTATCCAATTTAATATTAAAATTGTTGCACCCGGTGACGTATCGGTAATAGCCAATTCCGAAAATAAATCTAATGGACATGAATTTAATACAAATTCTAAACATTCCTTTTTAATTTCAACATCCATTGCATTGTATTCAGTTTCTTCTTGAATTAAAATTTGTAACATTTGTTACAAATGCATTGTTATATTTGTATCATTTATATGAATTTTTGGCAATGATGTTCGATTGTATAAAATTCTTTCACTTGTTTTCAATGATATTGAAAATCTTGTAAGGCTGTGTATTGGTGGTGGCGTTAACTATATATTTAATTATAATAATTAAAAAACTTTATTAGTAATTACAATAAAATTAATTCCTCTGTAGTGCTCATAGTAGTGTATTTTTAGTACCTAAACACTAAAGAAGTTTATGTATGATTTATGTAAATTTTCATATTATAGAATATGTTTATATTATTCTACATTTTAAAATGTTTTATTTATCATAAAAATTAAATATAAATCTAATTTAATAATATTAATAAAAAGCTATTGTCTGTTCTTTGTATATAAACGAAACAATTAGTTATAATGTTAATTATTGCAAAAAATACGCGACATCAAGTAAATTAAGAAAATGTTAGGTAATGCAGCAAGAAAAAGTGGACTGACCGAACAATTTTCATTGTTGCTTTAGCTGCTACACATTTATTTATATTTGATTGTTACGATTATATGCAATCAAATTTATATACAAAAGAAATAAAAATATTTATATATATAAAATAAATTAAAATTAATGATTTTTAAAAAAAAACTAATTTTACCATATCAGCTGCAGTCTGTAAAACACCATTTAAACGTCCAAACATTTTATTAAATTCTGTGAATCGTTTTAAATTCATGAACCACACTCAAATACACAATAATAATTTGTTTGTCGATTAAAGTTTCTTTATAATATAAAATAGCATATTATAAATATAAAATGCTATTTTTATAAACACAAATAACAATATTTTAAACAGCAATCAATTTAATCACTACAAACTCCTAAATTTTTAATTATAATTACCAAAACCAATTGTTATATTTTTTACAGCGTAGCAGATTTTGTTTATTTTTATTTTATGTTTTTCAATTGTCACTTGATGACAATTTGACAAATGACAGTCAAACCAGCGCTACTGCTCAACAGTAATAGCCAACCGATACTGGGAACAGTCACAAGACCAAAATTTCAATAAGCGGCATGTTTACGAATAATTTATCGTCAAAAATCGTCAAACTTTAAGAAAAGAAAATATTGTGATGATTTCTCATGATAAATTTTGGCGAAAAAATACGGATTTTTGAAATTATGATTTGGTAAACTGATAGCTGCTTCTGCTGGCTGTTTCAGCTGGCTGTCGCGACTGAACTAATCGCTGACTTGATTGTCATTTGTCAAATTGATAAAATCGGAGAAATAAAAATAAAAATAAATTTGCTACGCTGCAAAAAATATAACAATTAGTAAATAGTAATTATAATTAAAATTAAATAGTTTGTTGTGATTAAATTGATTGCTGTTTAAAATATTGTTATTTGCATTTATAAAAACAGTTTTTTATATTTATAATATGCTATTTTATATTATAAAGAAACATTAGTCCACAAACAAATTATTATTGTGTATTTGTGTGTAGTTCATGAATTTTTGTAAACGATTCACAGAATTTAATAAAATGTTTGGACGTTTAAATGGTGTTTTACAAACTGCAGCTGATGTGGTAAATATAATTTTTTTAAAAATCAATAATTTTAATTTTTTTTACATATATATTTTTTGCATATAAATTTGATTACATATAATCGTAACAATCAAATATAAATAAATGTGTAGCAGCTAAAGCAACAATGAAAATTGTTCGGTCAGTCCACTTTTTCTTGCTGCATTACCTAACATTTTCTTAATATACTTGATGTCGCGTATTTTTTGCAATAATTAACATTATAAGTAATTATTTCGTTTATATGTAAAGAACAGACAATAACTTTTTATTAATATTATAAAATTAGATTTATATTTAATTTTTATGATAAATAAAACATTTTAAAATGTAGAATAATATAAACATATTCTATAATATGAAAATTTACATAAATCATACATAAACTTCTTTAGTGTTTAGGTACTAAAAATACACTACTATGAGCACTACAGAGGAATTAATTTTATTGTAATTACTAATAAAGTTTTTTAATTACTATAATTAATTATATAGTTAGCACCACCACCAACAGCCTTACAAGATTTTCAATATCATTGGAAACAAGTGAAAAAATTTTATACAATCGATCAACAATTACCAAAAATCCATATAAATGATACAAATATACCAATGCATTTGGAACAAATGTTACAAATTTTAATTCAAGAAGAAACTGAATACAATGCAATGGATGTTGAAATTAAAAAGGAATGCTTAGAATTTGTATTAAATTCACGTCCATTAGATTTATTTTCGGAATTGGCTGTTACCGATACACCACCGGGTGCAACAATTTTAATATTAAATTGGATACGACGATTTCTATCATGTTTAACACATCCAAAATTAGAACAAGAAAGTATATTTCAACCAATTCAAGTAAATTCATAATTCAATTTCATTTAAAATAAATAAATTTATTAAAAAATAATTTTTTCTAGAAATTAATTAGTTTATGTAATGGTACAAAAGCTTCACCATATGAAAATGAAGAAGTTTTATTTTTATTAACAGTTGCCGGTATCGTACGTAAAGAACCATGTTTAATCAATTTATTTTTACCATCGCATCAACATTCCGCATATGTTAATTTAAATATAAAAAATGTTAATAATAATAATAACAACTTAAATTTTAAACAGAATAGCGGTAATATAAAAAATGATGTATGCTTAAAAAAAATCCCAATAAAAAATACATTATTTGATTGTACAGAAAATATTGATGCTTCAATGTATCGTATTTCATTTATTCAACCTGAAGATTATGATGATGGTAACAATGATGATAATGCACCAGCAACAACTAATTCTGATAATAATGATACAACTAATGCTTGTAACAATAAAGATATTGATTGTGATTTACACACTACAAATAAACAAATAAATAATTGTAGTACTGATAATAATTATGTTAATAGTCAAAATTATGATATGGAACCAAAACAATCAACATCACGTGATATAATAGAAAAGACAACAATGAAAGGAATTGTATGTGATTGCGATGAAGAAGATCGTTTATATTTATTAGATGCAATTTTAAGTTATTTTGAAAGTGCGGTAAGTTTAATATTGTTATTTCTTATTTTATTTAAATATTTTTAATTATTAAACTTAGCTGCTAGGGTCGCAGCAATAATAACGTAATAAAAAAACCTTACAAATGTAGTAATACAATTCAATTTCGCTTTATTTTATAAATTTATATTTTCAAATTTATAAAATGAATGTAATGCGTGAATTGTCGAATTATCGATACAATTTTATAGGTATAATTCGAATTTTAAATGCGATTGAAATTCTTCAATATATCCAGTAGTAGGCGTTGGGTAAACTTCATTGATATGGGTTATGCTCCTTTGATTATAATTATTATGGCTTATGTTGCGAGTCGCTCGTCTTGTAGGGGATAGAAATGTTTGTGCCAGCATTGATATACAGTTATAGATTGTCTATAGAACTAATTTTATTTCAATTGCCACGGATAACATTTTTTCTCTTTATTGAATAAAAGTCTTTTAATTGCATTTATGTACATAGTTGGATCTCATCGGCCTTCAGTACTTATACTGAATTCTGATTATGGTTAACTGTAGTTAATTTTTAAGAGCCAACACAGAACAAATATCTCCTGTATTATTAAAAAAATGTTAGTGGGAATCGCATAGGATTTTTTTCTTTATAATTCCTTGGTAGATAATTCACTAATTTGTTAGATGCAGAACCGAAACGTTTTTCGGATTTATTTCAACTGAGATTTTCGATAAAAGGCTATAATGCGGTTTCCTTGTTTTCCAACACTTACTTTCTGAGTGAAGTAATCCTAAACAGAACTTTCTCTGTAGATCTGCCTGCGCTGTATGTATGCTGATTGTTCATGAACGGTTTAGATGTTACGATGTTGCTCTTTATCAATAATTTGTTTCATGGTTTTCAATATGAATGTTCAAATTAGAAAGAGGAGCGATGTACCTCATTCTTTGTAAATCCTTTATAAGGTACGTATTCTAAGTGATATTGACACTTTCACTCTTTGTACTTAGCAATTTTGGTCGTAGCGGGAATGTAGCTTATATTCTCACAGATATGCCTTCAGCTGTTCCTTTCTGCCTTCCTTATTTGTTTATTGTAGACAGTTATCACTGTTGAGTACATCTACCAATTACTGTATGTTTTCAATATTGTATCGTTCTTACTTCCATCAGAGGACATCATGTTGTTTTCACCTAGTTTTTAATAGTCGGCTGGATTCGTAGGTTCTGTTCATATGCATCTGTTTCTCTACAGAGATATGTTTCATTACATAGCATTTTTTCGAGATATTCCCTATGATATTGTTACGTGAATAATATAATTTATTTCATACATCAGATTTATATGGTTTTTCTTATGTTAATTTCTATTTCTGTTCATTTTTCCAAAGTCTCATAATTTAATTATTGAAAAAAATAATTTCCAGGATAATATTGTAATTGTACGGGCCAGTGAAAGTGCATTAATATTAGCTTCATTGCCATCAGTGGATATGAATTGTCGAGCTGTTAAATCAAGTTTAAATACATTTTGTATAAAAATATCTGAGAAATTAGCACATTTATGTCAACAAATACCAGACGATATGGATACTGGTGATATTGAAGATTGTACAGTTTCATGGGGGTATACATTTTTTGTTTTAGTCTTTTTAAGTCCAGATTTAGTGGTTTAATAAAATAACAACTTTATTATTCTTTCTACTTTATTATAGTTTGATACCGCGTGACGTAGATGTTCAACATTTCATCGGACGTGCTCAATTAAATGAATTTTTATGTTGGTTAGATTATTCAAATTGTTTGGTTAATGAATGTTATGAAATGTCATATGATTTATGTGAACAAATACGTATAAATTTATTAGAATCGGTTATTGAACCGGGTATGATTGATACAACCGCGCAATTTATGCTTATACTTGTGTCGAAAATTATACGACAATTAGATTCAAAAGTATTTTCAGATGGTAAATAAAAAATAATACTGATTCAATTCTAATTTTAATTTTAATTTATTCATTTCGTTTGAAAAAAAAAATAAAAATAGAATTAGCTAATTGGTTAGTCGGCAAACCGGATGATATAAATCCAACAAATGATTGTCTATTAACAATTATTATAGAAAATGCACAAGATAATTCCGATATTTTATTACCAACATTACAATTTGTTGAATCACTTTTAGATAATTGTAATGAACGTATATTAAATGGAATGATATTTCGTTATATTAATCATCGTGGATATTATGATAGTTCAATTCAAATGATACAAACCTGGTCGGATGAAGAAGATGAACGGGTTAGACGTCGTGGTAGTGTTGATAGTCATATGAAATCAAGAACATTGGCACCCGTTAATATATTAAAAGTTATAAATAAGTAATTTAATTGAATCACTTAATTATTAATATAATGAAGTATATTTATTCTTTATTTTCTCTAATTTCAGTTTCTTATTACTTTTACCAAGACAAATAATGTGTGAAACTGTTGGAACATGCTATGAAGAATATGTTCAAGATGCTAGTCGTCATTATCAGAATTGGATAAAAAAGACGTCTGAATTTAATTGGCCAATGGAAGCAATTTTTCCAGATAAAAATGATTTAAGTCCTGAAGGTATAATATATTTTCTGTTGTTACAATTGCAATTTGTATCCTATTAAAATAATAGAATAATTATTTGTAATATCGATTTTGATTGTGTTTTTTTTTTTAGTATCACCAACGGCGACATCTTTAAATTTATCAATACCACCAACAAATCAACAAAAAAAACAGGATCATCATGATCAACAAGACCCATCAATATTAGCAAATAGATTAAAGCGTAATAAAAATGATCCACAATATAGTGACAGTGGAATATCTGAAGAAAGTTTTTATGAAGGACCACTATTAAGAATGTTATTTTTACACATACGTAATATGTCAACACATCCGTATGAATTAAATTTAGCCGTTGTTGCAATTCTATCCAAATTAGCATTTTTACCACATCCATATTTACATGAAATATTATTAAATCCAGAAATTCCATTGTCCCCCGGTACGCATACGTTATGGTCGAGTATGCAAGCTTTGGCTAGAATACTGCTGTTGGAGGTACCCCGTCAAGAAGGTTTTCAGAAAAAGGTTGCCGACACCGGTAAACGTTTACTTGTTAATCCACCAATTATAAGGTTTGGAAACACATTTTGAGACACTAAATAAATTTATGTGGTTTATAATATTAAAAGTAGTATAAAATGTTAAACATTTTAATTTTTTGTTTCAGTGAATCTGAAGAAGAATGTGATCCATTATTTGAATCATTAGTTGTTTTGGAAGAATTTTGTAAAGAATTGGCGGCTATTGCATTTGTTAAATACCATCACGCAACCGAATAATGTTATTTTTTAAAAATAAAGACAAAAGTGTGGGATCAAATGTAGAAGTATTTTACTTCTTACAATGTGTATTTTTTTCTGTTTTTGTTAATTATTACTTAATTGTATTCACAATACTTTCCAAAAATTGTTTTCGTACCTTTTATTTTGTTATTATTATTATTATTATTATTATTATATTTTATTATTATTGTATTTTATTATTATACAGCTTTTGAATATAATTATATATTACCAATATATTGTAATTAAAATTAGCAAAATATGTTAAAATATTTTTTAAGCACAAAAAATTGTACTTCTAGTCAATATTATTATGGATTATAATTATATTATCTTTATTATTATATTAATGGTAATTATTTTAATTATTAAATAATTCTTCATTAACATTTGTTGTTTTAACAGTTTTTTGGAATGAAAAGGTGTTAGATTCAGCAAAAATATTGATAATTCAAGTAATTTTCGCTATTGGAAATGTGTGTTATGTTTGTGTATCTACCATGCGTACAGTATTTACTGAATTTTTTGCTGGTATGTTAAAGAACTTGGCAATCAGTATTTAGAAGCAATTCCAGAAATTGTATGTATAAGGTGAGCATAATGTCCAGGCAGTAGTATTTTCTGAATTTGTTTTAGGTATATTTAAGAACTTAAAAATAATTATTTCAGAACATTTTTTAAGGAATTCTATCAGGAGAGCATAATCTTCAGTTCCTCTGGAATTTGTTATTGTATATAAAAGAATGTACTTCAGTATTACATATCATTTTCAAGACATTGTATCAGTATAATGTCCAGGCAGTAATGGGTCTATAACTAAGTCCTGGGGATAATCTGATAGGTGCCGTAAGTAGTATTGCTTGTACGCAGTGTGAAGTGGCAATACTTCGCTATTGTAGTAGTTGAATCCACCTTTCATATTCAGTATATGACATTCAATTGAAGTATAAACAAGTATTTTTTTAGTTGATTAAAAATGGAAAATTTTGTACCAACAAAACAGCATTTGCGGGAAGTTATGTTAAGTAATTTTATTTAGAAAAAAACAGCAGCAGAAACTTACCGCTTTTTGTTACAAATTTATGGTGAACATTCCCCATCACAAAACAATTGTCAGTATTGGTTTTGACGGTTTACAAATAATGATTTTGATATTAGTGATAAAGAACGAGTTGGATCACCAAAAAAATTTAAAGACGAAGAATTGGAAGCTTTATTCAGTGAATATCCATATCAAACGGAAGAAGAATTAGCATTGGCATTAGATATTACCCAAGTAAAAGGTACCACATGAATTGACGGAAAGACAACAAGAAAATCGAAAAACAATGTGTGAAATTTTGCTTCAAAGACATGCAATTTTGCATCGAATTGTGACTGGTTATGAAAAGTGGATCCATTACGATAATCCAAAACGTCTGAAAGCATGGGTGAAGACAGCTGAACCAGGTCCATCGACACCAAAACGCAATATTCATGGTTATAAAGTTATGCTGTGTATCTGGTGGAACCAGCTTGGTGTAGTGTACTATGAGCTGCTTAAACCGGGACAAACCATCACTGCTGAACGTTACCGAGAGCAATTAATCCAATTGAACCGAACATTGCATCAAAAACGACCAGTATATGCCAACAGACATGACCGTGTGATTCTGCAGCATGATAATGCTAGACCACACGTTGCAAGACCGATCAAAGAAACGTTAGAACCACTTGGCTGGGAAGTACTACGCCACCCGCCATATTCACCAGTCATTGCTCCAATAGACTACCATTTGTTCCGGTCGATGCAGTCAGTCCTTTCTGCACAGCGGTTCAATTCATATGAAGATATGAATAAATGGCTGGATTCATGGATTGCTTCAAAACCTAAGAAGTTCTTCTATGAGGGAATCCATAATTTGCCACAAAGATGGTCAAAAGTTTTAGCTTCAGATGGCAAATACTATAGTTTTATTAACACAAACCTTATTTATTTCCTTATTTATAGGGTTAAATTTAACTACTTTTTGATTTTCCTATATTTTATTTTTAATTTTTGTGGGAGGAATAATAGTCTTATACATTTACATTAATTCTTTAGCTTCTACTGACACTTTTAACTTTTCATTTAAAATTATTATAATAATATTATTCGTAATAAATTTATATTTCTTAATTCAACTTATATATATAAATAATACTTTCTGTTATCACAAAGAATTTAGCATTCAATGTTGCAAAGCAACTTTTACGAACTTGTATCAGAATAATATAATAATAATTTCCAGGTACTATAATTTACCGAATTTCTTTTTGGTATATTTTGGAAATTTAGCAATCACTATTTCAAACCATTTCAAGGAATTTGTATCTTGAATACATAACCTGCCGGCAATAATATTTTCCGACTTACTTTCTCTAATACAAATATTAATATAATTATTAATTCGCATAGGTTCGAGATTGTGTTTATTGCCGCCATCGTAGTATTTATTTTCAGTGTTTCTTGTCTCCACCATTTTATTCCAATACCAATCCCTTCATCATAAGAGCTATGTTAGTCAAATATCATAATAAAATTCTGCATAAATTTTTGGTTCTATTCTGTATTTATTTTAATTTAATATTTCTTGAATATAACATAAACATATAAATATTTTTATTTATAAATTATTAAATTATAAATCATTTTTATTTCATTATTATTGTTATTATTATTTTTCATTCATATAAAATGCTAATAAAAATTTATGAGTTTAAAATACGTATTAATATATTTTATTATAAAAAAAAGGGACAAATAAAAAAAAAAGGCTTTGGCTTAATAACAAAATAGTGCAAATCAAATTCTAATAATAATGAAATTAAATAAATTGAACAACACAATCAGCGAATATATAATTTGTCATTTAATAATAATTACTAAAAGAAAAAAAGAAAAAGTAATAATAATAACATAAAGTTTACCGCGCGCACACATCGACACCTTTATATAGAAATTAAATAATAATATTAAATATTAAATTAGTTAATAATAAGTTTGGTTTTTTTTTTAGTTTTTAGTTTACAATATGAATATAAATATTATATTGTTGTAAATTATTATTGCGTTAGACAAATTATAAATTATAAGTTAATATAGCGCATATATTGATCCTTACAAATATTAAATCTTAAATGTTATGCAATACTTAATTTATAAATTTCCAAAAAAAAATTCAATTCAGACAAAATAGAAATTTAGTAAAAATGGTTTTTGGTATTAGTTAAATTAAATGATTTTTATTTCATCGTTACTTTGACATTATTAGTATAAAAAACGGATATTAATTATTAATTTATTTGCTATTGATTATGATTTGTTGTTATGTTTTAATGGAGATATTTTGAAAATGTTTTTTTTTCTTTATTTTTATGTAATCTTTGGAAGTCATTTTATTTCTTTGATTATGTTTTCTATTTTATGGTTTGTTCTATATATTTTGGTTTTTCTTTTTCCATTTTCATTTTTGTTTACCAAAAGCCTGATGATTTACCACCTGGTGGATTTCTAACACGAATCGATGCTCGTTGTCCAGATGTATCCAATTCCTCTGTAAAAATATAAGATAAGATAAAAAGCATGTCATATATAACGAATAAATTCATTGAAATAATATAATAAAAATTAAAATGAAATAAGAAATAATATATGTTGTGCTACTGGGTCGTATGCGATAGGATTATACCTACATTTTTAAAATTCATCACTAGAACAGGACTAACGCATATGCAACCATCAATTCATCATAAATCTGTAATCTATAAATCGTTGAGCGAATAAAACAATCATCATATTTTACAAAAAAACGAACGGCAGCTATATACAAAATTTGGTATCATATCATACCACATACGTACAAGGGATTATACTGGAGAAGCAAACATTTATATTTGCACTGCCGAGTGAACAATACATATATGAGTTGATTGCGCAGACACACAACATATAAGCTCAAAATCGAAACCGTGACTCTTACGTTGAAGAAATAATCTACCAAACATTACAAATAAGTTTGTAAATTATTCCGTATGTCAGTATTTAACAAAATTCACTAATGTGTGTAATTATATTTTTATATAAATTTTATTTAATAAATTATTCTTAGCTTAGTTGAATAGCCCGATAGTGTTGTGTAATTAATCTATGAATAACATCAAATATCAGATTTTTAATTTTGTGATTTCATAAAGGATCAAATGAAAATTTTTAGAAAGCGGCATTTTTCACAGAAATCACACTAGTTACTTCCGCATTGGATAGATCAAGTCTGAGTACAACAACTGAACAGTATATTGGAAATGATAAGAATAAATTTCATTAATTTATAACTAGTATATCCAGTTAAAATAGTTGAATACAATTCCATTTATAATCACCTTGTTTCGAAGGTTGAGATTCCAATGTACATAAATTAATTATCACACAAAACTAAAAGATATTGTAGATATTCCGTGCGGTTAGCATCACGTACTACTTAATGTAACACATACTTGAAGCTTCATGTTTTTAAGTACCCACTAAAAATTGGCATATCGATATAAAATACGTTTCTTTCTATGGTAGACTAAAAATCTATAGTATGCACTCAAACCCATTAATATATTATAATCATAAACGAAAAATATACAGGCAAATATTTTCTAACAGACATTACACATATACAACGAAATAAAAGCTAATTCCCTCAAAGAGGTTTCACAAACTTTTTCATAGAAATAACATCAATTTATTTTCTTTATTGTCATCTGTTAACATTTGTCAACGACCTCTGACAAGAGGCTGTATTGATAAAAAATAACAATTGCACAAACTCACCACTAATTGAAAATGTTGAATCTTGTAGATTTCTTTGCCCATCGGATCTGGGTGCACGGCCTGGTGTCTGTAAACCACTACCACCATGTGGTGATGATGTTAAACTTAATGCTGGCCCAGACAAAAAATTGGTTATTGGTTCTGGTGCCGGTATTTCAATTTGTAATTGATTGATTTCATGTGATAATTTAAGCATATTAGTATCACCATTTTGATGTTGATGCTGTTGCTGTTGTTCTGGTTCATCGCCATTTTTAATGCCATTTAATGCATTATAAACAAATGGTGAATTAATTGGTGTATCAATAAATGTACCGTGTCCTTCAGCTACACGTACAACACCATCTTCAACACAAACTCGACCTTTTACAATTACAATTTCGGGTACACCATGACAAACCATACCCTAAACAAACAAAAAAAAGAAATAAATACATTATTATCAACAAAACCTGTAAACAATTTCTACAAAATTATTTAAAATAATTACTATTCGATGGACCTTAGTTAATTTATACAAACCTCAAAAATATTAAAATCACAAGCTTGATAATGTGTTTTAGCTGAAATTGTACGTGTTGCTTGTGGATTCCAAATAACAATGTCAGCATCGGAACCGACTTCAATGCGTCCTTTTTTCGGATATATATTAAATATTTTTGCTGCATTCGTACTTGTTATTGCAACAAATTTACATGGATCAATTAGACCGGCTTGTACACCCTTTTCCCATGTTACCGACATACGATCTTCAACACCATTAACACCATTTGGTATACGTGTAAAATCTGATTTTCCCACTTCTTTTTGAGCTTTTGTAAATGTACAATTATCGCTACCAGTTGTTTGAAGGTGATCGCTAAATTGTATAACAAAATTTACAATAAATAAAAATTATAAAAATGAGATTTTAATATAAATTTCAGACTTTCAATATCCCTTTCGGTATTCAATTAATTCGCTATTAAAGTTAGACAATGCTGCGTTGGTTCATTATACAATAAAAATTTTAATAAAAATTGTATATTTATGTCCTCCATACAAAAATGGACGTCAATACCGAAAGGCATGGATAGATGGAAAAGTTATATATAATTGATGTGAGAACTAAAAATATTCTAGCTCAAAAGTGCACACTGGTAATACAACAACAATTCTACTTTTAAAATGTTAAAATAATTTGGAAAGTATTAGCAAATTAATGATGAAAAAATCAAATATAAAACTTGATTTCTTTCTTACAATTCTAACGATAAACTGAACAAGCACATACTTAATTCATGTCTCGCGTTGCCATCGTAAGCAAATCCATTAGCTATAAAGACACTATACAATAGTATTATTCCTCCATAATAAAGTAAAATATATTCAAAATTAACACTTCATTGTGGAACATCTTAATCGTTAGAAGATGAACCAGTACCAATATTGACATGTATGACACTTATAAAAACACCTTCAATACAATGCTCTTTAAATTATTGCCCATAAACAAGATAATAATATTCTCTATTTAATGTACCAAGAAATTATCTGCAGTTCTTGAACCAATTTCTATTTTATTATTTATTTTTTTATTATATCATAAGTGGGAATGTGTTCCTCAAAGTGATTTTATCAATCGATCACTGTGAAATGCAATTGACATTTATAGTCCATGTGTGAGATTTTTATATACTCCTACCGTTTTTGTTAACATTAAAACTATTCGCACTCTGACTAACCAATAATTTTTGTCTAAAATTGTATCCTAATTTATTTATCGACATATTTTCCTGTACTCATACAAAAGCCAAAAGTTTTACACCGTTTAATATCCTAATATGATTTTGTTTAAATTAATTAAATCTTTAGTCTTCCCATTGCTGGAGACGTGAACTTTTAATGCAAATTTCTTGATTTCATCAGTTGCACATGAAATTTACTAAATTAGATCATTATTATAAGCAAACAGTGACAGATTTTGCATAATCAATTTTATAACTGCTCTTTTGCAGATAGTAAATATAATAAAAAGAGACGCTTTTTTGAAGCAAAATCATACGCTAACATTTTTGTAATTACGCATAAATTACTACGAGTCAATTTTGAGTAAATATTTTTCATTTACACAGGACACAACACAGGCTTCTGATAAATTTAAAAAATTAAATCTGTATATAGATAAAATTATTTCTGCTAATGAAAACGTTTGACAGTTGTTTGAAAATTTTAGAATTTCTAATTTAAACCATTTTACAAATTTGGATAGTGTTATTCATAACAAAGATCATTTTTACAGTATCGACTCGTCGAGTGAAGTAACTGAGACGGCGCTTCACATTGAATTCTAGTGAATTTGCGTACGATTTCGATTGAGAAAGTATTAGTGATATAGAAGTAATGGAAATTGATGTATTTTATGAGTAAATAATGGAAAATAATTTGCTATATTGAAAGATCGAAGGATAGACTTAATTTAAAATGTTAAAATCAAACAAATGGATATGGCTGATGAGGGTTTGAGCAGTCGCGAAAGATACTCAATTCTAAGTCATTAAAATCGTGCTGAGGGAATGCATGACAGTGGGTTTGTGCAGTCGCGAACGATACTTGATTCTAAGGTATAAAATTCGTGTCGAAGGAATGCATGACTGTGAATATGAGCAATCGCGAACGATACTTAATTCTAAGTCATTAAAATCGTGCTGAGGGAATGCCCGACTGCGGATTCGAGCAGTCACGAACGATACTCAATTCTAAGTTGTTAGAATGGTGTCAAGGGAATGCCTGACTGCGGGTTTGAGTAGGCACAAACGATACTCAATTCTAAGATATTAAAATCGTGTCGAGAGAATGCATAACTGCGAATTTGAGCAGGCGCAAACAATACTCATTTCTAGGGTATAAAAATAGTGCCGAAGGAATGCATGACTGCGAGTTTGAGCAGGTGCAAACAATACTCAATTCTAAGGTAAATACCGTGCCGAAAGTATTCATGACAGTCGGGTTAGAGCAGTCACAAGCCATACTCAATTATAAGGTATTAAAATTGCTTCAATATAATATGTGTATTTGCAATTAATAGTTTTAACGCTTTACCTTGGTAAAGAAGCTCCCACCCATTACTAGGACTGTTCCCATATATAGAAAATATGAGCCAAAGGTCAAGTCGCCGTATGTATATATATGAAAAAGTGATTGTAACAATAAGATCAGATAACGAAAGTATACGTTTGCAGTGGTTCTATACTGTATAAATGGGTGTTTATTTTATATATCGCATAATTATTTCTAGTGCATATCATTTATGAAAATTGTAAATTAGAACGAATAAATATATAATAATTGATCTAATTATTTTATATTCTGCTTAATTATTCTAATATATAAGATATCATTTTGTTGTTCCTCATGATATCTCGTTTTCTATTCTAAAACAACACTATTTTGATTATAATATAATTAGTGGATTATATTTAATAATAAAATTAGTTTCGTTAATATTATTATTATTATTATTATTCATTATTTTAATAATAATTGTATATAAAAGCAAATATTAGATATTTTAAACCCACACCACCATTAATATGAATAAAAATGGATACATAAATTTTGTGTTATTCTATTTTTTATCGTAATGGAAAAGCATGTAATGGATTCATACATAAAATATAAAACCAGAAAAAAAAACTATTTCGAATTGTATACTTACACAGCTAATGCCTTTAAAAGTGTACGTGGTGTATCTGGATCAGAACGTATCGGTGGAATTGTAATATAATAAATTAATGATGATGATGGTCGTATTTCACGTAAACTACAACCAATTGAACTAGCCAAAACTTCACCAAATACAGTGATACCTCGTAAACGAGCACGTGACAATGTATCGGCCGCTAATCTACTTGTAACACGTGTTATATACAATGGAGCTTTTACCTAATTTTTTCGATTGATTATTTTATTTATAAATTATGAATAGAAATATTTTGTTTTTTTTTTATAATGAAATATGATTTTTTATGTTTTGTTTTTGTAATGAAAAGACAAACAAAAACTTCTTATTGTTTTTTTTTTCTTTATTAAATTAGTTATAGTTTATGTGTTTTTTTAGTTAATTAATTTTTTTTGTGTTACAATCACAAACATTTCATAATAATATAAATTTTGTTGGCATAATGCGAAAATTTTATATAAATGCGATTATGATTTTTACCCAAAAACTATAAAACAAACCACAATAAAATAAATTTGCTAAAATGTGCAAAAGTAAAGCAAAAAACGAAAAAAAAAAGAAAAAAAAAGATTTGCCACAAAACCATAAAAAAAAACAATTAATAACAATAAAAATTAAAACTCACTCCGCTAACAATTTCATCATAAATTCCGGTGTTGTGGGATCCGGTCTTAACGGTGGACTTAATATATGAGCAGCTGCATGATGAAAACATTCATGTTTATAATTTGTACCATCCGAACCTAATGCAGCGGCTAATGTTTCACCATAAATTCCAATACCATTGTAACGTTGACGTGCTCTAGCCACCTCAAGACCAGCCGATTTACTCATAACATGCACTATATACAATGGACAATTTACCTAAATAATAGCATTTATTTTTGTATTGGTGCCAAAATAATAAATAATAAAACATGCCTAATTAAAATATAATAAATAATAAAAGAAAAAAACTAAACTACACAATTCTATAAGAAAAAAAAACAAGCTGCTGCTCGTGCAATCACATTAAAAATAAAGAAATAATAACTATTGTGTAATAAAAATATTATTATATCGGTGCAAATGTGCAAATTATGTGCAATATATAAATTTGATATTATTAATGTGTATTTTGTAATAAAATTTGTTGCATCGACATTAACCGATAATCAGTATATCGACGCAACAGCGAAGATCACAACCAATATTTTAATTATTATCAAATGAACAAATGGTTTGCTTCCCTGAAGTATTTTTATTGGGAATATTTATGGAGATATGGATGAGGCGAGTGTAGAAAAATATCGGAAAGTCTAGTAACTCAAACGAAAATATGTCGTTCAAAATATCAAGTAAATAGTTACCAGAATATAATTCTATAGGTAATGTTTAGCTCCCATGGCTGCATACGAAGCAAGTGTTTTGTTGATTGCTATCTGTCCTTCCAGCAATTTTGATGTTTGACTAATATGACGTCTTCCCCAAATTGTGGGTATATTTGCAGTACGGTCATTGTTCGTTCTTCCGTCGTAATCTCCTCTGAATCTTTGCCTTTATCAACTCTATCTAACAATATCTTCTATACTTTGCAATAATTTCTTATAATCATTTCTTTCTCACCATTCGAATACCACGACAGTGTATAATTGTATAAGTAAACAAGAAAGTTTTATAAACGTGGCCATTTATGTGTGATTATGTATTCTGTTTCAGCACATTGTTCTGTGGTCACATATTTGAATTCCTAGATATTTGAATGTATTTACTTGTTCTATATTGTCAACCATTAATCTAAATCTTAAAAGTTTGCTCGATATTGTTAAACTCTTTGTTTTATCGATGGATATCTTCATATTGAATTTGTTGTGCAACCACGTAGAATTTATTGATATTAGTCTTTGTAAATCATCTTCGCTGTTAGCCAATATAGTACCGCGTTGTTTGAATAACATATTATAGTTGCGTGTTTACGCAAAGACTAAATGATGCGTTCAAAAACAAACCACTGAAAAAACTGCCGTATAATAATAAAAGTAAAGTAATAAAATTTGCAAAAATTAGTCTTAACTCTACAAAAAATGTAAGCCAAATAAAGGAATCTGAAAAGTTTAGTCAGTATAATGAAAAGGCAAAAATAGTCTGCCTGAAAAAGATATGACAAAAACAGTCTCGTTATAAACATGACCATTGTTTTAATATCGTTAGTACCACGAGAAGCCCATAATTGTTGCGTGGATATTGAATCAACATTGTGTTAAATAATAAAGAGCTTAGACTAATTCCCTTGTCTAATTCTGTCCGCTACCGGTAGGTCATTTGTATATTGTGATTGTACTCATATTTTTGTCTTCGTTTCGATAATTATGCTATACCATAGCTCCTGTAACTACTGATCGCTAAACCGACAACAAATAATTAATTTAAATTGTACTATGAAGCGTAAAAACAACCAGAATGGGTAAATAAGCCAGCCGCTGCAAAGTCAGAGCTCAGGAAACATTAGAAACACTTGAATGGAAAGTCACATTTTACACCAGTTGTCGTGTTTTACCAAAAACATTGCTCATTATGATTACCAATTAATTCGATAACGGTGTCACAAGAAAATGTTTAGCAATACTTCAATAATTATAAAAAAATTGGAAAACTACAAATGTAACTAATTTAAGTCATATTTATCTAATGTGTCACACGTCATTGGACAAAACATATGGTTATTACTTTGGCCAACCCATTTTATGATTTGTCTTTTCCATATTGGGTTATACACATTTAATAGTAAATGTTCGAGTTCAAGTAAAACGAAATGTAATTACTATACTACTGCAGTTCACAATGACACTAAAACATGAGCAAATTCATAGTAAAGTGTATCAATTTCGAATTAATTACAAATGTTCGTCAATATACAAAAGTTGCATATACATTTAATTTCAAATCCAATCTTCTTAATACCCGCAATAAAATTAATATAAGTATTTGTATTATTTAAAAATATTACAGAATAGTCGTATACGTGCGCGGTATTATCAAAAATAATAAATTAAATTAAAATTATTTACATAAAAACTAATTACAATTTAAATACAATAAATTATTTATAAAAACGAGTGTGTATGTGTAAGAAAAACAAGCAAATAATTAAGAGTTTATGATCGTGTGTGATAAGAAATTTTTTTATCAACAAATACTATGTGCAAATATGTGTCAATCCATCATTAATATTATTATTATTTTATTTATTTTTAATAATTATTTGTTTTTCTTTTCATTCATAGAAGATTTTTCATGGGTCTCTATATTTTTATAAAGATTAAACTTCAATTATTCATCAAAATTTTAAATTACCTGATGAGCAATTATACAAGCACGATTAACAGCTTCGGCTTCAACTTCTTCATTGCGCGACAATTCATGTCCCTCGGGACCACACACACCGGCATCTAATAATTTCTTAACATTTTTTGCAATAATACTACCATTTTCGGCATGGACTTGAGCAAGTGCACCTAATTCTTTACAACGTTCAAATGTTTCATATAATTCTGTATCGTCAACCATATACAGACCCTTATAGGCCATAAACATTTTAAATGAATTAACACCACGTTCTTCACACAATATTTTCATTTCATCATGGACAGATTTTGACCACCATGTTATACCAACATGTAACCCATAATCACAGCATACTTTTGGATCGGCCCATGAACGCCATTGATCATAGGCTTCAATTAATGATTGTCCCTTATTTGGTAATGCAAAATCGACTGTTTGTATTAATATATATTAATTGAATATAGAAAATAAATAAATTATATAAACGGTTTAAAAAATTAAAATTCTAAAAATCATTGTTTCCTACTTATTGTGGTTGTTCCACCAGCTACAGCTGCTTTTGTTCCCTGATAAAAATCATCAACAGCAACAGTGCCACCAAATGGTAATTGCATATGTGTATGTGGATCAATGCCACCAGGAATTAATAAACGGCCGCCAGCATCAATTATACGTACACCACCGGGCACAACAAAATCTGCACTTGGTCCAACATATCTATTATAGGAGCAATATATTCATAAATATTATAATTTATTTATAAACCCCTCTATATCTAAATATTAAAATAATAATAACATTCAACGACAAATTATAGCGAACGACTCCTTTATTTTGTAGTCAAATTTTACTTCAAATTTATTTCTTAATATATGGAATTATATATTCGTACAATGGTAGAAGGGTTTATACTCGAATGCTTGTTTATGCCTTGTATCTTGTGATAACATAGATGATGTACTTTTCTAATCGGTGTTCACTTATGCATAGACCAAAAGCATATTGTACTGCAATATATGCTATTTTATCACATATTTTATATTTCATTTGATTCGGGTTAAATATCGTACGAAATGCATATGAGTTGAGTTGTACACGACGTTCACAATGACAATGCGACATGCATACGACCACATATGTATCAATTTTTAAATTATTGTTAGCATCAACGAAATTGGCCTATGGTACCCAGTCTCGTCTGGACACAACTATTAACTATACTCTTCACACTCATTAAATATTAATAGTTGTGCCCGGACGAGAATTAACAACCTTTCTCTATGCGTATATGGGCCGATTTCCCAGACATACAATCTGCACAATAGTATCACTAGTTTTTAAGCACACCAGGCAGTTTCAATAACGAAATCAAATCCCGCAGACAATAAGGCTCACTATATATAAGTTCACAAGTCTCGAGAATAATAAAATCCAATGTTGAGTTCGCTTTACATTATCCATGTAATAAATATGCAATTTGAAGTTGGTTGAGTGAACGATCAATATAAATTTTATTGTAAACTTCTTTTTAAAATAATGGTATATTCAATGGGTACGAATAGTAGGCAAGTGATGTCAGCTCAAGTGAATCATCTATACCTAACATTCATTACATTCAGACTGGTAAATTTTTTCACATGGGAATATGTATAACAATTCGTCGATCGGTCAGCAATTATCGAAAAGTAGCTGTTTCTATTATTTTTTCTATATTAGTGATTATAATGGTGTGTGCAGATATTGTTAATGCTTGAATAGCGTTCCACAATCCAACACCATATTTCCAAAGATATTCGTTTTTTTTTATTCCATAAACGAACAAATTTCAGTATTAAAATAATTACCGAAAAATTTCACATGTAAATTTCGGCAATTGAAACCGATATTTCACGATTGTTTGGCATGAACACTGTAATAATTAATAAATAATTAATATATACACTCTCAGTTTCAAAAATTCCCAAATTTTTAGAAAATCTCATAAACCAGCGGTTATATCTACGACTAGTGATATTGGTTGTTAGAAAGACACAAGCAATAAGTTATTGCGCTCAAACCATTTGTCTATTTTAGTTAGTGACATAAGTACAAACCTTTTGAATGGAATTTGTATCAGCAAAATGCTTCCGGTTCATATAGCGAAATGGAGTTTTGAAAATAGAAAATAGTTGTAGCCAGTCGAATCAGCCGAATCTGGTGAATTTTTGAAACGATTATATCACTCATTAGTTGTTGTTTACGAGATTCACAATCATCACCATAAACTTTTTTCATCATTTCAAAAGTCTCGCCAAATGTTTAGTCCAAGTTTAAAACAACATTTATTATTATTATCTTCGTTCGTTGTTCATTTTTGTACCGATTTCACTAAATAGACTATAATACTTTGCGTGCACAATAACAGTTGTTTGTAAACAATAGAATGTCATGAAATTTAGAATTTATCTTTCTAGTAACCTACATGGTAACGTATAGTTTATGAGATTTTACGAAAGTTCAGGAATTATTGAGACACGCAGCGGATGACACAATGTATATCAAAAATAACTTACTTAATAACACCATCTTCAACATAAACATCAGCTGAAAACATACCATCATGATTTACAATTTGGCCACGTTTTATGTACAAACGATTTTGTGCACTCTGAAATTAAATAAATAAATACGAATACATTTTAATTATTTACATAAGAACATAATTTATTTAATATATTATCAGTAATAAATTAATTTATGTGCATATAATAAAAGAAATTAACTACATAATAATTATCAATTATAATTATTATATTATTACATTATTGCATGCAGAACAAATATATACGTCTATTTATAAATAATTATGTTACACACTAAAACACATTTATAATATATCGCATACTAACGCTCTGTTCGCCGCCGATACACTCATTGAACATTCAATACAATAATAATGTAAAATAAAATAAAAGAACATACAAATAATCATTGTAAAAAGTATATCTTCCATCGAATCCTGACTATAATTTTAATGGTGCGATAACGATTTTTCATCGAAATACTTAATGGCCGGTGATTGTTTTATGCGTATTGTTAACCCAAACAAACAGTCAACGATTTATGGCACAAAAGTTTTTGAGGGGTATCGACGGATTCACTGATTTATTGCCTTATTAAAAATCAAATTTATTTACTACAACATTCGCGGCTTATACTCATCCGGTTTAGATACATATGACTATATTTTCTATTCCATAAACTAATGTTGGATATAACGAATAAATTACACTCCCGCCACCATTGCATGACAAAATAGATTGAAACAATTTGTTAAACAATATGCCTAAAAGGTATTTGCTAATATACTATACCATAGACTTATTCAATACGCCAATGAAATTATCGGAGAATACCAGTGTTGTTTCAGCGCAGATGGAACTACGTCTGATCAAATATTTAGTATACGGCAGATCTTGGAAAAGTGTAGGGAATTCAATGTTAATACACACCGTTTGTTTGTTGATTTCAAAGCGGCATATGATAACGTCAATACGTCAAAATTATGGAAATTTTTTTGGTATTCCAAAAAAACTGATAGATATGGTTGCCATGACGTTGGAAAACGTGAAGTCACAAGTACTAATCCGAGGTAAAATAACTGATCACTTTGAGACGGCTAATGGACTACGACAAGGTGACACATTAGCAACACTATTTTTTAATATGACGCTGGTGAGGGGCGTAAATATTGATAAACATGGCACGATTCTCACAAAATCGGGTTAATTATTAGCGTATGCTGATGATATAGACATGATGGGTCGGAATATGATAACTGTCAAGGATGCTTTCGAATCGTTACACAAGGAGGCAACAGGTCAAGGTCTCAAAGTGAATGCAGACAAAACAAAATTTATATGGTGGCTACGAATACATCAGGAATTCGAGATCAAACTGTTAATATTGGAGAACACAATTTTGAAATAGTCAATAGTTTTGTATACTTAGGATCGTTGATAAATGTAGAAGATGATATTGAAGAAGAAATACGCTGCAGGGTAGCAACTGGAAACAGATGTTATTACGGGTTAAAAAAACAATTCCGATCGAAAACATTACAACGAGATCTTAAGTGCAAGCTATATACAACATTAATACGTCCAATATTAACGTATGGGTCGGAGGCTTCGTACATGACACAGAACCAGGAACAATTACTTCGGATTTTTGAACGAAAGGTACTCCGTGGCATATTTGGTCCTGTTAAAGTACAGAATGGTTGCAGGCGAAGATACAATTTTGAATTAGACAAGTTGTATACGGTCAACCAAATACTGTCAAACAATCAATAGATTCAGATGACTTGGACACGTATTACGCATGAAGGAGGAGCGTGTGCCGAAAAAACTGTTAAATAGTAAACCAGAAGGTAAAATGAAAACATTAATTTTGACTACGATTTAAATTCAATCATTTGCAATGGTGTTTATCAATTTGTATATCGTTTAACATTCAAGTTGTTAAAAATGAAAATATACGTTTTATGTGAAAGATATTCGATGTAAAATTAGGGGAAGTTCTGTAAATTTTCTCAACAAATAAACAAACAAACAAACACAATATTATGTTGTGATGAATCATTTGTTATAATTAATTTTTGTTAATTTATAATAAAAATTAAATATATAGGGTAAAAAGTTCTGATGTCAACTAGTCCCAACTAGAGGACGACTTCTTTAAAATGTATTATACAATAATATATTGAGTTGGCAACTTAAGATATACCGCTTTCGTTGAATTTTTACCTAAGTTTATTGTTGTTTGATATAATCCATTATCACTCGTGGTGGTGTAGCGATCATCATATTTTGCATTTTTACTTACGCAATGAAAGCAATTATCAATCCTGAATTACCACGCAAAAACGATCAATTCAAATGTGTACATTGTACAAGTACACAATCAACAAAACTATAGCCAAACTAAACTGCATGCAGAATTGACAAATTGCAAAGGTATTATGTTCCACCACGTTCGGCCATACACACATCTTTGCCAACTCGATAAAAATGATTGGAACGTACACCATCAGATTACCATTTATTTTGTTCTTTGCAAATCTTCTTGAATGATAAGAATTGCAATAATAATGCATGGATGAGAAAACGCATTTGGTCCAGTTTATTGCCGATAAGAACCAGAAATTCTATGAACTCTGAAAAATGAAGTTGACAAAAAGTCATCGCACGAAAAGGACAATAAATTAATAAATAAAGTTATTTCGTTCAATGGATAAAATGCGGTTTGGTTTCATAAAAAAATACAAAATGACCATTAATTTTCCAAGGCAATATTTGGATAATAGAGACCAATCAACATTAATCATTATATATGGATTGATTACTATAGGGCATATAGGGCCAAGTAATCGCACCATAATAGTTTCTCTCGCTTTACGGCATAACTTCTAACATTGCTGCAGTCAAATTGGTAAATTACTCCGTATGCGAGTATATAACAATTCACCAATTGGTCAGCATTTATGCTTCGATAGTTGCTTTATTAATTCAATTATTCTTATATGAGTTAATCGCCCATAGCGTTGTGTATGGAGACATTGTTAATTTCTTAATGGCGTCCAACACCATATTAGACATTAGGTGGAGACAGATTCGGTTGGAGAAGATTAAAACCGCGACTTGGTTTTAATGTAATAATAATAATAATAATTTAATAAGTTGGAAGTAAGTAAGTAAATAAGTAACTGTAAGTAAATATATTTTCTTAAATGCAGACCAATTGTTTAATTGTTACACACTTTCATGCAGAGTAATATTATTTACCAACTTGGCTGTAAAATAAATGTCTGGCAGATGGGCATATGGTACATTTCGAGTAACATGACTTGATGCGATACTCGACATTTTGAAACGGTCAACATTGGGACACTATACTCTATACATAAATAAATAAAATTCATTTGCGTATTTATAAATTTAAAAAAAACATATAAACAATTATTGATAATTATTAGTTACTCATTACTGATCTTATAAATAATAACCAAATAAATATTATTATCAATTTCCATTTCTATAATTAATAAGTGTTTTCTTATTAACTACGTTTATATTTAGATTAGAGACTGTAAATAACTCGCACACCGAATTCACATATAAATACAGGAAACAAATTATTAATTCTTATCATTCAAATTTAAAGCATTGTTGTGGTCAAAGTGAATTATTATATTATCACAATCAATAACTTAATTAAATTAATTTTTACACATAAAATAAATAATTGCGATTTCAAATAAATAATTAAAAATGTATATTTCATCAAATTCAAGTCGTATAATTTTAATATTTGTATTAGCATCAGTGATTTTAATATTAACACCATCAACGTCTGGTAAATACTATAAATATACAAATACAATTGCTTATCTATAAAAATGTAATTATATAATTTATGAATTAATTTGCATATATTTTTTATTTATAGATATTTTTGTATCGGCGGCTGCCGCAGGTGAATGTGGTTATACAAATACTAATGCAGCATGTAAAGATGCGTGTCTATCAAATGGTTTTCGTGGCTATTCATGGGATGGTGAAATGTGTTGTTGTCGTTGAAAAAATTAATTATATTTATTAAATCATTTATGTCGGGTACGTGTGTGTGTGCGTTTATTTGTATAAGATATATTATATTTTGGAAGTTAAATTTAATTTAAATTACGCAGTGATTTTTAGCAGCACATTATCGTAAATGTTTTGTTTATTATATGTTAAGTATATATTTATTATTATATAATTCGCTATATGATATGACATAAAGTTGTTTATTTACATATTGACAATGTCAAGGAATAAAAAAAAACATTGTTAATTTATAATTAAATTTTTAGTTTTTTTCTTTTCATTTATTCGCATAATTACTTTTAAATAATATAAAGTCAAATATTATTGCCAATTTGAATAAATTTTGTATATATAGAAGTTTTTCGGCTTTATTTAATTTTTTAAAGAAAACGCAAAAAGTTTTTTTGTTTACTCGTTCATGGTGCTGTGTTTACTGCTTTATTTACATGAACATCCGCATAGAGTATAGAGTGAAACGCTTTTTTAACGCAGTAGTGATTTTAGTGAATGAAAAACAAATAACGCGAAGAGCAGCCAAGTATAAATTTTGAAGATGAATAATTAAAGGCATAAATCGACAAATGGACAAATTTACATTAAATATTGATGGATTCACTCTGTTGGCAAGCATCATAATATGCAATAGAAATGGGTCAAAAGCGCAAGGAAATTGGATAGCCTACATGAATCGACAGATAAACTAATTGAAATTCGTTTAATTAATGATTATGAAAAGTACTGACTCAATGCAAAACAGATGGGTGTATCTGTAGGTGTACCACCGTATGTAGTGTGATGTTCTATGAACTCCTGCGAAACCAATTTATACTATCAATACAGAACGATTACCAACAAAACTTAATCAATTTGAAGTGAGCGTATATTTAAATAAATTATCAAAAAACGCTAAAGGAATTGACCAGATTATTTTCCCACGTAACAATGTTAATTTTCAATGATCTATTTGATAATACTGCATGCTTATCGCGCTTTACGACATAACTATCTAACATTGTAGTAAAGTTGGTAAATTACTCCGTAGCAATTCACCAATTGATTTGCATTTATCCTTCGATAGAGCTTTATTAATTTAATATTTCTTATATGAGTGAATAGCGTTGTGTATGAAGACATTATTAATCTCTAATTAGCGTCCAACACCATATTTTCAAAGATATTCGCTTTCATAAACGAATAAATGATGATTCAATTGATTAATTTTGAGTATTAAAAATACTAAAGAATTGTTTTATGTAAATGCTGGGGATCGAACAAGTAATCTTCGAATTGAATGATTCCCAGAATGGTTATGGTATTAGCAATATAAATGAGCACAATTGAACAAACAAGCTGGGATGTGATAGTCCCGCACCGCTGTCGCATATTCAGCAAACAGTTCTGTTAGATTAGCACTTGTTACGGTCGATGTAGTCAGTCATATCTGGAAAGCGATTCAGTTCTTGCAACGTTTCTTGCAACATACATTATTTTAAAAAGGAAGTATGCAGAATTGAAAAAATTAAGTTTATTTTCTTTCTTATCACTGAAATAATGTAGAAATTCATGTTTTCATTATTATTTGAGGTGCACAATTCACGTTAACGTTTGTAATTGAAATATGTACAGCAATAATTTCACTGTATAAAAAACCGATACATAATTTAATAATAAATTTAATTAAACAAATGTTACATGAAATAGTATTGAAAATAAGAATTTCTTCGCATTGAAACCATTTTTAAATACTTCGGGGTAATATCTTCGGAAGTATTGCAAAAATTACCAAAAAAAAAATCATCATAAAACCATAACCACTAATTTTACGTAATCGCCAGACCGCAATGTATTAACATTTAATAAAATTATGGAAAACAACATCAATTTAAATATCGGTTTTAAAACTAATGATATATAGATGGACAGCATCTAAAAAAATGCGGGGCAGATACCCCAGAAAGAACAGTAAATAAACAAGAAAATTACCCAGTATATATTACAAAGATGATCTTTTCGAATAGAAAGCTAAAACAGTTACGGAAGCAAACAAAATTGCCAACTGATAAAAGAAAACTGAATAGTATTAACTAAACAGCTGCGGCCTAAATATTATTGAAAAATAGGCGATACGGAATTAATTTCAAGGATTCCAATACAAACATAGGCAACAGATTATTCGGAGTATAGAGAGCAACACTATCCACCAATAAGAACTGTTGATCAGGCATTGGCAACGAAGAAAATTTTTCGTTTCACATCTTAAAAATCAAGGCATGTGATAAAATCTCTCACAGAATCTTGTTGGAAAAACTGCTTTGTTTCATCGAATGGGTCGTATTTAACTGGTCGTTTTTGTTGTGTTTTTTTTTACAATGTGTTGTCCGGTTCCATAAATATTAAGTTTAGGGTACCGCAGGGTAGTAATTTAAGACCTATTTCATATATAAATGACCTGACATCTGTTTTAAATAATTCGGAATGCAAAATATTTGCTGATAATATAAAAATCTACAGGACCATTAAAACGATTAATGATTCGCAATTCATTACAAATTAATTTTATTGCATTTAATGTATGGTCGGTCGTGTAATGTTACCAACATGTTTTTAAAATAGGACACATTCAAGCTTACTTCACACGTAAAAATCTAATATTAATGTATTCGTACCAACGAAATTATATTGTTTTGGATAATATCGTTCTATCGGTCAACATTGATCATAAACTAAATGTTTGGACACATTTTGTATTTTATGTATAGTTAATCTTGCTAATGTTGTAATGGGTTTGATTAGTTGTGGATCTTGCGAACTATCTATACTCCGTATTGTATTCAATCATTATTTTATGCGTTGGTATGATTTGTACTTGAATATGCATATCCATTTTAGTCGCCATATTACTCTAATAAAAACGCCATGCTGGAATCGCTTCAAAAAAGATTTCTGAGATTCACACTTAGAATGATCCATTAAGATTGCCAAATTATAATCATAGACTTGCACTTTTATTAAATATATGCATACTACTGAAAGAGGGGGTATATTTGGTTTGTAATTTGTTAATGAAATATAATATTGATGGTCCGGGGTAATTAAATACTAGGCGCCTTCACTCTATCGAATACTCTTTCAATTAATCCATTGCCGGTTATTTATAATTCTTGTGCCAATTTTTTGTTCGATGTAAATAGTATTGCGTTCAAATATAAATTTTAAAATAATGTAGATGTGACATTGTTAGAAATTTCGTCCGGATAAGTGGATTTTGGTTTTCTGATATTATATTGTAGTTGTTTTAGCCGATTGTTTATCATTTTGAGAATTTGTACAATATGTGTATAATCTTCAGGCAGTAGTAGTACTGCCTGAATTTCTTTCTTGTGTATTTAAGAAGTTAAAATCAGTAATTGAGACCATTTATCAAGAATTTGTACGAGATGAGTATATAATCTCCAGGCAATAGTACTTCCGGAAGAATTCTGAAGTAGCTGCCAGAATTCGGTTACAATTTGATAACATAAAACATTTGTAATGTCATTCATTAATTTTAACAATTCAATAATCCAATATTATTATAATATACAACGAACATTCCAGCACAACGCTCGTGTGATAGAGCTCTTATATGCCTAGTGTGTAAACATAAAAACATAAAAATTTACTATTAAAAAATATTAATAATATATAAAAATATAATAAATGAAATGTTATAATAAGAGATTATATAAATAACATAAAATTTCATTTCTTCTAAGTCAATAATAAATATCTATTTTAAATGATCAACTGTACACGAAAAATGTTTATGTTTGAATGAAGTAGTGGGTGTAAAAATGTTATGTTATAGAGAAATTTTTATTTGCTTTACATGTACATTATTTATATAATGACAAATAACCCGAACAAATATTAAAATACACCCATTTATGCGTCTATGATTTCAATTGTTAACAATAAATCATCGGAACCTATTTATAAATAATTATGATTTCTCTCTCAATACATAAATAGTAAATATATAACGTTTCCTATAACTTTCAACTTAACTTATTGTTGGTAGTATATTATCATTTACATAAGAACAAAAATCAATTGTCAAAGAAAGAAAAAAAAATGTTTACTGGCCCATTAATAATTTAAATATTATTTAATGTTTTTTTTTTTATTTAATTATGTTAAATAGAAAAAAAAACTTCTTTTTTTAACCTTATTCATAGCATCGATTTTATTTTAATTTATTCATTGTTTTTCTTTTGTTTCTAAATGCATTGAAATATTGTACTTTTTTTTTTATTACAATTGGTCTGATTGGTCGCCGAAAATTATAAAGGAAAAATGGGGTTAATTTAAGCAGTTGAGTGTATTATCCAAATTTATTAGTAAGGTCACAATCTATACACAACACCACAAACAATAGAGATTTACCATTATTCCATGGTCACTTTTTTTTAGTAATTGTACAACTCGTCTAAAATCAATATTTTTTTTCCAACGTATAATAAACTATTAATTTAAAAATAAATCCAACGCATTAAATTAGGGTTAAAAAATAAAGAAGTCGCGTAATACCAAATAAAAAAAATATGTATACATTTAAATATTAATACAACCTCTGTCCCATAATATGTAAACCGAAAACGGAATTGATTAAAAAAACACAATTAAATTTTCACAAAAACCATTTTATTTATTCAAATAAAATATCCATATCAAATGACTTTTTATGTCTGTGATTTGAATACTTTTGACAACGGTGACCTTTTGAACGTTTGCAACTGATGCAAAACGGTTTCGCTTCATAGCCAACTGAAGTTTAGGGAAGTTAAGAGAAAGTTAAATTAAGTGAATATGGTGCGAATGATTAAGTAAAAAAATTATTTGATTATTAGTTCAATTCGGTGCAATTATCATCTAATTGATGTGGAACAAACTTTGACCTTTCATCTATCGTAGATCAGTTAAAATTCGACGAATTATTGTTTTCGGTATTGCAAGCTCGTTGAAGATTTCTTAGTAATTTTCACGAAATCTGCTTGATTTCTTTTCAATGTTTTCTTCTGTAAATTGCTTCAGATGATCGACGCGTGAACGTTCATTATCATTTACAGCTTCTCTGTCTTCTGTGAATCATTTATGCCATTTAAAAACTTGTACATTTGCGAATACCATTTTTACCAATTTAAAACAAAATTTAATGTTTGTTGTTATATATTCAATTTTCGAACGACGCACAGCAAAACAGCTGTAACTTTTTTGTGTTGTATTTGCGTTTCTACTGAATGTAATGTCGTGAAATTTTAACAGTTTGTTTTGAGGAACGTTTGCAGAATATAATCACAAAAACACTAAGGAGTGACGCTAAGCGTTCTATGGTTTCCATTGCCATTCCGGTTTATTATGGGACAGAGGGTGTATATTTACCAAAGTAATAATAATAATAATAATAATAATAGAAAGAAGGAAAAAAAACGATTATAAAACACATTGTTGTTATTATTATTATTATTATTTTTTCCCAAAATCCATTTGAAATTTGATGAATTATTTATATTTTTTAATGATTTTGTATACAAATACAAAACGTAGCTCTGTACGTCTCGGTCGTAACGTAAGTATAGTAATATCGTAATAATAAAAACCTTTTCATGTGACAGATTTATTGCTTGCGTTGTTTGGTGTTGTATTTATAATATGGTTTATTTTAAAAATTGAAAAATATAAACATTAAAATTTTAAAATAGTAAATTAAATAAATAGAAAAAATAATAGAGTATGAAGTTTTTACAACGGAATGAATAACAATTGGTATATGTGCTGCGTATATAATAAAATACTATGTGGAAGGAACTGCGGCAACGAACAAAACGTTTACATTTTCCATGTAATACTATGGACTACTAGTTGTCCGAAAATTAACCGGAATTACTTTCTAATAATATCAAATTGGTAAAGCGCCGCATCTACTGTTTGATTCATATATTTTATACCGGGTTTGTTGGAACTGTCCAAGTTCGGTGCCAGTGTCCTTCAGTGTAAGCCAAAACAAAATGCATTAAGTGAAAGCAGTTCTATAAAAATGCATTGAAGCTGACAAGAACCATAATTTTTGGTGATGGATATTTTTTTGGATAACCGAAACGTTCCTTGAATAAGTATCACCACGATATGGTTCAAATTTTTATTAGTCGTCACGTTATAGGAACCATTTCTGTCACTTTTAAAGTGTAAAGGTATTTTAACATATCATTTAATAGCAGTTGCAACGAAGCGGAGATTTTATTCGGCTCTTTAAAGTAACGCCATTTTGAAGTGATTTGTATTGGTAGCGAGATAATTCCACCGCAAAGTGTCTAGAAGTGTATGGTGATAATGTAAAAAATGTATGAAGGTATATATTTTAAGTACACACAATTTTAATGAATGTTTGCTTTCGTTATGAATTATTATCTAATATTTTTCGAAGTACCTATCTGAAATGTGCATTCATCAATAACATTTCATGTCAATATTTCGAAACATTGTGCAAATAATATCCAAAAGTATATTGTAAAATTATTGAAAAGAAAAAATAAAGTTGTGACTTTGTAATTAATTATTTTTATTAGAAACATAATGACCACTTCGCTGGAACGTGCTTGCCACCTCAAAATCATTGGTCATTTTAGTGAATGTGTGTTATCATATACACAACCCATTTACTAACCCTTCACTTAACACACTGCGTTCCTGGTACCTAAATATATAGCAATATATGGGGTGGCGGAAAACACGTTCCGTTTATTTTAAATAGTAACTTGAAATGCTACGGAAATGCTGCTTAAAATCACTTGTGGTGATAATTGTTTATCCAAAACACAAGTTTTTGTGTTACATCGATGATTCAAAGTCGGCTGAAAAGATGTTGATAATGCAGAAAGTCCAAAAAAATGAGTACATATATGCACGAAATCTTCTGCGTGATAGTAATGAAAATGGAATTTGATTAACCAAAAAGATCAATTCAATTCAGATGAATTCAAAGTTTGTTCCACACCAATTAACTATGCGATGACCAAAATTTGCACAGAATTGATCACACATATAATAATTTATTAAAAATTGGTTTATTGTAACTTTTGATAAAACATTTTGTTTTATTATTACGAACCAATGGTATTTATCTCATGAATGGTTAGAAATCTCATTTGATGAAATCAAAAATCAAAACAATGCGCATTTGTTTTTACGATTTCAAAGACATATTATTTACAAAGAATTTGTTCCAAGTGGTACAGCGGTTAATGTTTTGTATTTACCTTGTGGTGCATTTACTATAAGTCTTATTTGTCATGAATATCGATAACCTGAACTGTTTGGCGATCATTGCACGATAATCCATCTTCACATCGTGATCCATGGAAATATTTTCTATTCCTTAAACTACTTCATTTTCACTATATAAAAAGACATTCCGCTTTGCATCAATTGACGACATAAAAAAGTCATTTTTTGTACTTATAAAAAGTACAAATCGATGTTTGAGGGAGATTAATTGTTTACTTTTTCTTAATCAGCATTCCGATTATTTTTCGAACATCAATATCACTCTAATAATACACCTATATATAGTATTAAATAAAATGTATGTTGGGGGTAGGTAGGTAAATGCCAATGACTGATGACTAAATAGTGATGTTGGTAAAGGGTATAAAAATGCTATTAATTTTAAAAATAGTTTTTGTATTAAAACTGCGTACATATGACACAGTACATATGAAATTATTATGTTATTATTTTATATATCAGCGATGGGGAAACCTATTTGTATTTTATGTTGGTTTTTGGTTTTTTTGACTGATAGATTGGTTTTGATTTTATAAATTTTTGTAATTTGGAAAAATGAAACACCTCTTTTTGGTTTGGCTGGAATAGATGATGTGTGAAAGTAATAATTTTGTAGGTATTATGATTATTATGATACTGGAGAGAAACTGCAGGACTAAGATTAGGGTTTAGATATGTGAGTATAGTATAGTATAGTCATTCAAAACCTCCTTATTCAATATTTAAGTCGCAACAAAATTTGGTTTTTCTGAAATTTAATTTTGGGCGTATAAATTTTTGTGGTTCTAATTTTGGTTGGGCAAAACCTTTTTTTTCCAGTCCTGTTTTCCATAGTAGTACATTACATTTGTGTATAATATTACTATCATAATACCTATTATTAGCTTATGTGTATACATTTCACTTTCATTTATTCAGCACATAGTTCATTGACTGTTTTATATTTTAAAAATAGATTTGTATTATTTATTATAATTCTTTTTTTATGATTTATTGAAAAATTTATATAAAAATTCTATGGTAATATTCAAAGTATATAAAAAGAATTGAATTATTTAAGACGCGCTGCTATACACACATGGGCAGGTTGGGTTTCCTGGATATTGACACATATATTAATATTATGTTATGTTTTTCATAATATTTATTGAAATATAGATGGATTTAATATCAAATTTTAATTGATGTCATTTTAGTTTCATTTTTTCATATGTACATGGGATTAAAATTGTTTTGTTATAAGCATTACAGTTCGATAATTTACTATTTGAATTATCGAATTAAGTCAACTTTATAGGCCATGCATGTTTCTGTGTTTCCATAAGAATACACCTTTTTCTTAACATCTCTCAGATACTTTGTAATTTAACTGTTTCCTTATCAATTCTTAGTAATTTCTATATAATCGATTGGATTATAAATAGTTCTACTAAAGGAGATGTATAGCGTTGCTTTTTTATTTTGTACTTGTAGAAATGTACATATGAAATGATCAGTACACAATTAAATGTGTATCCTTTTATAATGTTCTAGAAATGTCCTTAATTCTTAGAACAATATTATACTGTTAAATTAAGCGTTTAATTCTCTAATGCAGGTACAGCAAACAAAACTAAATATAAGAATTGTCCTTATGAGGTCCTTAAAATGAGAGATCTGAACCAACAAGTGCTATATACTACAATTCTCTTTCATATGTGGTCCGTAAATTTTGCCAAACTTCTTTTTTGTAATAAACAACTTATTTTAAGCGACAGCGAGCGCGTGTTCAATTAGCTTTTTAATTTGAACACATAATTTATTCCAAATAACCTGATATAGTTATTGAATATCAAAAAATTAGACTTGTTACGGTTAATGACGGAAAAAAATGTCAGATAAGTGACCGCACATCCTTCAAACTTTTAAAATTTTCCATCAAGTGTTCACATAATTGTGGTTCAATTCGAACGACTTACTCAGGATTGTCCGCATAAACTTTGCTCTTCAAAAAATCCCATATAATGGTGTTAAATCACATGATGTTGGTGGCCAATTAATATCTCTTCGAGAAATTATTCCTTTACCAAATTTGTGGTTCAAAAGATCGATTGTTTCCCTTGCAGTAAGATACCACAAATTCTGCACAATAATATGATCCAATTCATCCAATAAAAAGTTATTACTCATCGTTAGATATAACGAAACATTCACAATAGCAACGTTTTAAGTTTCAATCACTCCACCAGACCAAAAACCACATCAAACAGTCACATTTTGTGGATGCATTGGTGCATGTGCCTCATCACTATAGAGATGATATGGTTGAACAAATAACCTAATAATTTTCACCAAATTTAACAATAAAGACGCGTTGTTCAATCGTATATTTTTTCATAAGCTCTATAACTGAACAGGAATTTATTATATCGGTGAAGTGACTATTTATATAAAACAATTATAGTTGAACATATTTCAGATACAAAAGCTGCGTAAGCTGTACTACTACTGTTTATTGGAACAAACCTTAACAGAGTTACGCAATAAAATAATTTATTGATAACAGAAAATTCTCCATACATACAATAGTAAAAAAAAATTGGTATCCAAAATATACGCCCAATTGACAAAAAACCATTGGTAAGGTCTTGAAATGGTAGCCCCAGCACATATTTCAGACCTTAATTCAATAGAAAGTCGTATGGAAAAGAATACACACTTTTTTTTGTGTAAATAAAACAGCAGATGTGCGTGTCTTTCGTCATTGAGTGCAGAAAAATGATAGCATAAAAATAATTATTAACAAAAAATTAATATTTATATTTGTTATTGTAACCGTGGTGTTGTTGTAACATTATCAAGATGATATTTAATAAGGTCAATGGAAGCACCATTGATATAACACAAAAAATTTTAAGTGACATTTCTGATATAATTTAATTAAATTTATTTATATTTATTTGTATTTGTGCTGATAAAAAAAAACGAAATGAGATAAAAATGAATTTAATTGTTGACGTTTAATACACATCAAGAGCAAAACAGTAAAATATAAGGCAAAAAATAAATTGTTTATATTTCCCAATTTTTTATGGGCGAAAAAAAAAATAGAAACATATTTTCGGCAAATTATCACTTTTATCGCATTAACAAGTTAAAATGGTTGAATTCATTTAATTATAAAAAACATGTATACCGCATACGCATCAGTTACTTATCACACCACTTTACACACAACCTTCCAAAAAAATATTATTTTTGTTTTATTTTGAGGCAAGACATCCCAACTCAGTGGTGTTAACGTGTATTTGGGCTCGAGAATAGCCAATTTGTAAAACAACTTTATCAAGACTTATTCTAATCGTTTTTCTTGAAATAATCACATCAAATTGATTAGTTGTTGACCGTAGAGTTTAATATTGACAGTTTAATTCGATTTCAACAGAAATAATACACCACTCTCGCTACAACACGCATCATAAGCTTCTATGTTCATGAATATTTCGATTTGTTGTTGCATAAAAAAAAAACACATAAAATTTATATATATAAATTAAAGCTAGTTTTCAATGTAAACACCTAATATATTAATTATTTATAGAAAATGCGATTAAAATTAATCTAAAACTAAGTGTAAATTATAGTAAATATATTTTTATATGGTTTCTCATACAATCGCCGAACAATTCCATCATTTTCCGTTCTAATAAATAATGTAATAATAATTCAACTCAAGTCACATTCAAAAGGCACGTCGTTAAAAGAGTTCTTAACGCATGTTCCTAAGTTTTGTGTAGACGAACAAATTTTCAATGGTTTTATTCGCCAACCACATTTCCCATAACGTAACACATTACATAATTTTCTAAACACGGTGGTCTTATAAGATCAATGTCGTTGAAAAGTACATTTCTACAGTTGAGAAACAGGGTTAGAAGTTGATCCATTCAAAATCGATGATATAGTATAATTGAAGATGAGGTCGATGAAATTTGGAACCTCGATTAGTACATGGTAACAACTGATGGATGATGGTGTAGAAAAGGATATACAAAATAGAATATACAAAGGCAGTGTTAAATTCAATATGCTAAATACCATCTGGGGGTCGTCCAAAGTAACTCTTAATATCCAATTGTTAATTTTCGAATAATAAATGTGAAAGTTGCATGCGAAACCTTGAGGGTTACGTATGTGATCACATCGCGGCTACAAAGTTTTAATAAAAAAGTGCCTGCGTAAAATCTTGTGTGTACGATGACTTGAAACAATGGGTAATGATGAGAAGCTTTTCACAAAGTGCAAACAAACAAAAATTACTACTGAAATCAAACCGCAACAAATTGTTATGGATCGGTGATACTTTGCGAGAAGGAGTTTCGAAGATATCATAAACCATAATCCATACGACGAAAATGAACTGATCAAGGGGCACATGGTGCAGAACTGTAATTACTGAAGTCTCAGTCCAGAGTAAAACTAAATATACTCCCTCGAAGCGTAACAGAAATTAATGGTGATGATGAAGACATTATACATTCCATCAATTTATATAACAGAAGAATAATATGAAATAGCATTAGCGTATGGAGTAAAAGTACATATATACGCAATATGTATATTATAAAAATTTAATGGAATGATCATTTTAAATGGACAATTGGTCATCATACCAATGTAGACAAGGAAGCATTCAAAGACATAACCGAGAAAAGTTAAAATTCTTAAAGTTTGTAAATAAGTCGATAGGATCAGAAAAATATGCGCTATAAAAGAGGAAAATATAAAAAAAATTAATTGGACATTGCTAAATTACGCCGGCTTAATCAGATCATCAGTACAATGTAAATTAATTTAAAAAATCACCATAATAATATTACAGAGTAACTATATAGCGGCAAGCACGATTATTTGTCCACGCGGAGTGCAGCAAAGCATGAAAAACCTTTAGAGAGATAACTTATATCAGAAGCCACAGAACTCGAAATGACATTTAAATTAAATATGATATATCCGCAAAGACTATGTCTATAGAGGAGACATTATGCTATTTTCCTTTTTACGCAGTTTAGATATGTACGTAGACGCATAAAACAACATGGAACTTTAACAGGCAGCCGCACATTGTAAAAAAAAAACTTTGTAACTTCTCGAATGGCAAAAAAAAAAACATAATTAAATAATTAAAGCACTTAAAAGTTATATAAACATATTACAACAATAACAACAGCAAAATATGTAATTGCATCATCAATTTGTATGGTATTTTTATATGTACCTACATACAAAATACAAAATGTTATACTTCTTATATTATTAGAGCAAAAAATAAGAACATATTACATAAAATTAAATTTAAAATGCCGCATAGCCGCCGCTACACACACCGACACAAAATGATAAATCTATTTTCTTTGCAAATAAGTACGAGTACGAATACATTCAGAATACACATAGTACACCAACACACACTCGCACACAGAGCCACATGAAAAATAATAAAAAGAAAATTCCATTTTCAATTTGAATAAAATGTAAACGTAAATGAAAAAAAAAAGAATAATAATACAATAAATTACCTGTAAATGAATGGGAACCTTTTTAATAGGTGCTGCTGGTACAGACATTTTATAATATTACAAATTTACTTCCTTTAAATTATTATTATTATTATTATTATTATTATTATTATTTTTGTATAGTACACGCGCGCACACTTTTGTAATGTTTTTAATATGTTTTATTTAAATTTTAATTTTTATATAATTAATGCACAATCTAAAAATAATCTCTCATCACTTTCACAGCAAAAAAAAAATGTATTGTTTATGTGTATATTTTTTCTTTATAAAATTCTATTCAAAATTTGGTTCTCATATAGAAAATGTTTTTGTACAATATATAAAAAAAAAAAAAAACTGCGTGCAGAAAAATAATTTTAAACTGAAAAATTAGAAATTACGTAATCTATAACAAAAAAAATATAAATAAATATAATCAATAAATTTTTGTTCACAAATATTCGAATTAAATAATTTAATTATAATTAATTAACATCACCACCACACACACACCACCACCACAACCTTCTTGCTCAAGTTCTTGACTTGACTTAATTAATATTATATTGATCACAAAATTTGTTGTGACGATATTAATAAATTTATTTATTATTTATTATTATTGATAATAATACACTTTTTAATCAAAACAATTAGTAAAATTATATTCGTTTATAGTTAGAGCGCAAACAAACAACGCACCGCACCGACCACCAGTTAATTGTTTAATTAAATAAGTATTTTAAATATTATGAACTCTGCGCCAACGATCATCCATATACAAAATGTAATTTTCCTGGTATTTTATGAATGAACTAAATTTTATTATTTTTATTATATACTTGTACAGTGACGAAGCATGAGAAATTTAGTAGTCAATTTTTAATATCATCAGATTTTCCATATAACCTGAGTGAAATTAGACTAAATTATACTGGGAAATCGACTTTTAAGTAATATCTTCTTTTTTAATTACGGGCCATAGTTGTATTAACGTAATCCGATTTTTCTGTACAGAATTGTAAATTCACCCATTCAACATAAGATATAACCGATTTTCCAATCGATGGCAGCGAAAATTTAGAGGAATTTTCGTGGTACAGTAAAAAGTTGATAAAATTGGTCATATCTGTTGAACGTGTACACTATGAATCTGCATGGAAATTGATTATAATTTGCAGTTCTGTATACAAAACTGGGAAATCCATTAAAACTATGGCCCGTAATTCAAAAAGGAGATAATTCTTAAAAGTCGATTTTACGGGAAATTTAGTATAGGTCTATAGGAAACATTTTTTCACGCTTCGCCAATGGTATTTATGTATCTATGTTTATATATGCAACTGTTATACTACGTCTGCGCTATATGTATACTTATTATGAAAGGGGGCACTTGCGTACTCTAATTTCATATTAATTAATTTTAATTTTTAGTTTTAACAATTGTGTACACAAAATAATTACATTAAAATCGTGTCATAGTTTTTATATTTTGGATTAAAAATATCTCACTGCACCACCAACACCACCAAACGCAGTCAAACCGAATTATATAAATAAACGATTTCAATTTAACGATTTATGGGTGCCTTATTGTGTGTTGTTGTTGTAAGTGTATGTATATATGGAAGTTAAAGATAAAATCTTAATGCCATCCCGTATATTTTCTGTCCTCTTTATATATAGTTTTTTTTTTCTACTGCGACTATTTGATATATTTTTGAAGGGGAGTTATTTTTATAATTTTTTTTCCCAAAAAACTGATGTGAGAATAAAAATAAGATTATTTTATCAATCATTTGCAAATGCTTTTACATTTTTTTTTAAAATCTAAAAGAAATGAAGAACAACATTATTTTTCGTTGAATAAACATTTTAATGCATTTATTTTTATCTCTATTATAAATATATTGTACGAGACGATGTTTCTGTTTAAGAGTTACACACTTATTTCAAATAGTGTGCGACGATATAACTATCGCTTCTCAAAATACTTTGAAAAATCTACGGATACGGAACAAGTTAATCATTTTGTTTAATAGTTTTTAATTTATTGAAAATAAAAACATTTCGATAAATGGATCTGTGAATTGACTTCCAAAATCTAGTGAAACATTGGTGTATAGTTACCGAAATTGTTGAAAAAAATAGTGTCGTGGATGGACATTACCAATCAAATTAATTTCAAAGTTTAAATTACGATCCATATTTACATCAATAGATTTTAAATAAAATGCTTATCATCGAAATTTTTCTGTGTGTTTTATTTATCTTCGAATGTGTGTCGCTCTTAAAACAACACCCTCTAATACTATGTGCTATGTATTAAATGATGCAGTTCTGCAGTTCTAAATGTACACATAATATTTATAAGATGCTGTATAGATTAAATGCGGTTGAAAAATAATCTGTTTTTTGAAAAACGCAAGTGACAATGACACATTACAAAAAACGATAATTCCGCTTGTATGTTATTTACAACAGACAAACAAAAATTAGTCGAAAATCGATGAAAAATAATGAATTTCAGGGTGTATCGAATTATACTCTTTCAAATGATATTTCGATACACCCAGAAATTCATTATATGTACGATTAGTTTTGGTTTGTCCGTACATACGAAGAAAAACCATAGTTGAAGCGATCTCCGACATTTCTTCGAACTAAAGGGCGAATTTGGAAATGAGAAAACAAGACAAATCAACAAGTGAGAGAATTTTAATTATGTTCATAATTTTTGAACGTGATAGACGTGGAGTAATCCGAATCTCCACCCTACCAACTAAACGATTCCATACAGTTATTCTATTGGTATTGGGAGACGGTTGACGGACTACGACTTGGGAACCCATTATCAACGTTTAATATTACGAAAATATTGATACACATAAATAATTTTTACAAAATCGGTTCAACTATTGGTGTATGCTGATGATTTCAACGTAATGGGTCTAAATATGGTGAATATCAAGGATGCTTTCGAATCGTTAAACAAGGAGGCATCTGTTCTAGGTCTCAAAATGAATGCATAGACAAAATAAAGAATTATATGGTGGCGACGAAGGCATCAGGAATTCCGCCATTAAACTATTAATATTGGAGATTATAATTTTAAAATTGTAGAGTTTCGTATACTTTCATGATCATTGGTAAATGTATAGAAAATAATATTGAAGAGGAAATTCGCCGCAGCAAAGCAATTGGGAAACAGTTGCTACTACGAACCAAAAAAAAACGATATCAATCATATCAATAACAATCGAAAACATTACAATGAGATCTTAAGTGCAACTGTGCAAGTTGTATAAAACATTAAAAACATTAAAACAACAATGGAAAAACTTATCTTATTGGAAATATATCGAAAAATTAGCATCTTCAGATTCACACAGACTATAAAAACGAAAACAATTGCTGTATATGAGAAGATTTTTATTTAGATATTTAGATTTTGTTTATCAATAATTAAAATTAATGAATTAAATTCCATTTTTAGATTATCTATCTACAATAAAATATCAAGTATCAACAAAATTAAATTAAATATTGAAAAAATAATTCATATTTATAATTTTTAAAGTGTTTTTTTTTTTAAACTAAATATACGTTTTCACTCTGTGTCCAAAAAATAACCGCAAAGGGATTAAGAAAAAAACAAACCATTAATGTTACAAAAATAATTATATTTATTCGAAATATTCGCCCACGTAACTGAAACACGGTGATTTGCACGGCAAGGGTAAGTGCATCAAATGACTTTTTATATCTCTGATGGGAATGATGTTGAGCATGGCAGTCATTAATTGTTCATAATGTCTTCAATTTCCGGTTTCCGTTCATCGCCAAGCAAACTTTATTAGGGTATAGAAAATAGTTACTATCATAATTGTGGTACGATGAGAAGGTGTATTTTGCGTGCTATATTCACCAAATTCTTGGCTCACGATATTCAGGACAAACATAATAAATACGGCTTATAGCAAACGTTTTAATACACAAAAGTTATATATGAAGCATTTTAACTGTTTTGCCACTTGGAACAAATTCTTTGTGAATAATACATTTAGAATTATAAAAACATACAAACATTGTTTTAATTTCCTTCATCTGATGGTGGTCACCATTCAATACTTTCACGCTCGGTTTCTATGTTCCTATTTAAAACTCGACTTATCACCGCACAGTTACAATATAGATGTTAAAAAATTATATCGAAATCCAGCGTTTTTAATGCTATTTTTGGGATAATGAATTGGGTGACAGTTTTGGTCGTCAGAGTCAGTTAATAAATGTGGAACAAACTTTTGAATTCCACTTTCGTACACCAATATTGTTTTTGGTATATATACCTAGTTCAATTTCCATGACTATTAATGAAGATTTCTTGATAACATTCACAAAATCAAGCAAATTTTAGATGTATTCTTCGGTCTGGATGTTCATCATCATCCTAATATCTTCTTTGCAGTGTCTGCAATGTCGTCAATGCCACTCAAATCACTTGTATTTTGGATAAACACCATATAAGCGATTTTAAGCATCATTTAAAGCGTTTCTGTATAGCATTTCGACCAATTTTAAAACAAAATTAAATAATGTTAGTTTTTCGATCATAATGTTAAAAGCACAATGCGAACTTGATGATAATTTAGGAATTCAGCTTTGACATTTCCTTCATAATAACTATATGTGTCGAGGTTGAGGGTCGTTTTCAGCATTATACATTGTTAGATCGACACACAAAAACTATTGTCCCTTAATGCATTGTATTCTGGTCTACATTGAAGGAAATGTCACGAAACTTTGGCAGTTTCTAAGGATAAGTTCATAATACATAAAACAACAAAACCAATAGATGTATATTAAAAATGCTACAGCTACACAATAGACAAAAACAAAAAACATAAAAGTGGTGGCCATATGAACCGGAGACATGTCTTTTTGTTATCGTACGCCTAGGAAAAACAATGTACCAGCTACACAACGAGACAGCCTTAACCGCCAATTTTGTGCCTTTTGTATCACGTGTAGCAAAAGCCAATACGGTTATTTTTTGGACAGAGGGTGTATATAAATTATAGTAAATATCTATAAAGTCTACTAAATTACTTCATAGTCTATTTGCGATATATTTTTATATATATACAATTGTTTGTAATAAGATAAGATAAGAATGATTTAGCATTAAAAAAGATTAATTATGACATTAAACTTTAATATAAAATAAAAAATAAATATTATATTACTTTACTATTAAATTTGCAGATAAAAAATATGATAAAATATTAAATAAATATACGCTGAAAAGATTAATTATTAATTATGTAAAACCTACATCGTTTTTGATAGATTACAAATTGACGTTGTCGTCGTTCGTAAGCAATGTCATAATAATAACAATAACATGTAAATATACTATGACTATCATCTTCATGAGGGTCAACTGTATAATATCTTCATTGGTCACAAGAAATTATGTATAGGACATGAATTCTAGACTGCCGGCGTACGCTTTACACATTCATATAATTTACAATTTATATATTTTCGTATCTAATTCCCTAGTTAATTTTTGAATGTTTTGAGTAAATTGAATTTAGTGGAGAAATAATAATAATCGATATAAATAAACCTTTGCATAATTTATAGTTAAACCCATTTTTTTATTATTAAATCTATAATTAAAATTTTATCGATAAAACAATTTTTCCTTTTTTTATTATTCCATTTTTGTAGGATTTTTACTTAAAAACGTGTTCTATATATTTATTTGTATTTAGGTTAATTGGAAATTTTCGTGTTCCTAAAGAAAATTAGTCAGAAACGAAATCAGACGTAGACGATTGTCTTAAAAAACGGCTATAATGTGTAAATCAATTTTAGTTGCATATAATTACGATTGGTCACATGTTGCAAAGCCATGTCGCAGGAAACATTGAAAACACTTAGAAGACTAGACTTAGACCTCCTAACCGCGGATGGATCGTATTCATTAGACAATATTTAAATATTTCCAGTGATCAATCCGATCAAACCATTATTTGGGTCCCTTGTCATCCCCCTAGTACTTCATATGGGTTGATTATAATCAGGCATAAGCCAAGTCATCCCTCGTTTTACAGTATAAGTCTATATCTATATAATATTACAGACAAATTGATAAATTATTCAGCATATTTAAGTAAATAACAATTCAGCAATTGGTCGGCCGCAATTCTATTTCCATTCTATTTATTTATATTATAATTTAATTAATCTTATGGGATATTCGTCCATATAGCGTTTTGTGTGAATATTTTCCAAAGATATTCACTTAGTGATTTAATAAACGTATTTATAATGGCAATTCGATGGAATAATTAAATAATAATTGAAATATTAAGCACTATGGGCTAATCATCCATATAAAAATAATAGAGTTTTGAAAACATCTATCTTTCGTTAATTACAGTACAGTACAGTACACAATTTGTAAATTGTTATATACTCCCATGCGGAGTAATTTACCAACTTGGTTGTAATGAAAGGTTTATTAGATGACATAAAAGGAGCAAAATATGAGTTAAAAAAAAAAAAAAATAAAGACACTTACTACGAATAGAATAATATAAAGCTGTTTTATTAGTGTTGTACCGAGACTAGTAACAGAAATTATTGATTATGATGATGATGAATATTAAACTGGGATATAAAGGGATACCAGCACCAATCTCTGTCGTACATTAACAGCAGGTACATATGCAAAAATTCAAAGTTTACTCGGTATACTATAAAAACGAATAGACAATACATCCACGTGTGAGTCTCAACTCAAAGTTTTGTTAAATATTTAATTCCACGGTACTTAAGGCGGCTCCGAATAACCAATATGGAATATTATAATATATAATAAATCACTCAATCAATTATATAGGGGTTATGACAGGTTTAACCCTATATTATTTCAAATCATACATCGGAAATACTAAATTAATTAAACTTTTAACATAATAAAGTGATATTATATCGCCGCAATACGTTTTGAGTTCAATATTATGTCAAACAAAAATCATAACACTTTGGAATAGGATTATATTATTGTTGTAAGTTTATTTACTATAATTGTTACATATTATTGACTTATGCAAATTGAAAATATAATATGTTAAATCGAATGAAGCAGTGGCGAAGCGTGAAAAAATGTTTTCAGATTGCAATATCACTAAATTTTTGTGGTAGACGGTCGAAAGTAGTCTACATTATGAAAAAAATTGGAATGCCCACTTACGAAATTTTCCGGAAAATCGAATTTTGAGAATTATCATCTTTTTGAATTAGCGGCCATAGTTTAAACTTAAATTATAATCAATTTTCAATCTTTCATAGAAGAGATTTTTAAAATCTAATCAGAAATTCAAAAAATATGACGGATTTTCCATTTGATGTCATTGAAATTTTGTACCATTTGGTGGGTGTTCACTTTTTACAGTACCACAAATTTCTTTAAATTTTTTCTGCCATAGATTGGAAAATCGATCATATCTTTTGAAATTTTAAAAATCTCTTCTATGAAACATTAGAAATTGATTATAATTTGCAATGCTGTCAGCAAAAATGGAAATCCGTTAAAACTATGGCCCGTAATTAAAAAAGATGATAATTCATAAAAGTTGATTTTCCGGAAAATTTAATTCGGTGAACACCCAAATTTTTATATGATATTGAAAACTGATTGCTACTTTTCAGCCTTCGCCACTGGAATGAAGTAAAAATTGAGCTCATTTACATAAAACAAGTGAATGACTATACGATTTACAATAAATACAAATTAATACATACACAGTAATAAAAAGCCGGGAAATGAATTTATAAGTATATTTTTGTTATTGTAATATTATTAGTTATATTATAGTCTATCTACTAAATGTATGTAATATTACACATGCATTATATAATAAATATTAACTCAAAAAATTATGTATGTGATATCAAGTTAAAAACACAAATGAAATTAATAGGGGGCCTCCTCATATCAACTTTTATTTATTTATTTATTTACTTTTTCAATATTTATAATATGCATAAAAAAATTGATATGTTAATTATTCGTGTCTACATCAATATTATTATCACCTGTCGTATTATGAATATATTGTTATTATATAACTGTTGCTGTAAATAAATAGATAATATATACAAAATTGTTAGTTGTTCTCGCACAACCACACACATGAATTAAATTTATAATTAGCTAACGCTATATAAGATGAACTTATAATTTCATTACATTTTAATATATTTCATTGAATCAATTGTGTATTTATAATAATAAAACATAAAATTAATTATTCTTATGTAATATTTTTTGTACAGATAAAAATAAAACAGGAAATGCAAAATAAAGCAGCACCAGCGTCCAACACATCACCGCTCACACACACACACACACACACACACACACATAAATTTACAACAAAACACAATTGATCCAAATATGGAAAGTGAATAGTATTTTGTCTCGATATAGTTGTTGATGATAGATAATTATATGTTATTGTGTAGAATCCGGACATTAAATGTGTTGAGAATTTGTTATTTAAAAGAAAAATAATAATTAATTAGGAAATAATAATAATTCTCCTTTTTTAACAATTATCAATAAATCGGTGATAATAAATATATTCTAAATTTACTAACCTCGGATGGTATGTTGGGAATAGCATATCTGCAATGCCATAGTTATGACCGAACGCGTCAAATGGTTACGGATAGTGGAACGGCCTATAATGGTTTAGCTACGAATAATAGATAAGTAGCCGCGGACAATCTGGCAGTTGTGTATTAAAATTACTATGGGGCACTGTGTGAAAGAAGTATCCGCTTAATATTATGATTCAGTGATTACACAATAATAGCACGTCAGCAGCGTCATTATAACTGTTTTCGGTAGAGGTGAAGTATATATACGGAAAAACAACCAGTTATGAATTTTACAAAATGGCCTCGCATCGGTCAGGATAAACGACTCAAGCAACGAATAACGGAAAATTAATTGAAGATCCTTGAAATTCAGGATTGGAAGACATCTGTAAAACCCAAGATCATAGTAATCAATTACTAAATTTTTTGTTTAGTATCAGCATTTGGCGAGCCAGAAACTATATAAGCGCGATAGTACTGAATGGCGATCACCGCAGATGAAGGAAATACATTTTTCAATCGATGTACCACAAAAACTACTATCACTTAATGCGTTGTATTGTGGCTTACGCTGAAGGAAATATTATGAAACATTAACAGTTTGACGAGTTTCGGGGGTTACGGCTTCTATATTTTATAAAGCCATTTTCATTATAGTATTGGGACAGAGGGTGGTTATCAGTAGTTTTTGTGAGTCGGTCGAAATATATTTAAAGAACAAGAACTAACATTAAAAAAGTTTTGTTTTTAAATATAGTAAAAATACTAGCGAAACGCTTGAAATGATGCATAAATCGCTGATATGATAATAATTGTATAGCTAAATCAAAAGTTTTTCATTTAGTGGAAGCGACGAGTGCATGATTTTGTGAAAATTAGAAAGGCGTCTTCAGTAATATTCATGGAAATGGAACTTTAAGGATGTCTGAAAACAAAATTGGTCTGCGGTGAATTCTTAGTTTATACCACACATCAATTGACTGATAATAAAAAATTGCACAGAATTGATCATTCTAAAATTATTCCTTATTCCTTTATTCACCCAATTTCAATTCAACGTATGTATACTTTTTGTTTTATATACTTTTTGAACGTGAGGAAAGCCATGTATTATTTCAGTTGTGTCAGAAACAGAGAATATTCCACTTATACCATTGGCAGGGCATGCCAATAAAAAGACGGCAATATCTTACGATCAATTACTCATCAAAAGATTTGTCATGGAAGCTCGCGCGCCGCAAATCTTATGGACATTTGAAGGACAACATAACTTAAATTTGAAATAAATAAAACGACGAATAGTAAGACACTTAAAAAAAATTAAATTACGTTTCCTATACCTAGGCGTTACGAAAACTGTGTTTTAAATTACATGAAAATGACTTACGGGAAAAATTCTCTAATTTCGTAATTTTCTACGTTATTTTAGATGTTTAGTTGAAAAAAAGTATATGAGAAGTTATCGACCGTAGAACCATTAACGAACCGGTGAAAAATACGAATTATATGGATTTAAAAAAAAACGTATATCTTTGGAAATATGGGTTTGGACTGCCCTACACCCCCGTATACGAAATAATTTTACCAAATTAACTATAAACTTGTAAATGCCATAATATGCTCCACTTGGACGGACTAACATATTTTACTTGATGATGATAGATAGCATTCTTTATTATTGCAGAATATACGATTGCGCATACTTAAGAATTCAAATTATTCTTAGACATTTACTAGTGAAATAATAAATTGTAAAAATAAAATATTGCAGATAATGGTTACATAGAAAAAAAACATTAAAAATCAATTGTCTGCATCATGAAAATTTACCATTTACCGTCTGATAATTTTATTTCGGTTTTATTTGTCCTGTTTCATTCTAAAAATCAATATGTTTATTATTTTTCTTTTGATATTTTGCACATTTTGCAAAAAAAAACAGAAAAATCGCGTACAAATAAACTCGATTAAATACACACAACATTTTCCTTTTACATAGTTTTTTTTTTCGTTTCCAACACAACACCATTTTCCTACTGATAGTGAGATATTATAATGATGAGTCATAGCACATATCAAATATTTACGTGTGCGTGTGTGTATATATGGAAAATGTAGGTGGTTATTTCATAATTTTTTCCACCACAATAAGATTAAAATAAAAAACCATAGATATTAATAATAAAAAGAAAAAAAATGTGGGTTAAAAGGGCTAAAAAAATGTACTAAATGATTATTGGTTAAAATAATTGATTGTTATTTGAGACGGCGGATTATATCAATTACAACTAGTTTTCTGGTTCACATCGCCACTTGCTTTCTTTGGTTCGTTTACATTTACGTAAATATATTATTTTAATTAAATACAGTGTGACATAATATTTGATAATATTTAAAAAATTATTCTGAGATTTTTTTGATATCCTAACAATCCTATTCTATCCGAATTTAATAATATTAATAAAGCACATCATATCAACCTTTAAATGCGACGCAATGCACACGTTACACCAACAATACAACAACAAAAAACCACCTGCGACTGCGACTTTATTGGTGCGATGCTTGTCTGCCCTTCTTTTCTTTTGATGAGAAATAGAAATTTTTAAATACATAATTTAATGAATTATTTTATTTATACAAAATGCAAAACGAACCGTGTTAAAAATAAACCCATTAAATAAAAACTAAACTAAGTTTTTGATATGCTTCTCTACCTCTTTTGAAAATACTTCTTAATGTTCTTCTTCTTTCTTCTACTTTTTATGTTTATGTTATGCGTGTGGTTATGCGTATTTGCGTAATAAATATAATTTATTTATTTATTTATTTATTTGTTTTTTCTTTTATTTTTAATGATTGGATATATTATTTCAATTTAACGGTTTAATTAGCAAAACATAACGTTATAGGTTATTATCAATTATAATAAAATATAAATTAATATGAAAATATATAATAGAATAGAATCTAATTCATTCAAAAATCAATAACAAATAATCTTCTTGAGAAAAATAAAATGAAAAAAACCTTATAACAGTGTAGCCTTTTTCGTTTCAGTAGCAAAGGTGTGTTTCTTCACATAGATATCATTTCAATAAATTTTGTTAGCTAAATTAATTATTTATTTTAATTTATATACCATGAATTTAATATTTTACCTAATTATTTGATTTTTAATTATTTTAATAACACAAAAAATAAACCACACAAAATTAATAACTTATTCACTCACAGCACACACACTTTGTTAATACTAAAGAAAAAAATCTCCAATTTGCAGCGCTTCAAAACGAACTGTTATTTTCACTTGTGAAAAGAAAACTGACTGATCTAAAAAATATCTAAAAAAAAAAATGTTATCTTATATTCTTTTGTTTTATTGTATTGTGTATTTTTATTTATATATGATGTATCGCGCATGAACGCATATTTATGTGTGGTGTGTCTATGCATGTGTGCGTGCTATGATTTGTATAGTTGTGTATGTAAATGACGAAAAAACATTGAAAATAAAATTGCGCAGTTTGTGCAAAAATTAAAGCTTTTAGCATAAGCTTTTAAATGTAATTACATTCATTCATTAACATGTAGACGGCGGTAATCAAAGGTAAAAACATAATAATGGTTGCAAACCATTACAAACTATGTTTAATTTTATGACACTTATTTTATTATAATGACGTTGACGCATGACGTTTTAGTTAAGATCTTTTATTTTTTACTTGAAAAATTTTTATTTTTGTTTTTTATTTTTAGTAAAAATATAAAATAATTCTGTTTTCTTCCAAGTTTTATTTATTATTTCAATATACAATTGATTAATTAGTTAAATAAGTGAATGTAAATAAAATGGGTAAGTTAAGTATATTATTTTATTCATTAAAAACATAAAAAATGATTTTTTATTAATATGTTTCTTCTGTTATCAAAGGCAAATTAGTACAGTACGTGTACAATTTACAATAATATGTGTGTGTTAAAAGTACACATGGAAAAAAATGTGCCGGTTATTTTGATGGAATACTATTTAGTAACAATTAAATGGAGAATTTGTATATGATATTTATAATAGAAACGGGCTTTTGGTCCAATATTTCACTTATCCAATTTTAAATATTAACCTTTCAAGTGAAATTCTAATAGATAAAAAACGAAAAGTACGTGCTTCTTTTATTTCTGTAGTTGGGGAACACATATTCTATTTATTTTTTTTGCACATTCAGGAGCTAGAACCGAAAACACTACATAAATTGTTAACGATTTATTGAAGAATACACCGCATTATAACTACCGCATCTAATCAATTTCTAACTTCATATTTTTATAAACAGCAGTTTAGATGTGTCAATGAGTTTTCTGCCACAATGATCATCGGAGGATATCTATACTCTCGACAGTATAAGAATCTGTCATTTTTGCAATACTGGGCGACTGTAACACAACAAATGTTCTAAGACTATTTCATCTATATAGCCTCCTCCAAGATCAGAAATCATATCATGCGTTTTATAATCTATTAGCTATATAGTATCTATATATAGTTTACAATATGCTCATTTAATACATCCGTCTAGTGTACAAATCGATTGTCTATTAACTTAAATATAGTAATAAATAACAAATAAATAATTTTCTTTTAATCCAGCTGTTGCTAGTGGTGTATCAGTAATATTATCAACAGTATTTACAGTTATATTATTTTGTATAATGCAATTTTATAAACCGTGGCTAGCATCATCCGAAATAAAAACAATTTTCGGTGGATTTATCGGTTCCTGGTTATTTGTTTTTATGTTAACGGTAATTACATTTTTTACCAACATCATAATTATAATATATACAGTTTTATATGTTTAATGTTTAATGTATTTATATTTGTAGACCGTATCAAATTTTGAAACAACTGTCTTAGGACAAAATTTCCAATCAAAAATTTTTCCAGAGATTGCATTTTGTTTAATGACCGCTGTATTTGCATGTGCAATGATACATCGTGTTTGTGCATCAACTTGGTAAATTTTAGTATAAATATTTTATTAAAATTATAACGCTCGCGTTATATATTGGTTTGGTTATAAAATAACTAATAATTTTTAATTAATTTTTTTAGTATAATATTTTCAATGATTGCATTATATTATGTTAATCGAATTTCACAAAAAGCCCAACAAAAGAATATGGCACCGGTTGATGTACACTTTGGCAAGAAAAAGAAGAAATAGATTAAAAATGTTATTTGAATTTTTGTTATAAAGAACAAATTGGATGTTCAGTGGGGGAACATAAGAACAATTAAGTAATTAAAAATCAATTTTTATTATATACCGTTTTTTTTTATTATTTATATTTTTTTTTTTTCATATATATTTAAATAGAAATTTAATTGTTTTCACTAATTATTATAATTATATTTTCTTTTGAAACAAAATATTATATCATTCCAATTTATAATTTTATATAATTAACGCGTTTTTCTTAGTTAGAGTTAAATAATTGAAATATTTTTGTTGTAAAATTTAATCTAACATTATGATATAATATATTTTTTATGATGAATTAATTGAAAATGTAACGTTCGATGCATTTGAAACAATTTGACTGAAAAAACTGCCGTATATTAATGTTACAAAAGAATACAAAACAATTGGCTAAATAAAGTCTGAGCAAAGCGCATATAAACATAACAAAATATAATTGCTTTGTATAATTTACTATATCACTAAAAAAAATGTTAATAATAGGAAATGTTGATTTTGGATTATTAAAATGTCTAGTTTTGCGCCAGTTATTGCGCATTTGCAGCACCCTGTGTTACGTGTTTATTCATTTGAATAAAATCGTTGCAGAAAGTTATCGATTAGTAGAAATTTATGGTGAATATGTCCAAAACTTGTGAATGTTGGTATTGTCTGCTGCAACAATGATGGGTTTAATCTCAATAAAGACCACGAAAAATCATCGCAAAAATTAGAAGATATAAAATGAAAACTAACAATTGATAAAATTAAATCGAGCATTAAATTAAAAACCACCACCGCAAGCAGATGCGGAAAAAAATATTTCGCTGTATGACAATGCTCGAGTCGCATGTTGCAAAACCAGTCGAAACATATGTGGCTAGTATGTTCTACACCATTCGCGTATTCACCAGACCCGAACCCTTTCTAATTACCACTTATTTCGTTTGATGCAGCACGGACTTTCCGAAAAGTACATTTCAACAAAGAAGTTAAAAATTGGATGTATGAATAGTTGACGTCATAAGACGACGATTTCTATCGATGCGGAATGTATCATTAAAAATATGGGACAAAGAATACTTTGTTTATTAAATCAATTCATTTTGTTATTCAAATAAATATCTTCTTCGGGCGGCATTTCATATGTATACATCGATTAACAACAATTTTAACTACGGCAATGTAGCGAAAATTATCCTATGGTTGAAATTACAATGGGAATTCATAGCGTAGTGTCACATTCCAATAGAAATATAATGTCATTGGTGGATGGTAGAAATTTGGACATGTAGTACGTGTTTAAAAAAGTTTATTAGTATATCCAGTAATTAACTTCAAATCAGTACAACATTTTAAATCGATTCGGTGACTATCGAATAAGACCACCATTATACCTTTACGTCCCCATACCGAATGGTCTATATGGACTGATTACTTGTACATAAGCCAAGTTATCCGCCTGTAATAGTGTCGCTCGGTTTATGACGGCGTAACTATTTAATCTGTTTAGTCAAAATGGTAAATTGTTCTGTATGTGAATATTTAACAATTCACTTATTGGTCTGCATTTATGTTTCGATAGATGCGTTATTAACTCAATTATTCTTATGAGTGAATTATATAGAGTTTTGTGTGGAACCTTTGTTAATCTCCGCTTAGCGTTCAACACCATATTTTGAAAGACATTTGCTTTTTGAATTCAATAATTCATTTTCACTTCAATAAACGAACAAATGATAATTCAGTTAAGTAATTATTGGTATGAAAATTAATAAAAGAATTTTTTCATGCCAATACCGGTGATCTATGTTTGCATATCCTATCACATGAAAAATGAGATGAGAACTGAAAATTTTACTTTATAAGAATAGTATCTACCTAGCCTTGTCCAAAATGTATGTTTAACTTTAGACAATTCTTTTATCGGCATGACGATCTATATATGCTCCCTTATTTTCATATTAAATTTATCTTGGACAGATAGTTCAGACACCCCATATTATAAATCAAATATTTAATTATGTAAATATGAATGAAATCTGAAAACAAATTAGAATAATGTAATGCGGAAAAGTGTGTATAATTTGTATATGTTTGTATTTTTATATTATAAGATTCTCACGCAAAGAGGGGTCGTCGATCTAATTAAAATTATAAAATATATCTTTAGTAACATATTTTAAATATCATTTCTCTTCTTTTTTTTTTACTTCACGCGTATGCGTATTGAAACGAAATGTTGAAAATACAAAGTATTTCCTGTTGGACAAGCAAACATTATTGGTGGCTGCTTGGGTTTGAACACAGTTTTACATATTGTTTAAGTAATTTTAAGAGAAAGATTGAATCGAACTGAAAAAAAGACAAACTGACCAAGAGAAGTAAAACTAAATTTCGAAACAAAACTGGTAAAGGTTGTTTTTTTTTTCACAAAATAGCGATCTTAAATCATTCAAAGTGCAACAACTAATTGTGGTAAAGGTACAATGAAATGGTATGAGATAAATTAGGTGCAATTAGTACCAACAAATGGAACTGTGCACAAATGCTCTTCCATCAGTTGAACTATATACCGAACGCTTGTTAAAGCGAAATTGAAGGAGATGAATTTATTGGAATTCGATTTCAAAATAAAATTCACAATTTTATTACCTCTGTGAAAATAAAATCGGTGTATGGATTAGTGGGTTTCATTTATTCAGGTGCAGTTATCGTATCTTCTGGTCATCGCCAGGCTCTGCTAGGATTTATTAGTGATAAGTGTAGAAATGGGGTGGTACAGATCCCAACAGATCATTGCGGTCTGACTTATTACCGCACCTTACATAAAATGTGATGTGATCAAATTATTGTTTGGCTGTTTACAAACATTGAAGCCTAACATCATTGGATGCGGATGCGCATGCGAATCACTCCAAAACAATATTTTTGTCTATTGCAATAATGTGGCATCATCTGCGTGCGAAGTTCGTCTCCTACCAAAACCCAATTAAATATATATGTGATTACCATCAATGTGAATTATTATATAATACTATAATTATTTAATAAATAAATAAATACATAGACATTTTATTGGCATTTAAACAGTATTTTATACACACAATGAATTTGATGCAAAACTTGTTTTAAAAGTACCGAATTTTTTATTTTAAATAATGTGTACTCTATAGGTGCCTATAGGAATTTGAAATGTAACCCATAGAAATGCATAGTTAGTTGTTATGTTGTTGTTGTTATTATTACATAACATGTCAGTTGTTGTATGTAATATGCTCTAATAATTTTTATGTATTTTTTTTTGTTGTTATTGTTTTGGGGGGTTGCAATTGTAACTCAGTCAGTTATTTATATATGTTTCTTATATGTTTGTGTACTCAGAATATTTGCATCTGCTTATTTCTTTTATTTGTGAAACTATATACGGTATATGGTAAATTTTTATAGATAAATACAACGTACAATTGCGTCTTTTTTTTCATCCCTATAATTGTTTATATTATGATTAAAAATGAAATCCATTATCAAAATAGAGTAATTTAATAAAAGAAAAACGAACCCTTCGATATGTACGCACTGGCTTTATTGCATTAATCTCATATTATTTACAATTTCTATATGGTCCGAATATATTTGGACTACTGTTAGAACAAACAGAATTTTCTTATTTTGGAATAAATATATAAAAAGGAAAAGTACATGACCATTATAAGCAATATTCTACCTGTATTGAAACTCCGCTTCATTCAGTGTTCCATGGCATTAAAGATTAGTTAGGAATTGATTTCTATTTAAATTTCTTTTTCTTTATTTTATTATGTTCATTCCCGATTTGATTGCATAGATCTCAGCCAGGCAGTTCGATGAATCGTCACAAATATGGTGAGCGGGTAGTATAGAAGAACTCGGTGTCCATTTTTGAGTTGTATAACTGTATCATTTTTCGGCATCAACTGTAAACCATTTAAATTGTGTGGGTTCTATTGCGTTACCCTTTCGATAACACATAATTAAAACATACAATATTTGGAAACAATTAAAATATTTGCATTATTCATATACCCACGTGAGTTATTGTTATATTTACTCACATCGTACGGAGTAATTTGTACCAACTTAACTGCAATGGTTACATGCATGAGAAACACCACATTGTGAGCGGATGACTTAATGTATGCCTATAATCTATCTATAGTCCACTCGATATACAGGAACTTTCATTATAGTATTTCATAATAACACACATTTGTCACACCAGTATATACTTTATTATTATGTTATACGATTTCATCGATGTGACAAATTGATAACGTTTCGTAGTGGTATGAGATGATTTCCTATATTATAATTAAGAAATTTTGAATAAATGTTAAAAAATGTATGCGGTAATTTTATTCATGTTTTCCACTTACTATAAAATTCAAGTAAACTTTAATTACACCCACCAACAGTAATATTATCTACATTGTAAATGATGATTTAATAGAAATTTAAGTGATGTGATCTGAAATTACAAGATAATAATACTCGATATATACATTAAACACTAAATATATAGTGGCAGTAGAAATTTACATAAGCTACAATTTTTCGTCTTGGGTTAACATATTTGCTCGTTTATGGGGAGGAATCAGAAAATATATACTTGAAAATATTGCGTTTTTACCGCTATATTCAGCGATTGTATCCAAAATAAGATCCAATAGAACTTTTTCCGATACTTAGATCACATATTGATCTCATTGAATGCCGTCAATATACAGTGCGATATATTATGAAAACATATAAAATAGAATACCGAAACTTATACTAGCACTGGTAATGTAAACTAATAAGCCAAAAATGTATATATAGACACCTTCTAGTCTTAATTGACTATATATTAAAAACTTACTATTACACTATGTTGAGATGATAAGAAAAATTAAACGACCAACGGCGTACCAATAAGGAAAATCAATGGTGATTGCATGACAAACGATAAAGATAACGCACATATTTGAATGCAGAACACATTCAAACTGTCTGCACGTCAGCAGTATCTATATCAGATTTCAGAGGCTCTGAACATAAAATCATTAGTGATAACACCTGACCACACCATTTAGCATTAATGGCATTGGCAAATTAATAACGTCAATTTAAGAAATGCACCGATAAAATAACTTGTGAAAGAACTATCATCAGGATTTATATGATATTTAAATCATGATCACATCAGACGTTTAACGCGATATTAAAAGCAAAGAACTTTCCGGTGTAATGGAAGCGTACTGGCACAAATAATCCTTCTACCACAAAACGAAACTGATGTCTACTGGACAAATTAAAGAATCGGCGTAGTGTATTGGGTCCAATATTGTAAACTTAATATTTACCCTCAAAGTTTTTACAAAATACAGACAAACATTTCCTTATATAAAATATATATAATCATCATCCCCTTTTCACACTCGCTTTCATTCTTTATTTTTTAAATTAAAACTATTCTTATATTAATAATAATTTAAAAGACAGAATAATTGTTCCCCTTTTTGTATAATATGCATTTATTATTGCCATATATGCGATTTTCGAAAAATGTATCTATTGTTAATGTTATAAAAATGCATTTTGTTCGTACAACGACACATGCATAGCATAAATACGTACGTACATAAGATTCACAGGCAACTGTGCGAACATTCAAATTGTAATAATAAGGGTTTGAAATAGAAAAATGTATGTGTCCAAAATCAAATTATTGAAGGGTGGAATATTTTAAATACGCATATAATGTAAAAATAAAGGTATAAAGGTATATAATTTTTAGCATTTATAAAATATGCAATTTTTATATTTTATGTATACTAAGAAAATCTCATTCAATTGATTTAATTTCAATTATTTATAAGTTATTTATGAAATTGATTTGGTTGTATCCCTTTTTTGTTGTTTTGTTTCGTTTTAATGTGGAAAAAAATTTTAAGGTTTTTGTTGTTAATCGATTCGTTTGAAGATTTAACTTGAGCTATATTTCAAGCTTTTTTCTATTTTGTTACATTTTATCTACATCCAAATAGATTTCTGGTACTCTTCGATTTTAAGTATTTTTTATTCTCTTCAGGTTTTACGTGGCTAACCTAATTACAGTGCCGTTCCATATACCACTTGGTCTGAAATTATCAAACGTAAGATGTTTTGTTAATTACAATTATTTTTATATGACTTGTGTTTAGTCCTTATTGTGTTATGTGTATTGCTTTTTACAAACAATGTGTTTATCTCTAAAGCATTTAAATTCAAGATGCATATTTGTCAACGATATTAATTTGTACTTGGTCCGTATAGCAGAGATCCAATTATAATGATCAAATTAAATTGTATTTAAATAAATCCGATAAAAGTAAAATCATTTTACTTACCTCATAAAACATAGCTATATGGTTTTCGGTGGACGACTCCATTTTTTCGAGCATTGAGAATTTGCTGCCCTCCACTTTCGCGTAGAACTGCCGCGTATGCCATCATAAGTATTTTCCTTACAGTATATTTTGCAAATATTTCTTCGAAATTTATTTTTTTCTCGTTTACTGTTCTTATCTGAAAAAAATATGTTCAATTAAATATTTAGTTTATTGTAATATTTATAGATATAATTGTGTACCATAGGTACCTCTGTACCTCTGATCATGTATGTTTACAATTCAAATATGGTATTTTAAGTTCCAATTAAATTTACATTAGAAATTATCTTATCATCATCACCCTATTGAATAAAGAATTGCGACTAATTCAATTATGAAAATTGGAATATCATTTAATCATATATAATAACATCGAGATAAACTATCATTTGTGCATTTTTAAAAAAAGGGACTGAAATGCAATTAGTGCATTGACCTGCAATAAACATTTTTCTTTAGAATAAATGGAAAATGTACAAATAAATGCCTACTATTTATATATTTATACAAACATGAATATAGAATTGAATAGTCAAATTTTTATTTAAAATATTATTGAAGATATATTTAAAAACATAAAAAACCAGTTTCCTATGCGGTTAAGTTTTTTCTTTTTATCTATTCTATTATACATTTAATTATTTACCCTCTCTGTATTTATATATATATATCTAATTTTCTTATAGCATTTATTCAAGGAATAAATATATAACAATATATATATTGGATTCAAAAGCAAAAGGGAATGTTTTTAAATTGCAAAGAAATAATTTTAGAGGTTATGTTTTTTACCGCCATAGAAAAGTTCAGTCAAAAAAGACAGATGTTTGGGGACGTTGATAAAAAATGTTAAATAAATGCTGTGTACATCATTTTGATTGTACTAAATCTAAATCAATTTTAATTTATTTAAATAAAAACGTACTACATCTGTTTGTTTTCAAATTTATTTATTTGGCCGATTTTACGTGTATGTCATATATTTTATTTGGAATTATATTATCGCAACTTTCTCAATGTAAATAATATTAAAAATAAGAATAAATAAAAAAAGTGAAATACAAATGGTCACAACGTTTATATATAAAGTTATGTAACTTTGTCTTATTAAAGTTAGTAGCGATCGAAGCAATCAACAATGTGGATTATGTGGAATTGAATGTTAAATGTAAAATATTATAATAAAAAAATATAAATAATATATAATAAATAAATTTACGATTATATTTCCTTATCAATATTATTTATATTATAATATTTAATAATGTACAGAAAATATCCAGTTGGACAATCCATGTTTGCCACTTTTGACGTCTATTTCTTATGTTACTTATATACATTGTTAATATTGGAAAAGGGTCAAATTATTTATATATATTTTAATGTACAGTAAAACCGATGCTTTATGGGAGATTTACATTATGCCCAATTTTTGAATCTAGAAAAAATTGAGATATAACATACAAATGTCAAACTAGTTAGAAGAGCACAATAGTATAAAAAATTAGAATCTAATTATGGGCCTAGCCATAATTTAGATTGAAAAACTAGATTCAAAGATGAACATGTTCATCTTTTTTTATAGCTGAATTGCTAATTTGTAAAAAAAAAAAAAAAAAAATCTGTCATTTCACTATAATAAAATATAAATATAGTTTGACAGTAATAAAACAAATTTAATAATAAACATTTTATTTGTTTTAAAATTAATAAAAATATAAAAAATTTAATGGTATTTATTAAAAAAAATATTAAACGCATATGTAAATACATATATTTATTATGTTATTGTAATTTTAAAACAAATAAAATGTAATAATTAATAAATATTTATTTGTTTTTATTATTTTCTGAAAAAAAAAACAATTGTCAATTTGCTATAAAATTTATTGTCAGATTATATTGTGGTATTTTTTTTACTGCTCTTACATCAGTATTTTTTTTTATAACTATCTCTTTTTATTTTTCCTAGAAATTTTCTAGATTCAAAAATTAGGCATAATGTAAATGCTACATAATGTAAATGCTACATTATCTCAACGTTCTCAGATAAGAATAAAAATAACGAAAGTTTAATTAAGCTCTGTTTTCCCTCAAATAAATTAAAGCAATAGTTAAAGAGAATGTAATTTTCCTAATTTTTGCTTATTATTAAATTAATCTATTAATTAGTATTTAACTAAAATGGAAAAACTAAAACCAAAACAAAATTGAATTGGAAAATAAAAAAATGACACAGATGTTATTAACACGTAATATGAGATGTTACAAAACACCAACTCCATGAATTGTGTTACATGACACTAGAATTTTTGATATAGCACAAAGGCATGACACAAATTGAATAAACTAAAACCCCTAATAATGTCTGTCGCGGCGAAATCTCATCAAATCCATAATGTCAATGTGACAGTTAGTGACGAACAAGATAACATTGAACAATCCTATAGAAAATACAAGTGAAATAAAATATTTCTATTTTAAATAATTGTTTAAAATAAGTGAAACCAAATTAAGATCTATAAAATTAATATAAATGTAAAATATAATGTTTGTTCAGGTAATTAAAATTTATTTTATATGTAATAGTTTTAAGTAAGTGTATTAAATATATAAATACAAAAAATTTTTACCGGGACACCCCTTATTATGTTAAAATGAATAATTCAATTTGGTTAATAAAATTCACTTACAATATAAAAATAAATAATGAAAGAAATAAGGCAATAAAAGAAGAAGTATAATATAATACTCATAGTATTATATATAAGTCTATAATATATATAATTTTGAAATAGAACACCCGCTAATTTTATTATCTTATACAAGTTATGTAATGTTGAATGATTGTTCTCGAATATAAATAAAAATATAAATAAAAAAAAAATCTAGAAATGCATTGTACAATTTACAAAGCATAACGAAAACGAACAAAATGTAATAAAATAAATATCACCATCATCTAGTACAATTTTTTCAAAACATCTAATACCATTCGATTTAATGAAATGGCATTCTTGTTGACGATTTTGCGAAGAGAACATTTGCGCGCTACATGGAAATAGTTTTTCAAGGCAGTGTTTTATCCTTAAATTTAGTTAATTAAATATAATTTAATTATTATGAAATTTATATTTTCATAAAATTTAAATGTTTCTGAAGAAAACCAGATAAAAAAACTAAAATTTAAAGTTTATTTACGGGTATAAAATCGAATTTTAAAATTAGCGTCAAACACACCAAGCATCTGGTTTTTCGTCTGCTTTTACAAGTGAAAATGAATAATGGCAGACATTTTTCAACTTTGTTGAATTAATTTTATTAAATATAGTAATCGGAAAAAAAAAGTAATTCTTCTAATTCTAATTCTTTGGTATAGAAAATATTAACATAAAATTGTTAATCGTGTTTGTAATTTATATATTTAATTCTATATTTTAATAATTTGTAATTCTAGTTCATACAATTTTTTTTTTTATATTTTTTGGTTTTTTTTTTTTTGCTTTGACTAATAATTTTCTTCATAAAATTTGTTCGTTGTAAGTGTTATTTTTTTCGCGTCCCTATAAAAAATTATAGAAGAATCTATAAGAAAAATTATGCAGCAATTACTGCAAAAGAATAATTAAATGTAAGTAATTATTTCAATTGTTTTAAAATTATATTAAAAAAAAATATATATATATAAAAAAAATTATATGCTGAAAATATTTTCCATTGTTAAAAAAATAGAAAAAAAATTTGTATGATGAGCATGATATCACCGAAAAATGTGACAATGGGGGCCCCGCTTGGCTTGGAGTTTTCTCTTCGTTGTTTTGATTGATAAAAATTTGTTTTCTTTTTTTTTTGTTCTGTGTTTAATATTGAATTAATTTATTTTAATGTGTTTTTTTTTTTTTCTTAAATTACCGGTTACATTTTTGAGGAATCAAAAAAAATTCTTTATATTTTTTTTTTTGTTTTTTTTTTCCTTCGATTTACTTAAGGTTTTACGTTAGTATGTAAGTCTTAGGCTTTGCAATTTCTTTGATAAAAGAAAGATTGAAAAAGACGAAAAAATATTTAAACTAATTGAAAAACCACTATTTTAGAGGTTAAATGATAAAAAATGTTAAACGTGGTATAATTTTTTTTTTTTTTTCTTTTAGTTGACTAACTACAAATTTTTCATGTAATTTCTTTTTCATACTTAAATTCTTATAATTTGATTTACAAATTACCAATAGATTTTTTTTTTACTTCAATAGAATAACAAATAGTATTATATTTTATCCTAAAAATGTATTATTAAAATTAGAGATGAGATTTTTTAAAGTGCTGTCAAAATAACTCCGGGTGTTCTACCTACGTTTTATTTATTTTTTTTTTTTTTTTTATTGTTTTTTAATGTTTTTAATTTTGTCAATTTTATTGCATTTTCCTTTTATATAATATAAAACAATTTTTATTATTTTATTTTTGCGCATATAAACCATTTTAAGTAAATATCTTATCGGAAAGAGCATAAATAATTAGATTTTTTTTTTTTGCTAAATTTCTTAAGTTAAAATAAATTTTTTAATAGGTTGTGAAATTTTATTATGATTGAAATATCTTAATTTCCAAAAACCACGCTTATAATCTAAACGTGTGCATCTGATGAGAAAGAAGTAAACAATGCCATTTAAATAATTATATTATTCATGCAAGTTAAGATTTACATTCTTGTAATACTTTCATTATTTTCATAACACAATTTTTATTATGTGTAATTAAAAAAATTGTATCTAACTCATTACATTTGGGATTCTCAGAACCATGAATATTTTTATTTTTCATTGTCGGGAACCCTAAAAATAAAATGCAATGAATGGCTTACCTCCAGGGTATTGTGGAAACAGCAGTACAACAACAACAACAGAAAACATTAATAAAAAATATATAATATTGTGGAGCATATGGCATCTGCTAAACATTAATTACAGCCAAGTTGGTAAATTACTCTGCATGGGAGTATATAACAAGTTACCAATTGTACTGTAAATTAACGAAAGATAAATATTTTCATAATTCTATTATTTTTTATATGGGGTAATTAGCCAATAGTTATGTGAGTGCGTGTGTGCAGACATTGTTAATCTTTGAATAGCGTCCAACACCTTATTTTCAAAGATATCTGTGTTTTTTATTCCATATACGAACAAAATGGTCACCCAGCTGAAAAATTTCAGTATTCAAATAAATACTATAATAATGAAACAAATAGAAATTTTGCGGCGAAAAAATCACTACTGTGTGAAAGATGCCTTTACCATCTATCGGGCTGGTCAGCCAAATAAGATTGTGTCGATCTACTGTAAACAGTAGTCGGAAGGGGTAAAATTCAGGAGTATACGCAGCTTGCGGAAAAACTTTCCAGTTCAATTTCATTTTCCTGATTGCTTCTGCTGTGTGTGATCGTGCTTTGTAATGAAGCAATATGACTAATTCCGTGCGCTTTTTTCCTGTAATGCATCAGCCAATTTGTTCATTTCTCCTTGTTAACGTGCCACCGTGACAGTTTGGCTGCTTTCAGGAAGTTTATAGTTATTGATTCCCTTTCAATCCCACCACACAATGAATAATACTTTCTTGGATCAATCCATTCTTTTCTTCATTTAGAATTACTATTATATACTATTATTGTGGATTTTTCCCATTGCATGCAATCGATTTGAAACTTCTACTTGAGTAACTAATTAACTGCATACGTTTACTTTGTAAAATTTCTCTGGGTTGTTCTATTTCAACATACGTTTAATGATAATGTCACTTTTTGTGTGACGCAGACTGTTTATGGAGAGGAAATAATATTTGTTGTTGTTTTTTCTGGTTTTTTTTTTTTCTTGGGTGCGTGGCATCCGAATTACATTTTACATTATTTTGTTTTAAAAATATTTAATTTAATCACAAGTTTCTATTTGGAATTTAGAATTAATTAATTAAGTATTTTTCCGTTCAAATGCTAAATATTTTTCACACATTTTAATGAATTATCAATTTATTTAATTTATACAGTTTTGTGCAAAGTACGTGTGATAAAATTCTGTATGGAAGTCAATAATCCTTTTTCTTGTTTCTTTATATTTATTTTTTAACTTTCAAAATAGTACATAATTACAAAATAGTATTTATAGAACGCATTCATAACTTCATCATTTATTCTGACCCAATAGATTTGTATTAGTTCGTTTATAACCTAATATTTTGCTGTTGTTGTCAATTTTTAATGGTTCCACGATGGCGAGTTGCTACTGTATAATTTATATTATATTAAAGGTATTTAAAATTCAAATCTGTATTAGTACAAATATACCATGAAAAATATTGTTACGCGCTTTTGTAACTAGAATACAAGCCTAAATAAACATAGTCTGCGTATTTTGTTGTTTATTTATGTGTTTTGTATATGTTAACTTCGTCACCGCTTTTTTTTTAATATACACCCTCTGTCTCAAAAATTCCAGAACATTAAAAAAGGCAACAGTTGATTATTTTGATTTCATTCGTTTTATTTATTCAAAATAATCTTTAGCTGTTTTAACAGTTTTTGGCACGTTCTAAAGATGGAAATAGAAAATAGGCGCAGCCGCTGTCTAAATATGTGGAATAGTTTAGTGTTGGAATGCTGTTTTTGGTTAAAAACTCTATTACAATTGATGATTGCATGCGATTGTGCGTTATCATGAGCATGATTTCAATTAGATAATTCTCTTCTAATACGACGATGAATTTTTATAAATTTTGATCAAACCACTCTTTTTTTTTTTTTGATATATGATCATTAATAATCGCCGGCTTTGATTTGTACTTTCATCATCAACACCAATTTTTTAAAACAATTATACTACCCTCTGAAGTTTTTGTATACGAGATACGAACAATCATCACCATAAACTTAGGCTCGTAAATTGTTTTTCCAAGTTTAACACAAAATTTAATATGGCTCTATGTCCGATGCCACTAAATAGACTAATGGTATGAGCGCAATAATTTGTAAACAACAATATGGTATGAGAAATTTTGACACAACATCAGTCAACGACTATGTGTGTCTTTCTGACATCCAATCTGAGATTTATGATAGCTTCTGAAAGTGTTCGGTAATTTTTGAGACAGGGTTTATGTTTATATAATATTGTTATATTGCCTTATTTTAAAATTTGTTAATTTATAATTTTTTATTAAGACTTTTCAACAAATTTTGAAACATTTACAAATATTTTTAGTTTTTTTTTTTAAACGTAGTTTTTATATTTTATTAAGAGTAACTCTATGTTTTTATATCGCGTGAAAAAGGTTGTCCGACCCAGGATATAAATTATATTCTGTTCTATTCTGTATATGCACATGGATTTAATTTATGAAAAAAATATATAATATTTCTATTCTATTATAAAAAACGAGAAAATAAAGGAAATAGAAAATGAAAGATATTTGACACTACCGCAAAATGTTTTTGTTAATAGAATTTTGGATATATATTTTTGTTATAATATCATTAAATGGAAACAAAGAAATTGTGAACGCGTGTTCTATTATAAATGATAGTTTATATGGATCATCGTTTGTATTGTGCGTGTAATGTATCCACAATTTTGAAAATCGTTGACCAAATCCATTTCGCATTACATCCAGCAGCAATCCTTTGTTATCGTCTAAATGGGAATGGGGCCAGCGACGGTAACATTGAAATCTTAAATGGGAATCTGTACATATTATTGCAGGTGCTACTTTACATACACTCGCGTTAATTTTGTGTAAATCATTTTCAATTCTATATATATTATCGATGAAGCTGCAATGAATTACTGTATAAATGTGTTAATAAATTCCGATGGTACACATTTTACTTAAGAAGATTTTCGTTTTTTCACATTTTTTATTTGAAAAATTCGAATTTATATGTACATACGGGGTCAACATTGAGTCGACACTTTGAAAAATATAAAATTGAGTTTTTTCCATTTATTTGTTTTATTAAAAATGCTATCAATGCATCAATGAGCAAAACTGCATATTTATTTATCACAGACATACTTTACTGGAGAAAATAGTTTCGAAATTATAATTTTATATTGAATTAAATGCGAAGTGTCTGCTCAATTTTGATTCCGTGTGTAAGAAAATCATGTATAAATAAATTCGTCGAAAAATTAGTTTACTAAAACGTTTACGTGCTTTTGGACATTGAATCAGGAATCTGTAATAAAAAATTGTAAGGTTCAATTTAAAATTGCGATTATTTAGTTATGGGTAATCAGAAATAGGATGGCGCCTGAGCGGCTCCGTTCAGGTGAAAAGGGTTAAATTGGTTTAAATGTTTAATTTGCTGATTATCCGTCATCATTGCGGGATTCATCTATGAGTAAATAGTCAAATGAATGACACCAACCATTACGAATATATTTCCCATGGTATTTTTTTTTTGTTTATTTGATATTTTATCGGTTTTTTTGATTTTTTGATTATGGAAATTGCACTCAATATTTTTTCAAAACGAAAATAAAAAATAGAAACAAATTAACAATTCAACTTTTTATATATAATTACACGAATTAAGGAAAAATATCTATTGAAACAGAATTGCAGATAAATTTCGTAAATTGCGGTGTTATTTACCAACTTCACTGAAAGACGAATTTTTCGATGAAGGTGAAATATCTAAAAATTAAAATAGATAAAAGATAAATCTAATAAAAGAAAAAATGTGAATGGTTTTTTTTAAATGGTTAAAAAAAATAATAAATAAGAGGATCTTTTCAAATAATAGCTTCGGGATTTTGTTCTTTGTTTTTTTTTTTTTACCTACTTAATATTATTCAAATGGACTATCGAAAGAGATAGATTGAATTGAAGTGAATATATATTAACCTATACCTATATAAACGAATAAAAGACATAAATATTATATATTTTTATTTATTGACTTATAATACTTTTTTTTACTTTTGAATAGCATTATTATAGTCTATAGGAGCCAAGGAACATAACAGCCGGCAGACTATTCTTTGTCGATACAATTGTTTAAAAGTTATTCTTTGTTTAATATTACATGACGCGGTTAAGTCGCCACCAAATTCTATTCTCTATATTTTATGCACTCATTCTAATCTTTAATCTAATTGCCTATATCTTTTAAAAATATTTTCACTTTAGAATTGGCAATTTATTGAATTTCATAAAATCGATTTTAATAAATTTGGAATTCATTAGCACAAAATAGCAAAAAAATTCAAATTTTATATTTATATTGATTTTAGGTCAATGGAATTGAAAAACTTAAATCTTGAATTCTATACAAAAATCTCAATATAAGTTGAATTCTCATTGTTTTTTTAGTATTTATATTAGTATTAGTTAATTAGTAAAGTATATATTATGAAAACTATTGTCCATCGATAGCGACTACATTCTCTCATCTTTCTATGGCATTATACGCATACCATGTCGAAAGAACGCTCATCTTTTGATATTATCCACGAATCGAAACATTTTTTGGCATTTTCATATGATTGGAAGTGCTACTCCTCATATTGCAATCTTCTTTTTTTCTTCTATGCTCGCATCAATTGTAGTCGATATCGATCTCACGTCCTGAAGGTTTCGTTGGGTTTGATCACCCAATAATACACTAAACCCAGTTGACTAATTCAGAACATCAGTTTGGAACTATGGATATTCGTCTTTGCCATCGATGTTAATGTATAGCCGGGATTACCCTACAATTTTCTACACTTTGAGATTTCGTAGTGTATCCACTTTTCATTATCAGTTATGATCCAATGCAAAAAACTCTTTCCTTTTTTGCCGTTGGAGCAGCTGGTTACAAGTGAGGAAACGCCGTTCAACATCTATCGGCTTCAATCCGTACGGCACACAATTTTACTTGTTTTTGAATCATTCCTATAATACTTTTAAACGTTCGGCAACTGTTCACGTTTGTAAACGTTTGGTTACTAATGAAGCCGTATTGTTTCTGCAAATTTATTTTGTGTCTGACATGTCTGACTTCACCGAGTAATGCTTTTAATTCTTCGTCATGAAATTTTTTCGCTGCACTAGATCGTTTTTTTTTTATCTTCAACATTAAATTCAATATTTTTAAAGCGTCGAAACCAATCTCCGTTATCTCCTGTTTCCACAAGAATTGTATGTGCTTTAGCTATGTAGATTATTTTAGAAACAAAGTAATGCAGTAAAATTTCATTTTTTTTTAGCACGAAATTCGATATGTTTAGTGAAAAAGTATGGTGTTTACACTTTGGTGGAATAACATATACTGTCATTTCTTAATGGTGGAACAATATAGTATCATTGACTAGTTAAACAAAATTATCTTGAAACTGTAAATTTTTGGCATATTACTTATTGTTCTATTACTTATTATTAGAAACAACTGCAACTGCGGTAGCGCAGTTGCATAGCGTCGTAATATAAATATATATAGCGGGTTCAAATCCGCTATTTTTTCATAGAAAATTTTTCGGTATTAATTTTAATACTAAAATTTTTCTGCTGGCTGACCATTTGTTCGTTGATGGAATAAAAAGAAAAACGGATATCTTTGAAAATATGGTGTTGGACGCTATTCAAAGATTAACAATGTCTGCACACACATAACTATGGGCTAATCACCCATATAAAAATAATAGTATTATGAAAACATCTATCTTTCGTTAATTACAGTACAGTACAGTACACAATTGGTAAATTGTTATATACTCCCATGCGGAGTAATTTACCAACTTGGTTGTAATGAAAGGTTTATTAGATGACATAAAAGCTCCACTAGGAGCAAAATATGACTTAATAAAAAAAAAAAAAAAAATCGTTCTATTCCTTATTGAGGTAATCAATTAAAAACTACGACTCATGTATGAATGATCATCAATGTGATTTAGCGATCGTTCTAGAACTAGGTCAAAAAACATACCATTAACATTTAAATTTTAGCACTCCCCAAATATAGTTCTAATAACATAAAAATATAGTATCTATGGGTTAAAAAATATCTGTATGTGATATTAATTTTTTATGTTTCGTATGGAAAATGATTTCAATGATGATGATTCTCGTCAGCCTTGAATAATGATGTCGTTTGTATATGTATATGTTTGTATTTATATATTCGAATACATTTATAAAATCAAAAACCATATTTATATAAATCATTTACACATCCTTTTTAAGGTTTTTTACGATCTTTTTTTTTCACATTATTTTCTGTTTTTATTGAAAAATATTGAAATAACTTCAAATTATAAACTTGTTTTTAGGAGTTATTTGATCCATATAATAATATGTGTGCTTATGTGTAAGTGTATGTGTATATTTTAATACTATATTTATTTTTCACAAAATATTAAAAGCCATACCGAACAAAATGATATAATAAATATAGGATCAAAATCTATGCACGAATTTTGAAAAAATAACTAAATACATATACACACATGCATACAGTCATGCACATTAAAATAGAGACACCACTTTGTTTAATACAACGGCGCCTTGTATTTTGTGATCAATTTATAAAAATAAAATATGTAAATGTGTCTGCGTTACATATAGGTATGTTTTTATGCATCTGCAATAACAACCATTTATTTTACAATAGTTTCATTTTTGTATCTTTAGAACGAACGCATGTTTCGTGTAAGAAGACATTTTAATCCTGGTCATTCAAAATAGAAATACTTGAATTCCTGTATCCTGTATCCTATGAAAAATATCTTACTCGGATGTCTTTGGACTGGTTGGTAACATGACCTATGTTCATCAAAGTTGTGTTATTTATTTTATGATATGTTGGTGCAATTAGGCTAATTAATTAATTTATTTATTAAGATTATTTTGGATACACAAAAAAAAAAACCACAATTATTAATGCATAAAATAATTTTTTTATTTCAATTTACAGGCTTAACATTTTGGTGCTATTAGGATTAAGTTATATTATATTTAATAAATATAAAAAATATATAAAAGCATACGCATGTTTAAATGATAAACGTATAGACATAACAAAATGTCTACCTATTACACACTACAGCAATATAATAACAAAGGTGATATTTCTGCAGATATTTCAACGACACAACACACAGCAACAAATGCAGCAACAGCAGGATCAATCAATGGCAATGGTGGAGGTGGTACAACGACCACAATTAATTCAACAATTAATATACCACGAAAAATATCCACTTATGAAACATATACAATTAGAAAAGATAATAATTCAAAAATATCAAATAATATGACAGCGACTGCACGAGGTGGCGGTGATAGTTCATTTGTTATAGAGAATGGCGGTGGTTATGGTGGCAGTGATAGTGGTGTTGGTAGTAATTTTAATTTTAGAATTCAAGGTACAACACCAACTAAAAATAAAATTATTGTAACAAATATTACAACTACTATACCATCAAATATGTTATATTCATCAACAGTGGCAGGTTCACCGGCATCATCATCATCATCATCATCATTATTATATGCGTCACCAAGTAAACAGCCACCACAAATTAAATCTAATCATTTAATAGATCATTGTTATGGTGCACAGCCTCATACGATGAATTATAAACGAGAAAGTAAATTATCAACAAAGGCATCTGAGGGTACCCTGACAAGTTATTATAAGGTGTGTGTGTGTGTGTCTATGTTGTGTGCATGAAATTATATGTTTTTGTTCATTTGTTGATTAAATTTCTTTAGTTTATACTTTCAATTCAATTTTTTTTTAAATTTTTTAATATCTTTAAAAAATTTACTTACACAAACGTATTTCTTTATCTAAAAAACGAATTTTTTAAGTTAATTTTTTTTTTTTTTTTTTGTTATTACTCAAAATTAAATTTTATTTATAGACCGTAAAACGAAACAACACCACACCAACATCACAAATTTACGCACCAACACCGCCAAAACAAGTTAAACAATCACCGAAAGCATCCACTTCAAAAAAGAAATATTCGGAAGGTACAAGGTAATATTGAAATTTTATTTTAATTAATAATTATCTATAGGATGTTCGGTGTAGGGTGTTTCGGTGGAAGTCTTCTTCTGTCTGCTCTTTCATGACGCACGAGCCGCTTTTTCTTTCACAACTTCAACGGTCTAAAATCTTGTGTTCCTTTTAATGCAAACAAGATTCATCACACTTTCAAAGAAGTCAGTGTCATTTTCAATGGCATTCTAAGTGCCATTAGAACAAACAAACATTTTCATGAGCTTCTTTTTATTCGATTGTGAGAATTTTAGGCACACTTTTTGTATGTTACTATGCATCCACTTTAACGTCTTATTGTCCATCTTTGAAACGCTTAAACCAAACGTATGTGATAATTCATTTCCATATTTGTGTCAGTAGCGATTTATCTAAGTTTTATATGAAATTTCACGGCCATTCGTTGTTCAGCAAATCAAAAAAACAGATCGTAAAAAAACGAAGTACACGGCAAGACTAATATGTCGACAGACACGGAAGGAGCGACAATGGAAAGAGAAAGTCTCCGGCTACCAACTATCGGTCGTACGTTTTTGCTTCATTGTTCATTGTAGAAGCATCAATTTCGTTTTTTTATAGCCATACCCAGTATTTTATCTATTTAGGTAATGTGGCAGAATTAATTTAAGTATACTGCGCTTTTTTTTTAAGCCCGTAATGACTTGTTTTTTGATTAAGCATTTACAAAGTGAAATTCGAAATTTTATTTACTATTATTTAATTTATTTTATAAATGTTAGATATGATACATCATTAGGTTTATTAACAAAAAAATTTGTCGAATTGCTAGAACATTCGACAGACGGTGTTGTTGATTTAAATGTAGCATCTACAAAATTAAATGTACAAAAACGTCGTATATATGATATTACAAATGTATTGGAAGGCATTGGAATATTAGAAAAAAAATCAAAAAACAATATACAATGGAAATGTGGTCCGTCATTAGCCAATGAAACACGTAAAATTAATTTAGAAAATGATAATTTAGAACGAAGTGAAAAACGTTTGGATGGATTAATAAAATACATTCGAAAAGTTTTAAATGAACAATTTGAAAATACAAGTAGTGCTTATATAACGCATCAAGATCTTAATAATATTGAAATATTTAATGATCAAACTGTAATTGTTATAAAAGCACCGCCAGAAGCCAAATTGGTGGTAAGTAGAATAAAACAAAATAAATATGTTAATGCATAATATTATATTTAGAAAAAAACAAAATTAACCCGTTTCCACTCACCACAAACACCATACACACACACCAATCATCAATATGCTAGCTAACATTATTAAATTAATAACAGGATCATTTTAACATTTTCTATAGAAAATAATAAAATATTAAAATAATCGATTTATTTTCTTTTTATCAAAAATATCGACAGTTACCTGATGCTAAAGTACCTCGTGAAATTCATTTAAAAGCTGATAAAGGTGAAATTGATGTATATTTATGTCCAGATACAAATTCAGAACCTGCTGTAACAGCATCACTTGCATCTCCCCCACCACCACCACCACCACCAACAACAACAACAACACAAGAACAGCATTGTGATCCATTACTCTGCGATATTAGACAAATTTTAACACCAATTGTTGAACAATATCTTAGCCCAAGAAATCGTAAAGGTTTGTATTTCATATTAGCATGGATTTATTATAAATTATGCAATATATGTATTTATGTTGATAATTTTTCCACAAACATATTATAGGTGGTTCACCATCTGCATATCCATTACGTAAAGCACAACGAAATTTAACAAAATCATTATTAGGCATATCAGATAACGATAATAATAACAATAATTATAATAATAATAATAACAATAATAATAATAATAATAATTATAATAATTATAATAATAATAACATTAATAATAATATTAATAATAATAATAATTATAATAATAATAATAGTAATGAAAAACTTATACAAAAATCCAATAACTCAGGAAATGTTTTAACAAATTATTATCAGCAACAACAACAACAAATGGAATCAATTTATTCACCGTCAAAGACCAGAATAGCAATGTCTTCATTGTCGCCACAATCATCATCATCATCATCATCATCACTACCAACACCACAATCATCATCATCACCATTAAAAATATTAAATAAATCGTTGATAAATGTAAATACATCGGGAATGTCGTCAGTGTCGTCATCTAAATCACCAGTAACAACACCCACAAAATCAAAATTAACACAAAGTGATTTTGACTTATTAGAAGTTAGCAATTGCAATAATTTAAATAATAATAATAATAATAATAATAAAAATAATAATTTAAATAATTCAAATAATAATAAAAATAATAATTTAAATAATTTAAATAATAATAATTATACGTCTAATAATAATATTAATAATAATAATAAAACTAATAATAATAATAATAATAATAAAAATAATAATAATAATAAAAATAATAATAATAATTATAATAATAATAATAATAATAATTATAATAATTATAATAATTATAATAATAATATCGCTAATAATAATACGTCTAATAATCATACGTCGTATATTAATAATATTAATAATAAAAATAATATTAATAATAATAATAATAATAATTACAATAATTATAATATTAATAATAGCAATACTAATAATAATGTGCAAGTTAATGATGTTTTGTACGATAGGAAAAATGATACTGTAAACTTTTCAAAAATGGGTAACGAATGTAATAATAATAATAGTGTTTGTGGTGGTAATAATAGTGAGAGTATTCGTCAAGAACAAATAAATAATAGTGGTCTTAAAAATGATGTTAAATTGATAAATAATGCATTAATATTAAGTCCAAATACACAAATGAATAAAAAATGTTGTGGCCAAAATGGATTAATGTCAGAAGTGAATAATTTCAGTTCAATTAATTCACAACTGGAATTGGATGATACAAATGGTTTGTTAAATGTTAATTTTTATAATTAATTAATTAATTTTTTTTTCTTTATGAATTATTAAGAATTGTTTCAATTTTTTTGTTTTTTTTTCTTTTTTTTTCTTTCCTGTATTTTACTAAAATATTTTGAATTTAACCATTCGACGACCATTTTCTTATTTTTCATGTTTTAGAAAAAAAATCATTTCTTTTATTTATTGCTTACATTAAAAAAAACAGACAAATTCTGATATAAAGAATTTACTATAAATTTTTGTTTATTTTGTATTCTTATTTATGGTGAAGGTGAACACCTAAACACATGAGTTCACATCGATTTGATTGATCTTTTATCACTATAGAAATTTTATGTTCTATTGATTTTTTTTGTATTGTTTTACTTTCACCTAAAAATTATTGTAACAATGGTTAAACGTCAATAAAATTGTTTAAGTTCAATTACACACTGAAACAATTATTTATATAATTATTATTGACTTTGGTCACAAAAAAAAGGTGGTAAAACTTGCATTCCGTACAACGGTCAAGTTTTGTAAATAAAAATGTATTCTTAATAATTGTCATTTCAATGATTGTATTTTGGGTTTTTGAGACCTTGTATACAGAAATCACATACACATCATAGAAATGATAAAGTGACACTATTTACAATGTTCAGAATATGAAGCACCATATTTTATAAAAGTATACATAACTTGTTGACCGATCATAAAGCTCAAATTAAAGGTGATGATTTTGTGCTTTAAAAAACATGGTCTTTACATTTGACTAAATTCACATTTTATTTGTACATTTTTTCCATTTTTCAAAATTCATCACTTGATTAACACAACAGTTGGTGCTGTAGAATAAAGTCACTTAATTTAATTTGGAATTTGCATTGTCATTGGTGTAACAAAATAATTTTTCAATTTACCAATTCGGTTTCGATTTTCTTGAATTGCATTTGGTTGCAATTTGATTGAATGTATACATCAGTTTTTGTATGCGTACATGTATCTGAATTCATAGTTTGATTGCGTTGTAAAAGTTTAAAATAAACAATCAATTCCCTAGTAATCTCACACCAAACTGATATCTGATTCCTTCTTTTGATAAATATCAGGTTTGGATGTTGTTTGCGTTCGCTTTCTCCACTATATTTTACTCGATAAGTTCCTGCTACATACGATCAACCGTTAATATATGTTTTTAAAAATTGATCGTTGACGCCAATTGATGTAATTATCTTTTATCATATAAATAAACATATTCCAATTAATTAAAGTCTCGTATGTTGTGGCAATCTTTTTATTTGTGTGTTATGTGCATAGATAACAAAGAAATATTTAAAAATTGATTGTGCCTTGTGCCATATAGCAGAAATTTCTTTCATTAAATTAGCCGATTAAAGCGCATTTATGGAAATCGTTTAAATATGGATTGTAGCTGAAAATACGATGTGAACACCACAGCAACTAAATAATAAATAAAAAAAAGATTCATTTGCACATAAAACATTAACATTAAATATTTGCTTGTTTAGCTCTAGCTTTTTTATGGATGCATTTTATTTGGTTTTCTATTATTTAATTAATTTCATAAAAATTTTATATTTTATTTTAACATATTTAAAAAAAAAAAAAAAAAAGAGAATTTCCTGGCGAGAGCTCCGGCTGTGAAGCGTTTATTTATTTACTATGTCGTATCACAGTCTGAGTTCTTGTTTGGCGATTTTTTTAAATCAAAAATTATTTATGGACGCTTTAATTTTTTCTGTTTTTTTTGTGTTTGTGGACTGTTTGCTGAAATGCTATAATTTAATTTTTTTCTTTTGCAATACAATTTTTATATTTTTTTTTCTATCAAAAAAGTGTAAAATTTTTCGTTTAAATTCAAATCAACGTCATCGCAGCTTTATTTGTATTATTTAGTTTTCGTGTGTGTTAAAAAAAAAAATATATGAAAACAGAAAAACGTTGTTAACAAAAAAAAGAAATGATAAGAAGTTTATTGAACCTTTTTTTGTTTTGCCTTAAACTTATTAATACAACATTTATGCTTTATTTGTATGATTTAATTAGTAATTACACATATATACAGAGTACACCAAATGTTTGCATACACCCGATTATTATTCATTGATTTCTGTTTTACTATTCATCAATAAAAATAGTCCCTGGGTTGACGCATCTTCCTCCTACCTTCCTGTGGATTTTACACCTCTTGTAATATCCACAATATTGGTCGTCAAGGTGTCATTTCCATTTTCACCATTTCATTTTAAAATCAATTTTTGTTTGTTTACACCTTGTACAAAACTCGTCATTACCAATATGTATTCTGGGTTTTTAATGGCATTGTCTCTTCCCATCACCACCCTTTACATTTGGTTTCAAAAGAACCGCTGTCAGATTAATTGAACTGAAACGGTTTCGACACAATCACAAAATAAGTTATATACATTTGCCCGAAAATTTATTCCATTATTGTATTAGGGCTGGAAATATTTCCTTTAATTCTGATAATTTTAAAGTCACTATCCATTCGGTCTCCGATTCCGATTCATACGTAATATCTTTTTCGGCAAATGATACTCATATACGATTTAAATGTCATATGGAATCGCATCGAATGATTAGTATTGTCACTGATTATCGTAAAATGGGTTGGGTGTATGTGCTTGGTGTCTGCTCTCTGTTCACGGTTTTCTTCTTTTACCTCAGTTTGTTTCGCCTTTGATGACGAAATAGAGTTATGTATATGTTTTTAAAAACGTATAGTTCTACGATTATTCTATGTAAACTAATTTAACGCAGGTAAATCAATTGCGAATAATTTTGATAGAACCAAAATTTGGTTTATACACAATATTTATATATAATTTACAAGGTGTATGCATATGTTGCAGCTATACATTAATTTTCTTTTATTGCTTTGACCTGTGTCCGTAATATAATATGTCAAGTTTTATACAACAACATATGGATGAAGATGATTCTCACATATTCAAAAACAAATGGCTGAAGTTTTGAATGTTGATCAAACAATGATAGATATTTAAAAGTTATTGGAAAGATTTAAAACTGTGTGGAAAATGGGTGGCAAATGAAGTACGAATGAAATGCAAATGGAAAATGTGCAAGTGAAATTTTGCATCAAATGAATGAAAGGATGTGGCAGTTTTTGCATCGAATTATAATTTGTGTTATAAAGTGGGTTTTCAGATTCCTAAACGCAATGGGTTACGACCAGCTACATCGAGTGCAAGATCAAATCGATTTGGAAAGAAAAGAATAATCTGTTTTTTTGGCGTCATCAAAAAGGCATATGTTATATTATGAAGTATTAAAACGTGGCGAAACATAATAGTTATTGCTATCGACAACAAAGGATTAATACAAGCCACGATAAGGTAATTTCGTTCCATGACACGCACCATCATACAAAGCAAAGTTGTTTGGTTTAAATCATTTGGCTTGGATTCATTACCCCAATCTAATTACCATTTGTTTCTAAATCGATGGGACACACCCTTAAAAAGAAGCACCTTAAAACATATGAAGAACTGGGTTTTCATCAGAAGAGGAACAGTTTTTTTTTTGCATTGCAGTTGCTAGAGAGATGATAAAAATTTGCATATATCTATGGCATTTATTTTGAATAAACGGACTTTTTTTTTATTACTTGCAGTTTCATATGCATACACCTGGTATTAATTATTTTTTAAAATTATAAGTTATTTTTTTTTTATTTTGTTAAATAAATAATAAATTTGGTGGTTTGTGTTATAATTTATAAAAAAACACATTCATAATTAATTATTTGTGTGCTGTGCTTTAGTCGCTTAATACTTTAATTGTTTTTATTTTCAAATTAATCCCATTTAAGTGTTTTATAATTTTTATATCATCTACAATCATCATCATCATCATCATCAATCATCATCATCATCATCATCATAGCATTTTTTTTTAACTACACACATACCAAATTTATTCCGGAGCTGTAATTCCATGGGAGCCTACATTGTAATTGTTTATTGTAGCACCATGAGATTCAGCGCTGGCATAAATTTACAAATATATTATTATTATTTTATAATTACAATTTTTAATATATAATTTTTTTTGATTTTTAAAAATAAAGTTGCAATCAATCAATCAATCAATCAAATAATAATAATCAATCATTAAAAAAAAAAAAAAAATTAAACTTTAATAAATTTTCTGATTATTTTCTTTTTTCTCTTAGAAATGGATGCATTAACACATTTTCTTGCAATTGAACCACCATTGGATAATGATTATAATTTCTCACTTAATCCGGCCGAAGGTCTTTGTGATCTATTTGAATTTGATTTGTAGTTGTTGCAAAAAAACTATATTTGCTGCTGCTTGGTGGACTTAAGAATATAAACACACCATACACACACACACACACACAAACACACACACACACACCTCTTCTCCCGCGCGCATGTGATGTACATGTTCTCTGGTTGGTGTATATCATTTTCAAAAACAATTACACGATTGATGTAATTATTATTAGTTTTTTTTTTATAAATATATTTTATGTAAATTATAAATAGAATGGAAAAATAAATAATTAAATTCTTTTATTATTTTAAAAATTTGAATAAATATTAATGTTGTGTGACAATATTTCTCTCACATAATTTATGATTAAGAAAAAACGGAAAAAGTGATTAAATTAATTAAAAAAAGAAAAAAAAAAACACACACACACACACACACAACAAAATCAAATAAGTTGCGATATGTGAAAAAATAAAAATTAATAATAATAATAAAAATCATTTAAAAATATGTACAAATAATATACAAATTAATTATATAAATAAAATAAATAAAAATAAATAAGTATATGATAAAAAAAATTAATTAAAAATTAAATCAATATAAATATTTAAAAAATAAAACTTAATTGTTTATAAAATAAATATAATTTTACTAGACGTAATTATTTTAAATAAATAATTATTGTCGTGTGACATTTTTAAACCAAAAAAAAAAAAAAAAAAAAAACAAACAAAAACACAAAAAAATAAATAAATAAAAAACAATAAAATATTGCTAAAAAATAATAAAATTTATTATTATTTTTCTTTATATTTTATTTTGATTTTTTTTTTTTCGCATGCGATTTTTATTTTTTATTTTTTTTTTGTGATTTCATAATTATTGCATCAACCAAAATATTATTATAACAACCACACATATACACACACACACACACACACACACACACTCACCTTCTAACCCTCCACCCCTTAAAGGCATAATTTTAAATTGATAATATTTTTTTTTCTGTTATATCAAATTATAAAAACAAAAAAAAAATCTGATTGTAATACAATTATAAAAATAATAATAATAATAATTATAATAATAATAATAATAATAATAATAATAATAATAATAATAATAATAATAATAATTACAAGAATAATAACAATAATAATAATTTAGAAAAATTCCAGAAAAATATTTAAAATAGTATAATTTTGTTTGTGAAAATTTTTCATTTAATGGAATTTGTAATATTAAAATTTTGTATATTTGTATAAAAACAGAATGTATATTTGTGTGTGCATTGTCATAAGATAAATGACACAGTGTTGTTGCGGGACGACAACATGTTACATTAAAAATTACATATTTTGCATATTATTCCATTCAATAAATGGTGTGATAAAAAGAACTGTGCTAGCATAAACAAAGTAATATTTGGCTGCAATCAGTAATTACAAATTTATTTCAAGTATTCTTCTCGTAAAATTATAATGAATGGTGTTACATATTCACAGAGTCTATTTATGTGTCATTTAAAATTGTATATCTTTATGAAGATATTATTTACTTTTAATGTTGCTGTCCATACACCATACAACCATCAACAACAAACCCTCTATGTTTCACTAATAGAAAATGTATATTTTTGTTCACTAAGAACCATATGTTTTTTAGTTGTTTTAGCAAAATTTCAGAAACATTGACTATTTTCTTTGTTACACCATTTAAAATGGTTAATATTTTGTTTGTGATAGTGTCTTATATATACACATACATAAGAAAATAAAATAGGTTCACGTACCTAACCATTAAGTAAAGACTGATGATTTTATAAAAGAGTAAAATTAATTTTGGCACTTAGACCAAGAAAGGTCCATTATGCTCTCGCTGTGAGGTTTAAACCTCAAAGCGTCTGGTTTGATAAATGTGAAACCAGAGATGTTTCTTATAAATGATCCCCGTACATTGTGGAAGGGTCAATTGTATATTTTACAAATATCCTATGCCTAGGTTTTGCATAGGCCGGACATTCACATAAGTAGTGCCATGTCGATTCTTCCGACAAGGAACAATTAACACAAAGTGCATTTGTAATGATCAAATGCATTTTGTGAAAGTGGTAGTTTAGCGTACAGTGTTACAACCCATCATTTTTGCCTGTCGACAGTTGCCACATTGTCTCAGCATACACTAGCAAATTATAGAGAAACTAAATCCGCAGTTTTGATACCGTGTCATGCGGTAACCGTGTTATTGGATTGATGCATGTATTTGATATAACACACACACACACAGACACATTAATCAATACACGAATTTTTATAAAAATATTAAATAATTTTTTTCACGGTCATCAGATCTGTTATAAATTAATATTGAAATGTACTTTACACAACAAAAGAGAGAAACAGTTGTTTATTATTTGCAGCATAGCAATAGCGACATTACGAATATTAGTAAACGAACTGAAATATTTAACACCTATTAAATAGGAGGACAAATTTATTAATTAAAAGTGAATACGTAAATTTTCTTGTAATTTAGAATTTTACACGCTTGTTAAGTAACACGAAAATAATGACTCTTGGAATAACACTGAATATGTGCAATTATGACATTTGATAGGTTTTATTAGTTTTTTTTTTTTTTTTTTAGTTATGTTTTGAAAATTTATAATTTACAACAGAAAAAACACTTTCAACACACGGCCAAATATTACTTTGTTTATGTGTATTAGTTTTCCCAGCCATGCCCACTCCGCTGTTAAGAAAAAATTAGAAAAGTTAAAACAAATTGCTGTGAAAAAAACGAAAAAAGAATAATTAATAATAAATTAAATGTTATATTTTATCAAATGAGAAAATCAATAATTATTTTTTAATATAATATTTATAGTATATAAGTAGAATATAACATGTATGTATATTGTTGAACATAATAATAAATGAATAGCTACGCATACATTGAGAAGAGCGGAATGTTTCGTATCTATTGTTGATGGTAATAGATTTTTGTAAAATTAAATGCATGCATAATTAGTGACCGAAATGGCACTGTGCTATCGATAATAAATAATATTTCATTGCAATTATATTCCTACTGTATTCTTATCTATTTATGATGTGATGATTTTAGTACATTAACACATTGTTGACCGGTGATGAATTAACTCGTCATTGCACTTGAAATCCATTCAATGTGTTAAAGGAAGTTAGTCGCACAGTTATACAATATATATTATCATTTATTTTACAATATCAATACTAAAATATACTGTGCGCGTCGCGTCGTCTCTCCACAAATATACATAATTGATTTTACAAAAAGAGAAATATTTGTAATGTTATAAACAATTGCAACATTTGTAAATGTGGTTGAAAATATATAACGCGTTTGCCATTAAAATATTTAATTCTTTACTTATAGAGATTATTGTGTCGTTCAGTCGCTTTCAACATAATAACTGAATTTTATTTTATGTTAATTTGAAAGACATGATATAAAAATTTTAAATACTGTACAGTTCTACAAATTGAAATATACGTGTGTTTCATGTGCCTAAGCTACCGCCACATAAAAAAATGAAATGATGATGAAATGGAAAATGAACCACCTTAAAGTAATATTTATTTTCATCAACAAAACCTCTCCGCCTACCCTCAACCCATTTTCCAATGGAATATAATGCCTATTATCGTCTATTATGGTATTATATAGTAAAAATTTTATAGACCAAAAATCGAGTGCTGATCTTTGCTAAATACATAATTTAATATCTCAAATACCATTATATTATTGAAACATTTTTCTTGTTCCACTTTAACGAAGGTGATTTGGAGCACATTTTGATAGTGGTAGTATATAACAAGGTAATCTAATACGCTGTCACATTTTTTTTTCTGACGTATTGATGGATGTAGATTGAAAAAAAAAGAAATGAATCATTTAAAAATTTTTTTAGAAAAGTGAAAACATTACAAATGTTTTCAATATTTAATTGATTTAATGACAAATAACGTATTTGATAAATAAATAAATATAATGATATATCTTTATCATCATCATCATCATCAGTAGAGATATATGGGAGTTTATGACAAAACTGTTTGCACATGAAAATTACCTTTTAGTAGGTAAGAATATTAATTAAATTGTATGTTCGTTTCATTTATTGTTTCATCAGTTTTTTTTTTTAGATTCTCGTTGTACACTTTCAATTCACCAATCAGTGATAGACAGACGTTTCCTTTAAGTCATTATTTTTAATAATAATAATATTTGAATAGCATCCAATACTTTCAAAGATATTTGTTATTTTAATTATATAAACGAATTCAGCTGATAAATTCGAAAGTAATTTTAAAACTATAAAATTCATTCATATTTTTTTGCAGTTGGACAATTAATCAAAGTATTGAAAACATCTACACTGAATTTTTGAAATAACTTGCACTGCTGCGTACATAAAGTGCGTTGCACATGTGAGGCTTCATTGTGTTTCTACTCTACTGATCAGTAATCAAAATATGTTTTTGGCGCTATTACGTTAATTTTCAAATAAATTAAATTAAAAAAAATTGATATTGTATTTAAATTTAAAACTAATTGAAAATAAATATTATTATTATTATTATTATTATTATTAATATTATTATTATTATTGTTATTATTGTATTTTTATTTAAGAAAATTATAAATTCCCAATTAATTTGTAAGAGAATTATATAAAAAGAAAAACAAAATTATTTTTAATATTAGTTAAAGAAATTAAATTTCAAAAATTTAAATTGATTTTGTTGTCAAATTAAAACTTGTTGGTGATTTTCTTTTTTCTTAAATATTACTGTTATTATAAATTAATATTAAAATGCATACGTAAAATATTACGAGCTATTTCTTTGACCCAAGGGACTGATGTCACAATTTTGAAAATATAATTGTTATTTTACGTTTTATAACTGATTTATTTATTTATTTATTTATATATTTTTATTTTTTTATTATTGCCTTCGTTCTGTTATCAGAATTTATTAACGCAGGGTTATAACGTAGTGCCTTACTTTATTTTTTATTATACTCAGTCAGTTATATAGACGCATATTTTAAATTTAATTAAATTTCACAATAATATTAGCGTGCGTGGGGTGGTTTACATATTCAATGAATAGAATAAATTTTAATATTAATTTATTAATGACCGTTTAATTTTATATTTAAAAAAAAAAATCTATATATAAACACCAAACGAATTGCAACAAAATCATAACTTAATTAATAATACCTATTATTTCAGAAATATTTAAAATATTTATTTGCTAAATTTTATATTATTATTATATTATCTATACTTTTGATCAGATCATTTAGTTCTCATATAGTATTTATTAAAATTATAATTACAAGTAAAATTTATATTTATGATGTTCTCCAAATTCAGAGTCTAGTTTTAACTAAATTAATAAAATTATAGGTTTTTTTTTTGTATTTGTTGGGTCAAATAATACGGAATGAATACAATTCGTATTCGTGTTACTGACATAATAATCGATTAATTTTCCTGCTATGAAATTGTGTTGTTATTAAAAGGAGGTACGGAATTTATCGTAACACAAAAAAAATAACGAAGGTGAAAAAGATTTGATCTTTTCTATTGTAATATGTATCACTGACAATAATGATTCTATTGAAATAAAATATTCATAATAAAGACTGAATTCCATACTTAAAATATTAATATAATATTGAAAAAATTGTAATAATATATATTTTATATTTGCAATACGATTACATTCAATTAATATTAAGTAAATGTGATTTAATTTTAATAGAAAACCATACGCTACACCCTGTACGACTATTGTATGTGCTCGGTAATATTTGGTAGTATTTTTCACTGTATTTGCCAGTCATTACATTAACAGAGCACATATTGTGAGATCGCTCCTTATTTTGTTGTTACGCATACACCAGGGTGCATTAGTTCTTCATAATACCTGGAATGTTTATATAATTTCAAAATTTAAATTATTGATTTGTACGTCTCATAGTTCAATACCATACGTCTCTAGATGGATTTAACTATGGCTTTGTATATAGTTGGTTAATTTGTTAATTTCAAAGATAGTAGACATATGATTTGCATAACAATCTATTGTAAATTATATAATTTAACAATTACATTTAGCGACGTAGTTTAATTAAAATTCTGAAAATAATTACATAAATGTTATCAATATATTTACATGACAGAAAATGGCAAATCAGATGGTATCATATCAACACATGATATCGCATTACCCAATTCGAAATGAAAATCTAATCAAACAGCCTGATTATAGTCACCTATTTATTGTGCTACAGCTAAGGTTTAATTCTATTATCTGTCAAATGTAATGTTAAAAAAAAAAGAATAGAATAATCAGCTGCTGGATGAGATTTTCATTTCGAATTGGGTGCATGTGTTAAACTACATGGCATAAAGACGTAGCCTTGTAAGAAACGTATAATCAAAATACCCGCTTCGAATGGTAAATTATTTTGTAAAAGTATAAACATAGGCTTTACATTGATACGCACGATATTGCACACGAATCGAAAATTTGATTAGGCAGATGTCGTCATATATATTACTCATTTCACACCAAATCTGTTAAGTCAAGTCAATTCCGCCTAACATTTTGAAACTCAGCTCAATTCAGCACAGTAAATTTTCATATAAATGTCAATTATGTGAATTTCCAATCAATTTGTATGCATTCGTAGTTTGAAGTCCACTCCATTTTTAAATACAGTCACCATCATAAGCTGTGCCTATGCTGTATGATGACCACCTGTCCTCACGTTTATAAAAGAAATTTATTGCAAAATAATGTGCTGGGTTTTAATGATCATGTGTTACTCATTTGACACCGTGTAAACGGCGGGCAGCAAATTGAAGACTAAATATAAATATTGCATTGAGATATAATTGTAATAATAAAATAATAAAATAATCCATTAATGTGTTATTTTATCGAGTTCGTTATCTTAATATTATTACTGGTGGTGGTGCAAAACAAAAAATAAAACAGTCACCACAATACAATGTGAAATGAAAAAAAGTATAGAAATATTAACCTGTTGTGCATTAATCACGAGTCTGACTCGTGTAAACTTATTTTGACTTTGTAAATCAATCACGAGTCTGACTCGTGTAAACTTATTTTTACTTTGTGAAAGTATCACGAGTACTACTCGTATAAATATAAATTTACTTTGTGATAACTTTACAATTTATTCAAACAATTAAAACTACAAGGGGTTAACATATATTTTATTTTTACGTACGGGGAAAACAATTAAAATTTTCACAATATTTATTTAAATATCAAATTAAATTATATCGTATGGAAAATGAAACCATAAAACATTTGTAGTTATAAATTTGGAATTTTTAAAAAACTACATAATTTCATGCAATATTTTATATTTAATATTAAATAATTGGCATTTATATATTCATATTAAATTATTTTTAATTATATTTTATTTTTATTTCTTTCGCTCCTATTCTAAATTTTATATTTAACAAAATTAAATAAATCAATTTATTTTCTTTCTTATTATAAGTTTTTATTTTTATTTTACACATTAATTATATAATTTAATTATTTTAAAAATATTATTGTATTATTATTTTCTGTATTTATTATTCTCAATTTTTATATATTATAATTTTTTTTATAATTATTATTGTTAAAGAAAAACGAAAAAACTAAAACAAGGAAACGCATAAGAAACAAAAAAAAAAGCGCCTATTAATTAATTAAAAACTAATATATGTTTATTAATTAATTAACTGATAGCGAAGCGCGATACATTTTTTTGTATTTTATTGCAATATACATTTTGAATTGTACAAAAATAAATAGAGAAATGTATATTTAATTGCGCTAATTAAATTAAATACAATTAATAAAAATTATACACAAAATTCACACTCTTTTCACACAAATATTTTATTATTGCGTAATATCATATAAAATTTGCATTTCAATTTATTTATATTTTTTATTTACAAGTGCAATCATCTTCAACTATAATATAATATATTTAGTTAGTTACGTGTATTAAATGTGAATGATAAAGATAGTATTTTAATTAATTATATGTATAAGCGGGGGGGATTAACGTCGCAGATTGATAGGAAATATTCGATTTTTATTAAGTTATATATGCGATGTGTGTGTGTGTGTGTGTGATGGGTAGGTAGAGGTTACCCTATCACAACATCATATTTTTTAAGTACAAATTATATAGGAATGCATTAGAGAGATATGTGTGAAAAGTATTTGTGATTTGTTATCACAAATTTTATAGATTCATTTAGAAGAGAATTGTCCGAAAAATAACCGAAATGGATTAAGAAAAAAGTAAACAATGTTATTCAAAATATAATAATTTTATTAATAAAATGTTATAGTGGTATATTAACATCTAGCCAACCACCACACTGCAACATATTATATTGAAGTCGAATTCGTTACTTAATAAATAATTTGGATAAAAATGCGCTAAAATAGCACCAAAAACAAATACAAAAATATAGTTCATGGGTACTGGAATCATATGCGCCCACATACCGTAGATTTTAACATGGAAATTTCGCTATACGAAAATAATATAATACACCGGTATTTTAATATTATCACATGTATTTGCTGTACTGCAACAATAACAGTGAGTTTATAATGGAAATATGTAATTGTACGTAAGTCGCATGTTTATCCAATTTTGTGGCATCTATACCAAACAATCAGTACGGTTTCACTGATATTTTGTGTTTCCTTAATTCCATTAATTTTATATGATTGATAATGGGTGTGCGTGAAGACATTGTTAATTATTTTTGAGTAGCGTTATCCGACTTCATATTTTCAAAGATATCTTTGTTTTATTCCATTTAAACGAACAAATGTTCACCAAACTATAGAATTTCAGTAGTTAATTAAATAACGAAATATTTCTATTTCACGATTGATTATCAAGAACACGCTGTGCATTTGTGCGCCACTAATTATTTAATAATAATTTTTCGCTTTCTACTTAAATTACAAGGATATACGTTCTATAAAAGGAACATTAAATGACTTTAAAGTCGCTGATTGAAAATGGTGTGAAACCGTCGTCGTTGACTATAGCACTTGGATCAAATTCTTTGTGGCTAATAACTTTTGAAACCGTAATCGTCGATTTTTGACTTAATCGAAACGAGATTTTCTTTTTTTAATTACCTTCTCCATTCAAGTCGCTTAGTTTCTGGTTCGACTTAATTTTAGTTTTTGGAATTTTGGATAAACATTTTAAGCAATTCAACACATTTATAAATATTCTTAATGTGTTCCATTTTGACTTGGACTGCACAAAATATAATATATTATATTTAATATTTAATCTTGTCCGGTGTGTCATAAATACCGAGTGTATTTTATTTCATTTTATGATATATAAATTGGACTGGTTTTACTAACACGCGTAATATAAGACTTCTGCGGATAAAAATAATTAAATTTTGGAAGATTAGAAAAATTATTTGATTGCACTTTGTGTGTGTGTGTGTTCGGTTGAGGTGTTGCTTAAATGTACACAATTGTGACATGAAACTTAAGTCAAATTGTAAACAAAAAAAAAGCAAATTATTTATGTTTCCTTATCCCTCATTCCACAGCTCGCTGCTGTATCCGAAACATCAATGTTTTTTTTTTAATTAGAATACAACTTTGTTCCGAAGCACTGGTGACTGACCAAGTGGTAACAAAAGTTTATTTTAATATGCGTAAAATAAAATCTGCATCATATGCAACAGCATCATGTAGTTAACTTTCCTCCGTAATATTTGAAAACTCATCAGGAGTGGTATCTTCCCATATCTTACGCAGTCGCGATAATACTGCCTATACATTTTAGTGGTTGTATCCACGAAACTATATACATGTAGATCCTAAGACGATTCAAGTAGTATCTTACAGTATATTCGTCAAGATATTGAGTGTAATATTAAAGACCTTTGACATTATCATGTACGAATGTGTATATATGCGATACTACATGAAATGGCTTGTTACAAGGTCTCTAGGCAAGGATTAAAAATAAAGCCGCATACAAATTTAATTAATTTGATTAAATGCGGGCGCGTTTATAGCCCGATTCAGTTTATAGAAGCTATCGTCGACTCCTTGTAGACCCATCTTGATTCAATTAATGAGTGTTCACCACATCACATCAGTCGTTATGTTTCATAATTCACTATTATTTTATTTGTAATATTAAATACGAGCTGCTTAAAGTTACTAATGAAAACAGTAGTGAAGTTTCTTAATGTCGGTCAAACTACTGCTGTAGAAGCAGCTACGAATCAAGTATTGTTTATTACCTTAAAATACTGTAATGCAGTTCTATTTGGATGTAGATAGGTTTATGTTATCCATATGCTTCATAAATTTACAATTAAGATTACGACGATTGATATGGGTATTTCGAATAAATAATACATTTTAAATGTGTAATCCAATTTTTAACAAAGCGGGTTTTAAAGTGTTGGTGAAACTTTGTTTACGATCATCGTCACATGAATAGGAATTAGACTTATAAACAATAAGAATCCGAAAGAAAATACACCTAACTTTTCACTTCTACTTTCATATTTATTTTTATTTTAAGTGACTCAAACATTTCTTTGACAATAACACACTACTTTCACTTGTTTTCGTTAGCGATTCCAATAGAAATTTTTACTTTCCTTTGTATAAGATGATGGGGTCGCGCATTCCTTTCAATTCAAATTGCAGCAGAAATCTTAATCGTTGTCATAAGTAAATTTTACAGAACAACTAATTATAAGTAATTGATTTTTTTTATAGTTTTGCAGAAAATCAGAGAATTCAAAAAAATCAAGTAAAACTGAGAGAAACTCAGAGTTATCGACGTTGAACATTTTATTTTGTTTAATTCGAGTATTACTCGACAAGTATAGAGTCAGCCGCTCTAGTGTAGTAGCGGTATCAAGGAGTGGAAATAATTTTATTGTCAGTTCAGTATTTTACTGTTTCTTGACATGACTTTGCGTGAATGATAACGCATTTTAATGTATAAATAATATGAATTTACTCGGATGGTGTGTGTGTGTGTGTGTGTGTGCAATGTCGTTTGTTAAACAGGGAAATATTTCAAAATATAAAATTATAAATTAGATTTATTTTCCACATTATTTTACAATTCCAATGTTAAGCGAAAAAATTATTTCCATCCTATCCTCCAGCGGTGCACACTTTTTGTGTTGTGTACCGTTGAATTTTACATGAATCGTAACTACATTTTTAAATAAAATTTTTCAATTTATTTAATTTTATTCAAAAAAAAACCAACAACTAATAAATTTCCGTATTTTTTTTTTATTTTTTTTTTTCAATAATACGCCGGCGCGTTACAAACAAAACAAAAAACAATTGTAAATATTAGTAATATTATTTAACGTTAAAAAAAAAAACATTTTTGTTTGAATTTAAAAATTAAGATTTATTTTTTATGAAACGAAAATTTTTTTTATTTAAAAAAACAAAAACAAAAACAATTATGGAAATAAAAATAAAAATAAAATAAATTAATTTTATTCGATTAACACCCATAAAAAACAACTCAAATTATTAAAATTAAAAATAAATATATATATATTTAATATTATATTATTAATAAATAAAAAGAATTTAATTTTTAAGAATTAATAATGCACACTAAAATACAAAAAATTAAAAATAACAAAAAAAAAAATTAAAAAATAAATAGATTTTATTCTTTATAAAAAAATAAATTAATAAAATATTAATAGTTTTTTTTTTTTTGTCATTTTATTTTATTTTTTTGTTTTACTTTTGTGAAAAATATTATTTTTTAATAAAATAATAATTTTTTTTTTTTTTTTTTTTTTTCTTGTTTTTTTTTTTATTGTTTTTATTGTTTTTTAAAATATTATTATTGAAATTATTTTTTATTATTGAAAAAGAAAAACAAAAAACAAAAAAAAAAATATACAAACAAAAAAAACAAACACAAAAAATTACAAATAAATTTATTAGTAAATTAATTTTTAATTAATTTTTTATTAATTATTATTTCTTTTAATAGTGTATTTTATTCTAGCTGTACCGTACATCACCAGTACAGTACACAAGGAATATGTCAAAAATAATACAGTGCGTGTACCGGCCGTGTAACATTGTACTGTTCGTGTGCGATACAATTTAGAAAAAAACAATATTTATGTTAAAATTAAGTAAAATTGAGGTTATGAAACGCGTTACACAATCTTCACACCGTCAAAATCGACGGTGCCCGATAGTACAATTTTGTAAAGGAGCAGTACAATATTTCGATAACGGTGTAGACTGTAGAGCAAAGTAGAATAAAATATGTTTTACTGTTCTGGGCTGTAGAATAAAATACACTATCAATCACACATTCACACATTCCTTTACCTTTCCCCACACACACACACACACACACACACACACACACATCAATAGGAGTGTTGCAATATTTAAATAGTGTACTTGTGATTAAGGCAACTACTCTATTTTTAAATCTAACGCTGAATGCGCAGCAAAGAACACTTAAATAAAGTTTTGGTGTATATAATAAATTTTAGTTGTTGTAATGTTTTACCATACTTTATCTTGCATCATAATGCCGCCGCTCATATAACTTCTGGTCGTTATCATCAAAAATCTGAACGAAGTGCATTTTGACATCAACATCATTATTGAAATTCTTATACCATTCAAAAAGTTTTGCAAACTTTGAAATAAATGTTAATCTCATGATGCAACGTCTAGACTATATGGATGCGACAACACTTCCCAACCAAGTTCCAATACTTTTTGGCGACTGACCTTGCATTGTCAATAATATAACGATACGCAGTCTATTACCACGTGAACACATTCATATACAGCAGATCTTCCCCAACAACGAAACATACCATCACAGCAACTTTCGCAGATGACACAGTAATCATGGCAACGCATATAAATCCAATGATGGCTTCAAAAATACTCCAAGAAAACTTAAATGAAATTCAAAAGTGGATCAGAATATGGAGAATAAAAGTGAATGTAGAAAAATCGATCCACGTCACATTTACCCTGTGTAGGTTAAATTGTCCGGCTGTAAAGATTAATAATAATACAATACAACATGCTAACTCAGCAAAATACCTAGGTATGTATCTAGATAGACGCTTAAATTGGAAAACGCATATTATAAACAAAAACAAGCAACTAAGACTCAAGTTCAACAAACTGTATTGGTTACTGGGAAGATCGTCCCAGTTATCACTAGAGTGCAAAATAATTGTATATAAGGCAATCATAAGACCAGTATGGACTTATGGTATAGAACTATGGGGAGCCACATGTACATCAAATATAGATATAATAGAAGGATTTCAATCAAAGGTGCTCCGTAGTATAATTAATGCACCATGGTATGTGCGCAACGATCTTTTAAGAAAGGACCTCAACATTTGTTCGGTTAAAGATTTAATTACATCTAAAAGTACAGCTTATTATAAAAGACTTCATGAACATCCAAATCAACTTGTAATGAAATTTTTAAATGGCAACGAACATGCACGAAGATTAAAAAGACATACATCAGAATTAATAACAAGATTTCAATAAACAACACCTATCCTATAAAATAATGATTATTAATGTTTATGGTTAATTAAGGGTAATTTGATCACTGGATCCATTACCAACATTTCAAATAGTAAATCTACAATAAATAAATAATTTAAATGTCAAATAAAATTACTTAATATATTTTGGTTCTTACAGTATACAGTAAGAAACTAATATGTAAGATAGATTGTAAAGATGCTGAAACAAATAAAATAAAAAAATATATACAAACGTTTCTCAAAATCCATTACTCACTACACTATACGCTACGAGTGCGATTTATAATCGAGAAGTTAATAATCAAGAAGGCGTCGATAATCACCAAAATTATAAAATTTAATATCAAACCCCGGGGATAAGCAAGAATGTTATTAATGCAAAAGGTTATAATATAAAGAACGGCATAACAACGAAAACTGATTCTACCAAACTTTAATTTAGCAAATACATGAACCTTATATTATTTTTACTATGGGTCCGCAAATATGGATAAATATAATGTTTGTATGTATATGTTAATATATGAGGTATGCAGGAATCATAATTCGTTGTTATATATACAATAGCTATTCTTATTCTCTGCTAATCAAAAGGAACACAATGTCTGGTAAATTAACTTTCCATTCCACCCTACTAAAAGTAGTTTTTCATCGGTTGAGCAACATGTGGTCTCTATCATTGTCACATTTAAAAATTGATTTGTTTTGTCTATTCTCCCCGTCTGGTCGTTCATCCTTTATAGCTCGCTTCACACGCATTAGTTGTCGGTATAGACATAGGAACTGTTTCTATTTGACTATTTAACTTTTAGAATATTTCTTACTTTTGGCGATTAAAAAATATATGCATTGTTTAATTGGAAATAACAATGTTATTAACAATTCCCTTGAATCGTCATATTGGCTGAGTTACATTAGGTTTAATTCACGTCTGCCTAATGTTTTAGGTTCAGCACAGTTATATATAGTGTAACCAATCAATCAATAATAACCATATGAATTCAAATTATTATTATATAATTGTTAGCATATGTTCATATTACAGCATTAATGACACATTCATCTGAGCATCTCGGTGAAATACCATAATTTCATTCATAGCCATCACAGGCACTATCACTTTTTGTATTTATATTTAACCTCTATTCATTTCCATACCGCATGACTATAATAAAATCATTGCATATATATAACTGTTATTGCCAAAGCCTAAGGTCCAGGATAAAACCTTAGGATTTTCTTAGGAAGTTTTTATGAATCAATTCTTATGTTTTACATTATATATTTAGGTCCAAACTATTGAGTTGAAAATTTGAACTTAAGTCTATGACACAAATATCTAGAAACGGGTTTACCCAAATTGTCTAAACCTCACTATTCCACACCCATCGCTCACATAGAATCAAAAAAATTAAATATTTATTAATTATCCTATAATAAAATTAAAATTTCCAATCATCTTGAAATATTCAATTTAATTGTTTTGATGAGGAGTTCTAAAGATTTCTGGAAATAGATGTCGTTACCTTTTGCGGGTGATTCTCCCTAGAATTGAAATATTTTCAATAGAAATTATCGAGATTATATTGAACAATTTCAACTGAAGTGTATAATGATAACTACTAAAGATTACTGCAGCAGCAGACACTATGTGTACTGTGTAATTTTCATTCAATTGCCTGTTTAATTCACTTTCATAAGAGCTATATGAAATGCTTATTTTTGTGAATTATCGCATTAAAAGTTCCTAGGAATGGCCTTGATAATAATTTAATTGTTAAATTTATTTATTAAAATACGGGATGTCATTTCGAGAATTATCCTTCAGAAGATCTTACAAATATCCTTGAGACCTGATTGTAAAAATAAACGCCATTTGATCTGAAATTGTATTAAAAAAGGATATATATGAAGAGAAAAATTATGCTTCACATTAAGTTTAGCTTATGCTGCTCAATATTTACAACCAATCATTAACTGTCATTGATTTAATAATTAATTATATTATGCTTATGCAAGCACCTCTATCAACATACATACCTTCGTTAGATTATGTCTATAATAGATAGGTTTCGGTGAATGTGTGAAACCTACCGATGATGGAAACCTTTTTATTTAAATCATCATCATGTATGTCATCATGTCATCAAATCAACATGTAATTTTTCTAAATTATAAATCCAACTATATTATATTATTTTGTCCAATTGCAGTCTATTACATAAATTATCTAGATAAAATAAATATAAAAATGTTAGAGTCAACCACAATTCAAATAATATCCATAAGCGTTTTAATAAGACTTAACTGTTATTATGTACAAAATAAATATATAACATAATATATACAATAATTTTACAGGTTATACCTATACATAAACAAAGAGAACAATTTCAGTTGACTAAAATTAAAACAGTTATTTAAATTAAAAATCATCATTTAAAATAAATGAAAGAGAACCAACATTCAAATGATTTGTAGATTCCATATGTTGATCTAATTCTTCCGGTGTTGTACATTTGTCACCACATAATAAACAATCAAATGCCATATTTGCATCATGTTCTTGCAAATGTTTGATTAAATCGGATTCATTTTCAAATCCATTATAGCATAAATTACATTCGAATGCTAACGTTGGTGGTGGTGGTGGTGGTGGTGGTTGCCGCCGCATATGTAATATTCTCATATGATATGTTAATTGTGTTTTTTGAGAAAGTACTGTTTCACATATATCACATAATAATGATTTCTGAATGCTACGTCGTCGCTTCAAATCCAATTTATTTTTACATATTTTATTATTTTTATTTTTTCGTTTCGTATTTTTTGATTTAACAGTTCGTTTACACATTTATTATATTTAAATAATATATTATCTTTGATTGAAGTTGAGTTAGTGAAGTCTAAAAAATAAACAATGTCAATTATTATATATTGCGCTATAAAATTATACAATTATTCATAAAAAAAAAAGGAAATGGAACTACACAGATTAATTCTATAATATAATTAAGTCAACACAGTTCTGCGTCGTTATGTACCCTTTGATCGACCCACTTGCACCTTATAATATAATAAGTGATTATTAATTTATTTATTTGTTTGTTCTTTGTCCATTAACAATTAACAATTGTTTCGGTACACCGATTAAACCACCCCGGTGGTAATCAATAGTAAACACCTTTGTATAATATATAAAAATGCTTTTCTCGGTGACTCGCTACGCTCAAGTAATGTATTAAATGAACTGGATTATCGTCACCAAGCATCAGTTCTTATCTACGATACTCAGGCAACAACAACCTAGTAATATATTCGCGATCATTGAACAGATAAACACCGACTATCCTATTATATCCTAATTATGCAGTTTATTTAAATATTACAGGGTATATCGAATCAAACTATTATTTGCTTTCCGTTTCTATTACCTAAGTTATATATATTCTCTTGTGATATACAATTGCTTGCAAATGGCCTGAAATACTGATTTTCTAGTTCCATAATAATTTAAACCAGAATTGAAGTCAGAAAGTACTACTGCCTATGGGCATCCACATCTAACATTACAGCCAAGTTGATAAATTACTCCGTATATGAGTACGCGGAACAGTTAATTAAAAAAGGCCAAACTAGATAAAACTGGTTTATCGAAGAAAGTAGATGGCTAGAAAAAAATTTACTTATAGGAAAAGGATATAGATTTTATTACGCAGCGGTATAGGTGTAAAAGAAGAGAGTTCGGAACCGGTTGTGTAGTTTTTGGTAAAGCAAAGTATTCACCAATTGCTTTTAATCCGATTGAAAAAAGCATTTGTATTCTACGTGTGAGGACGAAATTTTTCAATTTGTTCCCCATCAATTTACATACATCCACAGAGATAACAAACTGTTGAGGTGAAGGATGTGATATAGAAGAGTATCCGTCCACGATGTTTAAATCGCCTTAGGCAACTTTAATGCCAAGGCGGAACAATATATAATTCAACTATAGGTAAACACACAGTCTTCATAAAACAACGAATGCAAATTGACTGCGATTGATTAATTTAGTCATGCATAAAAACGTGGGCATAAGTAGGCACTTAGTTCCCATATAAAGATATTCATAAAATGACGTGGAGGTCTTCAGATGGTAAAACAAATAATCAAATTGATCATATATTAATCATTGGACGTCACTGTTGTTAAAATATAATGGATGTTCGAAGTTGTCGTGGTTTGAATATTGACTCGGGTCATTGTCTAGTTAGGCGAGTGTTACGAGCAAAAAATTTAGCCATTAATAACACGCAACCCTGTAAGGACGTTGAAAGATTTGTAGCGCAAAAACAATTGTACATGAAAACAATAGAGAGCAGATTATTAAAGATTTCATTGTTATATCAATTGCACGAGCTATATATTTGTTAAAATTTTGAATATAATGTAATCTTGTAATTTTGCTGACAATAAGTCAGTATTGAGTATTGAAAGTAGGAAAAAAAATCCAAAAGTGATTATCGTCAAACTGAAGAAGAAACGTGAGATTTACATATATGTTTAATGGTGGTATTACGCATTGGATACCATTAACAAGATCAAATAAGTACCATTTGTTCAACGGATTACAGATTTTAAATTTAATCGCACCGACACTTTGCATAAACCACAGACTATTCAAATTAACATTACATATGCACTTATTTATCATACCGCAGTCTGTGTAATTCTATAAATCCCATTATCTACGCATTATATTCGCTGGCTTCGAATGAGTTTGTAATAGAAATTTGGTGATGATTAGGTGATTCTTTTTTTTTCTTTAGCACATATTAGCACTTTAAATTTTAAGAGAAATATTTATACATTTAATAAACATATAAGAATATGAAAAATGTATGAAAAAATATACCTTTCTAGTTACGTGCTGCGTCTGCTGTGACGTATACAAACATATATTCACGTACAATTAAAATAAATTAATTATGCCAATATTAAAACCTGTAAATACATATTTTAAATATTTAATATTCAAAAATCAAAATCAAAACATTGTAAATAATCTTTAATTAACCTGTCTATTTAAATATCATATATATAATATAAGTAACAATTAATTTTAATAATTTATTTAAAAAATTAAATTTTTACAAATATTTGATATTCACATAACACACGTCGTATTATTTATTATAAAATGATATTGATATAAATAACATTAATAATATAATAGAAATGACAATCACTGTATAAATATAATTATGTTAACTGTAATTTTATGCAATTATATAATTTAACCACTTTTCTAACTCCCTCGCACAAAAACATATTTCATAAATTATATTTTTTTAAATAACCAAAAACCGTTTTGCTAATAGCATGTTAACAAAAAAAAATTAAGGGAGTTTCAAATTTTAATTCGACCAGCGTTTGAACTCAGTGTAGTTTTCGTTCGATACTTTCACCACAAATTATGGTATTACCAAATGGTACAACAACATGCCGCAGCGGCGCTCATTATGTTTACTGTGCTGCTGTGGAATACCAAAGCGAAGCTGAGCCGATACAGTCACTATAGTTCTTCCTATGGTTAAAAAACATAAAAATTATATATGAAAAAACGAAAGGAATGTATTTATTTTGAAAGAATATAAGGAAAATATATGATAATTCAAATTACAAATTACCGTACATTTCTATTTTTAATTGAATGCAAATGTAATTTAAATATAAAATTTCAAATTGTGACAAATTAGTACAATTTTATAGACACATCTAGTACATTTCAATTATAAAATTAAATTTCAAAAAAAACAAAAACAAAATATGAAAACAAATATATCTTGTGGAGCCGAAGAGCACTAAACAATAGGAAAAAAAAACAAAAACAATTTTATATGTGAATATATAAAATTGAGAATGCCGCATCTTTTACATACACTATCATAGGCCTTTGTTTGGCGCTTGCGTTTTCTGTTTTCTTCAGGCTTTTAACACAGCAGCGATGCATTATTATCATATAATAAAATATAAATAAATAGATATATGTGTGGTTGTGTATTTTTTAATTGTGTTGTTCAATAGAATAAAAACGTATATATAGAATGCCAAAATGGCGGTTAAATTTTTATATTAATATGCGAACATGTGAAAGTGTATGCGTTTTGTTTCCCCAAAAGTATTTTGAGATTGAGAGTATAATTGAGCAAGGTAAATTATGTGAATGCATGCATGTGTGTACGTTTAGCACAATGTTTCCATGTAGCTTGTCGTCGGGCGTCTGCTGTTATAAAAAAAATTCTCAGTACTACATATTGTCGCGAACATCTGCGTTTGTAAATGGCGTAAATTATAAGTTATAATATAAAAAAAACATTTGTAATTTAGTAATTAAATGTAAATAGCTTTTTGTACAGTTTTTAAACAAATATAATTTATTATTAATTGTATTAAGTAAAATAATTCGTGTTTAGTGCGTTTTTTTTTTACATCAAATTATATATATATAAATTTACCTACACACATACACACATACGGCATGCATGTATATAGAAAATTTATAAATAATTAACAAAAAATAAATTAAAATAAATTAATATTAGCTAAAAAAATAGTTCTATACATAAAAAATAAACTAACCACCGCCATCAGTCAATTACAATTTTTTTGGAAAAAATATATCCGAAGTTTTTCGTGTTTTTTTTTTTTGTTTAATTTCAATTTATTGTGTTTTAAAACGTATATTGTGGTGTGATTTGTAGAAGTAATTGTGAACATTCAACATAAAAAAAAAAACAAAAAAATACCGCATCAATTTCAACAATTTAATCATAAACTAAAAAAAAGTGTTTTTAAAAAAAAAATTTCATTGTCACTTCATTTCGTTTTGTCTTTGTGTCGTGCATTTTTTTTGTTTTTTTTTGTTCAATTTCATCCATTTTTCTTTTTTTTTTTTTTGTAATCCTTAAAACAAAACAAAAAAAAATCGTAAAAAATTGTTTTATTTTATTTGTATTGCCGTCTTTATTGTTTCTTTGTGTGCGAGTTCATTTAACAAAATAGTTATTTCGTGTTGGTATTTGTGTCTACCGCCGCGGGTGAACTTCATTGAACCATTTTCAAGTTAAATGCTTTTTTTTTTTTAATTACAAATACATATGTATTTTTATAAACATAACACAGCACAGTCACATCCATAGAAATAATTAATATGTGTATGTGAATTTTCCATAAATTTTCCCAATTCTTAATAAAATAAATAAATAGTGTAAATAAATATGTATGATTTTGTTTTGTGGATTTTTTAATTTTATGCATTTAATTTAATAACATATATTTAATAACACTTTTTAACAACATAATTTTATGTAAAAAAACGTAACAATAAGGTAAAATTTTACATAGCAAAATATATATAAAAAAAAAAAAATAATAATTAAATAAAATAAATAATTAAAAAATTGAGAGAGACCGACGCTGACGTTATTATACTTTTAACGTTAAAATAATTTGTTTTCAATCCAAGCAAAGCAAGTACAAGAAACCGAAAAAAAACACACATATTGTTTAGTTGAGTGTATTTTGATGTTTTAATAGTGATTTGTTTTTATTTTTAATTGTATATAACTTTTGTGTATAAACAAAAACAGATAAATAATTGTTTAAAAAATACATCGTATCATGTACAATATTCAGTAAAATAACCATCATTTTCATCGACGGCCGCCGTTGCCGCCATCATTTTATTGACGTCGACGTTGTTATTGTTTATTTTATATTACATTATATATTCTTTGTGTCTATCGCTCTCTCTCTCTCTCTCGCTCGCTCTCTCTCTATCTATCTCTGGTGTTTTGTTTTGGTAGCCGTTCAAAATAAAAGTCAATAAAATTATAAAATTAAACAAAACGAAACAAATATTCGCTTTTATTATTCTTGTATTGTGTGTGATAATTTTTATCAATACTTTGACTAACAACACCGCGCATAAAGTCCTGTATAATTAAAAAGAAATAGAAATAACTTTCATCACAAGTACATAAATTAAAACAAAATAATAAACATATATATATAAAAACCAATACGTTTCACATAATTATCAAAATCTAAAAATTCCTTATAAATTTTGTGATATTGTCGCCATAGATACATCACAAATACAACCAACCACTATATAAAAAACATATATACACATGAAATATACGGGTGAACGTGATGATAGTAATCGAGGACATACAGCAGTTCCTCGTTCACATGATGATTCGGCCATTGCATATGTTTTTCAGAGTCATTCAGAACAAGAATTTCCTCAATTTCATAAAACAGCACAACGTTGGGGTTCCGGTGATGATGGAACAATAATTGATGTAAGGTTTTTTTTTTTTGTTTTTATTTTTTATTATTTATAAATTTTTAATTAATGTAGGTATTTTTTTATTTTTATTTTTATTTTTTAACCAAAAACATATGCATAACAAACTCAGTATTATAGTGTTTTCATTTATTTTTCCATATCATCATAATATATGTTTTATTTAATATAGTAATAATACGATTGTAATATAAAAACACAACAAATTCGCCGCACTAATACCAATCAAAAAAAAAAATCTTATTTCGAATTACTCATATTTTTGTTTTTGAATTTTTTTTTTATTTTATTATCTTTCACAACAACAAAAAAACTGAAACTATTTATATATGCATTTATATTAAGGGAATATTTTTGGCTCTGTCTCTGCATTTTTTTTTTTTTTTATCTTCTCTACTATTAACACTACCCTCTGTCTATGTTTTCGTCTGCATTTCTATTTGCTACACTGTTGTGTTGTTGCTGTCAAGGCTGCAAGGTAGCAATTTACTTTTGTTGTGTGCGGATACATATTTGTGTGTGCAATAATAACAATTGATAGCTAGAACCTTAAAAATAAAATGATAAAAACACGAAAAAATGTACAAGTAATTTATTTACACACTTACACAAACATATAAATTAAATGATTTTTGTTTTAAATAATTTGTAAAAATTAATTCCTTCGTATTATAAATTTTTGTAATTTATGTTTTTCCTTCAAATTGTATCTTAACTTAAGGCATTTTAGATAAAGTAGCATTTCGATTTGTGGCTTGATACACATATAAGATTATTGTAGCCAGACGAAAAATCTAGAGAGAGATAGAGAGAGAATAAATATAGAATACCTAGAATAGAATATGTATTGATAATGTTTAAAATTTTTTTTTCATATTATATATTGCTTCAAATGGAGCTTTATGTCATCTAATAAACTTTTCACTACAGCCAAGTTGGTAAATTACTACGCGTATTGGAGTATATAACAAATCACCAATTGTACTGCAATTAACGAAAGATAGATGTTTTCATAATTCTATTATTTTTATATGGCTGATTAGCCCATAGTGATGTGTGTGTGTGCGTTGTGCAGACATTGTTAATCTTTGAGTTTAGCGTCCAACACCATATTTCCAAAAATATCTACACATGAAATATATTTATTCTATAAACGAACAAATGGTCAGCCAGCAGAAAAATTTTAGTATTAAAAGAAATACTGAACATTTTCCTATGAAAAATGGGGGGAGGGGGGGGGGGGGGGAGAGAGGGTTGAACCGGCTATATTTGATGATTAATAATATATATTTCGGCGCTATACCGTTAATGAGTGTTTTGTAGTAGTTTTATTAATAATATAATAATAAATATCAAAATTATATAAAAATAAATTTATTGAACCCTTTCGCGATATTGCCGTCCATTGTAATGGACATAAGACCAACTCAGTGGAAAATTTTTATTATAATTTTTTTTTATGATCCTAAGAATCCCATTCAAATGTAGATATTTCTTTAACTTCATTAGAAATAATAGAAGACTGAGAATGGGTTAGTCAAATTTCATATAATAATTTTTTTTATAAATAACACAAATTATTTACATAAAATTGAGAAACGCATTTCGGTCTACGAGCATTATAATGCTAAATGAATGTTAAACTTAAAAGTAGTTAATTGTTTTGTTTATGTAATTTTTATCAAACACCGGGTGTAACGATGGCTGCACCTGATTGCATATGTCTTACAATCACAATGAAATGCTATTTGCGAAGCAGCACATTGCGTCGCGGCTATAAGAATGGAACAAGTGAAACCAAGGCCAAATTATAGAAAATAAAAAGAACACGTCGCAGTGCAATAAACGAAGTTTCCTATAATTTCAACTTTTCATTGCATTCCCTCACATTTTTGTGTCTGTGTTCCTTACATCCCGTCTCGACTGAATTCAATTTGAATCTTTATACGAAAATTGAACAATAAAATTTCCTCTCTCTGGATTTACGGCATGCCGCAATGTCTATTTAAATATTTTAATTACATTGCAATTTCCATAAATTCAATTTGATGCTATTTTTACATATTCAATTATACTTTTTTTTTCAAAATTACTTAATTTGTACATTCGTTCGGCCATTGTTTAAACATTGAAGACCTCTATATGTGATCAAATTTTGAGTTTTGCCTTTTTCGCACCTTAGAAAGAACATGCGGCACACGGCAAAGCATGGCAAAATGTAAGCAATTTAAATTAGCTCTTCTAGTACAAACACCAGAGGGTTCTAAGCATAGAACTTTTGGGTAAGTTGGTGGGAATTATTACGCGATATGATGGTTTCGGTTATCATCTGCGACGAACATATCGGAAGATATGTGTATAGACTATGTATGGAAGATGAGGCGATTGCATGGCATATCTTATGTTAATGTCCGGCTTTAACAAGCAGAAATATAATAGTTTCAGAAATTCAGCTACTCTAAGAGGTCAATATGCTCCGGTTGACCTTAAAATAATGGAAATGACTAAAGACATAACTGTGAAATAGTAGTATGACATAATTTTCATCAGAACAACCAACCAGTATATAGTACACTTCCTTTAACGAAAAGGCGTTCAAATAATAGTAATTTTCTATTGAGAATAATATATCCAAATTATGGAACAATTTGAAAAATATGATTATTATTGGTTGCGATGGTATATGGACTATGAAACCTTTTCTGCTGATGGTTGCCTACTTCTCTCCGTCCAATGAAGTTAATTATATTTCTCATACAGGCTAATAGAAGCTACTATAGCTAGTATTAAGTTTAATTCTTTCACATTAGATTGCATGTCAGTAAAATTAATTACACTGACCACACATTTTGTTTTTATTCAAGTTTGGAAATTGTTAAGAAATATTCCAATACCAAAAAAAACTATTTCTAGGCAAATAACTGAATTCAGACCTATATTTCCATTTTGAGGAAGACCTTGGAGGTAATCATTAAGCACCAAATATCTACTTATAATATTAATTCACTAAATTAGTTATCTTCTTTTCAATTTATGGATTGCGTTGCAAGCGTAGCACTACTGCGACTTTATTAATAATAACGAATGCTTATAATAAACAACCCAGCCTTTTGCTACTGCTAGATTTTCTCAGGTTTTAGATTCTGTGTGCTAAATTAAATCAGGTTTTTAAATTCTTGTCATCTTAATTTTGTCAATAGTTATATTACTAACATAAAACAAAGGATTGCTTTGAATGGTTCGTACTTTTCTCTTATTGCTGTCCTATCGGATGTAGCTCATATGGTTCTTATACTTGATCCATTATTATTTTTTATATTTATTATCCCTAAGCCCTTTTTTGGATTTTTCTTATCACTTGCAACTATATAGTGCTTTAATTTTGTTTTCATACGGCATTACATTATGGAATTTTTTATCTAGAGTTAGTAATTCTTACTTAATGGGAGGGTACTGTCAGAAATGCAAATGATTATTTTCACTCATTTTTCTTTGAATCATAATATGCCGTCCAAGAAGAGAAATGTTTAACCGCAATGTTTTAAACCCAACCTTCTTTAAATGACGAAATGCGTCGGATGAATTATTATTATTTAAACTCTCAGACGTATCTTCAGTTATTATGCGTTTATTATTTTCCAACAGAACACAGACGATGATCGGTGCTGTTTCCATCTATTTCCACAAAATCTTAAGATGTTATGCCTAAATTTAAAAAAATTTATGAAAATCGTATGAATTACTTTTAAGTTATTCTTTCTAATTTCTAAATCCAAGTAAAAATAAAGAAATTTAATTGTGGAAATTAGTTTGTTTTGAATTTCGTCGTTGGTACGCACTTTGACCATATAATTATTGAGAAGCAAACGATTATAAACATACAAATTCAATCTATTTCACATCACGTACAATTTATTTACTGCTGAAATTTTATTTACTTTATTTTATATATTAAAAAATAGACAATGAAAACGAAATGACTATAATAACAACAACAACAACAATAGCAACAACAAACAACAAAACCAATAATAATAATTATAATAATACAAAAATTTGTGTATGGAAAATAATAAATAAATAAAATAATCATTGCACAGCACTATAATATTTTTATAATTTTGTAGAGAACATAGTGTCACTTCATTTTATTAAAATTTGCTAATAAATAGAAATTTTTTAATGAATTAAAATGTACTGAAATTCAGAAATATCTGCACGTAATTATAAGTTTATAATATTTTTTCAAAGTAAATTTGCTCCTCAGTAGGAAAATCGTAAAGTGACCAGGGAAAAAATATTTACTTAAATTTTAGTTAATAGTTTTATTATACATTTCAAGTATTAGTATTTTTCTTATATCATTGTATTAATGCATCATAGATCGATTTGTTAATTATATGCACGTGTATCCTCTTTACTGATTTTCCTGCAATACTCTCAAGTTCCAGATTCGATTTTGTGTTGATAAAATTACGATAATCTGGTAATAATGTATTAATTTTAAAACTAATAGTAATTTCAAAAGAGTTATTGAAAAACTGGTTAACAATTTACATTAGGTCTAAATTACTTCTAATATTGTTATTGAGTGTTTACCTTGAAATCTATCTTTATTTTTACAAATGACACATGTATTTTTTCCTATATATGGCACCATTGCAAACAGTGTCTGCCAAAATAGTCGCCATACATTTTTTGAAGTGTTATAACATCAATTATTTTTAGTACGATGATAATGGAAAATTTTCTTCCAAAATGTCAGCATTTGCAGGCAATTTTATTTCATTATTTTATTGCAAAGAAATATTCCGAGGTAATGCCTCGTTTGTGTGTAGAAATTTATACGATGAACATTCTCCAACAAATACAATTTACAAAGAGTGGTTGAAACAATTTAAATATGGTGATTAGCCAAAGATGGTCGTAGATTTGGAAACATTATTCGATGATCCATGTCAAACACTTTTCCGAAGTATTATATATAACCCCGTTTTTAACAAAATTGAAATGATCGGAATAAGCAAGGAAATTACTTACCACATGAATTGACCGAAAGGTAACAGCAAAATCGAAATATCATGATCTTTTTAATCAATTTGTATAGAGTTAGGTATGGGTGTTTAGAATGTTATTTTATATTTTTTTTAAGTCATATTTTGCTCCAAGTGGAGCTTTATGTTATAAACCTTTCATTACAGCCAAGTTGGTAAATTACTCCGCATGCTAGTATATAACAATTTACCAATTGCATTGTAATTAACGAAAGATAGATGTTTTCAACATACTATTATTTTTATATGGGTGATTAGCCCATAGTTATGTGTGTGCAGACATTGTTAATCTTTGAATAGCGTCCAACACCATATTTTCAAAGATATCAATTTTTCTTTTTATTCTATAAACATTATAATTAATACCGAAAAATTTCCTATGAAAAATAGCGGATTTGAACCCACTATATTTCATGATTAATAATATATATTTCGGTGCTATGCAACTGTGCTACTGAGTGATTAATTTGATTATATACAGATAGTTTTTTTCTAAATTGATCATTTGGATAGTTTATTCATCAGCAATGTACAACTGGCTGTTCATCTGCCCAATTTGAATGAAATTAGGTGTTGGATTTCAGAATAGAATTATATTTTATATGCAGTGCTACTTTAAAATTATTATATTATACATATGAAGTGCAGTTCGAATAAATTTGAATCATTAATAGCACTATAATACAATAGATATACGATAATTTTAACCAGAGATGTGTCTCGTCACTGAACAAGAATTTTGCTCCATAAATTTGGCATATTAAAAATAATTCATTGGTGCATTAGTTAAAGCACATGTCATTCAATGCGGCGGTTCGGCAAGTTCGATTCCCGGTATTGACGCAATAAGAGAAAAACAATTGTCCTTGTATTTTTCATACCAAAAATTACACATTAGGCATTTCTTCTTTCTGAAAGCGGATATCTCTTAAGATTACTAAATGTATACGCTATTCAAACGTCAGTCTCTCTAAATACAACTCTGTGGATAACAATAAGACTAATTTCACAGATAAAGCGTCTATAAAAATCCTAATTACAGATCATTTGATGAATTTTTAAATACTCACATTATGTGGTGTAGTTTACCAACTTGCTTGTAATGATTGATGCATATCTTAAATACTAGTGGCACTATTGTGGGGTGTTGACATAATGCATTTCTTGGCAATCAATCCATTTATGGTTCACTAAAAACAGAACGACGTGCGTGTACAGGTCAAACAGTGGATTAACATACAATAAATTGCATGAAAACTTGTATAGAAAAAATTTAACAAAATGAAAAATTTAAATGAAAAATTAGAAACAAACTTTTGTATTCCGGATTCCCGAGCTATGATTTATAATTATATCTCACCGAATTTCTATAACAATGAAAACATCATATTTTCTTTTGTAATTTAAACGTTAGATTTTTATTTTTGCGTGTAGTTATTTAAATTGCATAAAATTTGGTATATGAATTATTCATTTTTTAAATTATTCAGAAATTTCTTGCTTGCTGGAACATAGGTTTTTCTTAGCGACAGTTTGTCTACGCAACATTTAAAAATTATGTGTATTGTTACATATTTATTATTTTTTGTAATAGGTGTACAAATATGACTTGACGGTTATTTTCTCTTTTTTGGTGTAAAGAAAAACAGTTTTTTTTTTTTTATTGAATATAATTACCATCGTCCCTCGCTAGCCTACAACCGTAATTTATTGGAAATTTATAAATATCATTAAGAAAAAATTTTCCTCTTTTGAAGCTGTATATTTTTCAGAGTTTAATTGTGTGTTTGTGCAACATCTGGCGAATGCGACGATATCACATCCCAACCAATTGCTTCTGATGTTTAATATTGCAAAATGTGTTTTATGAATTGTCTACCGTTTATTCGATTTGTTTTTCTTGCAATGATTGTTTTAAATTGTTTGATTGTTGACAGTTCCCTTTGGTTCCCATAATATTATACTGACATATCCACATCACCACTTTTGATTAATTGAAAACATCATAATGCAGAGGTTTTTTTTTTTTGATGGAGTAAATTCAGTATAAGTTTCAACAAACATTCGAGGATTTTCAGTAGAAGCATTTTTCTTAAAAAGAAATAAAAACAAAGCAAAGTTACCCGTAAATCTTGTTTTTCTGATACAAAACTTAACGGATCACACCGTCATTATGTACTGAATATTGTTGAGCCGACAAGTCATATTTGTACACTTGTTATTACTGTCATAGTGTCATCTGGGATTCGCACATACATTTTTTTTTGTAAATATTGTAATTGTTGTTTTAATTTTAAGTTACAATGTTATATTTCAATTTCATAATTTTCGCTAATGTTTTTTGTATATGTTTTATTTATTTTCAGAATCCAGAAATTAATTGGAAATATAATACAATGAATACAAATTTAATGGGTGGTGGTGTTGGTAATACAGGAAATAATGTTGGTAACGGTGGTAATGGTAATGGTGGTTTAGTTGGAAATAATATTGGTGGTATGTCAATGCAACAATCGTCATCGCTAAAACAAGGACCACCACAAATGATGAATCATCCACAACAACATCAAATGCAAACACATTTAAATGCAGCGGGACAAAATCATATGAATCAAGCGATGATTAATCAAATAAATAATGTTGTTGCTAGTGGTGGCGGTGGTCCAAATGCTAATATGCAAATGCAAATGGCAATACAAGGTGGTGGAATGTATGATCATATACATCCAAATGTTAATGGGATGCCAAAACCACAACCGGGCGATCAATTAATATATTGTCAACAAAATTTAGGAATGATGCCACAAACTCAATATATGTCAAGAAATGCGGTAAGTTTTTTTTTTTTCCATTTGTACTTGCATTAACATTTGCATGGATTAATTTATTTAATTATTTCATTGAAACACAACAGATAACAAATCAAAACAAAATCCATTAAATTACAATTTTAACGTGAGTTCGTTATTTATTGTATTACAGAGAATTGTATATATCATCATATAAAGTTCAATGTTTTACTATTAAATTTGTTTAGATCACAATAGAAAAATGAGCCGGATATATGTATTTATATAACGAAATATAGCATTAGTTTTTTAAATTTTATTTTACTCACTCACAACTACTAAACAACAATACAAAAAATAATATATACAAATACAAAAAGCACTTTTTTACAATTAATCTAGTTGAATTTTGATTTGTGGGACTTTTGTGTACCCAAAATACATATATGAAAATTAATGATTTTATTCCATACTGTTTGCATCATAGAGCAATCTAAACCGCATACAAATATAACATGCAAATTGTTGTTTGTTTAAAAACACAAACACCGAGCAGAGAAAAGAGTCTATAAATAAATTAATCTTATACTGCATCTGTAAGTATTTTTTCCATACTTACAATTACGTATTTATATAGAAATATAATATAATTTTAAGGTCATCTATCAAATTTAATTTGATTTAATTGATATTAATAAAATATAAAGTGCGTTGTCGCTGAAATTATGGTCACGCAAATCATTTAAATTATTAGGTAAATTTTCGTTTTTTAATATTTTTCAATTTCGACATTATTACGTTTATTATTACAAATGAAAAAATTGTTGTATAAAAGACTTTAATAATTATATTTGCACAAATTATTGATCCATATATACTACTATCAAAAAATACCCGTTTTTTAGCCATAGGCTATGACCATCACAAAAAAAATGAATGAAGTTAATATGGATCAGATAGTTCACGATAGACACGCGAATAATAAAACACATTGCAGAATTAGTACGACCAATCATGTTATCAAAATGGGCATTAAAATTTAGTTTATGGTAAATGTAAACACCCAGTTGTCCGAGAAATCCTAAATTCGATTTGCATCAAAACCGACGAATCGTTATTTGACCCTATAGTTTAAATCTTTACATTGTCCGCATAAATTTTACATTCAGTATATTTAAAAACAGAGAACTATGTGAAACAAATAACATATATAAATACCAAATATGGCTGTGCATATGGTACATCAGATGCAACGCCAATGGAATCAGATTACACGCATCATTCAACCAGTTAAACCAGACCCAACCTATACGAAACACCAATACAATATTTCATGTGATAATTTAGTAAAAGCTTTACTAAAATCAGTAAAAAAAAGTCTACTTGAGTATCACGATTAAGTTTATCTAAATAATAAGTGACAAAATCAGTTAAATTAGGCTTAACATTGAATTCAATAATTTCTGTAATTCTATATACTCTTAATCGGCAATCGGCCTATAATACATTGTTACCACATTTTTTGTAAATTGGAATAATATGACGGATGGGAATTTTTTCACAATATATAAAAGGATCTACAGGCGGCCAAGGACATTATAATTAAAGTTGTCATATAGGCAAACATTTAATCTGTAAAGCTGATGCAATGCCATCGGAACATATGAATTTTTAACACAAATATCATTGTAATCAATATCAAAATTTTATATTATACAAATCATTGTTTAAATTTCCAGAAATAGTGTCAGAATTATCATAAGTTGTTTTTAAAAAAAAACAGCAAATAAATTAAAAATTGTACTCGGAGCAGCATTTAAGACGTTATTATGGCTAATTTGGGAATGCGAACCACGAACTCAACGGTTGTAATTAATAAATTTCCAAAAAATTTCACGAGAATCTCAATAACATTTGCACCAACCAAAAAAACAAATTACACATGTATGTTTTACTTGTTTTATGTGTCAAGTTTAGATGGAGATGAGCGGATATTTTTAGATAGCTGAAGTGTCCACAAAATGTATTCTGACCCCAGTCATGATGGGTTAAGACCATGATTTTTAAAATAATACAATAGCAACTTTTACTATTTTTGTATATTTATTTCGAAAACTAAAGAATAATCACAAGATAATGCTGTCACTCGTCTTTAAGGCATCTCAGACACTCAAATTGGTTAATTACTTTATATATGAGTATTTAACAATTCAATTGTTCTTAGATAAATGAAAATAAAACAAAAATTAAGTCCAACGAGTTTATTCTCGCTCAACTGACATACATTGAATCGTCTTCGATGGCATTGAAAAACTTGTGTTTTATATAAACAAACAATTGAGCCGTGTTTCAATAGCCTTTTTACCAATTTTAAAACAGTTCTTCATTTTTGAAGTTCGTTATAGGTTGACTTACACTGAAACGTTGACAGTTTGTTTAGATCAGTTCACAATACATAAATCAAACAGCAGCCAATGCATAGCGTTAACAAATCCACATATATTAGAAAGACATTTCATAAATGTATTCCTATAGTCAAATTATTAGGGAAATCTCATTGAACAAGATTTTGACACTATTTCACATTTTTTTTAAATTCAAAATATTGTAATTTCAATGAAAAGTTTCCGTTTGCCATGAATTCGTACTTTTTGTACTTGTGTAATAATTTATTTTCTTGTCAGTAATTTTATTATCTAAATAACTCCTAATCATCCGGTGATTAACACCGGGCTTGAATAGGATTTTTTTTCGTATTGTTAACACGACTTAATCAATGAAACTCATTCCCTCTATCTGAATTTTGTATCTTGCTGCAAGACTCTTTATTTGTTGCATTGCATCAAGACACAAATCGATTTTGTTTTAAAAATTGGAATAAATATACATTTCATGTGCACTTTCGGAGCGTTAATAATCAATAATTAATCGTGAAATTTTTAATTTTGCACAAATTACAAAGTACAAAGACTTTTGCCTTAGGAATGCACTTGATAGACAATGAAAAAACAAGATGCAATAGAGCATATACTGAGATAACGACTATAGACATATCGAATATATTTGAAATGTATAACCGGCTATTGGTCGCTGTTTCCCTACGGATCAAAACATTTCTGTAAATTACACCTTTTTCGGAATACATTTAATTTATAAATTCCATTTTAAATAAATTGAAAAAAGAATGAATCAAATTAAATTAAATGCGCTATTAAATCAATGCATATGGCATTGAATGTTTTAATAAATATAAAACCGCAAATCCTATACAATTGCAAATCCAATATGAAAAAATAAAGACTATAGCAGAGCAAACAATACAGATATCAATCTGAATAAATATCAAATTTGTTGTTTGCTATATTGCAGACACATTAAATTTGAAGTTTGAATTTCTAAAATATTAAAATAAAATAAATAATTATTATTTCTAATATCATAATATTCACTTTTATATTCTATGCAATAATTGTACAAAACTGTTGATTTTCATATAATTCATTTTTATATACACTTAACCACTACCATCTATTATTCATTTGAGATCTATGGGTGCATATATAAACACAACCTGTCTCAAAAATTCGCAAACTTTGAGAAAATTTCATAAACCAAAGATGACTTCTATCATGGTAGTGCAATCTCATATAAAGAAATATTGTATGTTTAAATTTTATAAAATAAAACTTTAAACCAGCACAGAACGAGAGGTACTGATAATATGAATAATATTGCTCTTCCGCTTGTTTATATTTAGTTTGATTATATATATGCTACATATGTTAAATTGCCGTCATATTACACATATGTTAGCACATACATATATTTTCTATATTGCTAATATATTTTTATTCACAAATACATGCGTTTCTTATTTAACACGTTGAATGTGTGTTTGTAGTAATTTATTTTATTGATCATTTATATTTTATTTTATTTTCGTTCATATTTTTGTTTTTAAATTTTTAATCATATATAACAAATAATCAATCATATGTTAGATGTGCAGCAAACAGCATAATTTGAATTATTTTGAGATTTAATTTAAAAATTTTGTTTTCTTATTTGAGAATTAAATATTTTTTGTTAATTATTTGAATACCTTTAATAGAAATTTATCATTGTTTAGATAGATAGTTTATTAAACTATTAAACAAAATTTTAGCTAGGATTTTTAATATTTTATTTCAATTTGAGTATTTATTTATAATTGGATTATCACTAGTAATAACATTGCTATTCAAGCAATCGAAGAGATTATTAATTTTTGTAAAAATAAGCTTGTGCCAACAGCTACATCCTTACAATCAGTAAAGTGCCCACATTCCATATGTTTTAATAACTGCAGAGCATGTATTACTGAGAATTTGAACAGCCAAAGTAACTTTCATTTTTTCAAATGAATTAGGGTAAATATGCTTCTGATTGAGCATAGAGCACATTCGAGTTGGTCCTTGTAGATCTAACGAATACATTTTTGTAATTATATTCCAAGATACTGTGCCGTGTTCAGTATTGAAATCGTGATTTATAAGTTGGTTTCTAAAAGATTTAATCAAGTGTGGTACATCATATCCGCAATATATCTTTTTTTCTTCATACAGAAAGTATGGTTTATCAGCTGATATACCTAATCTTGAAAACAAATTTCTATTATTTGAACCTTGATCGCATGTAATCGTACGAATGTTCAAACCAATTTTAGTAACAATTTCAATATTTTGGAACAATAATTCTTTCAATTTTTCGCCATTGATATTTTTGTCTGCAAAATATGATATAATATATTTCCATTTTTTGTGTAAACCACGGACCATGAAAAAGCAAACATGTTTAGGTAAATCTTTTTTTTCTGTGAACCCCATCATCAGAAAAACCAATAATTTCGTCTAAATTAACATTATATTGTAAATCACGTCTAATTGCTATTTCATCAAAAACTAATACGGTTTCTTTATTTAAAGTATTATCATCTTTGAAAATATCAGTTAATTGTGAAATGTTCTGCAGATTTATGCCATTTTTGATTGGTGACTAGTTTTGTAAAGATCTCACCTATGGTATTTTCTTAACTAAAATTCTTAAATTATTCGTATGATTTTTATTATCACTTAAATTTATATAACAACTATATTCAGTACGTATTACAAAATATATTTTCAATAATTATACGTTTTGTATTATCTCGTCAAGTGCACAATACCATCTACTTTAATTTTTCTAAATATATAATTAATGATTAAACGTTATCCTATTTGATACCGTTTTATAAAAAAGTTATTTTATATTTTTGTCTTTAAAATAGCCACTAGATTAGCGATTAATACAATTTAAATTATCAATACAAAATAGCTACTACACACGGAAGGTAAATTTAATTGCATTTTTTTCTCGAAGTAAGTTGTAACTACGCGGGGAACTCAAAAAAATACTTTGCGCAAGCAATTTTTCTTCTTTAAACCAAGTTTGTATTTTCTTAATCCTAACACTTTAGCGAGTTGCGAAATGTTTTGTGAATTTTGATTAGTTCGGCGTTGATTCTGTTTTTTTTTTCATTTTAATATAATTTTTTTATTTCGATCCGTTTTTAATTTAAGTTTCAAATTACGTACCATTGTTTGGCTTGCTAATAATTGCTTTTTTAATTTAATGTTTTCATTATAAACTGCACTATGTTGCCGTCTGTAGTACAATTCATTTTGTTCTTTTTTGATACAATTATCACAAAATATTATTTTATCAGGTTCATTATTAACAACAGATCCTATTGTTTGAACATACTTTTAACAAATACTTCTAAAACAACCAACATCCGGTGGATCATCTACAAAATTATAAATATCTGAATCATTGTTAACATTCGTTGTAGATGCATCACTCGCTGTGAATAAATTGGTAATTGGTAAGCAAACTTCTGATTCTAATAATTTCTCTTCGTTAAAAAACAATGTCGGAATTGCTGTTTTCAATGCGTACTTTTGACCATAGAACCTTCTCTCAAAATGTTTGTCACAGATTCGAGTATATTTAGAAACGTCGCTCATAGATATTTGGCACTTCGATGCCCATATTATTCTTCTGTCATCATTAGGAAATGAAAATAATTTAATAGGCTCACCCGAAAACCTTGATCGTTTACATGATCTCACTACGCAATACGCGCTAGACCGGCGCTTCCTAAAAGAATTATTTTCCATATTATAAATAATCAAATTGAAATAAAATATTAAAAATCCTAGCTAAAATTTTGTTTAATAGTTTAATAAACTATCTATCTAAACAATGATAAATTTCTAATTAAGTTATTCAAATAATTAACAAAAAATATTTAATTCTCAAATAAGAAAACAAAATTTTTAAATTAAATCTCAAAATAATTCAAATTATGCTGTTTGCTGCACATCTAACATATGATTGATTATTTGTTATATATGATTAAAAATTTAAAAACAAAAATATGAACGAAAATAAAATAAAATATAAATGATCAATAAAATAAATTACTACAAACACACATTCAACGTGTTACATAAGAAACGCATGTATTTGTGAATAAAAATATATTAGCAATATAGAAAATATATGTATGTGCTAACATGTGTGTAATATGACGGCAAATATAACATATGTATCATATATATAATCAAACTAAATATATACTAAATATAAACAAGCGGAATAGCAATATTATTCATATTATCAGTACCTCTCGTTCTGTGCTGGTTTAAAATTTTATTTTATAAAATTTAAACATGCAATATTTCTTTATATGAGATTGCGTTACCCTGGTTAAATATATGCGATCAACTAAAATAAATTAGCATTTGAATATTATAATAATAAACAAGAAGATGGTTTGAAAAGTTTCCGTAATGAAATTGTATAAATTTATTTTTCTTTTGTATAAGTTATTTCTTCAAGTTTGGAAAACAGAATTCGCTGGCGATGTGTTGCCAGGAAACATATGACGTAACCCTATCAGTTGACTGTTTCCACTGTACAGGCATAAATTCATTTGGATTACATTTAAACATGTCGAAACAGCAATTTAAAGTTGCCACACAATTGTGTTTATTTTACTTTATCTATTGTTAACGAACGTGACACCAACGTGCTGTAACTTGCAGATTATTTTTTACATTTGCAAATATTCGTGTGAAATCAAATGCAAAAGCTGTTTTATGATATCAGATAATTAACAATACGCGAATAAAAATATAGTAATAACCTAATAATATACAATATAGTAGAAGTGGAGTAGATCGTAGCACGTAGTACGCAGTATACCTATAACTAAACCATAATATAATAAATAAACGTTATTGCGTTCAATTGCGTTCAATTTTTATATGTATTTTATCGAAATTAAATATGTACATTGAAAATATGGTTATTGTATAGTAAATAAATTGTATAAATTATTCATTTTAAGTGAACGCAAAAAACCAAAAAAGAAGATATAATTTATTTCGTACTTAAATAATTTGCTATTAATGCGCGGATTCTAAAAATAAAACAAAAAATTACAATTTTGAAACAATATCGCGTAAAATTGAAATTTTTAATCTATAGACATTTATAATCTCAACGGAATTTATGATGGATGCATAAAATAATGTGGAAATGTTTCATATTTGTTGTCCTTATATAAGAATCAATCTGACGACGGTATGAATTTTATGATTAATATCTACTTTAATTTTAGTACCATGTGATTCGCGTGAATCTAATCTAAAGATTGAAGTTTCCTCAAAATCAAACCAAAAACCTTAAAAGCATTTATAGTAGAAGATAAATTTTAGGTAAATAAGGATTTATTGAATATTTCAAGCTATTCAACTCAGTATTTTATTATTGTTATCTAGACTGGGCACGGTTACTTACTTACTCCATGGCGTTATAACCCAGGTGCGGTTTTAGCCTTCTCCAACACGCTTTTCCAACCTGACCTATCCGCAGTCAATGTCTTCCAATCCTGAATTTTAAGGATCTTTATTTCACAGTTTACTGCATCTAGCCATCTTGCCATCTTGCCTTAGGTCTTCCGGCTCTCCTTCTACCTTCTGGTTTACTATTTAACAGTTTTTTCAGCACTCGCTCCTCCTCCATGCGTACTACGTGTCCAAGCCATCTCAATCTATTGATTTTGATTGTTTTGACAATATTTGGTTGACCGTACAACTGGTCCAATTCAAAATTGTATCTTCGCCTCCAACCAATCTGTTCTTTAACGGGACCAAATATACCACAGAATACCTTTCGTTCGGAAAACCGAAGTAATTGTTCCTGGTTCTGTGTCATGCACCAAACCTCCGACCCATACGTTAATATTGGACGTATTAATGTTGTATATAGCTTGGACTTAAGATCTCGTTGTAATGTTTTCGATCGGAATTGTTATTTTAACCCGTAATAACATCTGTTTCCAGTTGCTACCCTGCGGCGAATTTCCTCTTCACTATTATTTTCTACATTTATCAACGATCCTAAGTATACAAAACTATTGACTATTCCAAAATTGTGTTCTCCAATATTAACAGTTTGATCTCGAATTCGTGATGTATTCGTTGCCACCAAATATTTTATTTTATTTTTTTGGGCACAGTTAGCTATTGTATATATAGAGGATTATTTAAATTAGTACTTCACTTCTTCACTGATAGCACCCTTTTACATGCAATAAAATATCGTTTAAATATTCACCATGACGAAGTTTCCGTAAGCATCTATAATTTCTATATGAAATTGATAGTTTTAAATTCACACATTGGAACGTCCATTCCATTGATTACGGCACATTTGTGCAATTTTTAAACTGACAGCTTAAATCACAAAACGGATAAAATTTTCAGATATCTATCACCCGAAAACTCTCCTGCCGCAATCATATAGAACTGGAAATTTGAACATTTAAAATATTTCACGATTAGTTCAGATGTGTGTTTATATATTTTTTTTTAAGTCATATATTGCTCCAAGTGGAGCTTTATGTCATCTAATAAACCTTTCATTACAACTAATTTTTTAAATTACTCCGCCCAAGGAAGTATATAACAATTTACCAATTGTACTGCAATTAACAAAAGATAGATGTTTTCAAAATACTATTATTTTTATATGGATGATTAGCCCGAAGTGATGTGTGTGTGTGTATGTGCAGACATTGTTAATCTTTGAGTATAGCGTCCAACACCATATTTTCAAAAATATCCGTTTTTCTTTTTATTCCATAAATGAACAAATGGTCACCCAGCAGAAAAATTTCAGTATTAAAATAAATACCGAAAAATTTCCTATGGAAAATAGCGGAATTGAATCTGCTATATTTCATGATTAATAATATATATTTCGGCGCTATACCACTGTGGTGCTGAGTGTAACATCGTTGACGAACTGTATGTTCACATTTGACAAAGCAAGACTACACGTATCTTTGATCATTTGCGGCAAGACAATATTATTCGAGTTTTGTGGTGGGATGTGTTGTCACGTCCATCATAACTTTGAAGAGCAAAGGATAATTCAAGAAAACATGCATGACACATTTCTTATGCATTGGAATTATTGTAGTGAAATTAAGGAAAAGCGGATAATTCTAGTATCAAGTATATTGCCAGGATAGCAATAAGGCAGGTATTACTAACAAGTTTTTTCAAAACATATATCGATATACTCATTCTTAAGATCAAATTGAAGAATTTGATGATTTCATGACACATTATAATGAAATTATATGTATCTAGGTTTAGAATGGGATTATGGGATAAATTCTAACCTTCTTTCATCATACAATATATACATGATAAAGCTATTCTATACTTACCTACACCATATTCATCAATATTAATAAAGAAATCACTAAATTAGTCAGTTTTCTGGAATATGGTCTGAATATCTGACCATTCATTTAATATAAAATTACAAGTTTTCTGAATATTAGTTTCTAAAGACTTTATACAAATTGTTTATATAATATAATTATAAGCCAATGTATAATTAACCACATCAAAATCGCTATTACCAAATTTGCCAGATTTCTGGTAATTTGTCCAAAAGCAGATCCTATATTGGTATCATTATCTGTGAACTGTACAAAATCGTTCATATTTAATCACATCATACACCTACATTTCCAAATTTCCTCATATTCGGTGAAAAATAGAATTTACTAAATTTCTGGAATCTAGTATGGATGGAGTGTTGTTATTATATATAGTAATAAATATCATAAGAAATTGTCCTCATCCTCATCCACATGCCAAATTTCATGAATAATGTGTGAGTAATGCTAAAATTGGCATGTTATTATAACGCCGTTACCGGGGTATGCATCAAATGTCACGAGGATCGACCAGTTTTCCAGAACGTATACCGAAATGTCAAAATTCATTCAAATTGAACAGCAAATACAGTTTACTTCAGCAATCTGACCAGTTGAACTGCACTAGGGTAATGATTTTGCTAGAATTTGTATCTAGGAACTAATTTATTATAAATCTTCATATAAAATTGTATTAAAGAGAGAATTGACTTAATTGACTGGTTGAATAAACACGTCAAGAGATCTAAACTATTCATTTTCTAGAATTTTCATAAGAACTATTCATGTAATCTCATTAGATGCTTTCATATACCAAAATTTCATATAAATTGGATGAGAATTGACCAAATGGTAAAGGTTTCTATAAAAAGTTCTAGAAAATTTTCCTGGTAGGTGGTATTCCAAATTTGCCATAGAACCTATTATATACAATTCCAATATAAGCTTTTATATAATATGTCATCTAAATTGGATGAGAATTAACCATATTGTCAGATTTCTATAGAAATTCTTCAATAAAAATACCCTGTGGGTAACAATTTTTCGTAGTGCAAACAATATTATCGAACAAAACATATTGATGTTTATGTATTTTATATTTGCACCGATTTGCACAGATGTATGCAAGATCGCGCTTTCTTATCGGAGATAGCATTTCATTATACAATATTTACCTTGAATTTAAACGCTTTTATACTCATCCCTACTATAGAATGTTTACCAATTCTGAATATCGTTTTGGCTCTCGCTGTATACAATACGTGCGCACATTAAGTAGAAAAATAAAACTCGTTTCTTAAAATAAAAGATATTAAAAAAAAAAATGTTGATTTAAAAATGTACATGTTTGTTGTTGTTGTTTTATTTATTTATTTTTTTAATTCCATATTAATTTGTTTACCAAGTACATTGAACTCTTTCAATTTTACGAGTATACTATATTTTTCAAACAATAATAAATTAACCGAAATTTTATTATTATAAGATAGTAGATAGAACAAAAAGGATGTTATATAATGATTTTAATTTTAAATACATGGCAACAATCAAACACACATAACTAACAGATAACAATAATGAATTAACTAACTCTCTCTAATTAGTTCAATAATTTGTATATATGTAAATTTATGGAAACGAACGTGTTGTGTGTGTATGTGTGTGTGTATTTTAAGATGTAACCAAAAGAAAAACAATTGAGGTTTCTTTATTATTATTATTATTATTATTATTATTTTTAGAGATTAAAATAAAAATTAAAAAACTTATGCTCATATTACTTAAGAGTTAAATGCAATATAAAAAAATTGGGATCAGTCGAATACTAAAAATAGACACTAACAATTAAACTTCTATAAAAATATACATAAAATTAATAATACACATAATATATTGGGTTGATAACTAATTCATTGCTTTGCATTATTTTTTATAAAAACATAACACAATTTTTTAAAGAAACCAAATAACCTTTTATTTAGTGTAATACCCATTTTGTTGTTTATATCAAGTTCCAATAATTTTTGGCGAAAGACCAAAGATGTGTGTGTGTATGTGGTCTTGATTTGTTATAGGTTGTGGGACACAATACCTTTTCGATTTACCAATTTTGGCCGATTTTCCTTAAATTGCATTGTATTGTTTTTGATAAGTTGTTCAATGCTTATACATCTGCAAATTGATCGTTTGGTTGTGTGGTATAAGTTCAAAATAAACATTAATATATAACATAACCTTCTTCTGGTGAATATCAGCTTTAGATGTAGTTCATCTTGCTTATTGCACGATCTTTTTCGATTTACATTATTGTAAACCACCCATCGTCAGTTATCAATGTTTTCCAAAAAGTGGATCATTTTCGATACATTTCATTAGCATATAGCTGGTGGCAATGCGTTGGGTAAAGTGAATTTCTCTAATGAGGTACACCGAACCTCGTTACAATCTGACGTGTTGTGTTCTATGACGATCCTCATCGATTACTGCTTTTATTTGGTAACTTCATAAGGAACCCATAAAATGCTTTGTATAGCCAAGTTGTTTTAAACGTTTTACAATGCATCGTTGTGTGTACGTCTAACTTTTCTGTATTCTCACGCGTATTTTTTTTGTTTGATCGTCATCAACTTCAACTGGATGGCAGCTGAACTGTGTCCATATATGAGTTAACCATGCAGAACGAAATTTAGCAAACAAATTTTTATACTGCGGTCATTTTAAAGCTTTATAGGTATACCAAACAGAGCACATAACTTTTGGGAGCTTATGCAATGCGTTTCTTCCTTCTATAAAGACAATGAAACCATTTGCTTTTAGTAGTGTGCGTCGACCTTTCATCTACTAAAATCCTCTGTCTATCAACACCAAATTAACGATCGCAAATTGATTTTCTCCTCCTTGAAATCGCATAATTCGTAGAATTATATTATAAACATATTCCACCATGGATTGACTCTTTTATTTAAATTCTTTAAATTCTTTTCTATTGCAAGGACTACGAGTATCGTCAGCAAATGTAGTTAAAAATGTGTTTTTATCGAACCGGTTAAATAACACTTCCCTGTGGAACAACGGATAATATATTTTTTTATTTCGAACATTGACAAATGCCTATGGACAATGTCAAGGAATACCACAGAGCCAATTTTGTTCTGTTCATATGTGTTACTTTATTCGAATTTGTTAAACGATGGTCTATATAGCTGACTTGTTCTTTTCTAAAACCAAATTGGTTATTAGATATAAATTTTCGCTTGTCAATAATTTTATTTAGTCTGGTCAGACATAATCTTCCAAACACTTTTGACATCATTATGGCAATAGAGAAATTGACCTATTAAAGATGAAACATCTGCGATGTTAGCTTTCCCGATTTTTGAGATATCAATTACTTCCGCAATCTTCCAATATCTGGCCACATACTTTATCGTCTAAAGCAAGCATTGATAATAAATAAATAAAAAGATATGTGTGCATTGTTATCTTTTGTATAAAAATGGTACAATCCATTTCGGAAAGGGAACATTCTCATATATTTAATGAACAAGATATTGCAAATTGAAATTGATAGTGTTATAAAAAAAAAAGCTATTTAAATCAATCGAATGAAGGTAGCAAAGCAATGGATGGTAAAAAAATATATTGTAGTTCTTCTTAATTTATAATGTTCTTTTAAGAAATAAATAGAATAATAGATTTTAGTTGTTCTGTCTATTTTTAGTAATTATTATGCTATAACTTTATAGTTACGTCAACATCTTTCATTTATTCTATATTTATTTTTATTTTAACTTTTATCTATATTTTCTATTCAATAATTTTTTTGTACCTGTTTTTTTTTTTTTTTGTTGTGGATTCCTTTTTAACAATTTCAGGGTTCACAGCCTGCACAAATAAATACTTGCTTGTTGCTATACGATTAGAAAAAATTTCATAAAGTTGTTGTATCAGTACGAAATATATGCGTATTTAATGTCGTATATGTGAAGTATTTAATTTGCAAGTTTTTCTGTTTCTCTGTTTTTACAATTATTTTAATATATCTGGATTGATGACACCCAATAATCATCTTTCTATAATTAAAGTGTGATTCCTCAAAGGAAGTTTGTAGTTTGTTTTCGTTGAAGCGATACAAACAATTTTGTTTCGATACTTTTGTAAGAAATATATTGCTGTTCACAAAGAATGTGTACCGTGAACAATGGTATGGTGCCACCACAATGTCTGCGTGAATACGACAGGTTGAGTAACACTATAGCCTGCAGCCAAATACTTGTAACGTACCCTTGAACGTTTTTGTGATGTCATGGATTTTAAAATATTTTACTGTTAGTAATAATTTAATAATATTTATTGTACATTGTTAAAATATATTCTTTGTGTCATAATAACCGTGACGTATGTTAGAATATTTCTATCAATTAAATTAAACATTAAATGATAAATAACTAAACAACATTATTTATGAAAAAAACCTATGGATATATAAAAATCATTTCAATCACTTTCCACATTAGCGAAATTATCCTCAATAACTACGGCACAAAACAAATTAATAAAATGGCTCGTTGTTGGCAAGACATCATAGGCAACAAAAAGATGACGATGCGTCGAATGAATGCAATAGTAAATTTAAATTAGAATGTAGAATTATATATTTATTATTAATGTTTTTCTAATTTCTATATTTACGCATAAAAACATTTTTAACATTTTATATAATTAATAATTTTTATTTTTCTTATTACTTTCAGGTGAGTACAATATTGCCTTATAATAATGTGCTAAGAGATGAATGGGTAAGAAATTTATAATTTTTATTTACATATCATTTTTAATTTTTAAGAATTCTCTATTAATATTTTTGTTTTAATTTTATGAATTCCTTTGAATGATATTGTGATTGCCTTTCAATCATAATACCTAATCAATTTCTTTAGCCCAACCGTTGTCTTTTTAAGGGTGTTTAAGTCTATCAATGTTTTTTTGGTCAGACTGCGTCAATCACCTATGTGACTGCTGCTTTTAGACGATGTTAATTGCACTGACGAGTTCCGGTATTATAATGCGAACACATTTTTTCAGTATATTTTTCAGTATATTTTTCATGCTAATAATTAATAGTAACTGATTATCATTCCTTCCTGTATAAAATCGGACAGCAAATATCATTAAAATATGAGTTTGCCACACAACTCTATATGGACTATTCATCTTTATTTAAGAATAATTGAATATATAAAACATTTATAAAATCATAATTACAGATTAATTTGTTGATTCAATAAGTTTACTCACATACGGAGTTTTTTAATCAATTAATTAATCAATTAAAAACGAGTGACGTGTGTGTGTATTGGCAATCAATTCACATGGTTCAATCGGCAAGAATACGAGTAAATTCATGGCTATCACATCAACCCAATAGGCACCCGAATGCAAATACTATAATACCCTGTTGTAAGGCTTTCCATACAATATACCAGTAGGCCAACCAACACATACCATCCATCCGTTGGACTTATTTTTATATTCTGTCAAAAAATAAGAAAATTAAAATTACGTATACGCATACGAACTAAAGGTGTGTGTTTAAAAATTTAATAATTTGAGCTAATTAACAATAAATGCTTATTATTGGGAGGGTAAGTTCACGTGAAACCCGAATTTTTTAGTATTAAATAACAAATTAATTTTAAATCAACAATACGTTTTGTTTTAATAAAATTATGGTCCATTGCTAGCTACAACCTTTGTTTTTCTTTCGTGGAATAAACATAGCACAAAATATGTTTAATTTGTAGCCATCCATTGGTAGTAATCAAGTCATTTTATGATAACTTCGTATACAAACTGAAGTTTTGCTCGGGCATCAACATTGAACAAATGTTAATCTTATATAGAATCATAATAAAGCAGGTGGTGTAAGACATATTTTTAGGCTATAGCGACTACTTAAACAATAATCTCAGTTTGTTCTATTAGTGTAAAATAAACTTATACAATATTATAGCGAATAGACGGCCGATTTCCAATTTAAACATCCCAATATTATGATTCTCAATGTATGTATGCAATGACAGATTTATACTTTTTAAAATAATATACTATACTTCAAATTATTGAATAACATATAAATAAATATATGCAGGTACTGAATTGCTCGTCGTTACTTATGATATTAATGTTTTTATTATACATTTTGTGTAATTATTACAAATGTAAATTGCAAGAATTATCATATATAATTTTTATTTGTTTTTTTTATGGATTGCAATATTTGAATTGCAGATGATTGCATATAATATAGTGACGCCGATCATCAGGGTTTAGTTATAGTTAGACTTTTGATTTAGTTATCATCTCGTCTTCTTCGTTTCGAAATGAATTTGTTGTTTTCAAAAAATAATAAATTCTAATCATAAATTTAAGCTTAATCAAATAATTGTAAAATATTTTTATATCGATTATTTTCTGGACGAATCATCGCATCTGTGCGGATGATTTGCACTTGTTATAAAAATTAAAAACAAATAAATTCTATAGAAATAATTTAGAATAAAAAAATTAAAGTAGCAACCCTATTACAATTTTGTTATTGTTATTCTTAACCTTATGTTTTTATCATATATTAATATTATATGGTATGATTATGTACATTCATTATGCATCCATTTGTTCTTTCCCATATCTGTATATATTTCATTCATTCGTCGTCGTCTCCCATACACTCTTACAATATGTTAATTTTTTAAATAAAATGAAATAAAAATAATAAACTTAACAAAGCAGCACATTTGGAATAAAAAACCAACATCATCATCATCATCATCATCATCATCATTATCATTATCATTGTATATTGTCATCCATCCTCAATGTATAAAATAGTTATTCATCACTTCATTTACAATTTAATTCAATGCTGCTGCTTATTTATTATGACGAAAATTGATTCGGTTTTATTTTTATTATTATTATTATTGGGTGTATACCAATGATTTCGTCATATTTTAAGTGTAAATAAAGATAAATCCGTAGACAAATTAGTATTAATGGTGAACTAAATTGAATTAATTGTTGTTGGTAGCGATCACCTGATGTGACGGTGGTTTGATTCAGCGATTTCAACAACTCCTCATAGTACACCAAATAATCTTGTTGTTCTTTTCTGTATCGAAATCATAATATTTTGAATCATCACTATCTAACTGAACCACTCCTTTAGTCATGCCTTTTCCTTAATATTTTAAGCTTTTTTTCATTTTTATATGACGAGTTAAAATAAATTGGTAATGCAGAAATTTGTAAAAAATTTGAATTAACTTATCTGTGGTAATATAATCCTGAAAAAATATTAAAATTAATTGTAAAATAGTAAAACAAAACACAACATAAATACAAAAATATTAAGCATTCAGACAAACCTTTTAAAACAAATAATAATCAATTGGGCATTGTGGTCAATTGGCACAGAGTGGTAGATTATGAGATCGATTCCATGTATGTAAATTTATCAGTATTTTTGATACTAAAAATTACTTAACTGATTTGATAGCTTGTTCGTTTCTGATATCTGAGAGCGAATGTCATTCAAAATATGGATTTGGAAACTACGCAGAAATTCACAATATTAAAGGAATGCTCAACCGGCATCATACAGTGCGGATATGGCTTGGTGTATGTATAAATAATCAACTTGTATAGCCAATATCAAGCGGATTAATTAGAGAACAAAATGAGGTCTAATGTGCCGGGAAATTATTTAAAAAAATCATTCAATCAATGAATTGAACTGAAGAAGTAGTACACGATAACGATATGTATACAAAAAATAAGTCGGAATCATAGGCATATACACAAATTATATTATTTTTTATTATAGTTATTTAACTTATTACAAGTTTATTTTATGTATTACAATTTTTAAATATGATATATAGCCATAATGTCGCTGCTCTTCATATACGTTGTATGGTGTTACGTTTTGTGTATGTATATGCATCGACGATAAGAATAAAGATCCACCATTACCCATGACATCAAAATATAAGTTGTGTATCTGAACTGCATATAAAATTATATTGAGATAATAAACGACAATTATTTGTGTCTTGAATTCTTTTAATATTATGCTTTATCTTTTTTAAGCATATTGTCATTTTTTATATCATCAAATACTCACTTATTCCATGGCATTTACAAACCCAGGTGCGGATTTAGCCTTCTCCAACACGTTTCGTCAACTTGACCTATATGCAGCTAATGTCTTCCAATCTCGAATTTTCAATGCATTTAGCCTATTATCATGAAATGCATTATTTTAATTCATATTTATTTAACAAAATTATCAATTGATTAAACTTGTTCAAATGATAATTCAATTCAAACCAAATTAGCAAAAACCAATAGATATTTCTGGTCCTCCATAGGTAATTTGGTCAGAGATCAATTTGAAGATTTTGCATATATAGAATTTCAGCGCACTGTTTACTGTTTAACTTTCGGTTCTGTAATGAATGGAACTAAATTATAAACAAATTCTTATATTACGTCTTATATACAGATAAGATTAGATTAAAATTCTACATAAATACATAAAAAACCAAAATAATCTTAATTTACATTTTACAGCTAATCAAATTCCTTGTACTTTTGTGTAAATAATTTTGTTTAATTCTTATAACATTAATTTGTGTATACGGGTAATATCTTGAATTATTATGGTATTTTAGCCACGCACAGCGGCGGCCGGTGGTCGTCACATCTATGGCGGCATTCATTTATCTTTTTATGTAAAATTTTATGGATATTATTTAATTTTTATCATCATCCACCCCAAACACGTAATTTCCATAAGTAATTGTGTGACATCACTTTATTTATTTGTTGTCTCTCGCCACCAGAAACCAACACACAAAATAACTTAATTTTTTCAAAAATATGTTAAAAATTAAAATAATAATTACAAAAAAAAAAAAAAACAAGTCAAATGAATTCAAAAAATAAATATAAAATACACAACATGATCTCAAACATTATAATAATAATAAAATAATAAGCAAAATGCTATTTAAGAGCAATCAACCTCATGTTTGAATAGAAAAGCCGGTATTTTTTTCTGTAAATTTGCATTTGTATGTATTGAATTATTATTATGTGTTGTTTATATTGTGTGTTTCATGTTTTGTGATTCTTTCTTTTTTGTATTTGTGTCTTCTTTTTTTTTTTTATTATATTATATTTATTCACATTATTATCATTTATTTATTTGTGTTATTTTCCTGTTTGAATGCGGTTTTTTGCTTATTTGTTTATGCATGGGTGTGTGTGTGTGTGTGTATATATATATATTATACTATACTATACTAATTTATTACATTTTATACAGTGAAACAAAATGGTATTCGTATAAATATTGTCTTTTTTTTATGTTTAACAATGTTTATGTATATCTCACATATTTTGCTTTTTGCATAATTTTGTGTTTTCTTTTTAAATAATGTAGATATAAGATTGTAGAAAATTAACTTTATTAAAACAGCTACACAAATTTAAATGTCAATAGCGCATACTTTTAATTTACCATGGAATTTATTCTTATGACAAAAAATGTCAAACTCAAAACTCACTCACTTACATAGTTTGACATTGTGATTCATGTTAATTAATCTCCATAATTACCAATTACTGTTAGAATTACTTCACTGTTGTAATATAATGTTAGTGAGACCTTCGATTACTTACATTTCAATAGCTTGGTATACACAATTACAACACTGGACAACGAAGTAAAAACTAATGATCACTGGTGCCATGAGAACGTGTCGAAGCAATGTAGATGCTACTGTGTATGGGCCAATATGTCTAGAAATTAATTAATTAAGCGTCGCCATTAAGATTTAGCTGTGAAAAATTAAACACCGAAACACAATCTTTACGAAATAGAGTTACTGCTGGAAATACGAAAAAAAGCAAAAATTGTCAATAGATATGACGGCAATAAATAATTCCCATCAAAATTTTACAGAAACCCCAGATTATTTTGTCAACATTTCAAAATTTGCAAGAAATACGTATTAAAAAAATTGAAAAAAATAGTTGTACGAGTACAATTTTGTTATACTGTAAATATTAAATTCGTATTTTATCGTCATCGGTTTGTGTTTTGTCACTAATGCATATATATATATATATATATGCGAGCACGTATATATATATATTATATATGACGACGTTATTTCTTTGCTTTATGTGTGTGTATTTCTTCTCTATAATTATTTCATATTAATTTTTTTTTAATATGTCCAAATTAACAGAGTGGTTCTAAATGTTAAGAAGACTTTTAAAAATATAGTATTTCTAAATGACTCATTAGGTTGCGTCATATTCAGCAGAATAGTCGTTAGAGCTCATGTATTTCAATTCAGCGATTGCAAATTTAATTCAGTATTTTTCATACCTTCCGTATACTTAACTGAAATATTCTTTGTTCGTTTATTTGTGATCAAAAAACAAATATCTTGAAAATAAACTAATAAACACTAATCGGACAATGCTATGGACAATTAAATTTTAAGATCAATTGAATGAATGTATCGAAACATGAAGAAAATTATATATTTTCTGATGAATGGAATGGTGTTTTGTTACCTAAGGATCAGGTTCCAATAAATCTTTATTCTAAATATTCTCATTATATTGTCATTTTTGATACATCTCGTTTTATGAATATTTGTGAATTTTATACAATAATATTCAATATTGTGTTGTTGTTAATCGTCTCTTTTTATTTTTCTTTTTATTTGGTCACGGTGACACCCTGTCTCAAAAAAATTTACATATACATTTTTTATTTATTTTATTTACTTACATACTTTTATAATGAACACACACACACACACACTCGCACACGACACATACAATCTCAATAAAACAAGCGTGTTGCTTCTTTTAAAATTCTCTGAAATAAATATTTTATTTGTTACCTTTATTAATGCTGAATAAGACTTTAATTTTTTTTGTTTTTGTATAATTTTTTTTTTTTTTGGTTTTTTCATTATTCTGTTTAATAATTTATTTATACGTTGTTATTGTACTTATAAAAGAAAATAAAAAAACTTTTCTTACGATTTTATTTAATTAAAAATTACATATATCCAAAAGAACGGAAAAAAAAAACAAAAGAAAAAAAAAAGTTTATTTGTGATTACGTTGAATTTTAAAACTGAATGTATTTTTATTTTCTAAATAAATTAAATATATATTTTGTTTTTAATAAACTGTATTAATTTTAAGTTTTTGACGATATTTTATTGTTTGTGTATAAAAAAAAAAAAAAAAATTAGAAAAAAAAACTGTTATCGCGATATTGACTTGATCAATTGGAAAAATAAATTGTATTTTTTTTTTCTACTACGTTTTTTGTTTTCTCACACACGCGCATTTAACAATTGTGCGTCTGTGTCGTGTATGGCTATAAGACTATATAAAGAAAAACACACGCATACAATTAAATAGAGTGAAATTTTCGTATAGGAAAAGTGTTATTTTTATCATTTTGTTTATATGGAGACTTATTATTTCAAAGAGATCAAAAAAAACAAGAAACAGTGAATAGTGTTTTCGTCTGTTAAAAATTTTCTGTACATAAATAGTGTTTTTTTTTTAATAAAATTAGTGATTATTTTCAAAAATTCTGTATTTATATTATTTATAAAATCTATAAAAAAGCAAATAGTATTGCCATATTGTTAATTAGTGCATTTTTTGTTTTATTTATTAATTAATTTTAATAATGACTTATAAATATAAAACTATAAAATATTATGCAAAATATTTATTAATAATATATTAAATTAATAATATATTAATTAAATTAAAAATAATACCAAAATATAATATATTAATTTGTCATCAAATATATAACATATTGTTTGTTGCACATGTGTGTGTGTTTGTATGTGTGTTGATATACAAATAATAAAACAAAAATATATAATATATAAAAAATTTACCTCTAAGAACCCCACCACATATACATTGACATAATACATACATTTGTATATTACAAAATAAAAAAAAAGTAAAAATCAACAAGCAAACAAAATTTATTTTGTTTGTTTCGTCGTTCGTCAATTCTCCTCCCTCATTGAATGTAATGAAACTTCTTCAGGAATTAATTTTTACAAAAACGGATGTCGACGATTTTATAACACCACCAACCAAAATGGTAAATTTATTTGATTTATTAGTTTTATTTTCGTTCTTTTAAAATTAAATGAAATGTGTTTTTTTTTTTATGCTATTATTTAATTGAAATACCATTCAATAATTTTTGTGTGCTTGCCCTTTTATTAATGTGTGTGTGTGTGTGTGTGTGTGTGTATTTATTCCTCAAAAACAATTCAACACCATTTTTTTTCATTAATATTTTACTTTGAATTTTAATAATTATTCCACTGAAACAAATGCCATATTAATATGACAGAGGACGTCTATGGTTTTTTCTTTTAGTCTAATTCAAAATAAAATTATAAAACAAAATGAAAGTTACTATTCGATAGGGTTATGTTATGGTATGGCATTAGTAACAAATCAATGACAGTTCTCATAATTAATTCCGGTGTGTCGGAAATTATATATAAAATGTGATTTATGGGCAAAATACAGAAAAGTTAGGTCTGTCTGATATTGAAAAGGTAGAAATTAAGCAATCCAGTAATATTTTTATATATTTGTTTGTTGGGCATCGATGATCTCCGAATTTTTTATAATATTTTTCATTTTTGGCAAAAGAAACGAAAGTAGCTTTATGCTTATTTAATGAATTTCGGTGGATGGGGAAGTAAATCATAACATATTTCGTGTAATTTGGCCATATCAATTGCTGATGTTATATTAGTTGATGATGATTTCCATGGTGATTTTTTATCAAATGTACATTTTGCTTTATTCTTTCGTTAAAACGGTGTAACTAAGACAAATAATATGCACCGCATCCCGGTTATTGTTTTACCTTTTCTAAATATTCAAAGAAATCTACTGCAGTATGGAATTGTTTTTGGTTTCTTGGGTGCTCTTTACCAGGTTCTGCTGCACTGCTTCGACTGTATTTGTGGGGTGCAATGTGTATAGTGATGAATCCATATGTTACATCGCCAATGATGAATCTATGCAATAATTTATCCGTATTATATGTGTAAATAGATTGAGCACAATGTTAAAAGTGGTAAATTTATGATAGATTATGAATAAACACAATACCCATATTGCTATTTCACGCTTTTTTAATTTGCAATCTTTCTACACGATATAATGGGTTTTGTTGATCATTTCCTTTGAATAGTCAAGGACAACTTGTTGATGGTATTGTTTCTGTAAATGTACATACAAAAATAACAATCTTGAATTTTGTTAATTGAAGGAGCCAATTATCAGGTTCTACTTGTGTTTTTTTTTTTTTTTGAAAATCAATTTCATTCTTAAAATATATTTATTTTAATACAAAAAAAAAGCATTATAGGTCTATAATTTACATGTCTGCATAACAATAAAATACGTGACCTTCGCCCCACCCCTCTGCCAATCTACCCTCACTCTCGCACAACTTTAAAACCGAAAAATTGATTACATTAACAATTTTAAATTCTGTCTGTGTTATAATAATAATAATAATAATAATAATAATAATAATAATAATAATAATAATAATAATAATAATAATAATAATAATAATAATAATAATAATAATAATAATAATAATAATAATAATTACAATTATACTAAATGTCATAGTTAACTAATTAACAGTATATATATTTATACATTCTCGGTATAAATAATAAATGATTAAATATAAATACTAAACCAGTTTTTGTTTTTTCATCAGATGTAAAGTTGCCCATTATAAAACCAATTTTGCTTTTAATTTATTTATTAATATTTTTATATATGAAATTATCGATACAAAAATTTAACGAGAAACTTATTTTGAAAATTTATTCAATTTTTATTTCAATTTACATTCGATTATTAATTTTTGCAATTGATTATTTATTCATAAAATAAAAGTATTTATTTGCTGATAAATTTTTCAATTTTACCGTTAACAAAATAATTGTTTTAAAAACAATTAATAAGGCAAAATTTTATATATATATTTAATAATTAGTTTTGTATTGCACATCGATCTATGACTTATATTTCAATATATAATTAATATTATTTAATATTGAATCATTTAAATATTTATTTATTTATTTATTTATTCTTACAATTTGTCACACAATGCCTAAGCTTTAGTTAATTAATTAATTAATTAATTTTTTTCTGATTGTATACAGTTTTATTTTATTATTATCATTAATATTTTGTTGTTATCTTTTATATGCACGCATAGAATAATTTCCAGAAAAAATAATTGTATAAATTGTTCATTTGTATGAAATGCATGCAATAATAGAAAAGATCTTTTGAAAATGCAATTTCAATTAATTGTTTAATTCGTTTATACTGTTGTTTTGTTTGTTTTTTATTTATATTTAATATTATATTAATATTTTGAGGCTTTTTTTTTATCAGTATCATTTTAATTAAATATGTTTGAACGTTTGATTAATAAAAATATATAATACATTTTGTCATATACAAAAATTTGTTTAAAAAAGTTTTATCGCATCAGTAAATTGATGTATGAGTTTAAAACCTTATATAAAAAACACACGCACTCAGATTATAACGAATTATTCAAATTAAAAATTCAAAATCCACCTAAACGTTGAGGAATCTTATTGTTAATTATTTGGCAAAGTAGCCACATTTTGTTCAGATATAGCAAGAAAACTATTGTAACAAAACAAAATGTGTTGAATTTCTATATTTCCATGTGTTGATTAAATATCAAATCGTATATCGACTAAAAGAATCTGTATCTACATCAAAATTATTTAATTATTATTCTGTATTTGTCGAATATAGCTCAAAAAATATGAATTTATATATGGCGAACTCCAATCGCTCTTATTAAAATTTGGTAGAATTTTATATTATAGAAGAAACACTGTCACATTTTTAAACATTTATACAAAACAATTGATAATTGATGATTTTATAATAGGGAGAATTAATTCTGGCATTTAGACCAAGGAAGTTCCCCTGTGCTCTCCCTCTGAGTTAATGAACGTCTGGTTTCAGATATGAACCGTTGATTGTAGAAGAGATTCTTCAGACAAGGAACATTTAGCAGAAAGTGAATTTTGTGAAGGTGATAGTTTAGCGTGCGCATTGAGTAACCCAACAATAAATCTTAATTTGTGCCTGGGTAACCTCTGTAATACAGCAACCGTTTACCCATTGGAGCAACTATCCATTTTTTTTTTGTCTGCCGACAGTTGTCTACAAAATATTTTATTATTTGTAAATAAAAAAAACAATCACAAATAAACCTATACGGAAATGTCATAATTTTATTGAAACTTTTCACACCTCTGTGTAGACATGTATGAAAAGGAACAGAACATGGATTATCTTTTTTTTATCGGCAAACGTTCACTCTGAAGTTTTAAAATGCACACCATAGAATACCAGAACTTTTGATTGCGCAAATATTAGACTGAATTTTATATATATGCGAATTTGAACGATTTAATGGACACATTATTTTTATGGTCTCTATTATTCATGTATCAGCATTTCTTATTCATTCTCTTGCAATTTCAGTTTAAGAAAGACCAAAGTTTTTTAATTTAATTTTTTTTGTGGAGTATTTAATGAGATTTTCTTAAGTCACATCGAAGAGATAATGTAATATCATTGGTATTTCTTAATTAAAAATTTTAAAAACCAAAATTCATGGTAGTATCCGTTTGCAAAAAATACGAGTATGATATTTGTTTTGATATATGGGTACGTGGGATTGTCATATTGATGTTCATAATTTACGACATTGGATTTGAATTCAACAGCGAACTGAAGAAAAATATGTAAAATCGAACCAATTATGTAAACTCCAGTCATAGTATATCGAGAAATTCTTTTTATCCGTAAGCTTAGACTTTGGTTGAGTGGTTGTCAAAAAAATAATATGCGGTGGTTAACGTTTATGCTATAATCGATCGGTTTCAAATTTACATGAGAAATTTTCTCATCGATAAATATGCGTTTTTTTGAGGTGGGAAAAAAAAAACTAGACAGTACGATCGACTTGCACAGAAATTATAGATGTGCTTTACCAATTACACTGTCATTCCTTGATTGATACAACTGATTCAGTTTTACTTAACTTTTTTAAACGAAAAACGTATAGTAAATTTCTATGTTCTCATTTTCATAGGTTTGCTGATTATTAAACATTTTTCGAACTATTTGAATTTCTTTTATTTGTGCCGTAATATAGTCACCATATTCTTATATTTACTTTCCAAATATTTCTATAGTTTTTTGAAATATACATATGATGAAGCTGTTTATTTATAAAACGTGGACAAAAATCTAACCATGTGGTTTGAATATTATTTTATATATATTTTGCATATATATATTGATAATTCCAAAAAATACTATTTTCGATTCGTTACAATGTTTTACCACTTTAAGGGAAAGAATTTTAATACGACACTAATGTAATAGGACTAAATTTTACCATTTATACGTTTATGGAATCGCAGACAAATAACATTTTTTGATATATAATGGTGCTCATTCTTATTATTCTCAGAGATTAACAATATACATAAAACATTATATCAAACTAATCGTACTTATATCGAAACATAATTGCCAGATTAATTAGTTAATTATTATATATACTCGGTTGCCTATAATTATTTACCAACTTGATTGTGGTGAATGTTAGCTGATATATAAGATGCCGGCATTGTATATGCTCCACTTGAAGTAACATTATTTATATAAATAATGTTATTGATGTGCGATGACTATTCAAAATTAATAGATACATTTTTGTTGGTTGCTTGAAAATCTTCACAAGCCATTTATTTATTTATTTATATATTTATTAGAAATACTCAATGTAAATATTTCCAGACTGATTAAATAACAAAAAAAAAAAAAAAAACACCAGACTAGTGCTTTAGATTGTAAAATCTAAAAATATTATATCGCAGACATGACCATCGTTCCGTTCGTGCGTTTGTGATGTACGCGACTAAAATATATAAAAAACTAATTGAGATTATTATATTGATTATATTTTATCATTTGCATACAATATAAAATTTAATTTATATATATTATTTATGTGCATTATTGTATTATTACTGCTTGAGAAGAAGAGTTTACCTTTTTTTTTATGTATCTATACTCATACATATTTAGATTTAGATAGACATATAATTTTATAGTATATTTATTCCTTTTATTCATGTTATGCCTTCCAGAAATTGCAATATACTTTTACCTTTAATCAATATTATTATTGATTATTTGTTCATCGTATGTACAAAAATTATATATTCAATGCATATGGCATTATTTATATAAACATGCATTTACATAAATATAAAACATTATTCCACCATTATAGCAATAATAATAATAATATACGAATATATATATATTGTAGATAATAGCCGACCAGTGTATGTATATATGAAAGAAAAATATTAACATTACTCTGCATAATAGCAAAACATAACTAAAAACGAGACGTTATAACAAAAATTGTTGTACACATTATTATTATTATTATTATTGTTTTGGTTTATTTTTTATTTTACTTTGTCATCGGAAACTTTTCTCTATACACGAGAAAAATTGCAATACATTAACAAAAATAATAAAATTATAAAGATACATTATTTCTGTCAATGTACCCATATATTCATTCATCTCACTACATATATCGAAACATAAATCTGTGTAATTTAAAGTCAACATCATAAAATGAATACCATTAACAATATGTTGTTATGTTTTGTATGTCGTGTATATATGTGAATTTTGCTTAAATAATGTTTGAATACGATAAACATAAAATAGAAAATGTAATCATATTTTTTGTTATACTCAATCTATTCCATATAACTAAGGTAGTGAACCCTGCAATCTCTGTCATTTTTGGATTTAAACTTATACAGCTGAATTATTATGAATGGATTTGCACTTTTATTTGCAGCGATAATTGTTTATTTAAATTACCACAGTACTGTCACATTGAAAATTATTAATCTAATACCATTGTTCAAAGCATAAGTTTCCTTAACATGGCCGGGATCCATTCCGTTAATTATTATAATATTATTATTAACGTTAATAGCATTTTCTTAATTTGTATAAAACAATAAATGTTGATTACTTTTTTCATTGTTTAAATAACCAATTATCTCGTTAATTAATGTGTTTAGATATGACTCAATTACATAGAGAATTGGTTTACATAGCATGACATGTGTGTGCACACAACTTTTTCTCCGATTATTGTCCAAAGTGAAAGTTTTTTTTAATATGACAGGAATTGGGTCCACTACCTTATGTACAAGATAATATATAGAAAAGACCAATTTTGTTACGATGTCATTGATTATAAATAACAAATTTGTGTTAAGAAAAAAGGGAGGGTGTTTTATAATGTATCAGATGTACCGGTATCAAGTTAGCGTTTTTTTTTTTGAAAATAAAACGCTAATTTTAAATGAGAAAGTAAAAAATATTTTGTTCAAAATATTGGCCATTGATTTCTACACATTTTGACCACCTTTCTGGCAATTTGTGGATACCAATAGAATTGTTCGTCTTTTGAAGCAAACCAATCAGACACCCAATTTTGTTTGACTTGTTTGTAGGAATCAAAGTGCTGCTCAGACAATGCGTGTCCCATCGATGAAAACAAATGGTAGTCGGAAGGCGCCATGTCTGTTGAAATTGGTTTTGCAGTCGATGTTTATGGTTGTCCTAGATTAACCCATGATTCGTTTAGAATTTTTAAAATAAATCCAATTTTCATCGTCAGTAACAATTCGATGAAAAACTGATATTCTTTCGTGTCTGGCAACCAAAATTTCACTAGGGTTTTTTCGGTTTCCCATTTTTCTTTCTTTCAATTCATGTGGCACCCATTTTCCTCCACACTTTTGCATCTTTTCCACAGCTTTTAACACGATGAAAAAATATGATATTGTTTGAATAATGACTTGATGTATACTAAATATGTTGGACAGATGTCATAACAACCAAACAAATAAAAATTAAGGCTTGTTCCCTTTCGAGACATTTGTATCTTGACGCTCACTTCATACCGGTACACCTGGTATAAGTAAATTTAACAAACTTCATCATTAATATCCTATAAAATAAATCCTACAAAATAGTTAATCTCTTGAAGTTTACCCACACATATCTTTACGAATAATTTGAAATTTCTTTCTCATCATGGAAATATATGTTTGCGGTTTTAATGAGTCCCGCCCCAAGTTGGCATATTAATCTTAGGCTACATAATTAGCGTAACGATGTTAAAACGGTAACAGTACATGAATCACTACATCGTAACATTGTTTAATTTATTTGAAATCAATTATTACTTATTATCCCTCCCATCCACCCACTCATTCACTCACTCTCTCTGTTTAAGTAAACAGTTTAAAATTAACATATATTTTTAAGTTTTGCATTTTTTTTTAAATAAATATTGCAAAACAAAATATGAAATCTTCACTATTTACAAAATATTTTAATAACTATTTGTACTTGTAATTGTTGTAATTATACATATTCACTAAATATGCATATTGGCAGCTTTTTTTCTTTATATTGTATATATGCAAAATTTCAATAAAATCAATTAACATTGAAACTACTATGAACAGACACTACAGTGGTGACCAAATAAAATTGGGATGTGTTAAACAAAAAAAATAATTGGTTTTTGTACTTAAAATCTCTCAAATAGATTTTGATGAAATTTCTTCATAGTTAAAATTTAACATCAATTTTTATTTCCATATTTAGACAATGTTTGCGAAAATTGTAAATTATTTTATTAAATGAAATTTTTATGTGAAATTCTTTTAGAAATATTTTTTGTGTATATTTTTTTAATAAATATATAATAAATTATATTTCAAAAGTTATCAATTCTTTTTAAAGCATTGTTATTATTTTGTACACCAGAGTATATTTGCATATGATAAAATTATTACACTATTATTGTCATTGTTATTTATTATTGTTGTTGTTGTTATTATTATTATTATTAATAATAATAATATCATTTAAAATTTGTTCATAAATTATGCAAACGATTACTAACTTGTACGGGTATTATTAAATCAAGGGCACTCAAACTCGTCGTGTCGTCATCGCATAATAATAATAAACAACATTTATTTTTCCATAATTATGTACTCGGTTCGGCATAATGATTGTGTCCACATAAGCGTATTTAAATGTATAAGCTAAAGAATTGTGTGGCGAAGGTGCTGCATGTACGATGTGTGTGAGTATGGATAAAAAGATGAAAGTATATATTAATTTTAATCAATTATTTTAAATATAATTGTTATAAAATTATTGTGACATCAATTAAAAATAAAAAAAAAAAAATGTTATTCCAATACCGATTTAAATAATAAATTTTATATGTTTTATAAATTTGTACATCTATTAACAGTGTGTTTGATAAAGGAACCATTCGGTTTGCCGTATCATTTTTGTAGTATATGTAACAATTCTCGAAATAATCTTACTTACTGCATAGCATTAAAATCCAGATGCGGTTTTAACCTTCTCCAATCGGACCTATTTGCGTCTATAACGTCTTTCAATCCTAAATTTTAAGGATCTTAATATGTATCACAGTTCACTGCACCACCGCTTCCTTCTGGATTAATATTCAACAGTATTTTTTTTGGCACACGTTACCCTTCCTCGAGTATAATACCTGTCCAAGCCATCTTAATCTATTGATTGTTTTGATAATAATTGGTTTAACTTGTCTATTTAAAAAATTGTATCTTTGTTTCCAACCATTATGTTCTTTGACGGGACTAAATAAACCACACAGAGTATCTTTTTAATTCAAAAATCCGAATTAATCCGAATATATCGAATAGTAGTCATCGAATTATGGTCATCAGTAGTTGGAATTCCAATTTTGCTCTATCAATTAAATTATGCTGCTATAATTATACGAGATCAATTTTACATTTAATGCTTTAAGTGTTTAGTAATTATAATTTTTTGCTTAAGTTAATGATGCGCTGGTGCAAATGCTATACCCTATACCATTTATTTATCAAACACTCACATACTTTTGTTAAAACAATTAACCAATAAATTAAAATGCATACAGTTGCTCGCTGTACCAATAAAATAATTTTGATTTCTATTTTAACAAATTTGTATATTCAATTAATTTTTAATGTTTTATTTTTATTATATTTTGTACCATATTTATTATTGTATAAAAAAAAAGGTGATCATAAATTTTGCCAATTTTGCGTTTGTGGTGATGTGTGTTGTGTAATAATTAAAAAAATAAAATAAATACTCAAAGTGTAACAAATTGCAAAAAAAATATATATTATTCATTTATAATAATCAATTTTCACTTTTAATATGTCCATTGTATTTATTTAAATATGTATATTTGAAAAAACTAACTAATTTATTACAAAATAATTATACTTTTTTGTGATCTCAAAGATTTAATTTCTCTCTCTCTCTGTCTAAATAAATCATTTTGATTATTATTATTTTATTTTTTTTTTATTATTAATAAAATTGTAACAATTTTTTAAGATGTTTCTTTTATGATGCACATTATATTAACATTGTATGAATTTTATAATAGAATGGGATTGCAACAAAATTATTTCAAAAATCCAAAATAACAACATAAAGAAATCAAATGTGTGAATTTAATATTGTTTGTATTACAATTTTCTATTTAAGATTGATCTCTATACATTTTTGCTTATATTAAATTGGGATTAATATGGCAAATTCGTAAATATTTCGAAAAATTTAATTACTCATAATTTTTTTTCGCAACATTGTCTTATTTTTACACATACAGCTATCAGCAACTATAGACATTTAAGTAAATTCATACATTTTTCACGCGATACGTCCCATTTGATTACAATAGGAACATTTTTAAGTTTCGAAAATGAACTTAGTATTGTAGTAAACTACATTTTTCATATAAAAAATTTATGTAAAATTGAATCGATCAGGAAACGCTGCTACTTGACTGTAAAAGAGAAAGGTTATTATTTAATTAAATGCAACTTACCCGCAAGTTAGTAATTGGATTTTTTATAGACACATAACTTTGTCAATAATTAAAGTTTATTGGAAAAAAAATCATCCATTTACAATGTTTTACTCACTTAATGAGATTGGCTTGATGATTTCGAGAGCAGCTGCTAATTTTTTAATTAACAATAACGATATATAGGTTGTGAATAATCGTTTAGAAATAGTGTTTGGGTGCATGTAACATGGTTTTTTTTCTAAATTGAGGTTGCATCCATCGTAAATTGTGTTCGATTGAAATTATTAAATCATGTTTGGGCTGAATATCAGCATGCACTCCTATATATACAGTATGTGTGTATAAGATGGCACTCATCAAAACAATAATAAGAACGACAGGCAAAAAGGTTGGTTCTGGTCGTCCCAATATGGGAACTAAATTAAGATTGTTCGTTGGAGTGCTTACGCGGGGTGTTGGACGCCAAATAAGCACCTTCATGAAATGAATTTTTTGCACAAATTCCATTTGTACTAAATGTTCTTTGTCTGAAGAAGCACCCTTTATGTGAATTTTCGTTACATGCAACATTCTGGTTTATAGGGTATTTGGAAAATACACAATGAATTTTTCCATAGTAAACGGATCATTTATAAGAAACATTTCTTATATCTGAAACCAAACGCTTCGTGGAATAATTAATTCCTCTAAGGTCTAATTGTCTAAATTTAAGTTCTTTAAAAATCGTCATCGGCAAGAGTGTGTAAAATTTCTGTGTGCACATCTAATTGATTTTGTAAAATGTTATCCGAGTAGCAACTAAGAGGTGCATTTATTAATCGAATGAACATCACAAAATTCAAATAAGTATTTATAGACATTTAAATGATTAATTTTTGATGTTTTGTAAATTGTGTTCTTAATCAATATGTTTTTTATATATAAATTACAAGTTATAATCATCTTCATTGAATATCTTAAGAGATACGAAAATATATTATTGTATTACTATTTTATGTTACCTTATTCGATCTATGGAATTATTAACACGGACTATATATTTAGCTTTTCATTATTACAATTACAGTGGACTATATTTTTTTATTTTTTTAAAGTCATTTATTGCTCTAAGTGGAGCTTTATGTCATCTAATAAACCTTTCATTTCAGCCAAGTTGATAAATTATTCCGCAGTATATAACAATTTATTAATTGTACTGCAATTGACCAAAGATAGATGTGTTTCTTTGTATTCCATAAACGAACAAATGGTCACCCAGCAGAAAAATTTCAGTATTAAAATAAATACCGAAAATATTCCTATGAAAAATAGCGAAATTGAACCAGCTATATTTCATGATTAATAATATACAATATATTTCGGCGCTATGCAACTACGCTACTGAGTGTTTTTTTTTTTACAATGGACTATATAGCATTTGCTAATCTACAAATTGTCCCATATAATATATTATTTAAATTTTTGTGATATTATGAATTGTCTTCTATTTCCGTATCAACACGTAATCAACTCCACAGTAAAATAAACGTATAACACCTCTCCAAATCAAATATCTTTCTTATATCAATCACACTACGATCGAATCATTAGATTAAAAATATACCTAATAGGTCGGAGTTCTCACCTCACAATATCAAACACATGAAACCAAAATTAATTTTTTGTTTGTTTGTTGGATCTTCGTTGTGAGACGTTATCTGCTTTATTTAATACATTCTTCTCTATATGAAATATTCTTTATTATGAGAATTTTTCACTATATAAGATTTCTGGGTATTCTTCCCTGCGTGAGATCCACGGAAGAGTATTTAATTTACCAATTGTATTTTTTTTTTCATGTGCCTCTGTACCTTTGTACTATAATATTTATTCATAATTTGTTTTCCTAATTTAACATACACCAATTTATTGAACTTGAACGATTAGGATGAGCATATCATTATTATATTCAAGTCCATATAGTAATACATTTCTTTTCAAATCGATAAATATTTGTGTATAATAAAATGTATAGTTTTTGATTATAATGTGATAAGAAAATGACATGAATTATATACATATAAAAATAATGTATGTATTTTTCAAAATATCACCAATTTGACAAAAAAAGGTATATTCATTCGTGATTATAATCATTTTATATGCATTTATAAATTGTTTTATTGCATTTAAGGTTGTATATTAACACGATCGTTTGAATTGTTTAATTATAATTGATTTTATTATATAATGAAAAACATATAAATACAGTAGTAAGCATAATTTTGTCTGCATTTATTATTTTAGTATATATTTCAAATGGTTTAAACACCTGCGACTGAGCACACACTTCCGTGAACTATTTATAAATTAATTGGAAATAGTTTATTTATGTCTAATTTAAATTTATATGTTTTAGTTAATCGTATAGAGATGATGGGGTCACTACACTATATTCTTTATTTGTTGCAAAACTATCCGCTTTAGATTGTTGTAATACAAAATGCGGACAGTTGTGCCCATTACCATATGGGGAAATTAGAAAATTCAATCAATCAATATTTCCAAATTTTCGTATTTTATTATTATCCCTTTTTTCAAATTAAATTGTTCCATTCAATTCTGTCTGCATGCCGTTTTGTACATAGGAAACATTGCGGCTGTGGCTTGTTGTTTGTTGTCAATAATATGTATAGAAATTCTAATAAAACATAAGAAAACCACAATAATAACAAAAACATCACATCAACAATCAATTATAAATGTTATGAATATGAAATGAAGGTATATATTTTTATAATAATACGATACGATAAAAATATATAATATAAGAATACTTGATGTACAATGAACTTTATGGAATTTATATATATATAATTTTGCATCTAATTTAATAAAAGTATATTACTGCGTAAAAGAAAGAATTCTATTCCATGTATTTTTTGTTATTAATATTATTATTTTTTGTCTGTTTGTTATGCAAATTATTTTACCATAAGAAAATATACTCGTACATAAATCCTATTCCTTGGAATATACGCAGAATACAATGATTTTCTTATATTGTATGTTTCGTTCTGTAAGGTACAAATGTATACGGTTTAGTGTTGTGTCGTCACAGATTTAGTGTATATAAATAATAACAAGAAATTTTGTTTCACACACTTTAATTGAGAATTTTCGATGCACCACCCACACACCACAAAAAATTCTCAATGAACCAGTCTGACTTCTGTCTAATTGTGTATAACCGAATATCACAATATTATATATCTACAGTTTATGATAATAGTGTTTCAATATTTAAATTTCACGTGTATTTTATAAATCTTATTGTTATTTTATCGTTTTTTATATAAATCTATATTTTTTAAGTTTTAACGCATCTCTCACATATATTTAATTTACAACCATAGCCATCATTGCGTATCGTTTATAAATCGAATGTTGTGTAATTTACATATTTATGCGTATATTTATTAATAAATTTGTTATACACAAATACAAATAAATAAATTAACAAAACACACAAATGTAATAATAGTAATAATAATGTTTTTGTTGTTGGTTGTATATTATAAATTGTATTATAAAATAATATAAACGATTACAATTTGTATATTATTTTAATGTGAAAATATAAAATATACATACTTATTTCAAAGTCAAAGTCATGTCTGGGAATTTAAATGACGACGATTAAATTGAAATGTGTACTACTAAGCTCAATGTATATTAATTTAATTGTATTGTTGCTTTGTGTGTATGTGTGTGCGTGTGTGTGTGTGTGTATAATTATAAAATTACAAATGAAAGCAAATGTAATTAAATAATTTTGAAACTATGTAAAAAATATGGTAGCATTTTCATAATTAAAAAAATAATACTGAATACGAGAGTATTTTAGTAAAAATCCGATGTAATTTATCTATATAAACTGCGTGCAGAGGATCCCACACTTATATACAACTAATAATATTATCTACTACTTTGTCCAAAAAATAAAGTGACATTATAAATATTACCAATCAATTTGGTCACCTTTAAAGTAAATCCCAACCCGATACAATACACTTATGTCAACATTTTTCCATTCCTTGAAACAGATTGAATATTCATTTTCCCGAATGGCTCTCAATACGCGCTTCGTTCCGCCTTGTATCGCCTCGATCGATTCAAAGTGGCGTCCCTGGAACAGCCTTTTGGCGTTAAATAGCCAGAAGTCAAATGACACTAAATCACGCGTATATATGTAGTGTGCGATGACGCATTTTTCTTGTCAAACTAAAAATTATCATTCCACAATTTGGACTTCTTTAGGTGAATAGCTTCACGCAAGCGATGCATAACACCAAAAGAATATTCCTTATTAACATCACTCAATCGCGGTGGTATAGCGTAAATATTAATAAATCTGAAATTTTTCAGCAGCGTGACCATTTGTTTGTTTATGAAAAAAAAGGAATATCTTTGAAAATATGTTGTTGGCCGCTATACACAAAGATTAACAATGTCTGCACACACACACACACACACATATCACAATGGGCTAATCACCCATATAAAAAACAATGGAATTATGTAAACATTTATTTTTCGTTAATTGCAGCACAATTTGTGAATTGTTATATACTCCCATGCGCGGAGTAATTTACCAACTTGGCTGTAATGAATGTTTAGTAGATGTTATAAGCTTCTATATATAATATAACTTAATAATAATAATAATAATTGACAGTTTAGCTCCTAGGGAAGAAATTCATTATGTAGAATACCTCGATAATCGAAGAAAACTATTAACATTGATTTTTGAGTTATTTTGGAGCGTTTTTTTGATGTCTTGTTTTACCTTTGAATATGATGATGCGTTTCATAACCGTTTGATATAGTTGGAAATCATCTTTTCACAGACGTTACCAAAACACTCGTTTTCAAACAAATTGAGTGTATATGGAACGAAACTATCATTGAATTTCGTGTTAGCAAGTCTCTAATTGTTAACCGACGATTTTCAAACACCACATCTTTATGGTTACTTTGACGTATTGTTCTGCACCACGATTAATGAATCTGGCAGAAAATTGATTTCATATAAACAAAATTTAATGCAAATTCTATGCTTAACAAAATAAATCAGATAGTTTATTGAAGAATGAATGAGCTTTTCACTTTGTACAAAACCAATAGTATTTAAACAAATATTATGACGAGAAATTTGGCAAAGATGTCAAGGACATTACTACCAATTAAAAAAAAAATATAATATTATTTGATTTCACATTCCCCCTGCGATGTTTAAATTAAAATGTCACTTTATTTTTCGGACACAATATAATTTTTTCGTTTCCAATAATCTAAAACAAACCTAAAGTTTAACGCGACACACTTTTATGGTTACTTTATCATATTTAAAATCAATATTTGTATATTAATTTTCTCTTCCTATGCATTTATATCTTTTATAAAGTAATTTTCTTGTATGATATTCGTCATCGTGTACAGCAGAGCACCACTGCTTTCATAATAAAATTTTCCTGTTTTTATTAAATTAAAATTATTTTTTTGAAAAAATAAAAATTGTATAAAATGAGTAGAAGAAAATCATTTTAAATGTGGATAAATATTTAAATGAAACAATATTTCAACGGATGTTATTTAATTTTTAATAAACAGAAATTCTCTTCTATAAAACTAAACTATGTTCTTGTTAAAATATATATTGATAAAATGTATACGGCCATTTGAAATGATGGAATAAGTTGTTACGACAACGTCCAAGAATATATACTTTATTTTGAATAAATAAAGTATTGTGTTTATTTACAGAAAGAATATAATTTTGATAAACTTTTCGATATGATATAGAAAACTCTTATCGTGACGTGCTACATATCCGTATAACCATAAAATATTGACGAATTGTAGTCCAAAACCAAAAGTTTCCATAGATTATATTAAATTCTAACTGCATTATTCTGAAACTTTAAGTTCAAATGTTATGAATTTTCAATTTAAATTAGAGCTAAAGTTATTTGGATTGATTTTATAAAAGGGGAAAGATTTTCCGACACATAGGCACATAGTAGATCCATTGTGCTCTCCCTTTTCCCCCCGATTGACAATACAAGCTAATTAATTTGACATACCCCAAACCATCCCCATTATAGTACCCTTCAGGCATACATCTAACAGTCAAATTTGTAAATTACTCCGTATATGAGTTGAGTATATAACAATTCATTAATTGGGCTTGACATTGTGTCTCGAGAGATTTTTGTTAATTCAATTATTATTGGTGAATCGTCCTTATTGTTGTGTATGGAGATATTGTTAATTCTTGAATAGCGTCTATGGTCACAATTACATCATTTTGTCTCTGTAACAATCATTTCTTTATCACTATTTTAATTACATATAAAGAGAAATTTCTATTCAAGGTAATCTCACAAGGGACTGTTGGTCGAATGGAAATTTACTGATAAATGTGTATCAGAAGGAAAGAAAATTATAATGGAAACAGTTGGAATATTATAAAAAAAAATCAATTGAATAGGAAATTACTATAAAATTCAAATAAAGCGCCTTGGTTTTTTCTATTCCATTCCTTCTTTCTTATTATAATACCTGGTTTTGGAGTACGAGGGTTTGCTTTCACATGGGATTATTTCAGTCATAATACACAAATATTCTGTATAATATAAATGGAAAAACATGTGCGCAATATATAATATTTTACTATTTTCTTTTAAACATTCGATTTGTGTATTAAAATTATGGAAATTTCCATTTATATACGTATTTTTTTTCTTTTGTATATACACACGTTAGATGGATATCCATAGCGACAAAAATTTTCTTGTCTAAATATTATATTTATATCCGCACATACAAAAATCATATTTTGGGTGTATATGAATCTGTCCTATTTTAAGTATAAATTATTATGATAATCGGGACGTTCTATGAGTCGAGTCAGCAGTCTCAATTGGATTAATTGTTGTTGAATACGATTAGATGTTAAATGATTTCATTGCGCAGCTAATAGTATATACACAATAATTTTGCTGGTCCTGTTCTCTGTATCGAAATCATCATTTTTGATTGAACCACCATCTGAACCGTTATTTGTGAATTGTTTACCGTAATTTCAATTTTAATAGCAAAAGATTTTCTTTGCAATAAATACATAACAAAAGAATTTTCCGCAAATTTTTATGGCACAATATTTTTTCATTCATATATGGAAGTAAAAAAAAAAAAAAAGAAATGAAGGCTAGATTCATAGGTATACACCCAATAGACTGAAAAACTTATATGCATATGAAGACGCGAAGACGGAGGGAAATACATCATATGTAAAGTGAAAAATATGAAAATATTCTTAATGTAACTAATAACATATAAAGACAAACATGAAAATTGCAGGAAAATATATATATTTGTTGTTATCCATTCATAATAATATTATAATCCGCAATGCAAAAAATAACATGTAAAGAAGTTTATCATATAAATGTACAGGGTCGTCAAAAAATATGCATACACCCATAAAAATATAATTGATTTTTATAGTTCTAATCTACACCTACAGCAAAACACAAAATTACTTATTAAATAAAAATAAATCATTAGTAAATAATATTTGGTAACCGATATTATTATGAATTAATGGAAATTAACTGATGCATTATAACATTCCGCATTTGTGAATGGTTTTTCTTTTGTTACGATACTGTGTACATATATAAAACAACTGTTTCTGTACTAAATTAAAATGAAAATTATAGTTTTTCTTTTCAAAGAAAATATTTGTGCAGTGACACATCAATTCAACCAAATTATTATTTGTATGTTTTATATATAGTTAGAAAAATACCTCTACACTAGCGGACATATTTATAAGTTCATATAAAGTAAATAAAATTCTATTTCTATAACATTTTACTAATATATACGAAAATATTATTTTGTTACATTACCGTCCGTTTACTTCTACGTCGTTTTTATGGTGTTAATATATGATGTGGACTAAATTTTTAATCAATTTTACTTTAAGGATTTTAATGTAATTTAATTTTACTTTTCAATATACCTTATTCTTTTCACCTTTATTTAAAAACTATTGATTTTTTTATCCACCAGTGTATTATAACAACGTATAGCAAACGAAAAGAAAATTATTTTGTTCATCTTTATATATTTTCTATTTGTCTTATATATGTGAAGGAAGAATAAAGATGATGATTAAAATTATAATAATTATCATATGGTATTTATAAAGATGATTATAATGTCCTCTTTAAATAATATGTTATAAGGATTTAGGTTATGGTATCTAAAGAAACGAATCGTTTTTATATATATTATATAGAAATAGAAAAATGATAAATTAATTTTTGATTATATACAACAACAACAACAACAACAACAACAACAAAAACTATTGTATGTAAGAAATTATATTTTATAAAGTTATATTCATTTACGTTGGAAAATTTAATGACTCACCATATATTGTATTTGGTGTACATAAAATTCTATACAGACAGGGTGGTTCGCTTTGATATGCGGATGCGTGTTATGGGGTGATGGGGTACATTAAATCGAAAATAATAGAATTGACACGTATAAAAATTAATTTCAGTAGCTTTATCTTTAAAATTAATCTATATATAACTTCGAAACTATGAGATAAATACAGAAAATTTCTATTAAGTCGATCCGAATCGAATTTTATAACAAGAAAGTATATCAAATCGCTACAATTTAGACAAATTTTAAAAATTTGCATATAAATGATTAGCATATCTTTGAATCCGAAGGTATCAATAACTGAAAACTGAAACAGGAAAAATATTACAGTATTTTTCATACTAAAAAATTATTTCTTCGATTATGAAATCAGAAAGCGAGGATTTTTGTTAATATGCGTGGTATTGGACACTATTTAGAGCTATCACTATTCACAAAAAAGTAATTAAATTAATCAACCATCTATTGACTTAACTTAATTGCAGCGACCCATGTTTGAATTGTTTTATACTCATATATGGTATATGAAATATGTTTACCAATATGATTGTAATTTCAAGTAATTATGTCGTCGAGGGCGATTTATGCAGGAAACGATTTGGCGTATATGCGTATGAGAATAATGAACCCATGCATTTAAGTCGTTAGGAATAGCGGAAAATTAACCCAAATAGTGATCAGCAGATTCGATATCCGCCGAAGTATTTAAATAATTTGTATTGTTTAAATTTTCTTAATATTTTAAAGCCATAGTGGTCCATCACGTCAAAATTCTCGGAGAGCATCATGTAGCTTTGTAAAAACCTTTCTTTCAAAACGTATTCAATTTAATTACCGTAATTTTTCACGCATTATTACAGAATTGTCTTGGTGCCATTTGAATTCTATATTATTATTTTGGAATACACGTAATTGAAACAGGGTTAATAATAGAATTGTGTCCGTCATTACAGCTCATAACGGATCAGCGTACCAAATTTTAGTAAATATTCTGCGCATAAAATTCAAATTCAATAGTTGTATATGGTTTTAACAATAAATTAATACTCAGCATATTACGCAAATTCTTTATATTATTCATGAAAAAGTTCTCTGATATAGTTAATGCCCATATATAGAGATTTTATGTTAGAGATTTGCCATTGGTAAACGACACATTCAACAAATTTTAAACTCATCCATTCAGTGCAATTAAAAAAATGTGCAAAAAAAAAGGTACTATAATAACAAAACCCTAAATACAGGTGGCATTAAATATATGTATTAGCTGTTAATCCACAATTAATTCCCAAATCGTTGCTTAAAACTTTGCACCTGAACCAGTTGCTTAAAACTTTGAAACTTGGTAATTGGTTCTTTTTCAATTTTAATTAAATTTGATATGCAAATATTATGGGATTTTGTTAATATAGTTTCTATTGAATTTCTGTGAAATTGATAGTCGCGGCAGTTTTATGAACGAGAAACTCTACAAAACATTGTATAATTTGGCAAATTCTTATTCAATTTTGATCAAATTTGGTACATAAATTTAGAATAGAATTAATATGAATATAGTTCCTACTGAACTTCTATGAAAACGATACGCTATAATAGCTTTATGGACTAGATTATAAAAAACTTAGACCTTGGCCAATTCTTATCCAATTTTGATTTAATATATGGTATGCAGATGTAATATAATGATATAATGAATAAATAGTTCCTATTGAAGTTTCTAGAGTGTCGTCTGCTCAGTAAGAACTATTCATATAACTCCATTATACATCCGCATGTGAAATTTGATCAAAATTGGATAAGTATTGGTCAATTTCCAAAGTTTCCAGAACTTCTCCATGGAAAACTATTTTTGAATAGTATAGTTTTGCACAATAGTAAATATTACCATATACCATATATTCCAAAGCTGTCCTCAAAATTGCATTCCTGTTTATTATGGCTGTATTTTGGCTCCACTTATGGTTCTATAGAAATTCTAAGATGTAAAAAATTTTCAAGAATTTGTTATCGGTGTATCAACTAAAGTATAATAAAGCTTTCAAATGGCATTTATTTCATGAATTTATCTCTTTTCTTGTTGCAAAGATATGTTATTATGTTATAGAGAGATCGTATAAATCAAGTGACGTCTGTACTTTCGTTTTTATGCCAAATCGTCCATATGCATTTCACGCACTGTATTTACTGCGGCAAACTATTATACAATAACAAATTTTAATGTATACTATTTCTTTAATATATAAATTCTATATTATAGAATTATTCTATAATTCTTTTAAAATCATTGCCGCCTATGAATTTAATAAAATTAATTTTTTAAAGCATTTCAATGAACATAATTTTCATTGGTTGTTTATATTTTTTGTATATTATTTTCAATTATAATTAAGAAAAAACTAAGAAAAAGATTAATTTAACATCAACATAAACTAATTAAATATTAATCTAAATGTACGTGTTTATGGTTTACGCACACTTAAATTTCCTTTTCATATTTTGTATTGTGTAATTGTGTTTCGATCGATAATCGACAAGTGTATAAGAACCACAGAAAAATAATTTAGAATCAGTGTATTGTAGAATTTTTCAAATAAATGGTAATTATAATTTCAAATTTAGATGAATTTGCAAAATTTATATTGTACTAAATTATAATCGTATACCACTAACAAGAATATAAACTTACACACGCATAAATGCAAGATATTAATATATATTGTTATTGTTCTTATTAAGTGTATAGTATTTCTATAAATAAATCAATATCATTTCATCGTATGGAAAAACATAATAATAATAATAGTACGTTGTTGTCATATCAAAATACATTATTATCATTAACATTTTAGTTTTAGAACCATATAATTAACAAGAAAATTTAATTAAAATTGAAAAAATCGAAAAATATATATTAGAAATATTATAATTACCAAATGTTTTCTATGTATTACCTGTATTTTTTGCGTTCTTTTTGTATTAGTATTTGTGTTTTTAACTATAAACGAGTGTTGGTTTTAACATTTTATTTTTGTTTCGATGTTGTTACATCCATAAAAGTGATATTGCTCTTTGTCCTTGAACGAAATCGATGACCCAGAATAATAATTTATTATATTATAGAAAAAGTAAATCGATCGCAACATTCTTATTTTTTTTTTAATACATCATTATTTTATTAAAATAAGACAAAAATAAAATTAATGCTATATTGTTTCTATATATAGGAACTTTGGACTTGTAAAAGAGAACTGAATATACCACGTTTTTCTTTCAACTACTTGTCTATAAATCGTTAATAATTATAAATATATATATTGGGTTGGCAACAAAAACATTGCCGTTTTTTAAAATTGAAATAAAAGGCAAAAGATTTTGGTAGAATAAAATAATTTTATTGAATAATGGATTGTCCATTTTGTTCGATGACTCTTTGCCATCTATTTGACCACATTCTGGATTTCGATGTCTTAGAATTTACTAGTCGCTATCAGCAAAAAACTGAACCAAGTGTGTTGTGAAATCACCAACATTATTGATATTTTTATTATTCATAAAGTTTAACAAACTTCAAAATAAATGGGGTAATCTGATGGTACAAAAAATCAGGTCTCTATGGTGGATGGACACATACCAAACTAACTCCAATAATTTTTGACGGGTCACCGAATATGGAACACAACACCTTTTTGTTTTCTTGAGTTGTAAAATCGACAATATAATGCCATTGTAATTCCACCAAAAATGGGTAACTCCTTTTGATGGATAAACACCTTTAGATGTTACATGGTTGTAAACAATCAATTTTTTATCACCAATAATCAATCGTTTTAAAAATGCATCATTTTCGTTACGTTACAGTAAAGTAAATCTCAGCTGCAGTTAATGCGTTGTGTTAAGTGAATTTTTTTAAGTTCCCATATATTGATTTTTTCTTTTCTTCATAGTCAAGTTGTTTTAAACGCTTTACATAGTTTCTCCATACAATATAGCACGTGTTGTGATATGACGTTCCGTATCGATTATTGCTTTGATTTCGGTCATTATCAACTGGACGACATAAATGTTGTTCATCTTTGAGTGAGAAATAACCGGAACAAAATTTAACAAACCAATTGACAATGTCGTTTTTTTTTTAAAGCTTTGTTGTCACCCGTACACACAGCACATATTATTTTTGTGAGCTTTTGATACGTTGTTTCTTTCGTGGAAGTCAAAAAGCCATTTCCATAATCCATTTTTCAACAAAAATACACAATCGATCGATACAATTTTTTAATATAATAAAGATGAAATGAAAATTTGAAGTTTAATAAAATATGTTTATAGAAAATTACGTGAGATAATTACAGACGACATAATCGTCCATCTGATAGCAGTGTATATTAATCGAATTGATGAATGTAGAATTCAACAAACTGGTTCGATGGTAAATGATGGAGTAGAAAAATACTGTGTCGTCCACACAAGAACTTATTGATTTGTTACGTAAAATTGTTGCTGCAAGCCCTGAAATGTCGATTAGTACATGTTCACCACAAAACGGCGTATTTTACAAAAGGATTTAGCTCTGAAGCGACCTATAACAAATTAAAGCCATTGGATAATTCATATAACAATGTTGTCAATTGGATTATAAATACAACCGCGCAGCTGATTTTTCTCAAAAAAACTGAAACACATTTGGAAATTGTTAGATATGTTAATAAACAAAATTGTCGTCGTATATTTTCGAGTGCGGCACAACCACGAATAATTCATGAACAACCTGTAAATCCAATTATTCGTGATATAAAACACAATTATACTAACATGTCATTAAAAATGTACACAAAATATTAGGTATATCTGTGAAAGTGTAAGAGGTGATCATTTAGCAGATATTACGTTTATCGCATACAAATGGCATAACTGATAATTTATCAATAAAAATCCTTTTCGAAATCAAATTATATGTTTTATTAAAGGACTAAAAAAATCGGACAATTTGAAATAGCCTATATTTAATGTGTATTAAAAAGTATAGTATATACCAAAAACAATGCATACAAAGACGAATATTTTCTAATAAAATCAGACAAAAATATAATTCATCCACAGAGTTTTTACGGAATTTATTTATGGATTTATTGTAAGTATTGTGTTACCATGCGGGGCAAAATTATCTTTCTCATTTCCTATAACAAAGGAATATTCGTCTGATTCGTTGATAGTACCTTATTATTATTGTTCATATTAATATTATAAAAACAGCTGAAACTAAACGAAAACCTGAATTGTTTGTATATTTTATATATTTTTGTTGTTGATATTAAATTTTTATTTTGTAAGTTACAAGAGTATTCCAACAACTAACTATACGCATAACGAATAATATATTAATTTAGATACACAAATACAATGTAATATTATAGGGTGTTACAACTTTGGTTTTCATAAAATCGATAGATACAATTGAAGTATGACATTGTGTCACCATTTTTGGTAGAACCATGCCATTGGCTACATATCGTTGTCACATAATTTTGGAAACAAATAGTGGCTAATCATTGTGTTTCTTCATTATATCGAAAGAAATATACGTATATGACTGATACTTTCAGCGAATAATTCCATACACCGATACAGTCGATGATTATGAATTTAATATGTAAGGAATGTTATTCCAGATGAAGCTTATGGCAACTACAGAATTATATGGTTTGAGAAGCGATACTTATATTTAAAAGTGTATCATTATTAAAAAAACACCCTATATATGTTTTTTTGTTATTCTGTAAATTATTATTTCATATTTTATTTATTATTATAAAATTGACATTCCGTGATTGTATTTTAAAACATATTCCAATCAATTTTTTCAAATACAATAAAAAAAGATAAATGTTTGGTTATAATAATAGTTATTTTTAATATATACCCTATGTCCGAAAAATAACTGGGATTTGATTTTCAGAACATAACAAACAATTAATTTATTTTTACATAAATAATTTTATTTATTCGAAATATGGTCGCTCAACTGAACTACATGTACGTTCAACAAGGGCGCCAAATATATTGCTAATTGGAATATTATTGAGCATATTGCGGTAGTTGACGACTTTCAATGTGTCTTTAATTGATGCAAATCGAAAAAATGATGATTGATCAAAACAACAGAAACAAAATTCGTAGACAAATTAAATCTTATGAATTGTTGTTTCTGGTATATGTTTCACGAAATCACGTATTTTTTAGATGTTTTCTTCGGTAATCGATCGAGCTGGACGTTCATTATAATCGATATCTGTTCTGTCCCGTCCTTAACTCATCGATGCCTGCACAAAAGCTTGTGTTTAGGATAAATAAATATAACCATAAGCTATTTTATGCAGTATTTCAAGCGATTCGTTAGCAATTTTATATTATCAATTGTAAAACAAAATCTTATTTTGGTTTCTTTGTTTTTCACACATTTTTCCCACCACAGCACAGCGCACACAGAAACTATGTCACTGAAATGCGTGTTTTATTTTAACTGAATAATGTAATGTCAGGACATCTTTGACAGTTTGTTAAGGTCTGTGCTCAATACACAGATCTTATAAACAACAATTTAATGGCGATCCATGTAATGGAATGCCATATTCCGTTTATTTTTCGTACAGACGATATATATTCATAATTATTATTGATTTAAATTTTAAAAAATCGGATGTCTTGTGTCACTGACATGCATTTTTGTTTGTTTGTTTTTTTTTTGTTAGTATATATTTGTGTAGTAGTAAATGTAGTAGGAGTAGTGAGAGTGAATTTTCATATTATATTACATAAATATTTTTGTTTAATTCCCGATTAAAAAAATACGTACTGGTATTTGTTTTTGCATGTATTTTTGATAAATTTTAAGAATATAAACAAACAATCGGAAGAATATTGTTTTTTTTTTTCAATTTATCTTTAACAATAAAACGTAATTGAATTAATGGAAGGATGTGTCGTTGAATATTTAGTGTTTATTTGACTGATAATTGTTTATACCCGATTGGAATAGTAATATGTAATTACAAAAAAGCGAAACCTTGGTATATATAATTAATTATAAGGTGATCTGCTTCTTTATTTTTAGAAATACTACTTTTATTATTGTTTAAAACATTAATGTTTTATCCTCTACACAGTGTCAGTATTGTTTGTATGTGGTTGAATGAATAATATTATAACATTTGATTTTAAAATGTTATATGCAAATAAGTTTAGATCCCTTATACTAGCACAGAATAACGTGAAATAAAAGTTCCATAATATTCAAAAAATTCCTTTCGTCTTCCTTACATCAAAATATTAATTAATTCACGAAAGTAAATTTTATAGTAATAAAGTGATACGCGATTCGACAATAGTAGTAAAAATAACATGTTATCGAGTCTAAAGGGTTAGAAACTAATCATTCATCTTGATAAAAAAAAAGTTCATATTATATAGACACTGAACCCTCTAAATGTAATCATTAACGCACATTGAGTAACGTCAACGTGCGCGAGAAAATGTTTACCTAATAAAAAGTATAAACAAATTTGTTTTTAGAAAATATGGGGGGTGTATCTATTCATCTTTTTGTATGTTTCACACGATTGAGATAAATTCTAAAATAACCTTAAAAAAAAACGTATTATTATTATTCCTTTTTTTTTTTCATTTTGTTATTATTAAATATTTTCATATTGTTTTCATGATGGAAATTTGTCTAACAGATTTTTATGTAAAGAAAATGTACTTTCAATATATTCTTGTTTTAGAATATGTAATATTTTTTCCGAGCACGGATAACCAAAGTTAAAAGAAACAAAACGGAACGATTTTTCATGTAAAATTTTAACAGCAAAAAATATTTAGCACCATATATTTTGTTGTTGATGTTGTTGTCACAACAAGACCAATCGTTTGGTTAATTATTGAATTTTGAGGATATATTGTAATCAACTGTTGATAGGAAAATTCCATTTAATAATTGGCCAAATTGAACGTTAACAATTAGTACGAATTTTAGTGACAAATTTTTTTTTATTGAACGTAAAATTTATTTAGTTTCTTATTTCATATGCAAAAGTAATGTTTAGAACATAGAAATTTATCCATTTTTTTTTTTCAAATCTTTCCGCAGCAAACTTTTTGGAATCTATATCAAAATTTAATGCTTCTATAAGTTGTTGTGTGACTTTGACTTGAATTTTCATCGATCAATTCCTATATATAGACACAGTTCAACATATTCAAATTATTTGCGATGACAACCATTCACATTAAAATCACCATATTTATTGTGTCAAACTAATATTGTGATCAAAATTAAAATTGTATAATAGAAAATCTTTATATATTCAATTGGCAATTATTTATGAATACAATTTTGCGATTGCTATTATTATATTTACTATTTGTCTATTTAGAAAATAGTTGAGTTATTTCGTTTTTATTAGAAGAATTAATTGCTGTTGCGCGTGAATCTAAGTTTTCTATTGACTGTGCAACAATAAATACAGTTTAGCCAATTCTAATTTCATATAGTTGGTGATTGGAATCTTCTTAACCATATATCATTTCTATTTAACATTAATATGTGTACGCAAAAGAACTGAACATTTTGAGATAGTCATTCGCAATACACAGCAAAAGTGCTATGTATTTGTGTGAGTTTAACATTTAAATGAATGGATTTCAATTTAAGTGAAGTGTTCTTCCGTATGAACTGATCCATTAAGATTGCTGGTTACCAGAAGATAGGCTTGAACTATAAAATTTGTATTGTGGAGTTCGTATATCTGTCGTCATGATGTGATGGTTCAGCATATTTGTTTTTATGGTTTTTTATTCGCATGAAAATTTAACGTATGTTTGCCTGCGAGCTTTTTTTATATTCCATCATATGATCAATTCTAATACGGTTAGTGTTATTGAATTTCATGAATGATGATGTGATGAATTGTTGAGTCTTGATGTTAACGTTACATTTATATCTTTGAGCAACCCTTACAAAATTGCATATATGCCAGTTTTGATCAAAAAAATTGTACGTACGATAAAAAACAGGGGCAAAATGCGTAACTCCTCTGTTGTCGTATATTTGAATTACTTAATAAACCGTACACTAAGTTTTGGGTGTCATCCATCACCTCATCACTTAAGTGTAAGTCCAACTAAAATTTCATGTGAATCGACTAAATAATTATAGCGATATTCTCTATATAGGATCGTCAGTCTATAATGTAACAAACTATTTGAATTATGATATGTTTGAAACCAGAACTAAGGGATATTATAGTCAAATAAAATTCAGAATACATTTAATAAACAATTTTATTCTATTGGAATATTTAGTTTTTTTTTATTTATTCTATTTTGTTTTTTGAAATTTGGTTTTGATTTTTTCACATTTTTGGATTTTACAAAACCGGTATGTGTAATATTAAAATGGATGTACGGTGTAATTCATCATATGCCACATATAGCCATCATTGCTCACCTATTGGATTTAAGCGATCTTCTTAATTGTTTTATATAAAACACTGAGGTTAAACTTTTATATAATATTTATTACTGCAATTTATGACTGTTGTTATTACGTGTAAATTAGATTGTGGTAAGAGTCTGCAAACATTCATTACACAGAAATATCTTGTATGTACGCGTATTTAATTATATGTAATTATTTTATAATAAATACTTAAAGATAAATTTTATATTTTTAAATTATAAATGAAAGTTTATTTTTTCTTTTTGTATATGCATATTTTTCATATAATTTTATTTTTATTTGACCTTGACTGAAGTATGAATTTATTAAAAAGCCAAAAACCTTTATATAATACAATATATTTATATATTATTAAAATACATGCAGATTCACGTATATATTGTACATAAAATTAACCAACCATAAACATATTGTAATAATATGAAAATGATATAATAATAATAGTAATAATAATAATAATAATAATAATAATAATAATAATAATAATAATAATGTGCATAAATGATAAATTTTCTTAAAAACGAAGAACTAAAATAAAGGTAAACATCAAAATCGTATAGTGCGGGTTTTTTTAGTAACAATTTTTATTATGTAATACAATCAAAAGGTAAAACTCGTATTTCAATTCAAATTTATATAATTTCTACAATAATTAGCTTTATTTTATAATTCAATTATGTATTTTATTTCATTTATTTTGTCTATATGTGACTTTATATGACACAACTTTATACCAATATATATTATAATCTATAATGTAAATAATGCTATATATATTTACATATACATTTATACTCTTTCACCATTCCCGGTCTGCTCCTTTTTCGCATATACCATATACATATAATATAATACAAGGTGATTCTGAATTATACAGAGATAGCAAATTATTAGCATATAGCGAGTATCAGTTGCGACGTGTGAACAAATGTTTTCAAATAGGCAATATCATTATATATTTCTGGCATAGCCGCGAGTTGAAAGTATAGACTACATTATACAAATCAAAAATTGAAATGTCCACTTTTAAGAATTATTATATCTTTTTGAATTACGGGCCATAGTGTTAACGGAATTGCATATGCAGAATTACAAATTATAATCAATTTCTTAACTTTCATAGAGGAGATTTTTTTTTAAAATCAATTCACACGTTCATAACTTATGACCAATTTTACAATACATTTAGTTCGGTGAATAAGAAGAATATATTGATATTGAAAACTGAATGTTATTTCTTAGGCTTCGCTACTGTGACGAATATGATGACGAATAAAAAATTGAAGGAGAGCGAATTAAATATTTATCGTTACTTTTATTTTATATGTAGTTGCAATGGATCCATCAAACCATTTTTCGTATTTACAGTATATTTTTATAAAGCTGGAAACAAAATCAATTGACCAGTTAACTGTTTTTGACGAGTATATTCGTTATGAAAAAAGTGCAAAATTTTGTGTTATAACAAGTATATTCGCTATGAGTGATAAGTATTGACAATTTGTAAGACGCAATTTAGATACGCATTTTCCAAAGCGGTCGAAACAGTATATTGGTCATGAGTAATAAGTATTGACAATTTGTAAGACGCAATTTAGATACGCATTTTCCAAACAGATCGAAACAGTTAACTGGTTAATGGGAAAACTTGTTTTATTCAAAATTTTTAAAACTTAAAAATAAACTCTGTGCATTTTCTGTACATAGCAAATCATATAACTCCAAGTGGAGTCTATGGCATCTACTAAACATTCATTACAACCAAGTTGGTAAATTACTCCGCATATATAGAAGTATATATAACATTTCACCCATTGTACTGCAATTAACGAAAATATAAATGTTTTCATAATTCTATTCTATTTTTATAAGGGTGATTAGCTAAAATAGTAGTCACCCTGTTTTGTTACAGCAAATTATAATATCAAAACAAAATATTGATTTTTTAACCCGTCAACGTATTCTTCTATATATAAATAAATCTATAATATAAAATTCTTCCTTTTTTGTCTTCCTCCCTTAAGGGTGTTGTTTGTGTGTTTGTGTGCGAGATTATTTTAAGTGAGTTTAATGTAAATTGATGTGTCTCGTTCGTTTATAACTTCACACACACACACACACACAGAAACACACACACAAACACACACATAAATTTAACGGAGGAATGTATGCGGTTGTTTTGAGTTTTATAATTAAAAATTTTCTTTATTATAAATTAAATGTACCTATATTTTTGGTGCCGGGTGCGTTATGTGTAAACTGCATATTTCGATGTATTATATTATGCGATTACTTCTTAATAATTCTTCTTGTACTGCTGGCGATCTTTAAAATATCATATATTGTCGAATATATTTCCATATGGATTAAATAACAATTCTTAACAAATATCTTTGTCATTATATCGGTGGAGGTCTCCATATGGAGACAATGTGGCAACTGTCGTTAGGCAAAAAGGATGGGAGAGCGGCTTCTGCATTACTGGGTTTACACTAAACTATAACCTTTACATTATTTTCGTTGGTTTATTGCGAAAGAATCGGCTTGGTACAACTTATGTGAATGTCCGCGGCCAATGCGAAAGCTAGGCATGGTATATTTGGAAAATACGTAAAGAACCCATCGACAATGAACGGATACTATATATAAAAAAACATCTCTGGTTTAATTTTTGAAACCAGATGCTTCAAGGATTAACTCACCGGAAGAGCACGTTGGGCCTTGCTTGGTCTAAGTACCGGAATTATTTCCCCCTATTATAAAATCATCATCAACTGTGGAGACAGAATGGATGGAATTCGGTGGCGAAATGTTTGTTGTATGTTATAAATAATTAATTTAATTTAATTTTTAATCAATTGTTTTTTAAAGAAGTCACACGGAAAATTGTGGAGAAATATGAATATGATTATATACAATGTGAATTTTCACTCATTGGATTATACATATTTTTTCTAAATTGAGTTGATAGGTACATTTTCCTGTATTTTAATGTAACATCATTTAATGTTTTCTGCATGAATAGTTATAAATTAGTAATTTTGTATTTAAAATAATATGGTTTGCAAATATTTTTATATACCTTCAAATTATAATATGCGCGGCGGTGTTAATATTAATATGTGTATGCGTATTTTAATTGTGGCTCTGGCTTGCTGCGTATTTTACATGTATAGAGTATAGATTAGTATAGTATATATTTAATTTAAATTAATTAACAATATCCAATGTAATGTATATTTTATTTTTTTATTTTCTAATGATTATTTGATGGAGGAGGGTTGACATATCTAAAGGGAAGATATATTTATTACATGCGTTGTATTGTATATGAATTTTTCCATTGAAAAGAAAATCAATAAATAATATATATTTGTATAACATTGATGTTTTTTTTATAATAAATTATATATGTTCAATATACTTTTATGTTTCTGTACGTAAAAACATGTACTATGTTTCTACAATATGTACTGTGTACCTTTAATACAAAGAGTACTACGCAATGATTACGATATATTATATCATTATTAGATTATACTATTTTGTTGTAACATTTTTGTCAAAATGGTTGGTGTAATATATTATATATAATCAATACAATACATGTGTATATTCGTATTTTATTTGCATTTAATTCTAGACCCATATGTAATGGACACTTAGTACCCAAAAAAGGCCATTATCACAGTATATTTACATTTTTATATACACAAACTTTGCATTTGTTCTTAATGTTTCACTATTTTCTTTACTGATTTCATACTAAAATTTTCCATAAAATTTAATTAAAATATAATTTTACGTTTTTCGATGCCTTTTGTATTTACAAAAGTAATAAAAATGTATTAGATCCTAGCCAAACACATCAGAGGACGTTAACCATTTATCATCACTTCATGTAGGATTAGTTTACACGCATGTACAGTTTATTTAGTACATGAACTGTGGAATTAAATTCGACCTAAATATATAGGTAACTTGATGTAAACACTTGGAATGTTACCTATAAAAATTTATGTGAGTCATCTTTTCCAGATGGTCATATATCACTTAAATAATATTGAATGTAAACTGGTTTGTTGTCTATAGAAATAAAATTATTCAATGCATATGTAAATGTAAGAATTTTGAGTACAATTGCTGATTGGAAAAATTAATAAAATTTACAAATAATAAACGATTTTTAAGTTTATAATGGTAGATATTTCTTCACTTGGACTATATTTGCTACATTATGTGACCTTTAAATTTGGCATATTGCTACCTAAATTTGACATATGGAGAATTAGGTATAGACGTCTGCAATGTGATCTATAGTTAGTCGAAATTTGGGTGAGGTCAATCAAAATAAATTTGATGTAAATTAAGTCATAGATGTTTGTCCACAATATAGGATTCAATAAACATTGTCGGCGAATCATTGGAGACATTTGGTTTATATGACTACTGCCTTTAAACATTTATATTTCTAGTTAATTGAACCAATCACGATCGATGAATGACTGGTCGATGAATAGCGATACAAGTATCGATATAGTACTTTAACAACACTAGTCTATGTTTCTGCGAGCTATTATTATCTACTGTGTGAGAAAGTATTTCTATTATATGGGAAGTTATTCCATATAGTTAAAATACTATTTTAAAGAATTTTTATATAATTTTTCGGAAAAAATTGTCATATAAATATCCTGATTCATTCTATTCTATTACAAGACACAGTACTAAAAAGTAGAAATTCATAAATGCTTCAGAACAATATTGTTTCTATATATAAGAAATGTTTCTCTCCATATACATATGAGTAATAATTGAACAGCATGGATTACAAAAAGTTCTTTGAACCTAGTTTCATTAATATAGTGATCCATTAGATACAATCTTTCGCTTTCCCATAATACTGGATTCATTATGTGGATTTGTTCCATAGTTGTAATATTCTTATCGCATGGTATCACCAAGAAAAACAACATAAAAGGTAGCACTTTTGTCAATAAATCAACTTTCTTATTGCTTGCATTCACGTTATGGGCTGGCATCCTATAAAAATCCTTATACGACGCTATTCGTACCCTGTTCATTTATAGGACTGCGCATGGTGCTCGAGAAGTAGTTTGAAATTGAAACTATTACCTCTTGTGGCCTTTAGGTTGTTTGTATCTGTATTCCTTTCAATTGATGCATCACCATAAATTGAGAGATATGTAAAACGTAAAACGGACGCATTGCACTTACTTTTAAGTCTGGAATATTATTCTTCCTTTTTTATGTTAAATATGGGTTGATCTATATAATCGCCCACATATATATAAATATAACGTAAATTATAAAATACTGTACTTGATTTTATATAACCAGATTTTATATTACTATTTTCTTTAACCATCCGCAGTACTGAAAATTAGTAAATATATTGATCAAAATCACCGGTACGTGTGAGGAGATGAGAAAATATCGCATGATCTGAGTGTCGGGTTATTATAATTATGTACTCATTGTAATTTATCATAGACATATAGTTAATATATTTACCACATAGCAAATATTGTAGCTACTATAATACTTAAAAACATATTATAATTTTAATGAGCATTTTGTATCTCTAACAAATGTGTCGGAGCAATACTGCGTATATATAGGGTAAAATATGTGTTGTGGAACAATTTTGACATACAGAACGAAAAGATAAATGACAATTTTTGTTGTATATTGAGGAGATAATGTTATAAATTTTATAAAACTGCATTGTATTTCTATTTCATTACGCACTTAAAGCCACTGTTTGTCTATACAATAATATCACAGGAAATATGTGAAAAATGCGATTCGAAAAATAGTTGCATTTCATAGATTATAATTATCTTAATAATTTTTTATATTTCTTTTCTTCATTTTTGTTAAAATTTTATTATCATTAAACACTATTACAAAACCTTTTGAAATTGATTCGAAATCATTTTTTTTATTTTTTTCTTTACAAACACTTAATTTTTAAATAATAATATTATTGTAATTTATTTTCAACTATTGTGAAAAATTTCCGATTAAAATATCATTATATTTTCTAGTTCAAATTAACTATACAAAATTATAGTTTTAATGTTCAAATGTCAATTGTTGTTTTGCTGTGTTTAGCGTGTTTTTAATTAATGAATATTAAACTGTTTGTGGTAATTTTTTAATAACCTCATCTCTTACAAAATGATGTTTTTTCTACCATTTCGTATTTATCTTTATGATTCTATAATAAAAACATATATTTTCCACTGCAATTTCTTTTCGATCTGGATAAGACGATGAGATGAAATAATTTAAATCTCAAAGGTTGAATTAAAAATTTATTTTTTGACTTGTGACATAGTTTACACCCTGTATTATCTGTTATTTATTTATTATATACACATTAATATAACAAAATTGGCAATGCATGCAATTTAATACAAATATTGGTTGATGGTACTTATACAGTTTTTTACATTATACGATACTACAATGTATTTGTAATATGTTAAGTACCTTTAATTTAATGATTTAATCAATAATATTTATGCAATACATGTATTTATATATAAAAAAAAAATTGGTTGTAATCAAATCAAATTAGCAATTTCTTTTGGATTATATAATACATGTATTAACTATATACGATAAAATATATACTAATAAAATTTTTCTTATGATTTATATAATGATAATAATTAATATAAGTATATTTATTTAATATAAAATTCAATATAAACTTAGTTAACTTAATATATATCAAAACCGCAATGCATATATATATACGTAGAGGAATATTTTCTGATAACTAACTGAAGGATAATTTTCCCAAAAAATTTTCACGTGATTTGTAAGAGAGATAAAATATGAATTATTCTCTCTCTGTCTCAAAAATGTTGGTTATACTGTTGAAAATTAAAGAGTTCCTTTTCCAATTTGGGAACAAATCTTAACTGCAAATACTATAAGTAACAGTTTTGCGAATATGATGGTCAACTAAATAGCTATATATAATTAAGTCATTTCTCGTACGATTTTGATAAATCTTGTAATTTAAATTGAGTGTGGAATAATACAATCAATTATTATGCAGAGTTTCTTAAAAATAATAACGAGGACAGAAATCGAAGGACGAAATCCGGGAACTTGGACGATTTTTCTATTTCTCATCCGATTTTAATGAAACGTCTTTTTGTATTGGGAAAACTTAGTTTTTTCATCATATGCTCACAAATCATGGTATTTAAAATGGAGCTTATGATATCTACTAAACATTCATTACAGTCAAGTTGTAAATAACGCCACATACTTTCGTATGAATTAATTCACCAATTGGTCTGCAATTATCAAAAGGTAGATGTGTCCTTATATTTCCATTATTTTTATATAAATGATTGGCCTATAGTGTCGTATGTGTGCAAACATTGTTAATCTTTGATTATACCGTCCAAAACCATATTTGTAAAGTTATACGCTTTCTTTTTATTCCATAAACGAATAAGTGGTAACACCTCTTAAAAAATGATTAACATTAAAATATAAATACCGAAAAATTTCACATGTATTTCAAGAATTGAAATGCGCGCCACTTGAAGTATAATAATTTTCAATTATAAGATATAATATTTTTAAGATAATAATTTATCTATAATATTTTTAATTTTGTTACAGATAACAACAGCATCAACAAAACAATTATGGGAAAAGGGTGGTATAAATGATATGAAAATTTCTGGAGGTGGTCCATTAACACCATTACAACCAGATCATTTAATTTGGAATTCAACGTGGTCAACACAGACTGATTCAATGCATGGTGGACGTAATGCTTATAAACATCAACAAAATTCATCACAACAAAGTGTAAATATGTTAAGGTAAGTTTCTTTTTGGTGCTCGAATTTGGTTTACATAGCAGCGATATTTCAAGGCCACATAATATGACTTCGGTTTAACTTACCCAAATTACCTGTTTTTATACCCATTTTTCGGTTTTCGTCAATGGAGATCTTATGTAAAATATATTCAGGATTATTTTCCCTTAGGTTTCTTTTCAATATAATTATTATTTTAAAGGATATGCTAAAATTATATTGTTTTTGTTTCTGTCATTTATTACCTTTTGAACTAATTTACTTAATTACGGTGTGTCAATAAAAACCAGATGCAGTTTTAGCTTTCTCCATGCGAACCTATTCGCATAGCTAATGTCTTTCAATCCCAAATTATAAGGACCTTCAAATCACCGTTTATTGCATCTATTCATATAGATTCATTAGGTTTTCCGGTTCTTCTGCTTTCTTCTAGCACTCCATTCAACAGTTTTGGACACGTATATCCTAAATATATACGTGATACGTGTCAAGTGATAGTTTTCATAATGTTTCGTAGTAACAAATATGCCACAACGCAGCCTTCGTTCAAACATTCAAAATTATATTGCCTCTTAAATATCAATTTCCACATTTACCAATCGATTGTACGAAACTATTAACAATTGCAAAAACTATATATTCTCCAACATTAACAGTTTGACCTCGAATTCCTGATGCATTATAATTGCAACCATAAATTTTATTTTGTCTGCATTCACTTTGAGACCTAGAACCGATATGCTTCCTTGTTTAACGATTCGAAAACATCCTTGACAGTCACCATATTTTGGCCCATTACGTCTATATCGACAGCAAACGCCGATTGTTGTATTGATTTTTTTTTCAAAATGCATTTAATGATTACTTAAATATTTTATTTATTGAAATTGGTCTCAGCGTTTTCTATATCAATTACTGAAAATCAAATTAAATTTTTTATCCGACAATAATTAACATTATATTTTGTTTATTTATTTTATTAGTCCGCGAGATTCAACTGGTGGATTAGGTGTAAAAATGGTAGAATATGTATTGGGTGGTTCACCAACAAATAAAGAAAGTCCTCTGGCAAGTTTAGGACCACGAATGCAAGCATTAAAATTTGATGATAACGATAAAGTAAGTGCATTCAACATTCATATTTTGTTTAAAACAATAGCTGAACCAAAATATATTTCGTAATTTCAAAACTAAATTTTTTTCATTTTAATAGTCAAATGAAGATAAAGATAAATCAAATTCACCATTTGATGGAAATGGTATGAAAAAAGAAGATCAAGTAAATGCAACAAATGGTGTTATCAATGGCATTGATGATGATAAGGGATTCAAGTGAGTTATAGAGAATTTTTATATAGTTTTAGGTGTGTGTATACTCGCATGCGTAGTTAATTAGAAACCATAGCAATAAAATGTGTGCTTTTTAATTTTACTTTATAATTACTTAAATGTTTTAGTATATTTGTGTCAAACTCAGAATCTGTATTGATGAAAATATACTATAGAACATCAATTCTCTACCACCACAAATATAATTAAAGTAGATGAATGTAATGCTTAAAATTAGATGAAAAAAATAATCTTGTTTTTATGATTTATATATTTTCTTGTTAAATATTACAAGATAAAATTCCGTATAAATGTTAAATAAATACACAAAAATACCTACGATTACGATTAGTATCTCTAGAGATATTTGAAAACTTGTTTATATACTTTTTGGCACAAAAACAAAATGATAATTAAATCATTGATTAAATAAATTTCATCATTTCCACCTTTAGCGACGACGCATATGTACAGTAAACTCTCCCACAGTCTTACTTACTTACCTATAGCGATTCGATTCCATGAAAATGTTATATACATTTCATTCTACTCTTCAAATATTCTATTTATCCGTTGTTTGTTGTTTGGGGTAAATTTAGGGTAAAAAATCATAATCTTTTATTTTTTTTGTCATTAATTAGATTTTGAGCGACATCCGAAATACTTATTTCGGATTTTCATCAATTTCAATTGAACAATTATTTAATCTTTAGTTTTTTTTTAGGAATTTTTATATCGCAGATGAAATTAAACATTTTTTTGGAAATTAAAGGGGTAAAACCCTTTCGAATCCCAAATAAATGATTTTTAATTGAAAACACACCGTAATTTTTTACAGAATGTTGTTTAGTAATGTATCGACCATTTTGTTCGAGGAGCTTTCGTCCTCTTTCAGACACCATCATAATTTCGCGCTTATAAAACGTCTGATATACGTCTCGGAAAAAAAACTGATCTTATAAGTGCGTTTTGACATCATCTTCTTTATTGAAATTCTTATGCCATTCAAGAAATTTTGCAAACTTCGAAACAAATGGTAATCTGATGGTGCGCACTGGATCAGGACTTTATGGTGGATGTGGCAACGCTTTCCAACCGCCAAGCTCCAATAATTTTTGACCAAAAACATATTTTCGATTTTACCAATTCTGGCGGCTTTTCTTGAATTATTGCATTCTTCAGTTTAGTTATAGTTGTTGCATTGAATGTTTGGTTGAAAATAGACAATAATATCGTTGTAATCCCACCAAACTGATAACGTAACCTTCATTTAATGGACATCAGCTTTAGATGTTGTTTGCCATGGTTTTTCTTTCTTAACATTCTTGTATACGATCCGTTTTTCATCGCCAGTTATCAATCATTTTCGTTATGTTTCATAAGCTGATGGCAATGTGTTGTGTTAAGTGAATTGCTTTAAGTTGATGAGAAATCCATATATCAAGTTTTTTTCGTATCCAAGTTGTTTTAAATGCTTTTCTATTCATGTATGTGATACATTGAGCTTCTCTGCAATTTCACGTGCTGACGATCCGCATCTATTATTGCTTTGATATGGTTCTCATAAACTTCAATTGGACGATCTGAAAGTTGTTCATCTTTGAGTGAGCAATCACCAGAACGAAATTTAGCAAAGCAATTTTGATACTATCGTGTTTTTAAAACTTTGTCACACATACACAGCACATATTTTTTTGTGATTTATATATAATTTTTTCGACTTATCATTCTTTCTACCTACTCTACCTATCGTCGCTCCCTTACGGTAACTATAAGATTAGAAGTTTACTGTATTTTAAACTTTTTAATTTTAATTGAATACAATTGTTAATGGTGTAAAAGAATGAAACTTCTCTTTCACACTTTTGTTTGTTAATTTATCTTTATCGCAATTTATAACCAATTACAAAATTATCATATTTCGTAATTATTATAAATTTATTATGTACAATTAAAATGGTTGCATTTGTAATATCCATATTATTCCAAATTATATGATATAATTTAATTCACAAATTCATACGTAACATACATTGTTGTTGTTGTTGTTGTTGTGGCTCTATATAATAATACATTAATTACTTTTCACATTTGATTGTGTTCCATCAAAAAAGATGTGCGGTGTGTTGGTGGTGTTAAATGTGTGTAAATAATATTGCAAATTTATTATAATATGCGTATTTTTTATAATATAATTAATTTTTTAATATTCATTTATTTTTCTTTTATTTGCAAATTCATAAACAACTCAAAAACCAACAAACCAATAATATATTAAATATTTTATCATTACCATTATAAATTAACAATTCACCCTCTCTCTCCTTGTCTTTTATACTACTACTACGAATATTTTACACAATTATCATATCTTTTATTTACGTACACACAAATATATATTGAGTTTTCTGATCTTATTGTTGCCGCTGTTGCTTTTACTGCTGCTGGTGGGTAACCATAACCAAAAGAAAACCTTGAACAGAAACCAGTTTAAAGTTACGATATTCTAATGTCAATGCCACACAATATGGATATGTATATGTATTTGTGGAAAGAAGATAACACAAAAAAATATAAATAAAAATTATAAAAAAATAAATAAATAATGTACAAATATTATTATGTATAAAATTTACACAGAATATTATTGCTCTTTTATTTCCATAATGTTGTAATGTTAAATTTTTCTTCTATTCAATATTATGAGTGTTATTTATTATAAATGGTAATAATAGTTTTCCTGTTGCGATTCAAATAATGACGAATGTACCGACATTATAATTTATAACGAAAACCATTGAACATTTCTATGTATTGTAATATTTTTATTAGAAATTGCAGAATTGCAGTTGTGTATTTTGATGGAATGTCAGTTTTCTGAATTCCACACAGTCGAATATCGAATAATATAATAAATGTCGCCCCCATATTCAGTAAAATCCATCGAATACTAATCGATACACACATTTTTTTAATAAACAAAATACGTTTATTTGTACTTACCATAAAATCCAATATAATCAAAGTGTATGCTTCATCTGAATCTACAACCGTCATTCATCTTACATTCAATTTTTGCATGTCGGTTCGGTAAAATTTTGTTTTGTGAGAGGCAATCCAATTATAGGCTGTCGATACTTTCGAAATTGGTGAAGTGCATTACAGATTGCATCGATCTAAATAAATGATAATCTGAAGGAACAATGTGTAGTGAATACATTATTCACCCTTCTATATAAAATTTTTTTGCGCAACATGTGGTCTGACATTGTCAAATAGAAAAATAATTTTATTATGCCTAATCTCACATTGTGATCGTTTAACCTCCATAGCTTACATTATGGATGGAATTTAACATTAGTTGTCGTTAGTTGGTTGGACATTACCACAATAATAGTATCCATGCACTTTGTTGTTCTCTGTATCAAAATCGTTATTTTAAAATATCGAAGCTATTCTTTAGAGAAGATGCAAATAAATGGAGCCTTCCGTAACACCGTAACTTTTGTTAAATCTAGCAAAACTGGCATTTGAAAGGTGTGCTATTAAACTTTCATTTTTGGTATTCAACATTTGGTTAGGCTGTATATTTATCATGCCATTGAAAATTGATAATTTTATTTCAAAAAACATCAATTGCGGTCAATATTGTTGTATTATTTTATTGTTAACAAATAGCGTCGCGAAAACTTTACTGGAATTCTAATAAATAATGCACTTTTGCATCAACATTTATTTACCATTTCCTTTGTAAAGTCAGACATAAAATTTAAACATAATTAAATTCATTTGCATCCGAAAATTTCATCTGTTACTATTATTATCTAAATCTAACATTTATTTGAGAAGATAATGGAAATGCTAATAGTTTTGTAGTTTATGGATTAAAGATTTTTATATATGTCTTGTCCAGTTTGTAATTTGATATAGACTGTAAAGAATCATGCCATCGATTAGTATTTCTTGCAAACCGATGTTTGTGTCTCGCAGCAACAATACTATCATCATAAGTCCGTATATATGAAACGTTCTTTTTAACACACCAAAAACGTTTCGAGTTGTAATATTGGCCTATGACCTTGCTGGGGTACTTGAACTTTATGGCGGTGTCAACAAAAATTGTATAACATTATAAATGAACTAAGCTATTGCCAAATGGAACACAATATTGCGATGCGTTTGGGAGTCAAATTTTCCTTTCTGGAATTAGTAAAAATGGTTGTATCGTACTGAGAACATGTTCAACGAGCCAGAATATACGTAATTTCCATCCTTGCGTTACAGTTTGCCTGCGTACGTTTATAGAATAGTAAATATTCTTCAAATTAATCGGTATTTATGTCACAACTGTGCCCAATGTTCTTTGATAGCATTTAGTAATAAATGATTCAAATACGACGAGCTGATACGGCGGTTACTTCAACACAAACAATTACTAATCGGAGAAGATATATTCATCAACATGATTGTGACAAGCAAGTACACATTTATGGATCGCACGATCACATCGTTAACTGTACTTTTCCTGTAAAGCCTTTGTATTGCATGTTGAATTTGGCTATCGTATTTATAGTTAAGTTGTCGTTATACATTCTAATCGTTCGATAAACAAAATCACACTTGAATCCAAAACTTTTGAAGACATTCAAAATGCTGCCGGCAAGCTTCCCTTTCAAAATTATATACTAGTTTATAATTAATAACTCGAAATTGTACTGATACTAAATCATAATTAATTAATAATTATAAATAGTTTAATCGATTGGGTAAATGTTACAGAGTAAATGTTTCACTAACACTAGTTGATACAATATTATCTTCACTCCACTTTCAATTAATACATGTAAATTTATCCATATCTTTTTAAGATTTAAGATAGCTTATATTACCCGCCGAGCCAAATCGGTACGCCTTGCATTGCGAAATAAATAATTGATATTGTCCCTCAAATGCATCTTGACTAATGAAATAGTGCCTCAGATATCTACTCTTTCATAACTTTCATGTTGAGGTCGCATATGCGTTGTTGTAGTTATCAGGTCTATTTCTGTTAAAAAGAACGTTTCATATAACGGATCTTTCTGCTGTCGAATTGTAGTCCTTAGCAGTTTTTGCGTAATGTAAATCCACTGTGACAATCTCTTTTGACTTTAATATGAAAAAAAAATATAGTGAGTTTCACCTCAGACACCGATTCCGTAACTCACGTTCAGGATTCCAGTTCGTCTTGTATTGCTTGAACTGTACCGGAAACCGTAAATGATTCTGCAACCCATATTTTCAATTTTTGTGACTTATAATTGCCATAATAATATCCTATACTGAGGTTTGCTGATAATGGCTTGGAAAGAATCTAGCAATCCTTACCGTGAGAAACATGAGAAAAAGATGGACCATATTATTTTGTCACATGATCCATATTATTATAGCACGACAGATCACAGATTAAGGTGTTGCATTAGTTATTGTATGTAAAAAATGTAATGAATGGTACATACAACAATGTCTGAAAACCTTTCAGTATTTTCCGGCCATTGTAATCACAGATTTTTAATTTATTTGTGGCAGTTCTAGTATTTCAGTCATGAGACTAGTAGTATTTTAATGCTTTTATAATCATTGACAACATAATATTGTATTAAGAACGTGCTTTGTTGTTAATGTCAAATCATTATTTTGTACATTCAAAAATTTCAAATTATTATAAAAAATTCAGAGTCAGATCAAATCACTTCATGTTCTCAAATATATTGTGTGTATATTTTACAATTAATACATGTGTATAATTAAATTAAATTAAATTTCACAATTTTAATATATAATTTCACACCTCTTCCTTCACATGAACAATTTTTTTTTATATAATATTATGTGAATACACACGGAACATATTTAATAACAATTATGTGTCATGTTTCATTGTTTTTTATTTATAACGTCGTCATCATCATCATCATCCACGTACCTATTATTATTACGCACATATTATTATTATTTATTATTATTATTATTATTATTATTATTATTATTTATTATTATTATTATTAATTTTTATGTGGGATGCTTTTATTATTATATGAATGCATATTTATAAAATAAGTATTTTGTAAAAACAAAAGAGTAGAAAAAAAATACACCACGAAAAATAATACCAAGAAAATACAAAACAGCAAATTTGCCGGTAAATAATAATACAAATCAAATCAAATTTTATATTATTGTTATTATTGTTTATTACTAGCATTTGTATACTTATATAACGTTTGCATTGGTGTTAGGTAGTAAATAGATTGTTATTTGTATATATAGCGCATGCGGTACACAAATAAACAAATGTTTTTCCCCTGTTTACACACATTCGTAACACCCGTGTACATATATAAAAATTATTTTCATACATATATTCTTTATTTGTTTGATACATTCATACTTTCATTCAAAAAACAATAAAATTTTCCTTATTTAAATATATGTGTGTGTGTGTGTGTGTAGAATGCTCATAAAATTATTGTACTCTTCAGAGATCATATGTGAATTAGTGTTAGTTATTTTTTTTTGTTTATAAAATTGTTTTTAGTTTTCTTTTTGTTTTTTATTTTTTATTGTTATTAAAACTAATGTCATTGACTGCCAGCCAGAGACATACGTATAATTTAAAGAGGCAAAAAAATAGATAACAATATTATATACAAAAATTTTTTGTCGCACTCTCACTCTTTCAGCACCTCTCTCTCGCTCTCTCTCTATCTCTCTGTCTAATTTAATTTATATTTTTATGTTTATTTTTCTCTCTAATAAATGCTTTCGTTTTTATTTTTAAATTTGGTTTTGTTTTCTTTTACGTATTTTTTTCTGCATAAAAATAAAGTTTCGATTTCAAGATATTTTTTAGGTTATTTATTATAATTTTTTATGTTTATATTTTATTTTTTATGATATTATTTTATTTTAAAATATTGTGACAATTCATATTGAAAAATAGTATATTATAAGATTTTGTCTTATTGTATTACATTTTCAAACCAATTGTATAAATTTGAATTTTGTTTTTTTGCGAGAGCCATCTTTTGTTATATTTTGGTGATTCTGATAGATAAATGAAAACGATCAAATGATTTGTATATTAAATGAATTTTCATCTACTCAAAATTATATGAAATGAAATTCACGGCAATAGAAATGAAATTCAATTTTCAATAAACATTGTATTTTCTATTTAATTAGTAGCATCGAATAAAAACAACACAATATCCTATTTAGAAAGCTTTTGAGGGTTACACATCCTTCCAAAAAAACTCAACATGTTCAACAAGCGAAACAGATAAAAATGAAAATCAATGCTAAGTTTTTTACGGCTTACAGTCTGTCTTTAAATTTTACGTTGGTTACCTTTATTAATGTATTTTCTAATAGATCCATATATATATTGTGGCATTTATTTGTGGTCAAGTAGATTCAAAATATTATACTGAAAAATTTTATAGACTCATTTTATTTACCAAAAAAAAAATGGTTTAAAATTCTTAAGATTTTGTAGTTAATAAAATTTGTACAATAACGCAACAAATAACAAATAAAATTTTACTATTTATTTATTTACTTATTTTTATTATTATTATTTAGTCGTACGCCTGGTTCTCGACAACCATCACCATCTGAGGATACAAATAATTTAGTGCGTCCAACAACATTAATGGATCCAGCATCACATCCATACCATCAACAACATATACAACATATGTTAAATGCTGCTGCTGCTGCCGCTGCTGCTGGTGGTATGGAACAACATCATCCAGGTCAATTGAATTCGTATCATCCACAATTAATGAATCATCAAATGCAAGGACCAGTAATCAATGGAATGCAAGTTCAGGTAATAAATTACAGTTATATATTTAAAATAAATATAGGAGATAAAATGCATTTTTAAATCGGTCCTTTGCGTATCAATGACTGACATTATAATTAAATTATACTAAATTCACGTCAATGTATATAGACAGACATCTTCGGATTGAATGACATGCACTCTACTATTATTTGCTCCGCCACGGAATCCATTATGTATTTTATTAATCAATTGACTTAATTGGATCTCACATTCTTTCATTGTAAGCTATTATACAATCTGATATCCGCACGCTTCTCAAAATCTGTAAATTTTAAGAATTGTTTTTAAGTACGCATTTTCGGTTCGAAAAATAACCGGAATGGATTAAGAAGAAGTCAATTAATATATTTTTTAAAAATAAGGTTGAAGCATATAAATTTGATTTTTTAGTAAAATAAAATCTGTGATAATTGTTGGACGATAAGAAATTGCAATATCGTAATATCATTCAATAATAGCTAAGTTACAATAGTTTTTAAGAAATTATCGTCACTGTAAGATGGAATATACTTTGAAGTTACCTTTCGTAAGCTAATTTTTTTCAGTTAACATGTCATTGTTTTTTGGTATACCAAGTTCCATTTTCAGTAATTTCACTAAAGATTTCTTGCTAACTTTCTCGAGACCAAGCACTTTTTTAATATTTATTTTTTGTTGTTGTTGATTGATGGTTCATCATCATTCACATTTTCTCTGTCGTCTTTGAATCAACGATGCCACTCAAAAACTTGTGTTTTGGATGATTTGATAATTAATATAGGATTATATAATGAATTGCAGTTCTTATCTAAATGTAAGAGCTCAATATCCGATTTAAGAACATTTTATTTTATTCAAATAATTATTGCATTATAAAAATAATGGGCAAAAATTATATATTCTGTTATTTTCGATTATTCTATATAGAATCAAATGGTAGGACAACAACAAGGACCAAATCAACTTGATTCGTCGGCTAATATTTTACAACAACCGCATAATTTTGATGTACAGGTGAGTTTATTTATATTTTACATTATATTTTATAATTAATATTTACTCGGTTTAAAATATAATCTTCCCGCAAATACATGCGTGTGTGTGCGTGGGTGATATGGTGAACATGGTGAAATGAATTAAAATTTCATGTTATATAATGACATTTTGCACGTGTACGTATTAAAATTATGAATTCATAACGATTGAAAATACATTTTTCAATGTTGTTATTATGTATTCGTATGTGATATTTGTGTCACGTTGTTGTGCAAATAAATTGAACAAAATAGAAAATATAATTTTCAAAATCTTTCAAATTCAGGTACATTTCTTTTATGACAACAATAAAATGCGAATTATAAAAACAATTATTTTTTTTATATATAAATCAAAAGAAATATATGAAATGTGATAAGAAAATTTTCCATAAATACTATTCTCAATAATAATAATAATAATAATAATAATTATAATGTGTACAGCGGAACGTCTTAATTGTTGTACGTGAAAAGTTTTGATCCCTGTACCATTTTGCATTTATAAAAAAAAACTCTTCTTTTACATTATTTATTTTGGTCGGAAAATTATTTCAACTTATGTGTTATTAAAATTGCGATAATCGATATGGTTTTATTGTGAAATTTTTAAGAAATGTGTTAGTGTAATTTTTTGTGATACAACTCCCATATACCCAAATAGAAATGTATAGGTGGATTTTCTCAATTCTGAAATTTTACTATTAGTTTTGAATAAATTTTGATGAAATATTAGCTTTTAAATTGCATTTATGTATGCAGTTGTTCCTATGAATATTCTGGAAATACTCATAAGATATAGTTTTTCTTGATCAGTTTCTCGAAGCATCATAATTTGGTAATTTTTATGGAATTTTGAAGAAGTTGTACATGGAAATTCTTGGAAAATCGTTACTCCTTACAGTTCGATTGGTTGTATTGCAGAAGTTATTAAACTGATGTTCAATTTGAATGAAATTGGGGATAAAATGTATATTACAGACTCGATACCGTGGAAAACCTCACGGTCCTATATTCTGTAAATCTATTCAAATTGTTTATACATATTTGGAATGACATTTGAACGTTGTTTCTTTTAACAGATTCCGCAAAGAATTGTATTTGAACCACTACTACTATATCTTTGAATACGCAGATCTTTATATTCAGCTCATCAATTTCGATCAAATTTATATATAGGAAAAAAGTGATGCACCTAAGCTCGTAATCTTATATTTTAAACTCCTTCATACTCAATTTCATTATAGAATGGATCATGAAATTATCAATTTTGTGATCTTTATAGACTTGTCCTGGTTATCTATTGTATAATATTTTTTTGGTATTTGAGTATCTTTCCTTTTCCCATTTCATCCAAATTAATCAGCAGATCATTCGGTTATGCAATTCATTCTATAAAACTGAAAGAAAACTATATAGCGAATATAGGAAGTATAGAGTGTGTAATTTTATACACACGTTGTTCACATACCGTATGGTTTTTTTTTTTCGAGAATTATCCTTAGAAGATCCTGAATATTTCCTTCAGATTGATATTCTGTTAATTGCCCCATATATTTCCTTAGGATATCTTTTCAATTTTGTTCATTCACGAAACATAGAAAATAATACTCAATTGTTTGTTAATTGAAAATTAATTTAAAAAGGATGTTGAACCAACATTTGTGCATTGCATTTAAATTCGGTGTGGCTTATCTTATCTACGTAAATCTGTTGACCATTGATATATTCGCAATTATTCTCAATATATACAGATTCTATGCGATATGTGCGATAGAGGTTACTCTGTAAATATATACGTTTAAGTTCTTCTTTTTGTATTGCATAATTATTGAAAACATTTTTTAAATGCTTAACGATGGAAATGAAAAATATTTTCTCGTCAAACAAATGGAAACCTAGTTTTTCTCAAATTATATATTATTATTATTATTATAATATTATGATGCTGATGCTGCTGGCCTGTATAGTGCTTTATTTCTATTGTATTTATATCGGTACGGTTTGCAATGTTGAGAGGAGGTAGGTAATGACATATGACTGATGATTTATTTCTGGTTATTATATGGTTCATTTTGTTGTTGCTATATATTCACATTTTTAGTTGTTTTTGTAATTGTTCTTAATAACTAATGTTAAAATAAATAGAAAATGAAATGAAAATCTTTTTCTATTTTTTTTTTTTTTTGTACTACAAATATTTTTCTTTTGAAATATTTTGAGAATATACTTTAGGTTTCTTTTTTTTTTGTTTCTTCTTGTGAAAATTCAAAGTCAAAATGTTGTTATTTTAACAATTTTAAATATTAAATTAAATATTGACTTTGATATATTTTTGTTTTTACCGTGTAATAAAAGACTATTTGGTAAATATTTACATGTTGAAAATTAATAATATCGGAAATATTTGGAGTATTTTGAATATATTGAATGATATTTCGTATCCGATTTATTAAAACGTAAATCCATTTCTATTACATGTTCACATCATTCTACTTATTCAACCGTATTGATGTTGTTGCCATTCAAACAGTACCGCAAAGATTATAGTCGTAAGAAGGAAGACCCCTATTTAAACTCATTCATTATATTATAATGGAAAAAAACAAACCTTTTTGATTAACCGAAATTGTAATCGTTTTTTATCTATTACTTATAAGATTGGATTATATGGGAGTTGTTCCCAGTTCATGTCCGTTGAATTTGTTTCACTACACCGTAGTAACTCATATAGTCAATTACCCTACTGCAATCTCACCACACACACAGTATCATTTGATTCAAGTCAGCTTTAACATTTCGTCTAATTTTTTTCTGATATCCTTTTTCGTTGAACGTTGTTGTATTATATAGGATCCATTTTTTATTCCCTATTACCATATACCATAATTAAAAAAAAATTGGCTGACGATATTCTATTGACTTTCTATTAACGAATGAGCTGAGCTGGGCAGTGTATCCAAAACTTCTTTAAATGGAGAAATGCAGTTGCATTATCAATGTTTTGATTTATTTTTCTTCAATTATTTTTCATCAGAGCACATCTAACAATATCATCATCAATACCTGAAGGTCCCCGCCAGAGCGTGGCGTGTTTGAGCATTGACATTAAAATCACCATTCCGAAATCTACCAAATCATTTTTTTATTTTTGATGATGATCATCATAAATAGATACGATACAGAAACAAAACCTATAAAATTCCATAAGTGAAGATAGAGAAATGAGAAAAGAAAAATTTTTGACAATAATTTCCGATGCAAACTTTCTTAAAAATTTCACGATAGATAGTTTTGTGGTATGTCCTCTACACCATATCACAATCCTCAAATCAAGATTTATATTGTAAATCTTAATTTATCTTCTACTTTATAAACAAGGATTGTCTGAAAAATGCTCGACCTGGCAATTTTTGTTGACTTGATATACATTTTATTTTTAATACATTTATTTCAACGTATTTTTTCCAATAATTCAATCCCATTATGTAATGGGTGATTTCGAAAAGGCTGCAAAATATCCATCAGTGGCTGTAGTAGACATTTGATGTATATATAAAACGCTTTCCACCGAGGTTTTGAAATAGCCAATAGTAAGAAGAAGTGAAATGTGATGAATACATGTTCGAACAATTCTTACTTTAATTCGCTGAATTGTGTCGTCATCAAAACACTTGTGTGCACGTTAATTATCTTGATGAAACTGTCTTTTCTCACGAATATTTGTATCCACTTGATCCAATAGTATTAAAAATTAATTATTTTACCTTTCTGAAGATAACAAAGAATCTTTGTAATCCCAACCATAATCACCGTTTCTGATTTTCCTTCTTTGTTGTTCATTCACCGGCTTCAATCTATTGTTTATTATTATTTTGACTGTTCTTTCCGCTCTGGTGGAAACTGGTGATGGATCCAAGTCTTACCTATACACAGTTTTGAAAATAACTTTAGAATTCATTTTATTTTGTTAAAAAACGATGGAAACACATAAAAAACTTTCATGCAGAAAATTTTCCTAAATATATACTCGATCTTTTGATAAGTCTGTGACCTCAGATATTTCACGTAATTTCGTCATTCATCCAACATCATATCGTGGAGTTGTTGAAAGATTTGTGGTGTTTTAATAGTTTTTGGACGACCTTCGCGTATAGACCCGCCGTAAGGCTTGTACAACCAGATTTAAAAAGAGCAGTCAATTTTTGCATAATGGAAAATGACGCATTTTATTATGAATTGAAACTTTAACAACGATTTGAGTTAAATTTTCATATCAAAAATATTATTATGGAAATATTGTATTCAATGGAATATTTTTATCACATTGTAAGTTTGGACTAAATTATAATATTTAGTGTAGAATTTTTCATTATATCAATTATTTTTCATCACATCGAGCTCGAACTAATCTTTGTCCGCATATGTTTATCATTCTCGTTGATTTAAATAATTTTTAAATATATCCCTATCGTCCTTTTTATATACTGAAGTTACAGTTGTATATGCAATATTTTCTTCTATACTATGTGTAATTCGCTGTTTACAAAACCCTTTTTCATTTCTCTCCGTGTATCCGATTGTGACTGCGAATGTTGATTTTAAGATTTCCATGCCTTTTGGTTTTGGTTTATTTAATTTATTTATGTCACAGTCTTTGTTTGTAACCTAAATCAAATATCTGCTCGAAATCGATTGAATGTTGTTGAAATGAAATGAAATTTCTAATATTACGTGTATAATTTATTCATATATATTTTTAAGTCGCATTGTCCTCGACATTACACAGTCTCATGTAATGTGTTAATAAAAATACATGGATAAAATATTTGTATATTATAAATAAATACCAAATTCAATTATTTCAAATAATGAAAAATCATTTTTCTTTTAACACACACACACACACACACACACACACCAACACAACGATTTCCCAAATACATATGTAATAATTACTAATAGACCGAAAAAAATATGCGTATATATTATTATGAAAATTAATTACATGCCACTCTATTAAATTAATATTTCCTTCAATTTCTCGTTATATGTTTACCATTTTTTTTACTTCCATTTCTTTGTGGAAAACAAATCCACTAGTTTTTTTTTTTCTAACTCATACCCTCATACCCCAATTTTCAACAATTTACTCACTTAACGCACATATATATTTTGTATATTACATTACAGAAAATTCTATGTATTGCATTTTATTAATGTTGTAATACAATATGTACTCGAATACAGTGTGTGTTTGTTTGAAATGTGAAATATGAATTGACGTTGCGAAAAAGTCTGCTTTGGTACACGAACTACCTTAAAATATTGTCATGTTTAGACGAGTGCACACACCCTGTACATATAATATATGCTTTTATATGGTAATGAATATATGTAAATTCCACATATATATTTATCAAAACATATATGCAAATATTAATGATTTTTTCCTTTCTTATTATGTGTTTTTAAATAATAAATAAATAGACCCTATTTTTTCTCATTCAAAATTTATTTTATTGTTCCTTTTTTGTTTTCTCTGAAATATATTTTTTTTTACGCACAGAAAATATTTTTGTATACTTTTAAATTGACAAAAATTTAATATATATGAAAATATGAATCATCAACAATTGTAAAGTAAATATTAGGTTGTCAACTATCTCCCTTCCGCCTTTTTGCTCTTTATTCAATGCTTTATAAAAAGTGTTACAGTAATCGGATTTAGTTCAAATATGCGCCGTTTTGTTCGATAATCTGTTTCCATCTAGACTGCAACTTCATAATACCTCCCTCGTAGAAGCCCCCCTCCTTATTTGCGAAGAACTCGGACAGCCACTTTTCACAAGCCTCTTTTGAGATCAACTTTACACCACCAAGGGCGTTCGCCATGGACAGGAACAGGTGGTAATCACTTGGCGCTATGTCCGGGCTATATGGTGGATGCGATAAAACCTCCCATCCGAGCTCCCGTAGCTTCTGACGAGTCAACAACGAAGTGTGTGGTCTGGCGTTGTCCTGGTGGAACACTACACCCTTCCTTTTGGCCAATTCTGGACGCTTCTGGTCGATCGCCTGCTTCAAGCGGTCCAGTTGTTCGCAGTAGATGGTAGAATTAAGCGTCTGGCCATATGGGAGCAGCTCATAGTGGATGATTCCCTTCCAATCCCACCAAACACACAGCAAAACCTTCCTGGCCGTCAATCCCGGCTTGGCCACTGTTTGGGACGATTCACCGGCCTGCGACCACGACCGTTTTCGCTTGATATTGTCGTATGTGATCCATTTTTCGTCGCCAGTCACCATCCGCTTCAAGAATGGGTCGAGTTCGTTCCGTTTCAGCAGCATTTCGCAAATGGAAATTCGGTCCATTAGATTTTTCACTGTTAATTCATGTGGCACCCAAACATCAAGCTTTTTTTTGTATCCAGCCTTCTGCAGATGGTTTAAAATGGTTTGGTGACTAACTCCCATCTCCTGGGCGATGTCACGAGATGCCACATGCCGATCTAACTCGATGTATTCCATGATTTGATCGGTATTTGTCGTCACAGGTCTTCCGCCGGCTGGCTTATCCATGGTGTCGTTTTCACCGGCTCTGAATCGTCGAAACCATTCCTCCGCGGTTCGAAGTGATAGAGTACCATCCCCCAAAACACCATTAATCTCACGGAACGTTTCTCTAGCGGATTTGCCTTTAACGAAGGAAAACTTTAAAATAGCGCGAATTTCGGCGTTAGTGAACTCCATGTTTACACGTCTATAACTGTTGAACGCAATATCCAAACTAATCATACATAGCGTCGTTTTGTTTGTTATGTCAAGAGCTTTCAAATTATGTACAGTGTTGCCAGATACGAGCTCTGTAGCGCTTTGTACATAGCCGCGAAATTAAAAAGACAAAAAGGCGGAAGGGAGATATTTGACAACCTTATATATGCGTGTGGTGGTGTAAGTGAAGGAATAAAATAACAGAATATTATATGAAAACCTTGCTATTCAAACAATTTATTTAATAACCTTTCCTTGTATAACATTTCCTGAAAACGAACTATTATGCGATAAACACACATCCACGACCACATCGCATCCGCAAAAATGACGCATATTTGCTAACCGTGAAATCACATATGCATCTAGCCCATCTATCCTTTCGGCTCTTCTTCTTCTTCCTTCTGAATTACAATTGCCATTTAAAAGTTTTTTCAGCACACGTTCTTTCCCCCTCCCAGCGCGTAATACGTGTCCCACCCATCTTAATCTATTGATGATTTTGATTGTTTTGACAATATTTGGTTCACCCGTACAACTTGTATATTTCAAAATTGTATCTTCGTCTCCCATCTACATTGTGAAATTTTAATATTCACTTCAATTGTTTTGAGTTTGCGTTCGCGTATATTGCAAGGATATGTGTCCTTAAATTTTGTATTCGAACGTCTTCCTCGTTTATGTTTATAAAATGTTTATACAAAATATATATAGCGATGGTAAGAAAGGTATTGATGTGTCAAACGACTTGGTCGGTGGCGTTCCAACAAAGCAAATCATATACCATGACTTGATAAAATCGTTTTTTCATTATAACAAATAAAATATTTTTACTACATTTAACCACCGCCAAAAGTGAAAAATGTGCTGGTGAATTTGGTATACTATTTACGTTATCCAATCTCATATAATAATATAACAAAATTTTTATGGGGATTAATGCAATTTCTATATTATAAAATTATCAAACTATACAAAAATGCGTATATAATTATATGAACACCTTCAACAAGTTAAACTGCTGCACTATCTCAGTGGGACCGGTATGTATATGATAACATAGATGATTATCTATACTTACTTCTTGTCAGCACTACTCCATTCTTGCAATACTTTCTAGATTACTTTTCTACAGAGATGTCATTGGGGTGGTAAGTACTTCTTCTCTATAGATGAGTTGTTTATGGGTTCGGAATGGGTGGGTTTTTCATGTGCACAGTGCATTTTTCATGGAATCATTTTGTGAGTTTTTTCTTGGGTTCGGAATGGATGAATTTTTCATTTGTTCGAAATGTACTACTTTTTATGTTCACACATACCATACACTATCGATTCTCAGGGTTTCACAACACTTTCTAAAACCTCAATCTAAGCGGCAGCATTAACTCGAAGTCGCTGGGAAAAGAAGTGAGGTAACATAACATGAACTTCGTTGTTCACAACTCCTAAAACCATAACAATAGCTTAACATAAACCCACCTATTATTTCTCCGATTAATTTTTTGGTCTTGATTGATGAATTTTTATCATCCGAAAAAAACCATATCATGTTGAGAGCTTCTGGCTGTTTAAGCTTGTTTAAAAGGCATTCATCGGTAAATTCTTTGTTGAACTAGTTGATGAATTCGCATGGTGAATCCATATTTATGAAATTAGAACTACTTATAAATTCACAGATAATTCTTTGGTGAATATTTTGATTTTGATAAATTGTTGTATGCATTAAATTGAAGAAATTGGAACTATTAGGTCCTTGCGTTAATAATGTCGATTTTTTGGCTTGAAAATGGCATTTATTTGTATAACAAAATGATTGAGTACATCAACCAATATATTGCCCATCGTTAGCTATGACTTCCTCCCATCTTTTGGGAAGTTTGTTGATTCCTCGTTTGAAGAACTCTTCATCTTTTGTCCCAATCCATTCATCGACCCATTTTCGCACTTCTTCAGCATTTCGAAAGCGTACATCTGTCAGGCTGACCTGCATTGATCGGAACAAATGGTAATCAGAAGGAGCAAGGTCTGGAGAGTACGGGGGGTGATCAAGATGATCCCAACCGAGCCTCTTTATTTTTTCCTTAACGATGTTTGCACGATGTGGTCTGGCATTGTCATCGTGAAATAAAACTTTGTGGTGTTTTCGAGCTATCAATGGTCGTTTTTCGTTCAATTTTTTTGCCAATTCGTCCAGTTGTCGTCGGTAGCGATCAGCTGTAACCGTTTCATTTGGTTTTAACAGCTCGTTATACACCACACCTTTCTGATCCCACCAAATGCACAGCATTACCTTCTGGCAATGAATATCGCGTTTTGATTGTGAAGTTGAAGCGTGTAAACCACCGTTCACAAGTTTTTTGATTTGGAGCATGTTCACCGTAAGCTTCTACCAACAATCGATAACTATCAGCAGCGGTTTTCTTCAAATTAAAAGAAAGTTATTAAAATTCTCCGCAAAACAACTTTTTCAGGCACATAATTCGACATGTTCGAAGCAAAAAAAAACTTTGTTGTTTACACTTCAACGAAATGACATATACTGAAATTTATAGAGTAATGACAGACAAAAAAAAAAGAATATGGCCGCGGTGTGTTCCGATGCACACAACGCCAGTTACGCCAACTGTTATCAAATCGACATTATTAATGGAAGGTCCTAATACATACTAAAAGCCCCGTAGGTATATATGGTAAAAATATGACCAAAGAATTTCTAAATGTATCGAACTGACATGGTTTTTTTTATCTATGTACTGATCAATACAACAACTTTTCATGCACTATTATCGAATAATTTGTGGAATTAGAATCACCGTAATGCGGAGGGCGCATTCTACAGTTTGTATATATACATATATAGGGATTTACTTTGGCAGATTGAGCTGCGAGAACAATCCAATCGACTGGAAGATCTCGATCGGGTTTTACGATCATCGGATACAAATCTAATTAGCTGCAGGAGTATTATAAGTATCTTATTGTTAGTAATTTTATTATTCATATCATGCGGTTAGAAGATGATTTTTTAATGACTGCAATAAACAAACGGTCTACAAATTGTCGATACATTAACTTTAATTTCATATTAAATATGATCCAATTATGGCTTACTCCGTGTTTCGGATCTACTTTAGCTATATATATAAAATGAATGGTTTATAAAGATGTTGCCATCGGCATCTAACAATATCACGTATTTTTTTAAACCTACATGCATCAACAAATCATATACCAGAAAATGGAATCACAAAATAAAATTTCAAAAACTGTTTTTAGAATTTTCCAAATACAAAATGAAAAATGTAAAACTCAATAATAATAATAATAACAACAATGTGATGCAAATATTTTGTAATTTTTAATTTAAATTTGTTCGAAGAAAATATTTCTACAATATTTGTTTTTGTTGTTGTCTATATATGTTTTGTTAATAATATTATTTGTTATGTACAGTATCCATCCACGGTATGGAAATTATAATATATATGAAGTACAGCTCGTTCCCATATACAACGTCTGTCCCATAATAATATGGAATGTATTAAAAAAAACGCACAAAAATAAATATTAAAATCAAATCTCCATCGCAACTGAAATAAATACATCGATTTGCGCACGTTCTTCAACAAGTGAATCGAATGACTTTTTTATGTCTGTGATTGGAATGCTGTTCTGAGAACGGTGGTCGTCATCTTTTGAATGTCTTCAACTATAATGCAAAACGGTTTCCTTGGTGAATGGTTAAGCAAAACAATTTGATTATTAATTCAATTCTTTGTAATTTTTGATCAAAATTTAATTGATTTGGAACAAACTTTGAATTCACATTTCGTGGACCAGTTAAATTATTGTTTTCGGTATTCCAAGCTCCATTTCGATGAATCTCGCTGAAAATTTCTTGGAAGTTTGAACGAAATCACGTGCTTTTTTAATGTTTTCTTCAGTAAATGGTTGATCTGGACGTCACTTTTAGTTTCTCTGCCTGCTGTGAATCATTTATGCCATTTAAAAACTTTTGCTTTAAACACACACTTATCACTGCATACGCGATTTTAAACAAATCCTACGTTTAACGGGTATTTTTACCAATTTTAATTCAAAATTTAATATTACTTCTTTGGATTTAATATATATGGGGATTTTGCAACCGATGCACAAAAACAGCTGTAACTATATGTGTGTTTGGTTTTCGTTTCTACTAAAAGTAATGTCATGAAATTTTGAAAGATTTTTGAGAAATTTTCACAGAACATGGTCACTAATATATCAATACGTGTTCTATGATTTCCATATCCATTCCGGTTTATTATGGGAGACAAGGCGTACATGTATATTAAGTTGCTCTATAACTGACCGGATTGTTTTTGTATCGGTGATAAATCTATATAAAGAAGAATTATTCGTCTTCATTTCCGGCGGTGCAAAAGCTGTGAAGACTTTCATTTATAATAAAACATAAATTAATATGGAGTTATATGATAAGAAAAAATAGTAATGTAAACAAAATTTTCTCCAAAGCAAAAGTTTTTCATTATTTCCTATTAATATCTTTGGAAGTTATAAATTGTTATAGCAAAAACCATTACGGAAATTTCATAAGAAATATATTCATAAGAATATGGGAACGAGATGTACTTTGTATTATAATTTTCCTGTATACCGTGAACAATACATATCATCGCTACTGTTTACTTTTCCCATCATCGATGCATCATTAGTGTATCCATACTATAAATATATTTTTCTTTCACTTCATGTTCCAATTTCAAAAATACACGTATTGTAATACAATAAAATAACTGTGTGTGTGTGTGTGTGTAGTAAATGCATTCGGAAAAATCTTGCTTTTTCTTTCACAATACCAAATACCAAATTATAATAATACAGTCAATATTATATATTCCATAATACTATGGTATTCTATATATGATAATATTTATGTGTCATCATTGTTCACGTGTTATTATGTATCAGCATTTAAATGATTGTATAAAAATTTATGAGTAAAAATAAGGAACTATTGTATTAGAAGGAAGTGTCGTTAAATTTACTTCAAAATAATTGATGTCTCGTGACTTTGTCCGCTGCTTTATTAACAATATATTTCATTTATACAAAAGGATTAGCATCAAATAAAAAATTATGAAATACAGTTAATCGTGCGGAAAACAGCTAGTCCTTAGATTAGACAACAACGACCTGTATTTTCTGCCCCTGTGATTTGTTAATTGTCATTGCGAAGGAAACGTTTACATGAAATTATATTCGTTTAAATTTAAACGATTTAATTTTTTTTTTTTAAATTTGTTCACTTTAAGTCTATTACCGTTACATAATTTTGGAAGGATTAAGTTTTGGAGAAGCATAATCGGAACATCGGCTTTGCGGGAATTTATAAATTCTACCTCTACTAATTGTAGCACCATCTTGATCGACTACCAGGCGGCGGTGGTTATTAATATGTATTCAACTTCATTTCCTTCAATTGCGGTCAGAATGCTATTGTTAATTGCAGTCGATTAGTCGCGTATTTAGGCGTTAAAGTGCCGATTCATAACGACACGACATATGAAACTTCACTGTATTCTGTTTATGTATTTTTCATATTTTCATATTGATGAAAAATATTGTAAATTAATAATTTTCCTCTCGTTCATTCAACAGAAATTTATTATTTGTGTATGCGCTTTTGTTATAATGTTTATGGTTATATTGATATGTCGGCAGAGATTATTAAAGGATTATTAGGAGAATATTATTCAGTGTATATATTGTATATGTATACGGTGCGTGGCTATAAAATAACGATTTAATCGCTACAACGCTGCATGCAAAAGTTCTATTGATCGAAATAGAGTTATATGAGCTCCTTCAAGACACGTGCTGCTTTTTCTTTGCTTCAACGGTATGAAAAATGTCGATTTGTCCTTGAGGAATAGATAAATGTTATAATTTGTTAGAAACATTTTTCGCACACACTTTTTGTATGTTAAAATTGTTATGTAAAATTTGCCTTACAGTTTTAGCAATCCGTTTATCCGTTTTTGTCGTGGAAAACGTGGCCATCTTGAAATCGCTTATACCACTCAAACAAGCGCGCACGTCATAAACATTCATTCGCCGTATATACTTCTTTTAATAAAAGATAAATTTCTTTCAAGTTTCATATTTTAAATCACTGCAACGAATTTTTTCGACAAAACCAGGAAACAGATCTTCTTCAAACTAAGGCAACGCTAGACTAATATATCTATAGACACGTGAGGGGCATGACATATAGCTATCGTTCGTGCGATTTTAACGCATCCGTAATTCATCTGTATATAGAAGCAAAACTCTCGTTATTTTATAACCACACCTCGTTTATGGGAATTTATTTATTTGACAGCATAGCAAAAATATTAAACATTCATAAAAAAAAAAAGACACGTTAGGTATTAGAACTATTTACATTTTTGAATCAATATAACGTACTACACACACATGCAAAGTTTGTGAATTCATAAATTTTTATCTTGATATATTCAATATTTTTATAACATATATTTATTTATTCAAGGAATTATATTGTGAGTTAGAGATTTGTATTTGATATGTGATAGGTATGTTGTGGATTTAATTTTTTCCAATATAAATTTTAATCCCGTTTTTGTTTAGATATAAAATATACACCTGTATTATTTATGATCCATCGTATTTATATATTGGAGTTGTAGAAATTTATGATATTTAAAAATATACCGAAACTAAAACAATTAATATTATATGAATTTTTTGCTTGTACATTAAAAATGGGAATCATTTTAAACTCTTTACCATTTTGTATTTTAAACTCTTTTATGTAAAATGTTTACCATTTTAAAAGCGATTCATAAAAAAAACCTATTTTTTTCATACGATGTCACGTTGATTTTTTACCGTCACTGTTACTCTCTTTGTATTGAATAATGTAAATTTGACACTGTCTTATGTTACAATATAGAGAGAAAATACTGTATTCAGCATTAACGGGTTGCATTGTTTGTGTCATTTTTAAAGAAAACAGCTGTTGAACGTTATCATTATATAAAAGCTCATAGTAGTTGCATTCCAAAATTGGTAGATTAATTTTTTCCGAAACTAAAAGAAAGTAATGAAGTCGATTCAAAATAAAGAAAAATGTTTGTTAACTTAATGCGGTGGCTTCAAATGATTCAAAAGATGGCCAATCATCATCATTGCTACCGATTTTGTTTGAGGCAATGCTATAGACAATTTTGTTGCAAGCACCACACAAAACAATGACTAGAAGCATTTGGTTGAAATGTATTACCGCAACCGTGCTATAGTATATCAGACATTTGCTCACCTTATACAAAATTGATGCATCAAACACGAAATTGCAGTCCATTAAAGACATACGAAGACGTCATCAAATGGAGCAACTGAAATTCGATCTAACCATTGGATTTCTATATAATAATATAGTAATGTATACCATATATAGGAGGTCTAACATAATAAATACATTAGCGGCATGCAATGATTATATTTATAAAATTTTTGTTAGGTTTCAAATTAAATTTCTTGAAACTATTTAAAACAACGTCGCGTATATAGCCAATAAATGTACCGCAGTAACAATCACCAGTTGATTTAAATTGGAATCATCTTAAGGTGGAAAAGCTGTATGATAATGTTTTTTTATCAGTTATAAACTTTGAAATACAAATCTGAGTAATTTCCTTACTTACTTTGTTACTGGTCTGAGTATAATTGACTCGTATAGTGAGTTATAAAAGGATTGGTTTGATATGCTCCAATGATGTATAAATAATAATTAAGTTGCTTATAACATTGAATGAATCCTCCACTGCAGGCAGTATTTTGCTTAATTCTCTAATATTACTTTAACTTTTCCATATATGATATATTACGTGTTTTTTTTTATCTGGATTCAATTATTTATTGTTTATCTTTAAGCATATATAGACGAAGAATTGATAGATGTTTACCTTCACGTTTTTTTTTCTCATATAAATATCATTTTATATAAATATAATCAACTCTCCACCGCCTGCATCTTCCCCGCTCCCCATATAACATTATATCTCCCGCATTATTTTATTCTAAATCTAAATGTGTCGTCATCATCATCATCATTTGCGTGGTGTTTTGCGTATACGTTGTGTAATATGAAGTAACCACAATAATAATATTGAATTTCACCAAGAAATTTATATTAGTATTGTGTATAGTTCTAGTCGACACTGTACACATAAGTTCATCGGATATCAACCATAAATAAATAAAGTAATAAAAATGTTAGCTAAGTTTATACGTTCTTTGATCAGAATTATATTTATATGAAGCAAAATAATACAATAATTTAATTGAAATATATTTATCTAGAGACATGGATAATAGTTAGCTAATGTAGGGAATGTTTTTTCCACCAAAATGTGTGACACATACAGTAAAATATTTTCGTAAACAATATACACTTATTATTAATATAATAAAAAGGAATTGTGTATAGAGAAATTATATGCTAAAGCCAATTCCTTATTTGTTATACCTCTTTCATCTGCGGTACAGCACGCCTAAATGTAAAAATTATCCTTGAAATGTCCTTGATCCTTGAAAAAATATAGTACTGTTGCCACTTCGTTCTCTTTCATATCAGATGTGTTGGAACTAAATGTGTTGCTATGAGGTCCTTGAAATGTCCTCGACCTTTATTATACAATTTTCTCTCTTTCATATATGAGTTACAATTGTGATAATTATTCTTATAAGGTCTCGATCCTTGAAATATTAATTCCAGTTAATTATTGTCTCTTTCACATGATAACAAAGTGCCTGTCAAATTTAATCTTAATAACTTATTTTAGATTATATAATTTATTTATTAGGGCTGAGAATTGGTTTTTCGTTTAAGAAATTTTTAGTAAAAATAAAAAAACAATCGCCATTATATACAACTTTTTGAAATATACCTGCGTTGATGTTAACTTAACCGTACTTAATTGACTAAGCTGCACAAATATTATCATGCTAAATAAATACTTTACCACATTTTATTTAAGCTACGCATTGCTGAATTACGAATAATTGTACGATTTTCTCAAATTCTTTCAGCTTACTCCACTTGAAATTTATGTTACTATTGAATAGATGACTTCTGGTTCTATATTAACTAAAAAGTGATTCATGATAAATACAATAATTGCGAATATTATATTAAACTAATAATCTGAAATGTGTCTCTAATATACAATAGAATCGACTATATATTATCAATCATATAAAAAATTAATGGTTAGACCTAATAAAATAACATTTAGTACTATCAGTATCAACTTACCAGTAAATTCAAGAAAACTTTATATATATATTTATAGAATTTGTTTACCTATTACAAAATCTAAATTGGCATTTTCATATGTATAAGGTATTTTATTGTACAGGGTATCTATTTCTTTAAGCCCAAATTTCTAATAAGCACTTTTGAATTTATTAGCTATGTTTTCCAGATAAGGGAATTTTTGTTTCGATATTGTTGAATTATAGTTGAAATTGATCTGAGTTATAAATAAAATTTATAGCAATGTTAAATTAAGAATTTCATTCTTTAGAAACTCGGTGTAACATAAATTTTCTGTATAGGATAGAGGTGCGCAAGGTTTTAGTTTTTATATTTTTAATAGGTGGTTGTTTTTAAACGAAATAGAGTATTTAGTTTAAAGTAATGTCCATTAGACTACAATTTAAAAGTATTATCGAACGAATAAGATTTCATTTGCGGTGTTAAAAGAGGCCGTGCACTACAAATTCATAAAATCAAGTATCAGTATTTCAGTATTTACCATTTAGAATTATGTTCCCCATCACCCTTTTGCACTGTACACATGGACACCTTGTATATTTTTATTTATTTATATAGTCTTAATGTATAATACGATATAGAAATGCATTTGTTATGTAGAATTATATAAAATATATTCATCAAATGTATAGAATCGAAGCGTGATTACTTACAATATACATATTTCGTGTTAGTTTAAATACATTATGATTTATTTGCACATGGAATATGATGTTACTTTAAAATAACAAATTAAAATATAGACAAAAATATGCATTTATATGAAATTTACAAACAAAAGAATATATTATAAATGTTGGGTAGAAGAATAAATTTCGACGAGAATTATAGTTTTTAATTCATATTAAGTAGTATCAGCGACATCTGCCAATGTATAATCATGCAGGAACCATGTACATGGTCTCTGTACCACAAGGTATATTATCCCTATGGTTGCCCTATTCAAATTTACCTATACTGACACAACAGTTGACTTGCTGAAAACTGTTTAGATTTATTAATACAAAAATATGGCAAAAATTGAAAACAATTAATTTATTGCAAAAAAAAGAACGCTATATATTTCCTTTCCATCTTTATCATTATAGCCTCTCACCTCTTCCTTTATACACTCTTCGTTTATGTGTCCATCATTCATCATCACCATCTTCAAATGAAATCAATTATTCAATAAATGTTAGTTTAGAAAAAAAATTATTCGGGGCGGTCGTGCATTTTGTTCCTGGTTTTTCTTTGTTTGTCGTGTTTCCGCGTTTTCTATTTTTTTCTCCTTAATTAATACATTAATAATAACAAAAGAAATTGCCAATTTTTAAGTATTATTTATAAAATTTAATAAGTTTTTAGTTTTTAAATTAAATTAAATGATTTAGTGAGTGGTTATATTTTTATTAGAAATTGTTTAAAAGTGTTTTATTAAATTTTAAAATTATTATTATTATTTTTTATATGATTATGGTGTGTTCTTTGCGCAAATTGGCAATCGGGTATTTTCGTTATATATTATATATGTGTAAAAGAAGAGTCGCGCGAAATACGATTTGCCTTACGATTTCAATTATTTTTACTATCATTCGTTCGTTCGTATGCGTTTCGTAATTTGGTGTAGATTACAGCAACGTAATTTGCTTGTGGTTTTGTATTTGCCGTAATGTATATAATGTGCGATGCTACTTGTAAATTAACATTTATATTCGCAGTCGCACACACTTACACAAATACACACTCAAACCCAAGGTTAGATATTTTATTGGTTTTTTTTTGTTTTTATATAATATAACAATTTGTTTCTTTTTATATTTATTTATTGTTAATGTTAATGTACAGTTACATACAGACTTCATACACACAAACACACACTCACACTACTTTTTTTTTTTTGGTACAATAATTGATGATGATGACTTGAATTAAATATTATATTTGGAGATTGTGTAGATTCTGAGTTTTATTTTCGCCGTTACTCTGTGTGCAAATTTTGTTGATCGGTGTAAGAAATTTACAAAGATAATGATACTGATTGGATGCCTTAAATCACTTATAAATACAATCAACTTTACTTTTTTTTTTATTTTTAACAATATATCACACACACACACACACACATACATACACCACCTATAGGTATAATTTTTTCATCTAGTTATTTCGAATATCAAATATCAAATATATCAAATAACTATATGTGCTTCAAATTCATTTATTATATTGGGAACGTTTAATGGTGCTAATCTATGCACATACAGTAAGCGTAATAATTGTGGTCTAAGAAACATATTTTATGTATACCATCGTAATGTTTGATCTTCTAGTAGTTGCCTTACAAACGAATGGCATTATTCCACCCGCATATACTACACCCGCTATATAATTAATTGTTAGTTTATAACGTTCATTTCATATTTAATTATATCATCACCATGTCATCTTACTGCCGGTTACAGCCATTCATTTGAATCAAATTATTAAATTACTCTGCTTATAGTTTTGTGTATATAAGAAATCACCAATTTATCTGCAACTATCGAAAGTTAGATGTGTGTGTCCAAACTTTACCATTCTTTGAATAGCTTCCAATATTATATTTTCATAGATATTCGTTTTATTATACCTTAAACCAACCCAATGGTGTGTATGGTATGATATGTTAGGTTTTTTACAGGATGGAACTCTTGTATTTCCAGTCGAAGACCTGTTTGTGTCTATATAGTGATTGCTTTACAATTCAAACAACTTTTTTTTTATAAATTGTTTAAATCTGTCAATGGTTTTCAATGCATTTCAATAATTTTTGTAATTGTGAATTGTGACATTTTTTTGTGTGGTATATTATGTTTAAAATTTAAAATAATATTGTTTGATATATGTAAAAAAAATCAGGATATGTGGCGATTCTAATAGAAAATTGAATATGATTGCGTTGGCAAATCCTGAAAATTGGATCCAACTCCTGCTTCTAAACCTTTCCATTTTCCATTGATTATTTTATTTGAAAATATTTTCGCCACTTATACCACCACAGTAGATCTATTGGAATCTCTCTGAGAAGCTAAATTACGAAATATTTAGTTTTAGAGATAAGTCTGCATGTGGCTGCGGAAAATAGCATAAAAAGAGACATGATGATTCTTTATCTTTACGAAACATTTAGTACAAAAGAAACTTGTGACCAAATGTATTTTATGAAATTATAATAGTTTCAGCTTACAACTAATCTTAATTTTGTTCTTAGTAACCCCAACAATAGTGCAAGTGCCATTTCCTTAATCTCTCCCGTATATAGATAATAAAAACAATCCTTATATGGAATTTTGATTTTGATGGTTTAGTATCAAATCGCAGAATTGAAATTTCCCCATATACCAAATGGCAGGAATTAGAAGATTTTTTATCATATTTTACATATTGGGGTAGGATCTGAAGGTAGGGTAGTTATTAATGGTCTAAATATCGGTATACGTATATGTAAACAAAGACCTAAAAATTGTTTTGACTTAAAATTCATTTTTTTTAAGTAGAAAAAGATAAAAGAGAAGAATTTGACAGCTCCACAAAGAAAACTCTGTAATGTATGGGTTCTTATTGAAATGATTCATAATGGTGTATAGATTTTAAGAAAACTCCGTTTCAATGCGATTCAATTTTGTAACGTAACATTTATTTATATATTCTTTAAAATTCTCTGGAAATAATGTCACGTTTTATATTATATATATTTTATTATTATTATTTTTAAGTACAATATTATTAGTAATAAAATATAATAAAATAGAATAATTATATTTTCCGTTAAATAACCATATTAAAGAACAGTATTCTTAAGTGTAATTTAAAAAATATATATATTTATCAGAGGCGTCTCATGAAAAAGTTAAGTATTCGGATTACAATATCTTCAGATTCTTCAGATATTCTTCACTGACAAAAATATCATTATTTAGAAAAGTTATATTTTCCAGAAAACTTATTCCAGTTTGCATAACCAGAAGTTTTGTCCCCCATAAACTATATTTTGCCAAAACATGCTTTCAAGCATAAACTATAATCAGTTTTATAATATTCCGACCTTCGAAACGCCAGTGTTATTTTATTTTTAACATATATGTGCGTACAAGAATATATTATAATTTAAATTGACTTTAACACCTTTCATTTTTGCACGTAATTTATTTATAATAATTTTATGTTAATATTTACAATTTTCAAAGAGAACAAAATCAATTTTATCTTTTGTATACTCATCCAATATACAATATATTGAAGTAATAAACTAATTATTTATAATTTTGACACATATTCCATATATAAATTTTTTTTATTAAATAATAAATGAATGGATTGTAAAGGAAAATATAACAGATTGAATCTATATGAAATATAACCAAGTAATGACATTTTATTACCTTTTTTTATTATTTCAAAAGCTATATGGCGATGTGTTTACAAACATTTAATTAATTTGTATCTTATACCAGGTGTATGCATATGAAATTGCAAGTTTTAAAATAAAAGTAAAACGTTTAATGAATGAATGAATGAATGAAAATCAATGCACAGACCAAATTTTTCATTTCTTCAGATGTTTTGAAGTGCTGCTCTTTATAGGCGCGAGCGTCCCTTCGATGAAAAGAAATGGTAATCGAAAGAAATCAAGTCTGGTGATTATAGTGGGTAACATATCCCAACCAATCGATTTGAATGTTTGCGCAAGCGGTTTTGTTTTGTGTGACGGTGCGTTGTCATGAAGTAAAATTACCTTACCGTGTCTGGTGGCCCCTTTTGTGGTGGTTTTTCAATCAAAACATTGGTCATATTACGGTATAGCGATTAGTATTAACAGTTTTACCTGTTTTTAATAAATCATAATATACCATACTTTTCTGATCCCATCAAACACAAAGCATTCTCTTCTTTCCAAATCGATTTGCAGTTTGGTATATCCAATGATTTTTTTACGTTTAGAATTCTCAAAATAAATCCGATGCAAAAAAAAAATGTTTTCCTTTCATGTCGTTGAAGTAAAATATTACTTTGCCTTTCATTCAATTCTTGTGGCACTCGATTTCCACACTATTGGATCTTTCCCATAACTTGTAATTGTCTATAAATCATTGCTTGATCAACATTCAAAGCTTCTGTCATTTATTTTTAAGTTTTTTTTTTAGTCATCTTCATCCACCAATACTTGCAATTCGATATGTCTTCCAACTTTTTCGGTGATCTTACACGTTCTTCATTTTCCACATCAAAATCATTGTTGTTGGATCATTGAAACCACTCATATAGCATTTTCTTTACGATAGCCTCAGGTTCATTTTTCTTTAGACATCAACAAAATCCAAAAATTACGATTTGCTGCTGCAAAACTTTCCATTTTCGATAAGATAAAAAACTATATGTTGTTGTATAAGATTTGAAATGTTCTGTACTTAATATTGTTGACGCACATGTCAAAATAACAAAAATTAAAACATATGAGTATGAGCTGGTTCACAATAACTTTACTTATATCTATGTGCAACTTGCAATTTCATATGCATATACCTGATATAGATATTATAATAGATTCATTTCATACATTGAATATTTATAGTTTTTATGTTTTGTTTGAATTCAACAAGACAATGTTGTTGCTATCTAATTGTTTGTTAAACCAATTTACATCATGAAATTATTCAATGATCTCTATACATACAAACAGTGTGAAATTTAAGTTCATATCTCAATTAATTTGGGATGACAAATAATTTTATTAATTTTTATATAAATGATATAAAATTGTGGGCACATATGAAATTATTATTACCATTTTCCCAATTATGTAGTTGTGAAGAGAAAATTAGTTTTTCTTATGTAATAAAAGTTAACTATTTTATACAATTAATTTTGGTTTAATAAAACAAAAAATCCTATATAATATTGAATATAAAAATAATTGTCAATTAAATTTTTATACAATATAAATAAATTGTGTCATATACGTATACGTCCTAGTACTAATATTAGTATATACTGTATTTAATGAGAGATTGTGGTAAAAGATTATTAAATGATAAAAGCGAAACATTTAATGTTTTCCAATTAGATTAGATATTGTATACGAAAACATTAAAATCAAAGTAATGGGTTATATTTTTTGTATGTGCTTGCTCTATATTGAACTATATTTATTTTATATTATTTTGTGGTTATTCGTTGATTGATTGATAATAAATATTATAACATTTACATGTAATGTGTGTGTGATATGATATTATCGGGGGTTTTTTTTAGTCAATATATATCCTTCTAACAACTTTTAATTAATTAAAATTTTATTGAATTTTTTTTATTATAATTATTATTATTTTTATTTTTGATTAGAAATTATACTCGTTACAAGTTAATGAGATATATATTGAAAATCAATAATATATAAAATTGTTATATTTAACACTATTTTATGTAAGGGCCCCTGGTAAGAATATTTCGCACTCTGTGGGCAATTATTTATTTTCGTTTATATTTACTTGATAATAAACGTTGTTGTCGGTATTACTTTTCTTATAACATGTTTAAAATTAAACTAAATTGTGAAAAAATTAGAGATTTGGGTGTTCCGGCAAATAGACTTTATGAATTATCATCGTTTTCAATTATATGGGCCATATATTCTATTTGTATATACAAAATTGCAAATTATAATCTGTTTTCACTCTTTCATAGAAAATATTTTATATAAAATCGTTTTATGCGCATTCCAAAGATGTGACTAATTTTTCGTTTGATGTCATTGAAAGATTCTGGAAAATTCTGTGTTTTGTTCAATTATTTTTTATAATCTAGTCTATACTTTGAACAGCGACTACCTGAAAAACATTGTGATTGTTACACTTTAATTTTACTTATAAATTATCCAGCAATTATAGTTATTCAAAATCACTGCGTGATAAAAATAAGGTTCATTTATACGCAAGTTTCATAACATACAATTATGTTATTTTACGACTTACATAAATCACATTTCAGATAACCCTCTATTTGTGTACGTTTTATCAAAGCTTCATTGAATATAACAATTGAATTTCTTATATTTTGTTTCTGAATACGTATAGTTTTCTTTTCAAATAAATAAATATAAAATAGTTCTTTCTATAGAGGAACATAAATGTGAGCACAATCACTTTGCACAGAACAAACAAAAATCATATTTAAATAATAATACCAAACAAATTGATTATACCAAAATATTTTTAATTAAATTTTAAAAATATAAAAATTATATTTTGACGATATTTGTGTGATATTTGAATTTAATCCCCCCGGTCATATATTCAAATTCGTTGTATGTTCACCATTATTATTAATTCAATCCTTCTATGGGCCAGACTATAGAAATATTGTTCATATTCTCACCCCATATATTGCACATATGGAGATTAACCGATAATTACTGGAAAAATCCTAGCTTGTGTTATTACATGTGATATTGTTTTCTAAACATTTTATTTTTGTTCCAAAAATGATAGAAATACCGGTATAAAAGGATCAGTTATTAAAAGCAAAATCGTTTTATTTTGTTAAAAATATATTGGGAATAATTTTTAATTGCTATATAATTTGCGCATCATTGTTAAGTGAAACTGTTTTCCAATCTATGAATACCATCAAAATAAAATCTTTCCTCTTTTGAAGCGATTTAAAAATCGAACTATTTTTTCACGTCTTCATAATTGTGAAAGTGCTGAGCTCAGAGAGTTCATGATGGAGCAACATCATGTGTAGAATGCGAATGTGTTAACACATAACCCATTCAAATGTTTCTAACATTTCTTTAACAGGATTTGCGACTTAAGGACGATCATTGTCGTGTAAAAGAATCATGTCTGTCATGTCCATTCTGGTAATTTTTCTTTTAATTCACGATTCTATTCAATCGATTGTTGTTTGTAACGCACACCTAATGATAATTTTAACAGATTTCAACAATTCATAATAATATATATCGCACACTCTTCTGGTACCGCAATACAGAGCAAAACCTTCTTTCCATGGATATTGGCGTCGATATTACTGGTTGATGTGATCAGTTCAATGGTTTAGTTCGTTTATAGGATTTTCAAAATAAATCTGTTATTCATCACTAGTGACAATATAATACAAAAGCTATTTCCTTTGCTGCATTTCAATCGAAATTTCCAATGTGGTTTTTCGCTTTTCTTTGCATTTGATCACTCTTATTCATAAGGAAACCATTTTTCTACCCTTTTTTTTTCATAATACCTATTGTGTTTTAGTGATCTGCCAGTTGTTGATTGCGATTGTACATCGTCTTCATTCAATAATGCTTGCAATTCGGTATTTTAACATTCTTTGGCTGGTGTTTTCATACGTTTTTTATCATTTATATCAAAATCAACACGTTGAAACATGTCAACTATATGAATCTTCTACAAGAATTCGATGACTTTCGCAGTAGCAACTTTTTTTGCACTAAAACAACCTACCGTTTTTCTGGTACAATGTTAAAGATATATAAAGAGAATACGTGATTATAGGCGGCTACAACGATTAATTCGTGGAGCGTTCCGGTATACCTATATTGCTATCGCACTGAAATGATTATGATTACGATTACTATACCCATTTGCCTTTGATATTTATATTCACTTTACCCATAATTTTCTTTTATATTTGTTACGTCTTTAATATTTAAAACTGGTACGATTTTTTTTATACTATACTATTGCACGTATATCTTATAGCACCGTGTGGCGTCATAATTCAATTGAAATTAATACACAAATACATTGTAAAATAATTTTCAATAAATATACAATATTATTATTTATATGTGTAAAATTAAAACAATAAGAAAATGTTAATTTTTCGCGCTTGACAACAAATAAGTAATTAATTATAAAATAAAATAATATTGAAATATAGAAAACAATAAATGAAATCAATGCATTTTTGTACTCGTAAATATATATTTCCGATCTTTGTTTCTTTTCTTTGTACTTATAAAATGGTATATATCGTCTTTAAAATATAAAATTATACAAATACTCGTATATATTACATTTATTGTTATTATACATTTAATTGCCAATTGCAAATTGCATATTCTAATAATATATAAAGCGTAAAATGTATAGCATAAAAATTATTATATATATTTAAATTTCTTAATAGCCTTAGCCGCCATGCACTGTCTGTAATCCAATGTATGGGGATATATTGTAATATTTTGTTGGGTATAAAAAAAAAATTGCAATTAAAATTTTGATATGCGTGCGCGCGGCGCTTGTTTTCATATATATAGGTACCATAGTGACCACAAAAATCAATGTAAAATGTTTCAATAAAAATAAACCACAAATGTCGTTTATGTCGTTCATTTGTGTATGCAAAATTTTTTGCGACCACTGTATATCAATTATAAATAGAAAAAAATAATTATAATTATTGTAATAACAAATTAATAATTATAATATGTAAAATGTTTCTTAACATATATATGTGATTATTTAATTATATATCGACTGCGCACTACGTTATATAAAATATGTTTGAAAATATTATAATTTCTGTGTATATAAATAAATTGTTCGCTATTGTACAATAATACCAAATACATTTTGATAATTTATTCATCACACAATTTATCTCTATAGCAACCGAAAATTGTTAAACCGTTTATGATTCTTAGCCTCTCTCTTTTTCTGCTACAAAACCTGAACCTGGAAGACAATTAGGTCTAATAATGAGGGTTATTTTAATAAGGTATTGAATATTAGCATTTTTTCATTTATTAACACAAGCCCTTTTTAAAGCTTTACTATTTTCTATCTTGTGATTTAACTAAGTCATTGGGGGGGGGGATCACACACGTACATTTTTCTGTATCAAATAACTTTTTTTTTCTCTATTGCCTTATCCATTTTATTGAGTCACTAAAAACACATATAGTTAACAGTGGATGCAAGCAAACTTTAGCAATTGATTTTGTACTGATTTTTTTGTCACTGCAGTTTATCAAATGCAGTTATCCTAAATATCATCATTCCAGTGATGGAACTATAAAAATTCCATTTTTTTTTTTCATTTTTAAGACTGCATTTTATGTTATTATTTTTCTTTCAAAGAAAATCCTATTAGTTTTTTTTTTTATTAACTGGAAAGAGTGTCTATATAAATTCAAACCCTTTTAAAGTCCGTTTATTTAATAGGATTTTTTTATTTTTCTAAAATACATATAATAAGCTGTGGGTGGTTATCAATTTCAATCTATATTTTTATCTTTTTTTTATAGTTGCATTTTTTATTAATTTTTAATACTATCGCTGCCGAGTGACATTTTCAAATATACGTTCTATATACGAATTAAATCTTATATAGCTGGCGCTTAATAACCAACTTCGACATACACGAGTTAACTGTGATAATTCAAACTTGTGTGTTCTGATCTACCGCATAAACATTGTGATTTGCCACATGCTAAGTTTTGCAATTTAGCAGATAATTAATTATATAAATCTTATCCACATATTTACACATAATGTAATCGTATAATTGATTGGAAATTATGGTCGTAATCATATTTGGCAGTCACATGAAAATATACGCATACAATAAACGGATATATAGATAAATTAACAGACCTCAGGTGGTGGTGGTATCCTTAAAACTCACAATGTTACATAAAAGTAAATTTATTAACTTGTAAAAACTAACAACCAAAAATTTTTACTATTTAAATTCTTATACCATTGCAAAAACTACTCGTGAGTTCGTCCATAATATAAATATAAGGATAAACATTTGGATATATATATATAGTTGAAAGAAGGTATAAAAACACGGTGTGAACATCAAACATATACTACTCAGTTGCAAATGTATTGGATTATATTTATGGAAAAATTTTCCACATGAAAAATGAAATTAAATGGTAGTCTGTCGTTTTACGAATATCGTCTTACTCCTTTGTTATATTTTATGATCTTTTATTTCATTTGTCTTTCATATATATTGTGGTTATAATACTAATTGGTGGTTAAAGTGAAGACTTACGAAACACAATCAGTAGTTAACATAAAAACCGATATATACGCTTATCAAAAAAAAAACGATGCAGATTAAGTTACTCGCTATTATTGATTTATATTAAATATCGGGAAAACTCCAAATTGCTAACAAATGACACAAAAAACTTCATTAGCTGATCTATATGAAAATTAAGAAGAATCATCAACTGAAATGGTCATCTGAATGCACGGGAAAACCTATTCCAATTTACTGAATCATAATTCATAATTTCATAATTACAGTCTCTGTTCACGACTTGACAATGTAAAAATGATGTTTAAAAAGATAGAATAGAAATAATGTCACTTCGACAACGGATTGATGAATCGAAATATGTAGTCTTTCTATTTTTCATTTGTAAAATTTTTCCAAACAGAGGCCAATACATTTGGAACTGATTGTGAGTGAGTAGTATAAAATGAGTAAAAATAAATGAACCTTGCGTGAAAATACTTAATAACAAATATTTTTGTTCATATTTCAAAACATTATGTGTTGAAAACAAAATAAAATTCAACACAGATGAAAAAAAAAACGAAAAGAAAAACGCAATTCATATTACGTGAAATTGCAAAAATTATTATTATACAATAAAATAAAGTAATAATAATAATAATAATAATATAAAAAAATTATTGTTGCAATAATGGTTTTTCTTTTCAAAATCGAAATGCAAAAAATATATAATATTAATAATAATAAGAAGTCATGAAAGTTTAAAAAGAAATTTCCATTTTTGTTTTCTTTTTTATTATATACACTCCGTTTCACTTGTTAAAGGACGTGCACGTGAACTATATTATATCAAATTCAAGTTGGCTTAATACTTAATACAAATCTATCTCTCTATCTATCTTTCGCTGTGCATTCCAAATTTTAACAAATCTTAAGTTTCGTGTGTCACATTGTCATGCTAATATGTTCACTTTATTGGACCAAATAATTCTTAGAACGTTAGCAACAGATTTTCTTAATCTTTGTACGCGTGTTTCGCGTGTTTCGACTAAAATGATAATTGCACAGTTCCCTAGAAAGATATATTCGAGGGTGGAGGAGGGTGGAGGAGGGTGGAGGAGGGTAAAAATAAAACGAAGAATTATTTTATTTTATCCTTTAGTAAAAATAGGATTCAATGAGCCTTGCAAAATATGAGTTTGTTGTATCAGTTTCATCAGAATTTTATGTAAATCTTTTTTCAGCAGCTATAGATATACTTTTTCATGTTCGGAAACAGAAAATAGTCTGTGATGGGTGTCAAATCTGGAGAATACGAGTGATGTGGCAGTAATGTATAACGTAATTTGTTTAATTTGACCATGAAAGTTTCTGATGTGTGCGATGGGATATTATCGTGAAGCTATAAATGCGGTCGATTTTTTTTCTATTCCTTCGTTTAAACGTTCTAATAATGAGGAATAAAATGTATAGCTTTTCCTAAATAATACCATGTCCATAAAAAAAACGGTAGCAATAACTTTACCAGCTGATGAAATTGTTTTTGAATGCTCTGGTGCCATATAAGTTCTATCCACTGCGTCGACTGTAGTGTTTAATCCATGATTCATCAAACATTTATATGAATCGGTATAAAAATTCTTTCTGAAGAACATTGAACACGTGGCAAACGAATGCGTTTTTGATAGATTGTGACTCCTCATCCCGCTATAATACATTTTTCATATGTAAATCAATTTAAGAGATAAAAACTGCGTCAGCTATCTCATGCATTTTCAATCTGCGATCATTCAACGCTATTGAATGGATTCTGTTGATCATTTCTGGTGTTGTCACCTATTTTTTTGACGACATGTATTATTGTGCTTGTATACGACCATTAGATTAAACTATACTTACGAATCAGTATAGCCTTACACAAATGAAACGGAGTGTAAATATAACATATAAAATAATACAAATAAAAGCTACGAATGTAATTTATACCATTTGTGTAATAAAAGTGATATCTTACTGTCTATTGTGAAAAAGTTAGTAGATGTATTAAAAGAACTTTTGACCTTTTGAACGAAAGTGGAAATTTAATTATCGGAACAATTTTGTCTGTGCGTAGTACAATGGCATGGATTAATATTTTATGTGCGCACATATAAAAATAGAAATTATATGGAAAATTAAATATATTGAAAATAATTTCTATAATTTGTTTGGAACCGTGTTTTAATATATCCTTTGATTTTATATATTATTCGGTGTCTGGCAATTACTAAAAAAAAAACGATTATGTGAATTTTCTTTGTAATTTACAACCAATAATTTGGTTGTTTTTGTATAATTTTTATTGTGTTGTCTTATAACAATAGGTTTTTTTTGGGTTTTGACAACAGTAACAATTGTTCAAAAAGATTATAAAAAACACATGGTACAACAAAAGAACATTAAGCATTTGATGGATTGAACTTTATTTTTAATTAGGTTTCCATTATTTATTTTTTTTACATTATGGAAATTTTGTAAAGAAAATAATGTACGAGGGCGACCGCGAAAATAAGGTTCTTAATAAAGGCACACTTCATCAAACGATTTTCAATTTTTTTTTGATTGCATCTGCGAAATACGATTTTTCAAGACCTTTGAAATATGCTTCAGTTTCAATAATAACCTCATGGTTTGATGAACATTTTTTATCAGCGAGAAATTTTTCTAGGTTCGGCAACAAGAATTAGTTCCTGGAAGCTAAATCTGTATTGTATAATCGATATGAAACAATTTCGCATAGGTATTCTTCCAATTTTCATTCAGTCAAAACTGCAATTTTGGTGATGCATTATCGTGATGAAAAAGCACATTATTCTGGATAAATATTGTCGTTTTTTCTTGACTCAATCGATCCAATAATGCACAATAATATTCACTATTGATTGTTTTCCCTTTTCTGAAGATAATAGATGAATAAAAAACAGTGACCATAACCTTTCCTATGCTGACAGTTTTGATATCTTCAGCAGAACACTTTCACCAGCTTCAGTACATTGTTTTGATTGTTCTATGGTTTTTGCTATCTGGTGATAGATCATTAACAGTGATGAATCGACGTAAAAATAAGATCCTCACAATGTGTGTTCTACAAATTATCTTTTGTTGAAAATTCAATAAACGCGGCAATATTTTCAATAGTAGTGGCTGATTTCTGTCTGCCTAAATGTTGTTCACCTTTTATGCTTGTACGTCCCATTTTAAATTGTTTTACGCATGATTTTACGGTTTAGTCTAATGGTGCCTTATCATCATGAACAGAATGCGACCCCTCTTTGATTAATTTTGGTACATAACCTTTTCATAGAGAACTGGTTCATCATTGTACGAAATTCTTTTTGTTCCATTTTTCAAAAAACTTACTGCAATCACCTGTAAGAAAATACTCAATTAATTTTCCCTGAAATTTTGACAGAAATCTTATAAAGGATGTGAACATAGATGGTGCTAGGAGACGTAGTAAAATAATAAGGTTGTATTCTAATATATACAGGGTGTTTCACATATACCCCTTTGTTAATAATTGGTGGTATTAAGGAGGTATTTTTTAAATATAATGAATAATATAAAATTTAAAGTAACATTCTGCTCTCCTTCAATCAATGTCGCTGTATTCAGATAAGAAATGTACCATATATTATTGATAAATTTAATGATTTTAGATAAGTAAGCACATTTTATATAAAATGCATTAATTAATATATCTCTTTAATTTATTTTATTTACAGGTGAGCTATATTTTTTTGTATTGAATATCTATTTGTTGCCTTTATATTTAAATATTGAACATGTAAGTTAAAGTTTATTTTGTTTTATTTTAATAATTCTATAAATTTATAAAATAGCATTATTTTTTTTAGGTTTTATTCTTTAGAGTAAAACTACTGGACAGCGTTTAAATTAAACGGTGTTTCAGCGACGGACATTTAACATAGCCACTCTGACGACTCGCAACGTCGCGCCGCAATATGTAAAATAAAAAATTAATTTCTTGTGTGCCGTTTATAATTTTCAGTTTCAGTCAATTTTTATTTCATTATATATTTAATTGAATTGAAACACTGATTTGGTTTCAGCAATATGACGTAAAATTAGATTTATTTAAAATTAGCCCTCTTGCGCAAGAGTTTTCATCGCCCATACGGTTTGGATGAATATACTCGTTATAATGTTCACTAGGTCAATAGTTGTGTATAATTACCACATTATATTGTAATAGTAAGTCAATTCCGGTGGATGTAGGATTACATTTTTTCTATAGTAAATCAAATTAAAAGATTAAATTAAAAACCAGAAAATATGATACTAAATTGTAAATTTATTCAAATTCTAATGGAACGACCGAAAGCAGTGTAATATATTTCATCTATTTCCATCAAACTTGAGAACTTATATCACTAAATATTTCAGTTCAAAAATATAAAATAGCATAGGATTAATGCGACTTGAGCAATCCCATTGCAAAAATATATAGGTACAATTGGATCTCTGCAACCGTTTTTTGATTAAAATTGAATGTTTATTTTTACGGACGTTTTTTATAATATTCAAAGTAAGCGCCTACATCAGAAGCCATAATGTTCGCTCATCTTTCAGGCAATTTACGCATTCCCTGTCTGAAGAAATTGTCGACGTCACTTTCTTAATTTGTGAATCGTGCGTCTTGAAGGGGTGACCACATCGACCAAAATAAATAGTAATCCGAGGGAGCAATGTCTAGCGAATATGGCGGGTGGGACAGAACTTCCCAGTTCATAGTAAGCAACACCTTTTTCATTCCATCCTAATGCAGAGAGCATATAATGCTATCAGCACTAGCTGTGATGAATCAGCTTCACCAGGCTGTACCCAAGCTTTTTCATTCTTACAGAATTCTCATAGTAAATTCATTTTACATCGCCAGTCACAATTTCAACAGCGGGGATTTTTTTAAATGAAAACAAAATATAATAATGTTTATTCCCGCAAATGTCTTTTATTTGGTACAACACTTTCCATTTTCATTCGAAATAGAAAAATATGTTGTTTAAATTTCAATCAAATGTTAATATATACTATTGGTTTTGAAGTTTACAAAGAGAATTTTCAAGTGCTTGTATTACCAGAATCAACAAATACTATTGAGAAGAGTTATGCCATTAAAAATTAGAAAAATTGAACTTATTTTTGCATATATTCAATATATTGGAGTACCCGGAAAGAGAGTGTGTCACCAACTTCCTATGGAATTTATGATTATTCATATTCTTTCAAAGTTTTTCAAATTAAACTGTCGGAGCAACTCTATCGAAAATATTTTCTGGGTTCCTATAGAGGTACTACTATAGAAATAATTGTATGTTTTGTTACATAATTTCACAAATTATCATTAAATGTGTATTAGTTTTTAAAAATTTCAATATAATCTAATGAATAGTAATCGTGCAATTATGTACATGTTAGGAATATTCACAAATCATTGTAGCTTATAATTGAAGCATTTCTGTTAAAATTTTTATCATTATCGGATGAATGATACTTTAATTATAGCAATATGGGCTTTTTAAAACAAGTTGATTTATTTAAATTATAATTTTTTTTCTTTAAATGACGCTTTTAATAAGATAAATCGGTTGTTTTGAACTCAACCAGCTCCTTCAGTTCTACAAAGGTTCATCGCCAACAATTTGTGAAAAAAATTAATGAAATGATATTTTTTTACCCCACTATACAAATTATTTTTTTTTAAAGTACTTGCGTGTTGAATATGAATATATGCTCAATATAAAATTACATTTTTACATATTTATTTCTTTATATACGTTTTCTATACAAACAGCTGATTGAGAAAAAGCTTTATTATAAAATACTTATGTATACAAACATAAACAGACTGTACTGTGTTAGGTATATAAAGAAAAAAAAGCTTTTATATATATAATTGAACATATATGTGTGTGCCTGCGTGTGTGGTGTTGTATGTATATTTTATATATACATGAATGGAATGGTAACTGGAAAATTAGGCAACTCTGGTGTATTAAAATGTTTTTGACGTCACCAGACATTTTCTCTTTTAAGCTTTTCCTTATGCGTGCATGTGTGTGTGTGTGTGTGTGTGTTCTCAGTATATAACTTACTTTTGTATATAGATATATTTTCTTCATTTTTTTTTATTATGACTGTGAGTTTTAAGTTTTTTCTTGTTATTAAAATTATTTATATACTACTTTTTTTTTCTTTTTATATAATAAGTATATAATATATAAGTGAATGTGTGTTAGGTATGTGTTGGTAATAGTTTTTATATGTAAAAAAAAGGAGTTTTATTAGATTCTCTTTTTCATAATCATTATCATCATCATCATCATCATATAAAACATAAACTACAAATATTATTTATTTTATTTTATTTTACTGTACACATTTAATCCACTTCATTATTTATTTCTAATATTATATTTGTACTTAATGATGATGATTACTAACTCAAAAAGTGTTTTATTAAAACATATTCAGAGAGAGAGTGTATTAAAAAACATGTATACATACCGATACTGTTATAGATGGTAAATATATGCACATGGTATATATAGCGTCAGCGTGTACACGTTAACTATCTCACATACACTGTTGGTGTTGGCCATTGTATATATGAAAAAAAAAATTAAATTGTGCTTTGGTTTACCCACCACAAACAACCAATATGTTTTTCCTTCATGCTATACTATTGTTAGTCTTGTACTGACTGTTGATTATATCGTTGTATTTTTAATTTTATGTTATACAAATTTTTATTATAATTACGTCGCGTAATTTTATTTGTTTTTAATTGTTTATTGTTACTTTTATTTATTTTTCAATTTTTTTTTATTTTTTTTTTCGAAAAGAAAAACTATATACGAAAATTTATGTGTTATTGTTTTTCTACCGGTGTGTGTGTTATCCTGTGTTTAATGAAAATTAAAATAATAAAACAAAATTTTTACGATAAACAATATTTTATAAGTGCCTATGGTGTTTTTTTTTTTCATTTTATTTTTAAATTTATTTATTCTCGTTAAAATAATACAATAATAATTAATAGAAGTACAAAAAAATTAAGTGCAAGTTATATTATTTGTGTGTGTGTACGAATGAGTTTTGTTGTTATAAATTAGAAAATATTAAAAAAAAAAAAAAGTAAGCATTTTATGAAATGAAAAGTGTAAATTATTATATATTTTATTATTTATTTTGTGAAAATGATAACAAGTGGCTTTCCACACAATTTTGTTTCATTGCAAAAATCATATCATGTATTTTCAACATTTGAAATTATTATTACGATTCACAACAACAATATGTGGGTAACAATAGCGCTATATAATATAACAAGAACAACACGATCGATTTTTGGGACACATTTACTGATATTTAAATAGATTTATGTTGTAATAATAATAATAATAATAATAATAATTTATTTGAAAAAAAAACGAAATAAAAAATTAAACAAAAAGAAACGCAACAATGAACACATCCACCAAAGGTTATTAAAGTTTAACCAAAAACTATTGTAATAATAAGTTATTTTTTTTTCTTCGAATAATTTCACAGTCTCTATAAAAACAAAGTAAACAGATCGCAATATGAAAATGATGTTGATGTTTTTTATTATTATTATTATTATTATTATTATTATTATTATTATGTACAAAAGTTGTACACACACACAAACAAACTCACAGTAATAATATGATGAACTCACACACACACCATATTTTATATAATATATACCTATCTATTACTATAAATATATAGTTGTGTTGTGTAGACGGACAGAAATCAAAGATCATTGACTTTTTATAGTCAATTTAATGATGAACCGTTATTTTCTATATACCTTTTTTTTTTTTACCAGTCCTCGTCTTATTGCCTCACACATAAAAAAAATACCCAACATTTTTAACGATATATAGAAAATTTATTATTATAAATGCCAATCAAATCAAATCACATATTTTAATTTATTTAATGTTATTAATAAATTGTGTGTTGTTGTGCGGATTTATGTGTGTACAGACAGAGTACTAATATTTGTCCCGAAACCGTTGAGGAATTTAGTTTAGACATTATTTATTTACAAATTTAAATTTACTTGGTTTTTTGGTAAGAATCTCTATAGTTTATACAACAATTTTTGTAGTATATTGGATTAATAAGATGTTTATAAAGTTTAAATAAAGTCCCTTGTCTTGTAAATCATCTTTTATTTTTTTTTTTCAATGGTTTATTTTATGTTAAATTAATGGTCTACATATTTTTTTTTTGTTTCTTTTGTATAAGCCAGCCACACATGCGCATATAACCTTCTATTTATTTACTCATTTGATTTAGTCATACATAATAGGTCTACTAATATGTGTGTGCCGCTCACGGATTAATCTCTTTGGCCGCCTTAAATGATGGCTGTTTCTGCTGAAATATTTTTTTGTGAACGTATTCACTTTATATCTTTATCTTTCTCAGTTTGTGTTACGAGCTAAAAGTGTAAACAACATATTTTTTATTTTGTTGAAAATGTCGTGTTTTGTGCCAGAAAAAAGTGATTTGCGGGGAGGTTTATTGTTATTGTTTCATTGGAAGAAAACTGCTGCTGAAAGTCATCGAATTCTTGTTGAAGCTTATGGTGAACATGCTTTACAAGAAAGAATGTGCAAAAAGTGGTTTGAACGATTCAAAAGTGGTGATTTTGATCTGAATGACAAAGAACGTGGAAAACCACCAAAAAAATTTGAAGATACAGAATTGCAAGCATTGTTGGATGCAGACGATGCGCAATCGCAACAACAACTAGCTGATTCCTTAAATGTATGTCAACAAACCATTTCTAATCGTTTAAACAATATGGGTAAGATCCAAAAGGAAGGAAAATGGGTTCCATATGAATTGACAGAAAGAAGCATGGAAAAGCGAAAAACCACGTGCGAAATATTGTTTCAAAGACAGCAACGAAAGTCGTTTTTGCATCGAATAGTCACTGGTGATGAAAAATGGATTTATTTTGACAATCCTAAACGGACTAAGCATTGGACTGATCCAGGTCAACCAGTCAAATTGACGCCAAAACGCAATATTCATGGAAAGAAGGTTTTATTGTGTATTTGGTGGGACCAAAAGGGCGTGCTGTATTATGAGTTATTGAAACCTGGTCAAACTATTACTGGTGAGGTATACAAAGGACAATTGAATAAATTGAATCAATCATTGAAAGAAAAACGACCAGAATGGGCGAACAGATATGAAAAAGTGATCCTTATGCACGGCAATGCTCGTCCACATGTCGCAAAACCGGTAAAAGAAACATTGGAAACACTCGGATGGGATGTGTTACCACACCCGCCCTATTCACCAGATGTTGCTCCATCAGATTACCACTTGTTCAGATCGATGGCACATGGACTCTGTGCACAACGCTTCCACAATTATGAAGACGTCCAAAATTGGATCGATTCTTGGATCGCATCAAAAGAGGAGAAGTTTTATTTTGATGGTATTCATAAATTGCCAAAAAATTGGAAAAAGGTTATACTTAACGATGGTAATTATATTCAATAAAAATTTTTTACTGTTATTACCGGAATTAATGTGTTTTATTTTTAAAAAAACGGCACACACATATTGGTAGACCTATTAATTTATTTATTTGATTTTTTTTTAAGAGATTTCAAGTTTAAAGTCAAGTTTTCTCAAGTAACTATTTAAATTTGATTTTATAATTGGGTAATGAGTTTTTTGTTTTTTTTTTCTTCACTTTTATATTTCAATTCAATAAATCTATCTATTTTCTAGTTTTTTTTTTCTATCAAAGACCTAATTTTTAATTAGTTTTTGCCACTGTTTATTACAATTATTCTTAATAATAATGTGTTGAGCGATTTTTAAGTGGTGTTATCATAAAAAAAAATAATAGATATTTTTAATTTCTTACACACACAAGAAATCAGACGAAAAAAATCGCTTAGAATATAATGAAATAATTCGTGTTTTTATATTATTATAGTTTTTTGCATTTTACAACTTTAGACCTCTATTTTGGAAATGTTTTAAATATTTTAATTAAAAAAAAAAAAAAAATCAATAAATAAAGTGACATTTCAATAGATATTACAAATTGACGATTATTTATGCGATTTCTTGATGAGGCAATAAAAAATAAAAAGTGCACAATTAACGACGAATAGTAAAAAATAAATAAATAACAATTAATTACTTAATCCTTATTAGTAATTTTTATATGCCATAAAAAACGCTTATATCTTTTTAAAAGTTGATTAAAATATATTTAATTTGGTTATTATTATTTATATAAATTATAAAAGTGTACGTGTGTAATTTGAAGTTATAGTTAATATTTGGTCTTTGCGTTGGATGTATGCAAAAGAAAATTTCGTTTTTCTAATAGATTGCATAAGTTTTTTGATAGTATGGTCTTGAAAATTCTCTTAATAAACTTCAAAACATATATGATATAATATTTGATTGAAGTGTAAACAACACTTTGAAAATGGAAAGTGTTGTACCAAATAACCGTGTCAAGAGGCACGATTCACATTTTATGAAAGTATTAAAAATTGGCTTGACGAATGGATCGTTTCAAAAGGCGACGACTACTTCAAACAGAGAATTTGTAAATTGCATGAAAGATGGGCAAAATATGTGGATACTTTGAATAATATTCCACTTTTATTTACTTGCTGGTTAAACATGCAATTATTAACAAAAAACCGGAACTTACATTTACATATATCCAATATGTTTAGTGTGCAACATAAGTATTCGTTAATTAAAAATTTGATAATACTTAATTCTTTTTCTTTTAATATTTTTAACTGCCCTCAATCAATTTTACCTTATTTACTTTACCTTAAATTTAACAAATTTACTCAGTCTGTTTAATGGAAATTCGTCCTATATATACTGTGTTAATCCCGATCGTGATAAATTATTAATTATTGTACATTTTACTTTGAAGATCACTTTCAATGATATAAACGAAAGGCCACAAAACAAGTTTTGTGTATACTAAAGCAGGTTAATTATTTTTACACCGTTCTTGTGTCGTCTTGTTGAAAAACTCATTCGAATTTTTTCAAAATATTTTGTTTCTGCAAATATAATCAATTTTTTGATTTTAGCATGTTTGTCGATGAAAATAAGTGGTGGTATCAGTTTTTTTTTAATTCTTATTTGAGACGACGGCCCATACACATCACAGAAATCACTTTCGCTGCGAACTTAATTGTTCTGGTGTGAATTTATTCTGACTATAGTACCACACATACTCTGGTGGTAATTTTAGAATTGTGTGCTGACAATAATTTTATAAATTAAATTCTAATTTAATTTAAATTAAATATGCGGCTCTATATGAAGTAATCAACCACATTTTTTCTTGATCCTTCCCTAACAGAAGCATTTTAACTTGTTAGCATTTTAATTGAAGAAATTACTATATTTTTAAATAAAATCAAGTAAAATAAATTCGTATTTACAATGCAGATTTTTTGAAATTACCAGCAGCAGCAGCACACGTTCGTAAAACAAAATAACAAATATAATTTTATTCAAAAATTATGAAAATCAAATAGAATTAATTTTAAGTTAATTAAAAAACATTATTCAATTTAAAATTAATGTGACATCAAAACAAATATCGTTTTTACCCTTTTTAATTTTATTTTGTTGCTGTTAATATTTAATTTAAAATATTAATGGTGTAATTAACCTAATAGAAAAAAGGATTCTTTTATTTTGAAAAGAAATCCGGCCACCACCGATTGAAAAGAAATATTTTTTGAAAAGTCAAATTACAAATGATTTTCATTAATATTGATTTGTTTTTATTTTAAAATTATTTCATATCAATGTTGATTATGTAGTGGATTATTTAAAAAATATATATATATATATTGGGTGTTTAAATTGAAAACTAGCTTTTTGTTGTGTTAAAAAAATTATTTATTTTATAGTAAAAGTATATTGTTAATCCCACAAATCATAAATCAATTGTTGTTATATCTTCGTATGACCTAAACCAACTGCATTGATTGGAAGAAATTGTAATGTTTCTTAGGTATGGGGCTCTTCGCAATAAGTGTTTTCCTATTAAAAAATCACTATCATGCTTTTTATAGCATATTTTGATGGTTTTTCTTGCAATGAAAATTCTAGTTAATGCCCGTTCAACAAAATGCCATTTACTAAATTTGACAGACAACTATTTCCGCGCTTATAATATGCAGACTACAAACACATACGATATTTTGTATTTTCTATTTAGGCACTCAAATTACCTTTAATTAAATTAGAATTTTAAAACAAAAATTTTTAATAAACTAACTATCAATTCATTTTATTAGTATTTACTCCTTTCGTATTTATATGTCTAATTATAATTTACATATAAAAGGACATTTATCAATACTTTATCATTCGAGGATACATATAATTTTTCTTCCATATATATATTATTAATATAAAATAATTATAGTTTTGAAAATAAAATGACCGTCGTCGTATATAAAACAAAATATTTTATTTTTTTCCTAAATTATGAACCAATTTTAATTTATTTCCATTCAAATAATATAATATTATTTTTAGAAAAATTATGAAAAATATATTTACAAATACATTGATCACACACACACATTGTATTTGTATTTGTATTTGTATTTAATATAATATATTCAAATGTATATGAAATATTATTTATTTATTTATTTATTTCCAAATACTAATGAAAAAAAGTAAAAAAAAAACATCACCACGACAGTAGCGTACACCGACGATATATTGACCGTGTCAATTGTATATATTTTTAAGTTTATCAATGAAAATAATGAAACTAAAATTTTTTTGTAGCATGTTAAAAAACGATTTTCTTCTTCTTGTTTAATTTAATATTGATTAAAATGAAAATTGAAATGAAAATGTTATACTTACCTTAAATGCGTGCAATATATTATCACTCGTCTTTTATAGACCGCAATTGACTTTATTGTTTCTAGGTATTGATTGGTTTTTGAACTTGTAAAAATTTGTTGACCACACGTGTGAACCTAAATGTGCAATCATCGCATTGGATAGCCTTATCAACCCATTTAAAATAAATACAATGAAATGATTCAAATTATATATTAACGATTTAACGATAATAATAATAATAATAATAGTGGATGGTATTTGTTATTTTGATTTCTTTATTCGATTTACCTTACGCATCACTTTTAATTAATTGTTAAATAAGGTTTTTTCTTTGTACTGTATTATTAGTAATTTTAATTATTATGTGTAAAATTGATTTTTTTTATTATTATTAAATACATAAAAATATCAATCATTAGTGGGTATGATGCCTAGGGTATATTACTATATTTTTGATGATAAACTGTCAATAAATATATACGAATTTATCATTTGTTATTTTAGTAATTCAATTTTCTTCTACAAAGAATTGGGTGTTTTATGTATTTATGTTTTTGTTATTTAACGTATAATGTTTTTTTTTTTTATATTATATGTTTATTTTTCCGATATCAACTCACTGTATAACCTTTACCCAAAAACACACCCATTTAATGTATTGCTTGTAGGGTAAAAAAAGCACAGTGTCTTTTTAAAGACACTCTAAAACACAATAGCAAACCTCTCGAGTGCCAGTAGTTAGCGCCACACTTGAAACTAATAGTCAACCCATTGCAAAATTATTGTATAAATATTCGTAATTGTTTGTGCCAAGCTCCAATATGTTGAGATGATGAGGATGAGAGAAATATGGTAGATGTGTAAGCTTGAAGCTAAAGTTTGTGTATTAAATTAATTTTCGATGATCACCCACATCGAGACCTTGAGTTGTCTTTTATATTTAAATTATGCAAATTACTTCAAATATATGCTTGTAATTTATGTATTTTAGCTAATAGCCTGAAGCCTTTGAAAATTTTAATAATTTTAATTGCATATTTCTGCCTTTGAATAAATTTCTGTTTCTATATAACTGCAAGGAGGTTGTACTAAGTGTTTTAAGGTGGATTGTACATATTTAATAAAATCTTCTAACTTCCGTATTTAAAAGAAATAATCCTCGGCTGAGCATTGGATAACATGTAACATTTAACATTTTGTTCCTGCCATTGAAAAATATTAGCAGAATTATCCAAATACTTCTACTATCACAAAGCTTATTATGCAATAATATTTTACGAATTTGTAACAAACGGATAAAATATATATAATATTTTTTAATTTGAGCTTCCTTTTACATAGTGTAAAAGGATATGTATTTAAAAAAAGTAAAGTTCGATCACTAAAGGGAGCCAGCCAACACAGGATGCCTCTACCCTATATGATTTATTAAATTTTCAATATTTTATTTTTTATTCGATATTAGTAATGTAACGAATATTTATGTTTTTTCATGTAAAAAGGGTTTTTGTTGAAAATCAATTACGGATTTATTTGTTAAATTATAATTATGCGTAACAGCATGAAAATATATTAAAATAACTATACCAAAAATTTTACCTTAAACAAAATTGTGTTTTAAAATATAATTTAAAATTCTAGTCCTATATATTTTAAATGGATTTAAATGCGATTATTGTTAGCCCATCTATTCTCTGTATACAATCAATCAATTGTGCAGACATTAATACGAATATATAATCTATAATATACTGATTTGAGAGAAGATGTTAATTATTGATTTATATTTGAACAAATCTCCACAAAGTTATAATCGAAAATAGTAATGAAAGGCAGTTATTTTCCATCCCCTCACACAAGAACATTTTTTATTTGCATAAATTCCACATAATATTTGACTGCAATATTATTGCAAACAAATAGATTTACTAATATTTTGTGTGCGGGCATTTATTAGAGATATTTTTTTTCATTTATAATCTATTTCAGTGTATAATTATAGACACGTTTACGATATATATACAGTGTGTGCACGAGCGGTGTGCATTCCTAGGTGATGGGACACATAATTCTAAGTCGATATTGGTAAATGTCATTTTTCGATTTGGAGCTCTGTTTTCGAGATACGACCCTAAGCATTTTTCTCGGTAGTCCATCATTAATGGACCAATAACTTCGAAACTAAGGTAAATACAGAAAATTTATAGTAAACCGAATTTGTATAGAATTAAATTCTGAATTAAATTGTGTTATACATTTTTTTATAACTTGCCTCAGTTTCGAGTTATTGAATAATATAATTTAATTCGCTACAATTTTGTTAAATATTTCATTTAACTATGACGAACAATTTAAAAGTTATAAATGTTTGAAAAAATGGGTGTAATTGTTGAAATATAAAAAATAACAAACTAAAATTATAGCTATTTGGAACAAAAGAAGAGTATTCGGTATTTGCTTATGAATAAACGCCGTTAGATTTTTAAAAAAATTCATTTTAATACAAAATTTTTGCGAAAACATAGTTATTTTTCAATTATATTGTTCAATAAACTTGAAACTGAAGCAAGTTATAAAAAAATGTATAACACATTTTAATTCAGAATTTAATTCTGTACAAATTCGGTCTACTATAAATTTTCTGTATTTACCTTACTTTCGATGTTATTCGTACTTTAATGATGGACTGCCGAGAACTATTCTTAGGGTCGAGAACTATTCTTAGAGCCTCAAATCGAAAAATGTTATTTAGTAATTTCGCTTTGCAATTATGTCCCCCATTACCCCCTTGAAGGAATGCGCACCGCTCGTCGACACCCTGTATAATATTAAAAATGTTCACTATAATTTGCGTAAACTTACACAATATTATCTGCGTATATTTACACAATTTACAGCATTTTACACTACTTACGCGATGCACAGTGAATGCACCTATATTATGTTAATCCATTCACATAGTCGTACTAATAAACTCTAATATAATTTTAGTGTCATCATTAAAATAAATCAATAGTTTAACAATTATATAACAAAAAAATAAAATAAATATTACTTATGTGTAAAAATTCACTGCCTAACGTACAAAAAAAAATTGAACCAAAAATCGATATCATTTACAAAATACTCTAGAAAACCAATCAATAATATACAAAATTATATACGCGATTACACGGCATGAATACATGCAATTTAATCCTAATCAGTAATTTATAATTTTTATATGGCTCTTCTTTATATTATAAATAATGTGTTCGCGTAATAATTTTAATTTTGGAACGTATATTTTTTTTATCGAATTTTATATTGTTACAATGTGCGTTATATCATTTTTTTTTTATGATTGATAGATTAATAATTATTGAACAATTATACAAATAATCACTGTACTATGAATTGATAACAGATTTATAATTAATGTATACACTGTAATGGTTTTGCATCCAATGTTACTGTATCGATTATCGTAGGCCATCCATGGAATGATATTGTCAAGTAATTTATTTATTATTTATTACGTAAATTATAAGTATAAGATAAGCACATTCAATACTATACTTACTAACGCCGCGTCACCCACCCATTGGACAATGACTATATATATTGTCTTATCAATGATTAAAATAGTAAAAAAAATGTTGATTTATCGTCTACAAAAAACTGTGGAAATATTTTTAATTAGTTATTTTAATTATGATAAATATTTAGCAGTCAAATTTACTTAAAAATATACTTCCTTTTTCCTTAATATTTACCTATATGAAATTACGCAGTGTATACACTTCGAACGAAGTAGTGTTTTCAATTTATATTAGTTTATTTTTTGGTAATTTTATATATGAAGTAAACCTTTTCTTTTATTTGATCCACAAAACCATGAATTTATTGTGTAGGTGTGAATCGATGAATTCATAATTGTAACATTTTTTTCATCTATAAGCTGTTTTTTAGTGAACACTTTATAGTTGATCTATATTAAACTCACAAGTTATATTTTGTGAGTGTGTTGCACTTTTTTTTTTTTTTGTATCATCTCGCCTTTGTATATTCAATTTTAAAATTTCAAAATATTAATATAAAAATGATTATAACAATTTTTATTATTTATTGAAACGTAGATAAAAATACACTTGAATAAATATTTATATTTATTATAAGAAAAATATAATGTCATCGTTTGTTCGCATATGTAGACCCGCCCGACCGCCCGCATCGCACCCACCATCCGCACAAACATTGTACAGAACAAATTCTTTCTTATTTATTGTTTATTTTCTCGATTATAATTTTTGTGTACGGTGGTGTTATTAAATGAAGACGATATTATTTATATACTTAATAATAATAATACACTCGGATATAAAACTAAATGTAATAACTATACATGAAGTATATAAACTAAATTAAACTAAATTAAATTAAATTAAATTAAATTAAATAAAATTATAAAGAAATATATTACCAAATAATATTTCTTTCAATTACAATATAATTTTATTAAAACAATTTTATATTTTGAATAAGTTTACGCTGTTTTTTTTTTGTGAAAATTATATAATGAATGCTTTATTTTAAACAAAAATTTGTAAAGAAAACATGTCATTGAAAAAGTATTGTTCATTGCTGGTTATACTATACTTTCGCACATCTTTCTGGCAGCATACGAATTTCATGTCGAAAGAACAACGCACCTTTTGATGTGCTCTTCGCAGCCCAGTAGCAGAAATCCGAAGAAACAATCCATTTGAATAGTTTAACTGGTTTTGTGCGAGTGTTGTCATGCTGCAAAATTAATTTGTTGGATTTCTCCTCGCATTGCGGTCGTTTTTACTTCAATCCTCGGCTCGTAATGGTTTCAGTAGGTTTGAGGAGCTCATAATACACTACATACAGCTGAGATCCCAACAAATATACAGAGCATGAGTTTGAAACCATGGCTATTCGATGGTTTTCCACTTGATATATGCCTTCGCCTATACCCTACGAATTTCTACATGTGATCGTATTGTATCCACTTTTCATCACCAATTACGATACGATGCAAAAATCCTTTCTTTTTATGGCATTGGAGCAACTGTTTACATGTGGACGTTCGCTATCTGTTACCACCCAATTTGCTTTTGAATCATTCCAAATGCCTTTAACCTCTTGGTATTTGTTATATGATCAAATTCTAATGATTCTGAAAGTTCCATTTTGTATTTGATTTGAATTTTCTTCAAGTAATATGCTAATTCTTTGTCTTCAAATTTTTTTTGGAACACCAGGGATTTGATGTCTTCAACATCATTGTCATTATTTTTAAAGCGTCGAAACCACAATCTCTGCATGTTATTTCCAACAGATCATGCGGTCGCTGTAAGGCCCTAACAAGAATTCTATGTGCTTCAGCTGCTGATTTTTTTTTTTATATACAAACTATCATCAAAAGCCTCTATAATGGTAAAGCTTTACGATGAAGTTGATTGTAGTATTTCCCAATGCAAAAAGATTAAGCTAACACCATCGATAGTGAAACAGCATGAACTTCATCAAGTTCCTTATATATATTTATAGTTTTTATATGTTATAAACTATCTTTGTGTTCTGCTTGTACATATGGTTGTTGCTGTTATGTAATGCCATACATATTACTGAACTAATATAGCAATATATCTCACCGCACAAATACATTATATTAATTACATCTTAAATTTATCTACGTTGAAAATATTTGTTATAAAACGTAGACGTACTGTATTTTCACTTTACCCACGTAAAAATATAAAGAGTATATTTATATAAAAATGTGAGTTTATCTTTTTTCTGAACCATTTGCCAATTGCTAACAAAGACGGGAAAAAAAAGCGTGCACGAAGAAAATATAATATATCAAATTGTAATTTATTGCGTTAAATTAAATGCATATGGAGTTTTTTTAAATTTAATTTTTCTATAAAAATATAATTGTTATTTGTTAAATTATGGAGTTTTTTTTTCTTTCAAGTATATAAATTACCTTTTTAAATTAATTAACCTGTTTACTTTTGGTTTCTGTATATAAATTATGAAGGAATAAATACCATAAGACAAATAACAGAAAACTATTAAAATAAGGTTTTTACAAGTATCGTATAAACTCTTCACCACATCATCCAAAAGTGGATGTATCGAATTCATTATCATCATATGTAAAATTAAATTTCCTATAACATTGAAATAATTCCGCAGTAATTATTTAACAAAATGTTCATCTATTTTAAAGATATTATTATAATGCAGTGGTATACCATTATACAATAAATTATATACAATAAATAATATCATTTGCATACAGTTTTATTTCAAATTATCGATAAAATGCATATTATTATTTTGGTTTTTTATTCACATACGAATACATTATTTTATCCAAAAGAAAATTATCAAGAGATATAATATTATGATAAAATCATAAAATAATAATATTTATCGTTTACAAATAAATTTATAAATTTATAGATATGTTAATTCAATTGTGAATAAAAAAATCAATAAACGCATCATATGCGCGAATTGGTTTAACTTAAGTCAATGGATATTTAAAAAGGGTTTCCTACCATTTTTTTTCTTTTGCTAAATTCTATTATAGTTAACTTTTTATGAATTTTGATGATGTGTCATATCAAAATGATGTTTAATATAGAAATATTATGATTATTATAGTCATCACATATCCATAACAAAATTATCAAATTATTATTTTATGCCATATTTAATATCGTTCGTTATCATCATTGTTATTATTATTATTATTATTATACTATAATTATGATTATATTATATTATATTATTGTACTCAAATAAATTTCAATTGAGATATTTGTATATTTTTATTGTATATGTTATAAATACATTTATTTAACAGGGTGTTACATATAACAAACTATATATATATATATATTGCCAAAGACATGGGAGGCGCTTCCAACAATTCAACAACTTCCATATTCAGAATGCCGAATACCGCCGCATTTCCTTGTGATATGTTCATATGAATGAATTATGTGTAAATGCAATATTAATATTACGTTTTATCTTTGCGAAAATTATATTTAGGCAAATTTTAAATGAGAAATATGCCAGTTGAGTTATGTATAGCATTTTGTTCGCTTATATAGAGATTTAAAAAAAGGAATATTATTGTGTTTGGACGCGGTGGTATTCAACGATTAACAATTATTTTTTTTGCACACACTTCATTGTGAACAAATTACTCATATAAATTAAAAAATAATAGCAGATCATTATGTGCCTTCATCGTATATAGTCATTCAAATTGGTGAGAAAATTGTATACAGATCTATACAAGTTTTTCTATAAATTATTGTGAATAAATATGGAAATGTTTTCGTAATACCGATTGAATCGAAAATATATTTTCAATATTTATGAAGAAACATGCCACAAACTAAACAAAGTTTCTTGTGAGTTTTATTGCACAGACAATATTCTCGTGTGCCAGTGGCGAAGACTGAAAAATAGTCTTCAGTTTTTTTAAAATCACTATATATTTTTTCTAATAAATTGGATGAAATTAGACTAAATTATGTAAAAAAAAAATTGAGTGCTCACCGAATTAAATTTTCCGGAAAAACGACTTTTATGAATTATCATCTATTTAAATTGCCGGCCATAGTCTTTACGGATTTCCATTTTTGCTTACAGCATTGCAAATTATAATCAATTTCCAATCTTTCATAAAAAACATTGTTAAAATCGATTCACGCGTTAAAAAGATCGATGATCGATTTTCCGATGGCAGAGAAAATTTAAAGAAATTTGTGGTACATTTGTATAAAGTTGACAACCGAATGGTACAAAAAATTCGTTTACAGTATCATTATTTCATACAAAATTGTTAATGGAAAATCGGTTATATTTTTTGACCGTGTGAATCGATTTTAAAAATATCTTCTATGAAAGCTTGGAAATTGAATATAATTTGCAATACTGTAAGCAAAAATGAAAATCCGTTAAAACTATGACCGGCAATTCAAAAAGATGATAATTCATAAAAGTTGATTTTCCGGAAAATTAAGTAAGTGGACATTCCAATTTTTTTTACAATGATATAATTATTTCACATGTAAAAATGTGTACGCAAAGTTTGATTTTAAAAACAAACATTTATTATTTCATGGGTTATCTAATTCCTGTGATAAAACTACTTGTTTGTGTAATATTGTGTGAAAATCTCCTCATTTTTGACTATATATTTATTATTACCACATCAAGACATGCGTCTCTAAAATGTTCTCGGTGCAATAGTATCACTTGTATTTGAGGTATCTCTAACAAATATGTCTGTCAGGCTTACAATCAGTAAATTATTCCATATGTTACAATTCAACAAGTACTAGTTTTTATTAATTTAATTATTCCTGTATTCCAGTGGTGTTCGTAAGAGTCCGTTTCCATCGCGTTTTTACAAATTTAAAAAATACGTATGTCATACACCTCATACGTCAGTTTGTCATACGTATGTTTTATGTTTCCATCTAAAATACGTATTTTTAACAAATAATACGCGTATGAACGTACTTGTCATACCCAGTGGAAACGTTGCTTAATGTGTTGTATTGTCAGATATTGTAAAAAATCTGAATAACGTCCAGCAACGTATATTTTCAAAAATATTCGTCGTTATTTTTTTAATGCCGTATAAACGATCAAATGGTAATTCAGTTTATAAGTACCTATATTAAAAATAAGTCAATACCGAGCGTTAAACAAACTCGACATATCCACATTCTATGACATTATATACATTCTAACACCACTGAACGTTTTATAATAGAACCATTCCATAGGTTAGAGCCATAGTATATTCTATGTATACACGTCAGATAATTAACAATTACATTTTGTATATGGTATGCAACTTCATATCCAAATGAACCAATGTATATTTAAATTTCTTTCAAAGTACACTTTGTTTATTCAGGTCAATTGATCCTCCTGGACCCGTACTCCAGCTATTTATTTAATTATATGCTAATCACCCGGTTTATTATACAATCATTTCACCACACCATAAATGTGTGTTTTGAAATTAATGAAATTAACTTTAATATATATATGTAAAAGTATGGTAAACCTATACACCACCTTTTTTAAATAGTAGATAGATAACATTTTTTTTTCCATCCATTTCTATTCGATATAATTCTTATAATAAACAAATATTTATTTATATTACATACTCACATACGTATAAAATATGTTAGGCATCGGTATGTGTATAAGAAATATTGACTTAATAGAATTATATTACCATTGCAATAGATTTGATAAGAATATATAAATATTTCGATGCGTGATACCAATTTGTATATGGTATAGATAGTAAATTGTATATATTAGCTATAGCTATATCTATATAATCATGTACTAATACCACTCTAATACCTCCTATTACCATACATAAAATTTGCTAACAAAGGAAATAATTTAGGTATATTTTTATACAATAACATATATTTGATATGGTTATAATTTATTTTACATTCATATGTGTATTTGGAGTATTATTATATAGATCAGATAAAATAAGTCTATATTGGTATATTTATTAGACTGTTTGCAGTGTGTCCGGAAATTTTTAAGACCGACATAATAATATTGTATGATAGTTATATATTTTTAGAGATAAAAGCAATTCGAAAAATTTTTTTATTATTTGAATGATCATTTCAAGTAATATATGTTTGCAATTTGTATGCTTCTTTTTCTATTTAAAATTTTAATTAATTTAAGTAACATCCAATTTATTTCAAAGAATGATTTTTTTTTGTGTATGACACAAATGTGTTCAATGCAATTTTTGATATATTGATGTAAACGTTATATTTTACCAAGCCTAAACATTGTCTGACAGACCGTTAATGTGTAAATATTTGTATATGTAGTTTTTTGCGTCTCTATTTTTCAATTTTCAAGGGTATAAATTCGATGCGGAACATATTATTCATGATTCATAACAAAGTATAAAATGTTTGTCTTTGCGTATTTGTCGTTACTCGTTTAAAATAAATACCATTTTGTTCAATAATAATTGTGCGCAATATTTGAATGAATTTATTTTACCCGCGCTTCGATCAAAAAATCCTGCGGATATATTATGATTTCGGATCGGTAAAATTTGTACCAATTCCCCATCCTCATACCGTCGTCAATTGATGATTCTATGTTTATATATATTGTTCTCTTCGGTCATCGTATATATGGACCATATGATTATAAACACAAATTTGTTAGAATACGATGATATGAACTATTTAAGTTTTTGAATGAACTTCTCCAGTATAATAATTTTTTGTCAGTCAATTTGTCCTATATATCGTTTCGACGTTATGAACTTTAATTGTTGTGCGGCACCACTACTCCATTAATATAATAAAAAAACACATACAAATTAAAATAGTTATTAAATTTAATTATTAATTTTGGTTTAATAAAAAATAAATGCAACATTTTACGTAAACTAATTCATTAGATCATAATTCGCTGACATTAATTCGCAAAATTAAATTTTCTAAACAAACTGTCAGTACAATTAATTTTACCATTTAACAGAAGATTCACCATGGAATGATAATCTTAAATTGTCCCTAACGCATCTGCAAAGTTGATGCATGCTTAAAAGATGAAATCTAAATTCATCATAAGCAGAAAATCGTAAAGGATCATTTAAAAGGAAGAAATTTTAACGAAAATCTTGGCAATTGAATTCATTTGTTTTTAATTAAATATTTATTTTAGTACGAGCTTTTAATCCATTGCAAATTATTGTTTATGTTGATATGTGATATGTGTTTTTTGATGTATGTTAAGTTCTCTTTGTATATTGCTGATATCATAATTTTAGTATTATTTGTGAATATAATGTCTATATAATTTTATCCACTCGCACTGTTGTACATTTTAATATTTTCATTATATTCTCGTTGTTCGGAAGCTTTTAAGATACTTTACTATATGGTGGATTTGCTTCTATATTCATCGGTTTTGCAATAACCTATATTCGATTCACCACTACATATACAAATTAATCGTTTTTCCTTCAGATGATAATCCTTTAGCACGTGGAAATTGAATGGTTTTATCCATTTTCTTTGTTTGTATTTACAAATTTTGTTATTGTTCGTATATATACTTAATTTTTTTGTTCATAACTTTGGTAGTCCGTACTAATTATTTTTCTTACAACTTTAATTTGAAAACTATTTTAACTATATATCTCTGCCGGGCAACACTTTTATGAATTCAATAGAAAATTGAATAAAAGTTAAAACTTTGTAAACGAAAACCGAGGAGGCTACGTTAAAATACAAATCTATTTTATTACAATATTTACTTTCTTTTATATGTGAAATTTACGTACAGTTTTCGGTGTTTATTTTTTTATTTTTAGTATAAAATTTAATTTTTAATCTACATCGTTTCCAAATAACGACGTTTGTTAATCCAAAGATTAAGATCAATTAAGATTCAACCCTATTATATGGTACATAATATTGTTACGGAACATTTACAATATTTTTTAACAGATCTCTAATGTATGTAAACATATGAAAGTGTCAATATTATTACATAAAATTTAAAGATTTTATCATCTTATTTACAATATTTATTTGCATAAATACTTTCTATGACTAATTATTTATACTAAAAATTATGTTATATTATATAATAAAATATGTGGGTACTACGTATTCGTACTACTAGCCACTCTATACTATTTAATCTAAGATATATTATATATTTTTATATACTGTCACTTTATTATAACACATTTAACGTTGATCTGTGTATACATAACAACGAATAGATATAATTTAAACATTATTTATATATGCAATAAGACAGCCCACTATTTCAAAAATATAATATACGATCAATTAATTTATTAAAATTCACCTATTTTCAGTCCTTTTTTTTTAGTCGCGTGCAAAAATACAATAAAAATAATATAAAACTATTAATAATAATTAATATAATAATATAATTATAATAATAATAATAATAATAATAATAATAATATTAATAATACAAATAATATGGATGTGATATAATAATTGAAATTATAAAGTTCAAGATGCACGCGATATATTTTTATGTTATTTGGATTGGTATATTTTATTCGGACAAATATTCTGAATATTAAATAAGAATAAAATATATATGTAAAATAATAAACAAAAATTATAAATTGTTATGATTAAAAAATGTACATGTAAAAATAAATTTTTAATATTGACCCAAAAAATAGTACTACTTCCATTAAAATTTTAATTCTACGTTATAATAATACCGAATGTATTATTATTATTACCCGCATCACATGTACAAATTGATATTATTCATTGCATTATTATTATTATTATTATTATTTTGATTGTTATTTATGTGTTAAATTATAAAAAAATGAAATATTTATAAAATATAATTTTTATTTTTACTATAAAAATTTTTAATAATTTAAAAATTCAATTTCAGTATATTTATGTAAGACCTCTGTCCCATAATAATCCGTAATGGATGTAAAAAGCGCAAAAATAATATATTAAATTTTAAAATCATTTTATGTATTCAAAATAATATCATATCAACTGAAACACGCACATCGTTTTGCTCACGTTCAACAAGTGAATCAAATGACTTTTTTATGTGTGTGATTAGAATGCCGTTGAGAACGGTAGTCGGCGCCTTTTGAATGCCTTCAAATAATGCAAAACGGTTTCCTTTCCGAGCCAAATGAAGTTTAAGGAATAGGAATTAGTTGAATTCGTTGCAATTTTTGTGATTATCATTTAATTGATGTGGAACGAACTTTGAATGCACCAATTTTTTTCCGATTAAATTTTGATGAATTATTGTTTTCGGTATTCCAAGCTCCATTTCCATGAATATCACTGAAGATTTCTTAAAAATTTTCACGAAATCAGGTACTTTTTCAATATTTTTTTCTATAAATTGCTTCAGATGGTCGACCTGGACGGTCATCATCACTTATAGCTCTATGAATCATTAATACCATTTAAAAACTTGTGCTTTTCAAAAACACAATACACGATCATACGTTTGAGTAGAATTTTTACCAATTTTAAAACAAAATTTAATGTTGGTACTTTGTTTTTATATATTCATTTTTCGACCGATGCACAAAAAAAGCTGTAACTTTATGTGTTGTGTATTTTCGTTTCTACTGAATGTAATATCATGGAATTTTAACAGTTTGTTGAGGAAAGTTCACAGAACAAAAAAACTAATAGGTGGCTTGGTTTAAATAGTCATTTCGGTTTATTATGGGACAGACTATTTAGAGTTATGTAGTATATATGAGTCATTTAATATCGTATAATATGAACACACGACACGACGTATAATGACGATAGGTGTATCTATGTGTATTATAAAACCCATTCAAATAAAAATATATTAATTTAATAAAAGAAAATAATATGTAGAGAAAAAAAAAATCCTTATATTAGGTTGTCAACTATCTCCCTTCCGCCTTTTTGCTCTTTATTCAATGCTTTATAAAAAGTGTTACAGTAATCGGATTTAGTTCAAATATGCGCCGTTTTGTTCGATAATCTGTTTCCATCTAGACTGCAACTTCATAATACCTCCCTCGTAGAAGCCCCCCTCCTTATTTGCGAAGAACTCGGACAGCCACTTTTCACAAGCCTCTTTTGAGATCAACTTTACACCACCAAGGGCGTTCGCCATGGACAGGAACAGGTGGTAATCACTTGGCGCTATGTCCGGGCTATATGGTGGATGCGATAAAACCTCCCATCCGAGCTCCCGTAGCTTCTGACGAGTCATCAACGAAGTGTGTGGTCTGGCGTTGTCCTGGTGGAACACTACACCCTTCCTTTTGGCCAATTCTGGACGCTTCTGGTCGATCGCCTGCTTCAAGCGGTCCAGTTGTTCGCAGTAGATGGTAGAATTAAGCGTCTGGCCATATGGGAGCAGCTCATAGTGGATGATTCCCTTCCAATCCCACCAAACACACAGCAAAACCTTCCTGGCCGTCAATCCCGGCTTGGCCACTGTTTGGGACGATTCACCGGCCTGCGACTACGACCGTTTTCGCTTGATATTGTCGTATGTGATCCATTTTTCGTCGCCAGTCACCATCCGCTTCAAGAATGGGTCGAGTTCGTTCCGTTTCAGCAGCATTTCGCAAATGGAAATTCGGTCCATTAGATTTTTCACTGTTAATTCATGTGGCACCCAAACATCAAGCTTTTTTTTGTATCCAGCCTTCTGCAGATGGTTTAAAATGGTTTGGTGACTAACTCCCATCTCCTGGGCGATGTCACGAGATGCCACATGCCGGTCTAACTCGATGTATTCCATGATTTGATCGGTATTTGTCGTCACAGGTCTTCCGCCGGCTGGCTTATCCATGGTGTCGTTTTCACCGGCTCTGAATCGTCGAAACCATTCCTCCGCGGTTCGAAGTGATAGAGTACCATCCCCCAAAACACCATTAATCTCACGGAACGTTTCTCTAGCGGATTTGCCTTTAACGAAGGAAAACTTTAAAATAGCGCGAATTTCGGCGTTAGTGAACTCCATGTTTACACGTCTATAACTGTTGAACGCAATATCCAAACTAATCATACATAGCGTCGTTTTGTTTGTTATGTCAAGAGCTTTCAAATTATGTACAGTATTGCCAGATACGATCTCTGTAGCGCTTTGTACATAGCCGCGAAATTAAAAAGACAAAAAGGCGGAAGGGAGATATTTGACAACCTTATATTTTTAATAATCATTTATTTTGCCTATTGGCATTAATTATAATTCCGCTCATAAGATAAACATTGTTTATTTATTTTTCTATTTTTCTATTTTTACTTCAAACATCTACAATACAAATCATGAAAATAGTTCAACCATGTTCAAATTTGACACAGAATTTATTCATAAAGTTTAAAATAAATTATTTTTTACCAAAATTTTTAGTTGTTTCCTTCGCATTATTCCCCATCAACTGCTATACGCCTATATCCAGTTCGCGAAACATTTGCGTTACTCCCTCTTTGGTATAGCCTTTTTTTAAAACTTCTTCTTCTGCCATATCAGATGAATTTGGAGCTATAGTTGAATGAATGTTGTTTTTGACGAAAAATTCACGAATAATCCGTTTTTTTACGGCTTGATTCACGCAAACGTGTTTCAAAATAGTATATAGTAACAGTTAATAATGTTTGATCTTGTGGTAGAAATTCGTGATACACAATACCATTGTAATCGATGAAAACAGTGCGTGAGCATGATCTTCTTTTTTGATTGAAAACGACATGGTTTTTTTGGTTTTAGTACTTCTGCGGAGACTGCCATTCAATTGATGTTTCTTTTGCGTGTCTCGTGAACAGAAATTATGAATTTAATAAATGTTTCATCGGAATCAACGTTGGACAGCATCTCTTCAGCAACTTAAGCAATTTTGATACTATAATCTTGCAGTAATGTTGATGTTTTCAAGAATCTTTCTAATGGTTAATTTTGGATTTTCAGCTAACATTTTTCTTATTTTTTCAACGTTTTCTTCGGTTTTTTTTTTTCAACGTTTTCTTCACAAAAACATGTTCATTGCATTTTGAAGAAACATTTAAAATATTTCCAAAGAACACACAATAACATTTAATATTATATGAAAATTACTGCACAAATATCATTTTCATTTTACGAAAAAAACTTTAATGTCAATAATTCTATATATTTGAGTGAATAGAAAGTTATATTTATCTTCCACTTTTGGTTGTTGGGTCTTTCAGACAGCATTAATTGAGTCCCTCTTATAGAATTTTCTGCTAAATTAAAATAATATAATATTAAACAATGAAATGTTCATAATCATCACATTTTGATTCTACATCTGCTGGCAGTCTAGCCGTTATAGTAGTGACATACTTTAACAAGATCACTGAAAATGGTATGGGAAAACGATACGCAATTCATGGAAATTTTATTGGTGGGCCTGTAATTAAATTAGATAAATTTTTATCTCATATTTTATTCCCTGTTAAATGGTTCTTGGTACGCGTATATCCTCTACACATACTCGTTCTTAAAGATAAAAATAAATAATAATATTCTTATCAATTTTATCATATTATAATATTTGAATATAATCTCTTTTATACTTATCTTTCGTTTTATAATAATATCTTATTTATATATTTTTATCTTATGAGTAAATATTTATATGGTTAGAAATATATAGGAGAAAAAGTATGTTTATAGTTTTAAATTTTTTTGTTAATTGTTTTAATTCCTCCTGTATTTTTTTTTAAAATTATTCGGTAATTATATTTAAAATTTCAAAGAACACATTTTTATATGTACTAAATAAATGCTAGTATATTTAATAATCCACAGTACAGTACATGCATTTATAAAGTTATGGGTTCAAAATGATATAGCAGTGCGCGATGATTTGATAAGTGATATGCAAAAAATATTTCTTGATGAATTTCTGACATAAAATCTCACTATGATGATGATTTATAACATTCGAGAATATATTACCGAATTAATGAAAAATTGTCCCAATTTTTGAGTATAAAAAAAATGTGCGTTTTTGTTATTATTTCCATTGAGGGAGATGCTCTCTAATAAATAATGATCCTCACCGATATTGTATCTGCGAAATGTTTCAAAGTTTTGTATTCAAATAAAAATGAAAAGATGATAGCCAAAAAGTAATTTTTTTAACGCACGACTATTATTTTCACCGCAACTGTTAGGTTAAAATAAAAACAATAGCAACTCTAAATGAAGATAATTTTATATTTTTTCGTCTCTTGTTTATATGAATTTTAATTTTTATAATCGCACCGTATATTTTATTTTACTATTTATATATACATTTGCATTATTTGCGATGATAAATCTCATCCCAAAATATACAAATAAACGTTATGTACTGCAATAAATGCGGGTATCAAATTGAAATAAAATTGTAGCTTTTTTTTTTCCTGTCCTCTGTGAGTCTGTTGCGGCTTTTATTTTTTATTTATTTATTTTTATTTTTTTTTTTTCCTATTCAGATTATTTAATTTGTTGAATTTTTATATACATTAACATAAATACATATACAATATAAGGACATGACGCACATAAATAAGTCCTTTGTTTTGAGGTCATTGAATTTACATTTTTACTTTCCGAAATGACTTTTGTGTTGATAACACATGATAAAAATAAGTTGTAATTAGTTTTTCGGTGAATGGAACGATAATAAAAGTGTTTTTTTTCCATTACATGTTGGATGATTATTTGCCTAATTTACAGTGAGTAATATATTACAAATGTATTTGTATTTTGAAATATATTTTCAGACAAAATAATAATACATTTATTTTTGATACATTATAAGAACAGAGTAAAATTAAAATGATAGCACAGCTGTAATATAGTTTTTGTATTTACGTTAATATTGTAACGCTGCGGTTATGTGTCGCATAACAACCTGTTATATATTTGCAAATAAATAAAAATTAATTTAAAATTTATGTATGTTTTCCAAAATTTTTTTTTTTGTATAGGGTGTTCCAGTCAGTGTACCATATATATATATATAGTCGAAACGAATCCCGGGTATATGTAGTTGTTCCCTATATGTTTTGACCATTTCAAGTGTTATTGTCTTACGTTTGATCATTAGACATTGAAATCTTCGTAACATCTATACAAAAAAAAAACCTTGAATATCAAATTGTGACACCAATTTCGGAATAATAATAATTACATCTACCAAAATGAATATGAAACAATAACAAATCGTTTTAATTATCTTTGTAAATTCTATTGTTATTAAAATTGACATATAAATCGAAAATCGAGGTTCATAGGAATAAAAAATTAAGTCTGATTTTATTAACACGTTAATCGCCATGCCAGTCATATGTGTCTGACGCTAAGAAGTTCTACATGAGCCATGTCAGACATATATATTTTTCTGATATTATCGTGGCGATTAACGTGTTAACAACTTATGAAGAGTAGAATAAATTTAAGTCAAAATTTAACTTTAAAGGCGTTTTTTTTTTTTAATAACTTTGGTACTAGTGAACCGATTTCTAATTGTTTCATATTCATTTTGGTATAGAAGCATAATTATTACTATTCCGAATTGGTGCCACAATTTGAAATCCATGGTTTTTTTTTTTGTAGATGTTACGATCAGATTTCAGTGACGACTAATGGCGAAATGTAAAACAAGAAAATTTGAAAACATGGTCAAAAGATATACATTGAGAAATTATCTTGAATAATTTTATTTTTCATTTTATGAGCCCATATACAAACACGATTCGTTTGCAGTGTACTGACTGCAACACCCTGTATATTATATGTGTTGTGGCATTACCAGAACATGTGAGAAGATGAATTGTTTTTTATATAATAACAGAAAATAGAACACAAAAACTTTAATTATAAAATAGTACTTAGTTACTTACTGCATGGCATTAAAACTCCGGGTGTGGTTGTTGCCGTCTCCAATCGAACCTGTATGTCTGCAACAAACGTTCCGAATTTTAATGATCTTTATAGGACTGTTTAAGATTCTTAAAATTCGGAAACGTTAGCGGCAGATAGGTTCGGTTTGAGAAGGGGTTTAATGGTACGTATAGTAAGTAAGTACATGTATCGCTGTTTATTGTATCTATAGCCTTAGGTCTTGCGACTATTTCAAATAATAGAATAATAATTCATGAAAAAATGATATAATGAAAAATTTTATTGACTCAAATTTTTATTATTATTTATTACTATCTGTAAATTAGTAACATATTAATGCGGAAATGGAAAAAAAATACTACTACATCAATACACAGATTTATACAAACTCGCTCGTACGTACACAAAACACATATTCAATGCAAAATTAATATTTTTCTATATAATATTTATTTTGATTGGGTTCGTGATCTTTTCCAATTTTTTTTTTTTTTTTCTTCTAAAGAGTTATTGCTTTCTTCAAAGTGTTCTAATTATAGTCGTCCATCGCAAAGCGTTTATAAATTATGTGTGTGTGTGTGTGTGTGTATGTATATAGACAAACAAGCACAATTATTTACACATCATCACACACACCCATAATTACTATTTATATAATAATTATTTTTAATTTATACACACAATATGAACAATTCCTATATTATTTTTGGCATTCATATTATGGATGATGACATTATTTTATTATTATTTTTAAGTTAATTTTTTTTTCCTTCACTGTTGTTTTTTTTTGTGTGTGTGTGTGTGTTATTTTGTAAAGGCTAGTTATTCTTTAATACAGCGTATCACAAATTATTATACTAATTATTATTTGCTTACGTATTCTAATGAGTTTTTTTTGCTTCTTCTTTTAGTCGATTTGTTTAGTCTCGTACTAGTTTCTTTTATTTTTTTTTATTTCTCTGTTGCATATACTATAAATAGATGATATGGTTATTCACTAAAAAACAATATATAAATATAGAGAATTGAAGTGTTTGGCTTCATCTTAAATCTAAAATTAGAAACAAGAATTTTAACTTAAGAATTTTAAATTTTACAATCTATTTTGTAACATCTATAATGATACATTAAATTCAGGTAAAATTGTATCCTTGTGCAATAAGCATTAAAATGTATGATTTATTGTTTCAGATAAAAATTTAATTTGCTCAAATCTTAAGGTCTAGACTATATGTTGTGCGTGTGTCTGCTGAATTAATATAATTCGAATATATAGATGCGCACACACACACAAACAATATTTATATAATCATTTCAGTTTTTATCGAAAAAAAACCAAATTTTGCAACATTTTAATTTATGTTATGTTTGTTTAGAAAACATAATTAAAATAAGTCCCAAACCATTAATTTTATATCACATAAAAATAAAAACAGTTTAATTTAATTGAAACTCATAAATTTTTATAAAATATTAAATATGCAATATAGAATTGATTAATTGTTATGTGAAATTATTATTTTTTTCTAAATGGATAAAGATAAAGTATTGTGTTGAGTTTGAAATATTCTTTCCATATACCATTTTCATCTATGTAAGTCTATATATATATATATTATTCCAGGTAAGGGCGTTTTCTCAAATTACAATATCACTATATTTTTTTCTGCTAGCCGAGTTGGAAGTAGGTTACATTATGAAAAAAATTAAATAGAATGTACTAAATTTTTCGGAAAGTCGGTTCTTAACAATTATCATCGTTTTGAATTCACGCGGGCCATAGTTTTAACGGATTTTTTGTGTACTGAATGTCAAATTATACTCAAATTTCCAATCTATCATGGAAGAGATTTTTAAAATCGATTCACACATTCAAAACATATGATCGATTTTTCGTTTTGTATCAGTGAAATTTTGTATGAAATATTGTGGCTGTACAAATTTTTTGTACCATTTGCGGCATTTGTTCACTTTATTCAGTACCACAAATTTCTTTAAAATTTTCTCTGCCATCGATTGGAAAATCGGTTAACTTTTTTTGAAAAAATCTATATATTTACCGATAGACGCCAGATAAAATCCTCCGGCAACAAATATATCATATTTTTGTTTTCAAAATAATAATAATAATAAAATAAATTATTAACTAATTTGTTGAAAATATAATAAATAAAATTTGTATCTTTTGTTTGTTTAACCCCTTAAGTGGAAGTGGCGAGTGTCTGTGTCAAATTTGTTCATTTTTGTCATTATCTTATAAATATGTTTTTACTACAAATGAAATAAAATCCATATTTTTATAAATATATTCATTAAAAATTTAAATATTTTAGTTTTATGTTCTGCTAACATCGGCACAAAGTTGCATTAAAATTAAATAGTCTCCACACGCATGTTTGCTTGAAATTAAATCGTAAGGCAAGGGGTTAAATATGTATTTTCATTTTGAAGTAATATTTAATTTACAAAATTAAATAATATGTGGTCGGTCTATTATTTATTTTTTTATTATACATAGAATTATAATAATGTGATTTATTTAATGATGCTGACTTGCTAATTTATATATTTTAATTAAATTAACACTGACCAATCGGAAGATGTACGACACCGTGTCCAATTTTTTTTCTTATACACATTTTCAATTTAATTGTTGAAATAATATTGGTATATTAAATATGAAACGGAATCTCATCGTCATATAGATTTGTAGTTGTGTCCTCCTATAATTATGGTGGTTTCGAATGAACGTATATTCGAGAATATCATCCGGCTAAAAGTGTAAACAACACATTTTTTTTTTTCAATTTGTTGAAAATGTTTTGTTTTGTATTAATGAGAAACTTAATTTGCCAGCAGATTTGTTGGTATTGTTTGAAGAAAACAGTAGTTTTTTAAGTCATAGAATTTTGCAATTAGGAACTACTATAGGTCATGTGGACGACAAATGCTTTATTGTGACTTTGGCAAATTTTGGTTGATGTTCTTGTAATAATAAAATTGATCAGTTGTTGACAGTAGAGTTCAATTTTGACAGTGAACTGAAGCAATTTTCAACCGACAATATACACCACTTTCTGAGCTATTCAACTAAATACTATTCTATAGTAGAAATTCTCATAATTCGCATTTTTTTGTTGAATGCAACATGTTTACCATTAGCTGCAACAAGAATTCTATGACTTTCATCCCATTGGATAACCCAAATTGAAATTTAAATTTAGTATATATTGCATTGTATTACATGTAGCACAATATGTATAATTAACAAATAAATTTAAGAGATGTGAGATTTTGATAGAAATGTACCGTTATAGGGTTAACCTAGAATTTTTTTTAAATGAATCAACCTATCATTTTGTGTCTCATTTTAAAGCTGTTTTCATTACCTAAAAGTAGATGTATAATTTTTGTTTTAACATTTTTTGGTATAGTTCGGACCACCACAGACAAATTTCTCGTCTTTTAAATAGTTTGTTAATTCGAACAGTGAAGCGATACAAATCTTAAATTTTACCTGTGTATACATGATTTAACTTACAGGTTAACATGTTCAAAAAAAATTTCCGAAATCGGAGCCGATATGTGTGCCGTACGTTCTAAACAGAATTACTACCCGTATATTGATACAACAAAATAGTATTAAATTTTCGATAAATGTGTCAATTAATTTTTATATAATTTCAATTATTTTGAAACTAAAAACGTAAAAACAATATTTGGGTTAGGTAGAAATAAATGTTCGCTATATATCGCTACGTTAATTTGAAAACACAATTCAAGACTATATGACGTTTTTGTTATTAATATTTTAATTAATTTCAAAACATTCAGAATGAGTTCAATTCTATTATAAAAAAATTAATTGACAGTCCTTTTTTTTTTTTTTTTATGCCTGCGTCAGTAATTATTATTGTGAATTTATATAATTTTTTCTTTCCTATAGCAACATTTTATTTATTTATTTATTTATTTATTTATTTATAAATTTATTCTGGGTTTTCATTATTATGTGCGCCAGTTCATAAATAAATAAGTAATACACAAATCAATACACAATAATAAATTACACTTTAATTACACAATGAAAATGAAAATATATTCTGAATTATTTAAAATTATAATCCATCAGCTCAGCAGAGGTATACATATTTGCGTATTTGTGTGAAACTTTTATGTATTGTTTCTGTAACATGTGCAGGGTTTTGTGTGGCTGTGCATATACTCGTATATATTTTATATGATATATGCATAATTTATGTAATATCCATCCATCCATTCATCCATCCACATAAACTAAGTCTATATATATAAAAAAGTACTATAATATTAATAAATATGTGTAAACAGTGGCCTCAAAATGGCTATGCAATACACAATATATATCCAATAACAAAGAAATTATTAATATTTTTATATCATTTCTCAATATATTTAAGCATTTAATTCTGTCAATTGTCGTACATCAAATAAAGTACTAACTAATTCTATAATTCTATAAATTCATTAGCGTTAGTTAATTAGAATTAATTTCGTTAATATATTTGTACGCAAATTTTTTGTGGCCGCTGTATAAAATATTGATATGATATGAAATGTGATTGTGGGTGTTTTTATTAATGTGTATACGATATATTAATATATAAAAGTACAACTTCATACATATGTCAATTTCCATTATAATTGATAAGTCAAAGTGGTTATAAATATTTACTCATACAATAAAATTACTATTCGAGAAAATATCGAAGCAGAACCAACAACAATAACTGAATAACCATAACAATTAAAATTTCTATGTTTATATTAGCAGACAGTATATCTTTTCTATGTATGTTATGTTCATATGAACAAAAAGGTTATGACTTCTTTTGTACAATAGATTGAGTTGAGTATATGTACTACTAGGTTAAAAAAATAAGGTGACATTATAAATATTTTGAAAAAATCAATTTTGTCACCTTCAAAATAACTCATCCTGCAGAAAATACACTATTATGCTAACATTTTTCCCATTCCTTAATACAGTCAGACTATTAATATTCCTGAATGGCTGTCATAGCGCTCTGTGTTTTGAAATCGATTTCCTCAATCTTCCACAATGTACAATACCACAATAATAGAAAAAAAAACTGTTAACATGGCCTTGTTTTTTGAGTAATATTTATTCGATTTTTTCTATCTTAGTACACCTTTGGCACAATATACGTTCAATTGATCTACTGTTTCCGGATCATAAGTATAGATCCAAGTGGTCATATCCCGTAATGATAGTTTCATAGTCGGAAATCATCTCTTTGCAAACGTTAATGCACACAACGTTCTCTATTTCAAACCAATTGCATGTTTTTGGCATCAAACATTGTCGAGTCTGAGGCACAAAAAATTTTTTTTTAAAATAGTATCACGGAACCTTTTAAAATTCTAAAAATATCAGCCGCCAGGTCTCTAATTGTTATAGCCGAAAGTTTTTTCTATCACCGCAGACCTTTTGATTTTCATGATATGAATCTGCAGCAGAAAATTGACATTTTTTATGCAAATTCTCAATGCTCAACAAAATCAAACATTATAAAAAATCGAAAAATGAACTTTTCACGTTTGTATGATTGTTTGAAGTGAAATTTAACAAAGATGCCTCCATATTTTTTGGACACAGTATTAAATAATAAATTGAAATCATATAAGAAAAAGGTGAAAAGGGGCTTCTATTTAGAAAGTGTATTAAATACGCATATAAACATAAACAGACACTATAAAACCGTATATGTAAATTGAGGAAGCAGAAAAAAAGGACGAAATATTGTTGGGTTATATATATATTTTATTCTTTGTTGTTCTATGGTTGTAGTACGTAAAATATTGCGCAATTTATATATTCTCGTACCTATATAGATTTAATTCTGCATATTTACATATTATAAATTAAGGTAAATTTAATATGGAGAAATGTGGGTAATTCACGCATATATTCTCTTTATAAATAGCAGAACATATGAAAATTATGAAGAACGCTGTTTGATAAGTCGAGGCAAGTAATAATTGTAATTGAGTTGTGCGTAAACCCTGTCGTTAATTTTATGATATGTTAAATAATTTATAATATAATAATATAGTCGATCAAGACATAAAAATCATAGTCATATATAAGCGATGATCGATGAATTTTACATTAGTTCGTGATCTTACGCTATTGCATTGTGTTAACTAAATAAATTTACATTTTCCTGTCAATGTGTTCGCGCTAAGATTTATTGCATTGACTTGTTAACCGCAGGCCTTTTGTGTATCTATATATTTATATACGATTCGGATGTATCCTGTCCACGTATCTATAAATATAAGAGTAAATTTCATTTTAATGGTTATGTAAAGATTGATGAGGGTTAAATTTATATTTGCATCAACATTTAATTTTGTTGATATAACAACAGTATAATCTCTTTATATACTACTTATTTATTAATTACAATATAAGCATAAGTAATTGAATTTAATGTTTTATTTTTAAATTTACCCTTCAACTATTATTAAATTTGTCAAAATTAAAATTGGTTTTCTTTGAAGCAACAACAGCTGTGCTATAATCGCACTGACTTTTAAAATATTAAATGGTAATTTAGTGATTTTTGAGTAATATTAAGAACTTACATTTTATATTTTATAATTTCAATATGATAATAAATTACAAATAATCAAAAATTCAGAAAATTCTATTCACGGAAATAAAATTATATATGTAATTTGAAATGTGTTTAAGAATGTCTAATTAATATTCTGGTAATATTAAACCCCAATGTGTTTCTCTCTTAAAATCGGTATTGATATTTGTTCAATACTTTACTGTATTTATTACAAAAAAATATGTTATGTATTTTACACGAGGCTGTATGTGTCCGTAGTGTATTTTAGAATCAGTAAAACCAACCATTTTCCATTCTATAATTTATACACAAATGCTAATAATTGTTCATCCAAAACCAGATATATTTGTAGGTTCAGAAAGAACATATTTTTACAGTTTATACAGGGTGTCCCTGTCTGAACGCATAGCGTATGCAGTTGGGCTAATAAATTGAAAAAAATTATTCTACACCACTGACACTAAGTACCACTTTTGATCATTTCAAGTTTTGTTTGTTTACGTTTGACCCGTATGTAGTCACTGAAATGATCGTAACATCTAACATCTTGGATTTGTAATAATTTCATATACCAGAATGAATATAAAACAATTACAAATCGGCTGAGTAATGCTCGACTTATTAAGCACTATTTTATTTCATATAATTTTAATATTTTATTTTCTTATTTGTTAAATTCTACATTTACATAACCTTTTACAAACACTTATAATTTTGAAACGATTTGGTCCAAGGTATAAATGAAATATATTGCATAATTGTTGTTTTATTTTGATAAACTTTTTGCTGGTGATGTTTATTTTTCAAATGTATTTAATTATTCAATAGCTCGAGTTATACAATATTTAAAAAAATTATACTACAGATAAATTAATCAATTGGAAGAAATAGGACTTCAATTCTTTGCAAAGGCCAAAGGTCAACATACATTTTTTGTAATTAACTTTTTCTTTGAAATTCTATTATTATTAAAATTTAACTAAGTCGAAAAACTCATAAGAAGAAAAATTGAAAGTATTATTTTTAATGTTAATGAATTGTAGCAATAAATTAAGTCAAAACATAACTTTTTTAAATAGTAATTTATTTGAAATAATTAACTTGCGTTTCTGAATATTTCTCAAGTTTTTTTCCAATTATTTTTGTACATACTTTGGTGATTAATAATAACTCAAGAACTGCTCAACCGATTTGCAATTGTTTTATATTCATTTTGTTAGATGCAATTATTACTAATCGAAACACACAATTTTAAATCCAAGGTTTATTTTTTTTGTAGAGAATGGCGAAACGTAAAACAACTAAAAATTTGTCCAAAGTGGTACATAGTTTAATTATTGGACTATGGTCTGGAATAATTTTTTTCTCTTTATTAGCTCAGCTATACACACACCCTATTCATTTCGACTAATTACTGACTGAGACACTGTTTATATTGTATAAATAAAACCAGAATATCACACAAATTTTTACCTTTTATCTATCATTAAAATGATTATAGTGAATGTTGTTTGTTGTTTTTATACGTATACTCGTACACATTTCATTTCTGAAGGGTTTTTAAATTTTTCTAATTGTTTATTGTCACGTATATGTCAACAATATAATTCTATTATTATTATTATTATTATTATTTTTATATTAGAGCTATATTTTCCAATGGTAATAAGTACACAATCTCATGCATTTATAAAGAGAATCTTTTTTTGTTTTGTTATACAAGAACAATAACAACAACAACAACAACCGACGACGCTGACGACGACGATAGTACCGCATAAAAATTGCATTTTAATTAAATATGACCTAGTTTTAATTATAGTTGTGCACACATTAATCACAATAAAAATATATTTATTTCAATGTTTCATCATTGTCCTTCGTGCCTTTCATCGGATTCAGATTTCTCAAAAATACTTAAATTTTATATAACTTATACTTTTGTGTAAATAAATAATATCAGTATTTCAAATTGGAGAATGCATTCAAAAATATTGCATTTTATAAGTTTTTCATTTCACAAAGATTTTGCACCATTTCAAATTAACTTATGTTATTATTTGGTGGTAATTATTGTATTATAATATACATTTGAAAAATTAATATAAATATTACAATTATAAATTTCAAATAAATGCGCAATATTTTTTTTCATCTATCCACTACTACAAAACAGCAAATAACTTAATTTTGTTATAATTATAGTTGAAATTTTTCATTTTCATTTGTTTTTTAATTTATCCTATATTTTCTTCTCATTTATATGCGTTGTGTTCCGGCATAAAGAAAGTTTTTGTAATTAAAATTATTATTATTTTATGTATAAAGTGTAGTTTTTTTTTCGGTTGTATAAGCCATCGGAGAGAAAATAAAAAAGAAACTATATTTAATTGAAAATAATTGAAACAAAACGTGATCAATTGTTAAGATTTTCCGTCTATATATTGTATAAAATAAATAATAATATTGTAACAATTATTGACACACACAGAGAAAAAAAAATAGGATTTAATGTGAACACTTTTAGAAGGATAATCATTTATATTTTGACCATCTAAGCGCCATAACTTTGAACAAGAATTACGCAGAGAATTACCTTTACTTTGATTTACGCGAAAACTAAATAGATAACTTGATGGGTATATTAATTGATATTAATAAATGTTGTGGAAATTCTAGATTTAAAATCAAATTCACTTCGGTATTATGATTTTGTGATGTTCCTAAATATATATATGACAAAGGTATAATAGCTGCTGTGACACTATACCTTTAAATGACAAATATTCGTACATTGATGGATATTTAGATAATAAAAAGAGATTATCTCATAAAGAAAATCTAAATCTAACAAATATTTTTGATAATCGTGCAGTGCAGTGACAAACGAAAATAATGGATAATGGGATAATCCTCTGTTTAAATTGTTTATTCTTTTAGTATTAGTGTTTTTTTTTTTATTTTTTCAGAGTGTAGATGAAAAACTTATAAAATATATTGTTGCGTATTATTATATGGCAATATTTGCAATATAAAAATTTTTCTAGTGTTTCTCAGTTTCATATAATATTATTATTATGTGAATTATTAAATTCTCTAATGTATATACGAATACGAGTACCGACCATAGTATACATTCAGCAGCAGCAGCAGCAGCAGCAGCATTGATAATAAAATGTATAAGTAAATAAAGATATTTGTTGTTGTTGTTGTTGTTGGTTATTACAATCATAAAACTTGTTCTCATATAATATATTTCTGTTTGAATACGTAATAATATCGCATACGTAATATAAAGACAATATTTAATATTGTATAAAAATTATTATATGGTTTCTGTTCTTATAATAATAATAATAATAATAACGTATTGTTTTATATATTTTAAATAATATAAATTAAATTTATACTGGAATTTTCAATATATTATAACAATAAAATACATTTATTTAATGTATAGACACAGCTTCAGCATATATGTTACAATATATACGACTATAATGATATGGTTAACAATAAGTCACATTATTTAACAAGTATTTATTATATAATTAAATATTGTTTATCAATGTAAAATTTTTTAAAAAATTAATTTACATAAGCTACAGTTGCCGGTCTATGTATATTTTGAGTTGCACACTAATAGCGCGTTTGTTATCTTTCATAATAGATTTAGCACTGTCTGGTACCTTCATTTTTTACCACGCAACCGAAACGATCAATTCATGCAACAACTAATCAATCTGAACAATGCAATTCAAGAAAAGCGACCACACTTGGCAACATGTTTCACCATCACAACTGATAAGAATTACTTATTACTTCAGTTTTTTTTTATCCGATACGACCAGAAATTTTATGACCATGGAATTATGATGTTGGCTAAAAGATGGCCAGAAGGTCTTCGAACAAAACATAACTATACTAACTTAAAGTTATTTCATTCTATCAAAAAAATTGCGTGATATTTATTTGATTAGTTTTCATTTGTGTAATAGTAATCTCTCTTAAATAATAATTATAAATTTGATTGCGTATCAATATATTGAAGTGTTAAATCATTTGTGTGTGTGCGTGTGTGCACATATAATAGAAATTTACGATCACACACCCATTGAATTATTAATAAAAATCAAATCTATTTAAATTATGTTAAATTTATATGGTACACGTACGGCGACACGAGAGACGCGTATTTAAAATGAAATTTTATCATTCAAATTTATTTATGTATTTTAATTTATACCAAATTTAGAATAACAAAAAAGTATATTTATAAATAAATGTCGTTCGGTGACTATATAACATTTCTGAGGAATTTCATTAAAATTTATTTTAAATAAATTATTGAACTTTGTTTTGAATATATTGTATACTGCCTGTGCCTTGACGTATCTCATATATATATATATATATGTATTTGCTTTAAGGCAGAGTCAGTTCAGTCAGTATGAATATGTATATAATTACGTACATTTTATATACGTATATTTTCTATATAAATCACTATTCAACAACGAGAGTAAACTGAAAAGGTTAAGTATATATTCTTGCAATCAATCCACAACAATCACTGTTTTGTCACTAAACAGTTTTAAATATAATTCCTATATAAGTCTAATAATCATCAATAAAGTATTTAATGGAGAAATTTTATCACACAAATCTTAAAAAACACTTGTGTGAGCATTGATTCAATTCGACAAATATGTATCCGATAATGCATATATAGAGATTAAATCATGGGCAAACCTATTCCGTTATATATAACCAGAAAATTAAATCCAAGTTATTAACGCATGATTGTTAATTTGTTTTTATTTGTCCAGGTAAACTTTACGTATCTCTTAATTAAACCAGAATGAATTTAAATTATAAAATATCTTCAAAATGATATAAGAATATGAAAAGTTAGCACTTGTCAATATTTAAAATTAATCTGTGTTGATTTTATAACAAGCAAAAAAATGACATTCGATCAGATTACAATTCATAACAATTTGCGTCTCACTTATTATTTTTTTTTTAGATATTCGGAGTGTCCACGAGTGCAATGTAATAATTCATTAAGTAAGCCGAAAACACTAAATAATATTTTTCGATTTAGGGATCTGCGTACAAGATATACAACCCTACGCATTTATTTTGGTAGTCTTCTTATCGTTAAACTATAACTATATAAATTTCGAAACTTAAGGTAATTACAAGAAAATGTATGTTCACCGACTTTACGGAGAATTAAATTTTTATTTTCATCTATGTACATTTTTTTTTTATAACATGCTTCAATTTCTCGCAATTGGAGCGAGTTATAAAAAAACATTTGCATCTCAGATAAATTATGGACTTAATTCTCTACAAATATCGGTGAATCTACACATTTGTGTCATTACCTTAATTTTTGAAGTTATATAGCTACTTTAAAGATAAGAATACCGAAATAAATACCCCTAAATAAAAAAATGTTATTTAGTGCTTAAAGTTATGTCCTCTATCACCGCCCACTACACTTGTGGTGAACACTTTGTATAGTTTTATTTTGTCTGTACATTAAAAATTTGAATATTTCATTAGTAAAATTGTTGATAAATAAAATAAACAAAATATTGGTTCAAAATGACTGTATATCCTGAGGAATCCAAAAAAAAACTACCAATAACCAAAATAATAATCTTATAAAAAAATAATCCTATATTTATTTGATTTTGCACAAATTCCGTTTTCCGATTCACGACACATTATTATTAATAAAATCAATTCCAATAACAATTAAGGTAGCGGTACGGAGTATTAAATAGCACACAGTTGCAGTATAAGTAAAGATTGAAATAGTTTAGGAATTGTTTCGCTACGGCCATAACGAATTTTTCACAATTATGCATTCATTAGTGATCGTACGTTTTTCATCGCAATATGATTATTGGGGCGCTTAAATTCGCATCTCCTTTCGTCAATGTTATTGTCGGGATAATAATCAAGATTGTAAAAAATGTTCAGAATAGTCTCACACAACTGTCAGCACAATACATTTGTTGTCGGAAAATTTATATTTTCATTTTCCGATGAATAAAATTGTTTGTGGTTTGTGGTTTGTTAATTAAAAGTTATATAATATTTGGAATAATTCCGATAATAATAAAAATAGAACAAATGAACCAACCAACAGTCATGATCGAATTTTTATCAACACCAATTGAATTGTAATATTTAAATGATCCTCAATGTCACTATTTTATTGTGAAAAATCCTCATTTCATTGTCTATCTTTACTGTCTTGATATATAAAATCAAACAATGTGTGCTGTCATGACACAGTGAATGACAGTGCGCGATATTTAACGATCTCCACATTAGACAGTAACACTGCGTCAAATGGCGACGCGCTGTAAATCTTATATCCGCATTATTTAATATTGGATGCGCCATCATCATCAAACCGCCGATACCTATCAATTTATAGTTACACTCTCGTATAAACATGAAAAATGTATAATATAAAAAATGAAACATATTTTTTTTTCTCTATTTCTTATAATGAGATTAATTAACCTCATTTACTTCTTCTTTTTTTTTTTTTTTCTAACTTCTCTTAAATATTTTTTTTTCAATTTAATCAAATCTAAATGTTCATATAGATGAAATACAACAACAACAACAACAAGAAGTTATTAAAATTATTAGAAAACCACACACACTTAATAACAACGCATCAATATATGCGTAATTATTAATGAATATATTCCCAATGGGAGCGGTATGTCAATGATAAACATCGATGATTGTCTAAATACTTACTTCTTGTCAGCTACTACTCCATTCTTGCAATACTTGGATTACTTTTGTACAGAGATGTCATTGGGGTGGTAAGTACTTCTTCTCTACGTGAGTTGTTCATGGGTTCATGGGAATGTGGGTTTTTCCGAACAAATTCAATATATTTGTGACGATAAATTCTTTGGTGAATATTTTGATGAATTAATTGATGATGTGTGTGTTCATTGGTGAATTACATAAATTAATGTATGCATTCATTGAAGAAATTGGAGGTACATACAAAAAGTCCCACTGGGTATATTTATTAGTAGTTTATAAGACAACAAACCAACACTTCTTCGACTCCTATATGTGTCGATGAAGTTATACGCGCGGTATGTGCCAGTGTATCGTATTCTCTATACTAAAATATATTTTAAATATCGTGTTCGCATTTTTTTATTATGTTTATATGGAAATGGACGTAAAAAGCTTTATAATTATACACTCGTAGATATGTTCTTTTTTTTTTCTTATATTATGATTTATTTCAAGTTCACTGAACTCTTGATATATTTATTTATTATGTTTTTTTTTTTTACTATTTTTTATATAATGATCTTCATTTTCTTCGTTTACCACCACTTCTTCTGTATTGCATTGTATACACGAGTATATTTACTTCAATAGAATTTACTGAAATGAAAATATATAAAAAGAAGTTTATGTTTATTTATAATGGATTTTCTTAAAGATTGTGAATAAATACATGTAAAAAATATACCGTATACATGTATCGCTGTTCTATTATTTATAATTTTATGAGTTTATACAATATTTATTTTATAGATGATATTCCAATATATATAACGTATAACGTATACTTTGGTTGGTTTACTTTAAAAATGGTTAAACTTACCTTTATAGAATATTTTGTGTACATTGAAGAGTAGCTATATATCGCTGCTGGTAAAGAAATTGTATTTGTATATTAATATAAAAGGGAATGCATACGCAAGCAGCAACAAGTCATACATAATCAGTCAACCATTTATGTTTAACTATACTCGTATTTTATACAATATTATAATATATATTAAAAAGAAGTTAACTATATGGTTGGTTGGTTACTTCACGTAATTGTTGTTGTTGTTGTTCGTTTTAACATTTACCTTTTTGATTCTACAATATATATTCTGCGTAATATATACAATTTTTTTCCCTCTCTATAGACCTTCTTTTGTTATAGATATATTCTGTTTTAGAACAACTTAGTTATTCATGACAGTAAACAATAATAATTACTCTTAAAATATCAGTACAGTACAATACCAGTATGGAATATATATATGTGTTTGTGTGTGTGTGTGTTGTGGTCACTTTATTAAATAATTATAACATTTTAATTTAATTTTTACAACAACTCACAGCAGCCATAATATATTGAGGTGTATATACAAACATTATAGGAATAAAAAATGTGTATATTTTTTTGGAATAAATTTGTTGTGTACACAGGATCAAACTTTAAGATCTTACATAATGTTTCCATGTATAACAATTCTATAATATATCTACAAATGATGTTTTGAATCTGATTCTAATGAAATTTGGTATGTACGTTGAGAATAGAATTGTATATGGTGATTTCTTGAAGAAGTTCTAAAAAATTGATACTCGAGACAGCATTCTAGGACGTACTCCAATAATTTGGCTATTTCTCGTGCGATTTTGTTGAATATTATATTAACTTAACTTTGAAAAATCAAAATTCTGGACAGTATTCTGGGACATTCTGTAATAACCAGGCCATTTTTAATCCGATTTTGATAAAATTTGGAATGTTTTACCTTTAGAATGACATTATTTGATGAGTTTCTCTGTATTTCTCCTACCAAATTATAAGAAACATTGAAAAATTTATTTGTTTTTGTTTTTGCATCTTTAAATACTGCGATAATCTAGAACTTCTCTATATAGATAGAAATCTTTCACATAGTACCACATTCTTAATGTATACGCATACACCAAATTTTATCAAAATCGGAAGAGAAATGTAACCAAAATGTGTCTAGTTATCTTAAACTTGTGTATATTGGAATCCTATTTTGTTGATAGCGATTTTCTAGAATATCTTTACCATATAATAATTGCAATCTCAATGTGCATATTAAATTTTATGAAAATATTCGCTACGAGAAATGGTTAAATTGTACTATTGCCTGAAAGTTATCTATATATTTGAAGCCATTCCTGGCTATAATTTTTTAAAGAAATTTCCTTATAACATACGGTTACATTCCAAAATTTGATGAAAATCGAACGAAAAATTAGTTTATAATTTGTATTTTATTGACTTATCGTGTTTTGGCTGTATTTTGGTTGGTATATTTTTATAGATCTTCATATTTCTGCAAAATTTTTCATATAAATTTTCTTTGAATTAGTTTACCAATTATCTTCGGCGGTGTTGTTTATTGTGATAATTTTCTATTTTCATTATATTGAATAATCTATATAAATTACATCATTAATAACAACACCGCGAGTTGTTAATAATGTTACTTTTGTTAAATGACATTGTTTTTTATAATAGTTGTTAAAAGTTAAGATACGCAGCGTGCAATAAATAATAAAATTAATTTTATGTAATTGAAAATTATATAACATTGTTTTATCTTATTGAAATTGAAAATATGATTTCGACGAGTGCGGAAACTGTTGTATCGGTAACATTTTTACTTTATAAAGAAATTATTATTTATTTATTTCTTGCAGATAAATTTTCATTATTTTGTTCACGTTGAATGTACGTCGAAGATAGCAAAAATAATGTGTGCATGGATTTTAATATTATATACTTTTATTTGTTATATGTAAAATGCGTCTATTAAACTATAGATTTGAAATAGAAAAATATAGGGAAAAGCTAAATAGAAATTCATTTAATATCTGTATTATCGATGCATCAACCATATGTTTCCAAACGTTTAAATCCGTTGGGAAAGATTCAGAAAGAAGGAAAAGTTTCAACGACACCATATAGAATGTTTTTCTTTAGCTAAATTGTCACTGGGGCGATGAGAAATGGATATTTTTCTACAATTTTAAAACAACCACTGACGAATAAATCAGAGAAATAGCCTTCAGTTTTTTAATATCACTATATTTTTCCTATATAACTTGTTTGAAATTAAACTAAATTTTGAAAAAAAATGTGGGTGTAAATTTGACGAAACATCGACTTTTATGAATTTATCATTTTTTGGAATTACGTGCCATATTTTTAACGTATTTCCATTTTTGTATACAGAATTTTAAATTATAAATCATTTCCAATATTTCATAAAAGAGTTTTTTAAAATCGATTCACGCGTTCAAAAGTTATGTCCATTTGACAATGCATATTCACAAACTTTGAAAATCAGTCCAAACATGTTTGTTTGGGACATTCTACCGCAACCGCCGTTACCAGACCTAGTCGCTTTTGAATAATTGCACTAAATTTCGATCGATGTAGCAGTGATTAAATGCTTCAATTTCTTCGAAAATGTATCGATGAATTGTTAGCCTCAAAAGATGACGAGTTTTATATCGTTGCGGAATTTATCATTTTTTTAAATATGTGTGAAAAATAGGTTATATATATTGTATAACTAATGGATTCGATTCAGATTGGAATATCACTATATTTTTTGTTGGTAGACGACTTGAAAGTAGATTAAATTATGGAAAAAAATTGGAATGTCCATTTACTAAATTTTCCGGAAAATCGACTATTCGGTTGTCAACTTTATACAGTACCACAAATTTCTTTAAATTTTCTCTGCCATCGAATGGAAAATCGGTCATATCTTTTGAATGTATGACTTGATTTTAACAATCTCTTATGAAAGTTTGAGAAATTGATTATAATTTGCAATGCTGTAGGTAAAAATGGAAATTCGTTAAAAACGATGATAATTCATAAAAGTCGATTTTCCGGAAAATTTAATTCGCTGAACACCCAGATTTTTTTTGCATAATTTAGTTTGATTTCATCCAGGTAATAAGAAAAATGTAGCGATATTGAAAATTGAATGCTATTTCTCAGTCTTCGCCACAGATTGTTTCAAATTCTAAACACAATTCTTTATAATAAATTTCTGTTGTTTGAGGCATTTCTATTTGCTTTTCTTCATGTAAGGATTCATCGAAGACATTTTTGCTTTCGCAAGTTGTAGTTGAAAGCGATATTATATACAATTTTTGATGCGTTTTTAATAATTTTTCTTTGTATTTATTGTTATTTTGGAGGGACGACCCTCGCATAAATGTAATTTATAGCATGTGAAATGATTCTATTTTTATATTGTCGGCATCCATAAATTGTTATCATACTACCTGAATGATAACTTATATCATTGATTTTTGAGCGCAACACCCCACATGTTTAGAACACTTTTGCCTATATTTTCCATATCTCTCCTTGTATATGTGCCAGCAAATAAATGTCATCGGTAAAATCTAAACTGTGTATACAATTAACAAATATTAAAGTGTGAAAAGCGTTGTTATTTATTGCTACAATTGCCCGAGTAAAGTTCTTTATTTATTTTTTCTCATATTATTTTGTATACATTTTATAACCAAATTCCCATTTTATACTTGATTCCACTATAATATTATATAAATTTGATTATATCCATCCATAGATCACACAAACAAATATTTTTCTCTTTATGCAATGTTTGTAAAAATATTCATGTGCATGTGTATGAAATGTATGTTTATAATATAGTGAAAAGTTCTTATATAAAAATAATAATAATAAAATGCAACAGAGAATATAAGAAAAGATAATAATCAATGCGACTATATGTGACTGAAATTCTATATATATTTTCTCTAGATATAAATGTATTCAGTTAAGAAATTGTATAATAAAACTAAAAAGTCATTTGTGCAAATCCGATAGAATTATTAGAAAATACTTGATATATATTTATATATAAATTTATGTATCTTACAGATATTGTACATATTTATTATCTGCCAGTATTTATAAAAGTCATTCACTTCTTCTATGCATTTGCACGCGTACGTAGCGTATAAATAAAGTTAAGAAATCATGTAATAGAGCGACAAATTTATAAATTCAAAATGATGATTATGTAGCAAAATAAATTTAATTATTAAAATGACAATGACCGCGACAGTATACGGCGCGCGATGCTATAAATTATTTAGAAATTAAATTTTTGCTTGTTTTTTAGCCAATGCAATACAATCTTTTCATCATGTAATATTTTTTTTAATGTCTACTTCTTCACTATTATTATAACAAAATTATGTATATTTTGTGTGTGTATGTACAATTTTTCGTTGAAATTAAATTAAAATTTTAATTAAAAATTTGGTTGATATTTTCTGTTGTAGATCTCTCTATAGATATAAATTTTATTACATAAATAAAATTAATAAAATAAAAAAAGGAACTTCACTCACACTTTTTTTGATTCATTATTTTTACATTTAAAAAGGTAAAAGAGGGAAAGTGTTATTTTTTTTTTATTTTCTAGCAATTCAATACATAAAATCAATAATTTTTAGTGAAATAACGATGATATCTTTTTCAAAACAAATTGGAAAGTATATTATATAAATGTTTGTGTATCTATAGCTAGTATCTACCTACAATCAAATACCTAATATCTATGTACAATATAAATAAATCAATATTCTTTAAAAAATTATATCTACAATATATGCCTTTTTTTTTGTACTTATAAACAGTAAAAATTCGATTCAAGCACACTCGCGATTCAAGCACAATTCGATTCAGACATTAATTTTTCATTCCATCTGTATACGATTAATGCACCATATTTGCTATAACGTTAAAAATGATGGTCACTATAGAAAGTAATGTACAAAAGGGCTAAATGGTATAGCTTGAATCTTAATCCCATTATTGTATAATTTGTATGTTTGAGAAATTTCCAGAAATTCTTGAAACATCATACATCTTATCAACATGCACTCCATTGTTCCAGAAATTATATAAAAATTAACACATAGTTTTATTTCGAAACATATCTGCTAAATTTATCAATAACTAAGCTCAACAAATTCCATTAATAACTTCGTAAAAATTTTCAATTTATGATATTATTGACTGACAAACGGACATCATTTGTGTAATGCCAGAACTTCAATAATATCAAGTTTCTACAAAAATAACAATTAATTTAATGCTTTAATTAATTCAAGCTTTGCATTTTAACATTTATTACATTATTCTGGTTCTTTTGAAATTTGTCATTGCATCATTTATTATCGATTAATGCATCATACAATCGATCCAGAAAATGTACGTGAATCGACGAATTTTTACTGTAAAATATCAAAAGACTTAAATAACTTCTCGGTGTTTTTTTTATGAAAATAAATGCTTTATTTAAAAAAAAATAATTGATAAAAAACCTATGCCATTGAAAGTGTGTTGTCCATCGCTATAGCGAGTACTTTCTCGTATCTTTCTGGAATTATGCGAAACAACGATTTTTATGGAGTTAAGTACGAATCAAGTATGTATAGTAGTAGTGTATGATTTTTATCGGTTTGCCATGCTGCAAAATTATTTTGTCAATGCTTGGCTATGAAATGCATTGCAATTGTATATATAGTCGATGACGCGATCTCCCGTCATCATTTCGTTTGGTTGGTTTAAACAGATCATAATACATTAAACCCGGCTGATGCCACTAAATATAGAGCATGATTTTGGAACCGCAAGGATGGATGGATGACTTTGTCGTCGTTGTAGATGCATGATCGCGATAGTATCACAAATTTCTTTACGCTTTGCGTTATCGCAGTGTATACACTTTTCATCGTCGCTTTCATTTTCTGCCTTTGGAGCAACTGTTTATATGTGAAAAATTTTTCTCGGTTTTAATTCGTATACACAGCACCCAATTTCCTTCCTTTTGAATCATTTCTAAATTCTTTATTAACGTTTGGTAACTGTTTTTTTTGATGATTCTGCAAGTTCGTTCTTTTTCTTTACCATCAGAATCCATATTTTTAAAGCAACAAAACCAATCGTTGTATGTTGAATGCGACGACAGAGCCTGTTAGGTGCAGATTTCTGTTAAAAAATTCCTCGCAAATTCTCCTTTTTCTGACACAAAATTCAACATGTTTAATTCTATGAAAAAATGTATTGTTTACACTTCGACGGAATAACATATACTATCATCGCAAGCCTTACAACGACGGAGTTTCATGATAAAGTTGATTGTAGAAAAACCCGTTGCAACACCGTTTGTCAGGCAACAACGAGAACTTATTCAACGTGCTGATATATTTGCGGAAACGATTACTATTATATAGTACATAAATTTGTTTACGTAATCGTAATATTTATGTTCATATAAATACGAGTACAAGTATGTAATATACTAATATAGATATACAATATATTGCAAATAAATGTACAATATAAACTTGTTTCTGATAAATATAAAAATATTAATGTAGCCCAAAGGCTTCTTTATCTCTAAATTATATAGAAAAGTACGATATGCATATTCACGGTATATGTTTGCAATATTAACTCTACTTATACCCATATATGCGATGATGCCAAAATTGTATTATATCTTGTTCAATGTAATTACATATACACATGACAGAGTGTTGTCGGTGGTTATGGTTGCATTTATTTTATATTTTTCTAAAAAAAATGTCATTTCAATGCATTGCCTATATGCAGCACACTATACAAGATAGAACCATAATAACAACATTATCCATAGTAGTGTAGTGAGTGTAAATAAATATCATATGGTTCACACAAAAAATATAGAAAATAAATTATGTAATGGATATTGCAATATTGTGAATTAGATAAAATAATTTGATTATATTATATGTAACTCGTTATCGTTAATCGTTACCGCATTTGACTTTGATATGGAGAATATTTTCATTTATATATAAATTAATATTAATCTAAATAACATCCCGATGTAACAAATCTTTCAAGGAACCCGGCAGATAACGTTGATACAAAGAAATAGAGTAAATTTAATTCATTTTCTTATATCTCTCTGCGTATGTAGCAGATTTAAATTTATTCACTTTTGAATATTTAAGTAAGTGAATGCAATATTCGCTGCACCACACAATATTGAATACATAAACGTTTGAAAGAAAATCACATGGACTCTCTATATAAAAGTTTATACTAGGGCATTATAGTTTCGTCATGTGTATCATTTGAAAAACATTTCATTCATTTGATTTTACACAAAATATTAATTGTAAATATATCTCACTACGTTTTTAAGTAATCAGAAAAAATCGATTTATTGTTTATTTATTTCCTATTTTTTTTTCACAACTCTTCAGTTAAGTTTAATTAACATCCTCAACAACCTGGCGCAATTACATTTTTGAATATGTGTTTGAACAAATTTCTTATTTTAATTTTTATATCGGAATTTATTTCTTTTTTAAATAATCAGTATTTAATAAATTAACTGATGATTTGAAAAATATTTAATTTCAAGATTAAAACAAATCTAAAAGTAGTAAAAACCCATAGTCATGAGCCTATAAATATAAATAATGGTAAAACTTTATCTGTTAATTCTATTTAATAAAGATTTTTTAATTGACAAACGAAATTTTAAATATATGTATTTTATGTGTCAATAAATTGGCCTGAAATTTCAATAAATTTATGCCAACGCTTTTCCAATAATTTTATACCACCCCACACCATATTATTAAAGTGTGATTCCGGAAGGTTAGGAAAATATCCATTCATATCAGCAATAGCTTCGTCATTTAATGTGTAAAACGGTTTATGATTATAGGAATTTTTTCAGTTTTGGAAACAGATACGCTTTCGAGCAATTCGTTGCATTTTTCCATTGTTAAAACAATTGTGTGAACATGTGACCATTGTCTTGTGTCTGGGTGGAAAAATGTATTTCTTCTTTTCTCATGAATTTTTGCATCCAAATGTTTAGAATGACAGTCATTATCATTTTGAAAATAATCAATGAACAAAATACTTTTGTGAAATCCATAAAAACTATTATTGCCATAATCTTGTCTGTCGATCGAATATTATTTGTCTTCTGTGGTGCACGTCTTATATTCATTGTTTTGAATTTGAGTCTCTCTCTGCTGTTTATTGTGGTGGATTCAACAATTATGAAACGTCTTTTGAAACACATTTTTGTTTTGTTTAAAATGATCCAAATACACTTTGATTTATTAACGAATTCGGCACCCATCTTTCACAAATTTATTACATATGTTTAATTCTTCACACGCAAAATATCTCCAAATCGTTGTTTTCGGTTGTCAATTTACCACAGCTTTTATCACGCAAATTTACTCGTCCATATCATGAACTTGTTGAATGACTTAAATCATTTGTGCAACTAGATTTAAAAGAAGCTGTGTCCATTTTGTCACAAAACAATTTTAATCACTATTTTCAATTACATTTTTAAAAAAATTCAATGATACTATGTCAATTTTAAAGCGGTTGGAATGAATTGACTAATCGAATTATTGATGTGTTTATAATACAATAGAAAGGATGGTTGTACTACGTTTGTTGTTATATTCATCAATAGGTGTTTATAAGAACGTTTTCAAGTTTTACTATGATTATAATACCTATATTTAAGGTTATTTAATTACGAAATGAAAATTGTTAATTGTCAATATGAATTGGAAGTATTGTTTAATAATCTGTGCATATAAAATAAATTTATTATATTCTATTTAAATTTTAAATTTATTTTAACAATGTATCTTTATTCTTTTAACATATTTACAATAAATAATAATAATTTCTTTGTACAATTATGTTAATTGCTTGTAATATTAATTAATTTTAATTCTACAAATCTACGAATCTTCGACAATATTATAAGAAAATGATCATTACAACATAGAACACACCCACCACATACATATATGTGTTTATATGATGATTTGATAATAGTATATATAGTTTGTATGGTGCTTTGGTGATGTTGAAAGTTTCCATATATCATATGTTGTTGTTTGAAACCGAAAAAATTCTCTGCCTGATATAAACTTTGAAATTATTCGATTTAAAAAGGATTTCAATTTCATTATCACTTTCTTCCTTACTACTTACTGCATGCAGCATTAAACTTCTAGTGCGGTTTTAGTCCTCTCCGCAACACGCTTCGCCATCCTGACCTATCTGCAGCTAACGTCTTCCAATCCCGAATTTTAATTATCATAATGTCACTGTTCACCGCATCTAGCCATCTAGCCTTAGATCTTCTTCTGGATTACAATTCAACCGATTTTTTTGGCAAATGTATTGGGGTACATGTGTAATACGTACCCAAGCCATTTTCACTTTCACAAAACACAATACTATACGTATAAATAAGAGATTTCAATTTAATTTGTTGAAACATTATTATGTTATGTATTATCTGTAATTGCTACAATCCACACAAAATGAAATGTTTATATCAAAAAGACGTAAAAGCTAAGTATTTAAATTTCCTACCTGTGAATTTCCAAATCTTGTAGCGTATAGCATCAATATTGTGACAAATTCTTATAAGCGAAATTATCGAAAAATACAATATATTGTAGATATATATATCACCGTTTCCGGAAACTTTCAAACTAAATCTGTTTGTGTACTAATAATGAAAACAGAACAAATGAATCATTAAATTTAATTTAATTTATATAAAACTATTGTGTTTTTTTTTTGCCTTTTGTTTATTGTATATTATTTCCTTTGTTTTATTAAAAGAGAAAAAAATGTTTTTATAAGTCGTATTCAAATTAATTAATTATTTAATTGTTACAATACAATATTAAAGTCAATAATTTTGAACTTTATAATAAAAAAAAAAATATAATATGGGCGCGATGCGCGATGCGACAACAAAATTATACACATAAAAACTTAAACAATTTACCATTTTTATATTAATTGATGTTATATAATTAATATTGTATTAATTTAATTTAATTTAAGTTAATTAATTTATTATTATTTTTTGCGTTTTTGCGTATGTGTTTTTCGCAAAATATCGATAAATTTATCTTTTCAATCGTTTTTTTTTAAATAATTATTTTGGTACCAAATGGCAAAACACACAAAAAATAAAATAGTAAAATAATAAATAGAGAGCCAAAAAAAATAAAATAATAATACATTAATTAAATATTTGGCTAACAAAAAAATTATAAAAACAAATAATGTATTTATGGGAGATTTTATATACATAAAAATTAGCTTGTTGTGTATGAAATTAGAATATATACTTAATTTAATTTATATAATTTGTTAATCAGAAAATTAATACACGAAAAAAACAAAATAAACAAAAATTTTGTATAGGCAAGAAAAGAATAATTAAAATACTATAAAAATCTAATGATCAATTAATTCGTTGTATGAATGAGCCTAAGAAGAGTAGATGGTTTTCAGATAGTTATATAAACGTAGATTCTTTCGTATATAAAATGTTTAAAAATAATAGGTCGACTTTTGTCGATGTTAAAAATTGCAATAATTGTACTTGCAAATTAGTCGACTAAAAATGTAATTTTATATAATATTTTGTTCATGTTTGTTGAGTACCCAATGCGACGCAAGTTATGTTACTCCAAGTGGAGCTTATGCCGTATCCATACACACATTCACATTCATTACCTTGTTAAATTACTCTGCCATTGGTCTGCAATTATCGAAAGGTATTATCGATATTACATTAATTATATTTTATTATTAATAAATATTTATATTTATAGTTCAAGAGAATATACAAATACATTCCCGTATTGTATCTCATGACCCGGTGCAAGCTAAAGGCTAAAAAAATTTAAAAAATCTTGTCTAAATAGACTCAAAACAAATTTTGTCGTTTTCTAAATAAAAAAGCAACCGAATCGGACATTCAAAATTCTATTCTATATACACCACGGGTTGGCACACATTTGCCAGATTGAAATTTTGCATGTTATATGTTATAGAAGGCTAAACTATCGTGAGAATTAAAATTTTTCAAATGAAATTTTTTTAATAGTAAGAATTTTATTCGAATGCTTTAAGTACATTTTCATCACTAAGCCACCTTATTTCTGTGTAATAAATATCATCACCATCATTTATTATAGGTCTTGTATTTCTGTAAAATATTTTTTGAAATTTCCTTATAAAATGAATAATAGAAACAAATCACAATCATGATATTAACCCTTTGATAATGAAATAACGCCACCCAACTATGTAATTTTATTGCGTAAACTAGTATAGCATCAAACCACTCTTATTATCGAATATATTCTTAGCACCGTCTGTGGTAATGCATTTCAGATTTTTACAATATTATCAATATGCTGAGTGAATGGGTTAATTGTATTTTTAACTTTATTTAATATATCTTTATAGCTACAATTCGTCTAAATACAACAAAATTGTCATTTTTGATACCTCTCTCGTTCGTACAAATATCAAAAGCTTAGCCGTATAGTTATTCTCGTCCAATTCAATAGAAAAATACACATTGAATTTATTTTTAATGTTTTTATATACGATCATCATCCAATATTTTACGGTTTACCTTATAAATAGTATGAGCTAAACAACTTTTATCTGTAATTAATTAATTATTTATTTAGCGGGCAGACTTCTTCTATATCACTGCTATCAGGCAACTTTTTAACAATTCGCTATCAGTAAATAAATTTACGCTACTGCAATTTTGTTTTGTATTTTTATAATAAAATTTTATTCTTTTGATTTAAATTTATTAATTTTAATTTCCCTTATATTGCCTTAAAAAATGTTGATGTTTAAGAATCATATAGTGACGAGAAGCATTGTATACTTTTAAATACAGATATACTGATCAGAGATGCTAGTCGGTTATAATTGTATAAAATGTAGTGGCTAGCGGTGGACAATACTTTCAGTGATATGTGATTTATCTATGTTGTTTAAATAAGCATTAATTTGCACGAAGAAAAGCTAGAACCTATTCGGCCGTATAGCGTCGTCCGGTCTGTCCTTTCAAATCTTCGGCGGTGGCCGGCGAAGAAACTTGCATAAAAATCAGCTAGCGGCTACCAATTCTGATACTGATGCTTTGCAAATATATAAGACACATAATGCAACTTTGTTTTCATGTAATTAATAATTTTGCTGATTGAAACTTTTGACAATACTGAAAAATGTAATGTTGTTTTTGAAAATTATAGTGATTGGGTTCAAAATAGTGTATGCAACATTATAGGAATACTTCAGCGAGGGGCTACCGTTTTTGACATACACCCTCAAATCAAACGCCTTGCGTGAATTAGATGTGAGATTTAAATAAATTTGAATTTTTTGTCACATATGAAATATTTATTTATTAAGAATTATTTCCCAAATAGTTATTGATTTTTGTATATAGAAGCGGTGAACATGTGAAACATAAATATATACCCTCAGAATAGTGTTTGCAACACCGAACCATTTTCAAAGATATTCAATTAAATCGAATATAATTTTCAGTGTATGAAAAAATTTTCTCATACCAGTATATCGCAATTGAACTCGTATAACCTCCGGATTGATTAGCATACAATCTATTAAATCACTAAATAATTTTACGCTGATGATAAATCAAAGTTCATTGAATTTTAAAAATCTTAATATATTTGCAATTTATGGAAATTTTAGTAAAACACTCTGATTTTTTCCATAAATTAGTTATGGTGAATAAATCAATGAATTAACGAAATTTAAAAATGTCGCATCAGAATCTAGATGATAATCTATGTCCAAATTATATTATAATTTAACCAAATCTTCGTCGTATCTATAATTATTATTATTACCGGTTCAATGTGCCGGAAATTAAATTACTTACGCTATTCCCGCACAGTATAATTTTTGTTCTTTACAATATAATGAAAATATGTATTTGAAAATTTTAATTTTATAGTTATAAAATTTAAGATGAATATTTTTTTGAAAAATAATTTTTTCTCTTTTTAAGTTTATTTATTCTATTTAATTAATTAAAGAATAAATAAACCAGGAAATCTCTAACATCTCAGTACGACGCACTCAATTTATAAATGAATTATTTGCTTAGTGTTTTTTCGTATTCTATGTTTCTAATTTATGTTTTTATAATTGCCATCGATTTCAGTTCACACATTATTTATTCGATCGGATTGATTTTTGTAATGGGTTCACATCTCTTTATCACATTATAATAAGTTAAGTTAACATTTTTGGTTTGCAATTCGTCGAAGAAGATTATTTATAATTTATTTAATTAGTTTTTTTTTTTTCTCTTCTTTCTGAATTAATCAACATTTTTATAAAAAAAAAAAAATAAAACCTTGACTTAGACTCTGAGAATTAATTTCGTATACCGATTTCGTGTGAATTTAAATTATATGTGAAGTGCGTAGATATGACAATTCCTCGTCCATTTATTTATATCAATTTCATACACTGGTTTTTTATATAAATTCATAAAATTTCGTATTGTATTTTATATTTTTGCTAGTGAAATGAAAATAAATTCAACAATTTCAATTTTTATTATTTCAAATTGTTTGCAAACTTTAACGTAACATCGAAAAAAATATGTATTTTATCTATGAAATTGAAAAGTATAAATAAAAAAATTGTTTTGTTTTTTTTCCTTTTCAATTTTCCAAGAATATTTTCACAAATATTTTTTATCAAAAATTCGATCATCATGTAATAGAATTTTATTATTTAACTCCTTTCAATTGAATTATTTCAACAACAAAAATAAATAGTGTGAAATACAATTTTTATTTTATTTGTTATTTGTTTGTTACATACAATTTCCATTGATTATTTTGAATTCAATTTTACGATGTGTGTGTGTGTGTGTGTGTGTATGGTGTTTTGTTGTGGTAGTGGTGGTAGTGCGGTGATGATGTGGTAACTTACATGAAAAACATTTATTTTCATATGATAAAATTTCTGTCAACATCGAAATAATACAAATTAGTAAATAATATACCTTCCTTCAATATAATATTCTATTAATATTATTACAAAATATAAATACACAATTACAATATAACCCAATATTGACAAAATGATACCATAAAATAAATTTCATAATTATTATTATATGGTTTTGTTGTTGTTAACATTGACGAAATTCATGTTTTTTTTTGTTGTTTCTTGTGAATATTATATTGAATTAAATGAAAGATATAATTTATTATAAACATTTTGAATATGAAATTACATAGTCGCTGTGCTGTTGATTTTTTACAACTTTTTAAAAATAATAATAATTATAATATTAAAAAAAAATTCATAATATTGTACATTTATACTTTTTATATTGTACTTGTGTGTACATGTGGATCCAATTTAATTGACATAAAAATTAGATTTAAATTATATTCAAATGAATCATCACTATAAGTATCGTCTTTATGCGTATTTAATTCAATTCTATTGTATGTTTTTTTACCAATAAATCTTGTCGAATTTTTTTCTTTAAGTTTGTCCCATTATTCGGCATACATACACTTTTCCTTTGTCCTTTCTCCTTTTTATATGCCTCCCCCACATAGATTTGTTAAACTTAAATTTCATATGATGTTAAAATTTAATTTAGTGGTATTTGTCCATTCAATAATAATAATTGCTCCGCACACTAGTTACAATTTATAATTTTAAAAACTTCGCAACGCTATTTATATGTCATAAAAATTTATTGAACCAAACGAAAAATATTGCTATTGGCACAAATTTCAACCACGACAGTTTATCTGCGCTATAGTTTGATATTACTTTCTGCTTTTACTCGTCTATAATACACATTGCAGAAATATGTTTTAATATATATGATTTCACCTGAAAAACTATTATTAAATTAATGCTTCTGCAATTTCTGTGTTTAACATTAATTTGTTCATCATCATCCCGATTGTTACACATTACAAATATGCACAAACTAGAACGATTTCGTATAGTTCATAAAAACATCCCACCGTTTTCTGAGCTAGAACGAATTAAAAAAAAAGCGTCGAATATGGTTTTTGGTAATTATTTTAATATGGCTATTAGAAAAATTTCGTTCGTATACCATATGGCAGTCCGGTGTGCACTTTAATCTCAAACGTTTTCAGACATATATGTAGTTCCGGTCTAAGTATCTAATCTGTCTAACCAGCAGTAATTTTGGATTTTGTTTAAAAGAAAGATTTTCCATTTAATTTCTGTTACTATCTGAAAATAATTTCTGTTTTAATTGCAGAATTTATACTATTTAAAGTAAAAATAATACTATCAACATTTAGCAATCAAATATTTTTAGCCCACATTTTCTTGAATCGCTATTGAAATTTTCTTAATATAAATTAAAAAAAACCAATGCAAATGGACTGTAAAATGATTAATTTCATTATATATTACTCAACATAATACACACTGAGACAAAAAACCCTCTTTCCATATTATATATGGATATTGGAGCCAATATTAATATGGTTGATCATAGAAACCGTTCAATGCTTAGACATTATTAAGGATTATTAAAATAAATCAAGATTTTATCACAATACGATTCCACTCAAAATTTCGCAAATGAATTTTCCGCCTATGATTCATTAAATTCTCATATATATTTATATGAAATCCATTTCCCTTCTTTTCGAAACTTTTCCTTGCCGGTAAACGGATTTAGAAACGACACTTGTTGACTTAAATATAAATTTTTTTTAGAAAATTTAATGGTAATATTATTTAAAAGTTTTAAAATACATAAATTTGTATCTAACGTAACCTCAAATTGGTTCACCGCATTTATTTATATTTAAAATAAAATTTAAAAAAACGTGTGTTTACACACATATTTTTGGTTCATTCATTTATTCATTCAATCGAATAGAATGAATAAATATTTAAAAAAACTCAAAAAGTTATTTTCAAAATATTATATTTTTGTATATTATTAATAAATTTTTGTTGTGATATCGTAATAAATTTTATATTAAACCTTTTTCTCTATCTGTAAATAAATATGTCTATATTCAAATAAACACACACACACACACATACATACAAATTGAATTGAGGTTTAAAATTTAAATACGTGTGTACGAGCTACATATAAAAATAAGTTACAAATAATTTAATTCTTTTATTTGTCATTTAAAAGTTATTGTCACAACATTTTTGTGGATTCAAATCTATGTTTGTGTGTGTGAATATTTAAAAAGAAATAATCGTTTTGTGTGTTTGTTGGTAGGTTATAAGTTTATAACTTATTTAAATGTTTAACATATATAATATAAATAAGCAATTAAATGAAGCACTAAATGTCATTTGTATACCAAAGTATAAAAAAGTGGTGTTAAATTCAAATGAATATATGAATTTATATTGTTTTCAATAAGTTAAAAAAAAATCCATAATTTATAATACATTTTTAATGGGATGTACTCAATTGACTAATAAATTTATAAATATGTAATATATTAATTATTATTAAGGTTAAATCATTGGAGAAAATGTTTGTTAAAATATTTTTAATTGTTTAATGTATGCTGATGATGTAAAAATATATTATAAAATAATGAATAGTGCGGGTTGTAGTGATTTACAATAATGGTATTTGTATGTAATTGATTGATGTATGTAACAACTCGTTAATTTTAAATATTTATAAAGTCATGAACTGTATAAATGCAAAATTTCATGTCATTTTAATTGTATAATTCTTCCTGCTTCGAAGAGATCTTCGATTATATAATTTGACAAAAAAAGAAACTGACTATAACTGATCAAACTTTGATTTTGTGGTAAACAGAACCAATTATCCTTATTAGGTTTAATAAAACGTGAATTGCGTAAAATATTTTATTTATTGCTATTTGTTATAGATCTAAATGATGAAAAATATTCCTGCCATGTTTGATCTCCTCATTGTGGTGGTATACGCAAATATTGCAATCGATCGTTTCAAAAATAAAATTCTTATATTTGCATTAAAATAAAAATCCTCCTTAGACTAATCCTAAATGCGGTTGCCTTCTTATGAAGATAGACCACGTCGTCTGTCTGTTGGGTATGCCTATATACTCTTAACAGACGTATAAACTATCTGGGGTTATCGTTTCTTATATAACGAACCTATATTAAATGCTGGCATTGATTGTCTTTGTTTTTTTATGTTTGAGAATCAATTTAAAAGAAATTTACGATCCACATGATCCATTTTTAATAAATAATTATCCGAGTAATTATGGTCGTTGTCGTTATAATAGAATTAGAATTTAATGGTTCTTAAATAAATAGTGAATATAAATGTTTACAATATGAAAAACAATAAAATCTGTTAGTGGTCCCAATTTTTATGGGATTTTTATATAATGAGATTAAATTTTTATTATAAATTAATTAATATCAGTTTGTTTTCAATTTTACGTATTAATTTTGTTATTATGCGCAAAATTATGTATTATTAATTATTTTTTTATATATTTTTGGAACCAATTATTTTAAATTGCCATTTTAAGATTTTCGTTGTTTTTATAACATAAAAGATTTTCAATAAATGGTATTATATGGAATATTAATATTTACTAATGCATGTATATATCAGAGGATAATAAATATATATGATTAAAAACAATACGCCGCGACATGTTAGTAAAGATAGAGATAATATCCAATTCATCCAATGAGAACTAAATTTTAATAATTTTCTATGACAATTTGTCAACAGATTTTTTTCCAAAAATCAATTTGCCATGAAAATGCATAATTTGTGATGAATTCCAGTAAATTACTGGTAAAGTTGACCTATCTCTATATAGCAAATATAAATGTCAAATTTAAGATTTAAACAACTTTTGAATGACTGACAGTTTATCCAATTATCGGTTTATATAATTTGTATTGTACTATTTAGTGATTAACAAAGAATTTCTTCTGGCAAATTACAAAAACTGAGGTAGGTCAATTGTGTAAATGGAATCGATAATGACAGAATAAGACCTTCGCATTACATTATTTTAAAACATTTGAAGCAATACCAAAACATTTCCATATTCAATAAACAAGTCATTAATAAAATAATTGTTAAATGAAAGTAAAAATAGCACTTTGGTGTCACTGGTGTTAACTAAAGTTCTCGTCGTTTTTTTTGACTTAATTATAAGCGGTCTTTTGGTTTTTTTTCGGAAAAGTCTTGTGAAAATTTATGAAAACTTAGATAATTTTTAACTCGAGTGATATCAGCAGTGTATTTATATTAAAACAATAAAATCATAGAAAAGTGAAAAGTGGTTTATTCCAAGGAGTATATAGAGTAATGTTAGAAAATTGATTAATATTATAATTGCAGCGCTGCAATTGTGATCAAACTAAATAAATTCAGATTACCTATGACTAATTATATGAACCTTCATATTTTCATGTATTGTTATGTTGTTCTAATATAAAGATTCCAATTCAATGTAATTGATTATTTATTTGAATTTGAACAAAAATCTATTGTTTTTTGAAAATATAATAACTTCATTGCAAGGTCCGAACACTATGTGGTGGATGTGGCAATACTTCGCAACAATGGTCCAATAATTTTTGACGAGTGCGACCAAAGATATTTGCTGTCATGGAAAATTTCGATTTTCCAATACTAATTTTTTTTTTAATTATATTGCACCGTTTGATTAAATGTTGAATGTATACCTCTGAATTGATTGTTTGATAACGATAGTTTTATTAAAGATTCTTCAACAAACACAGCACATAACTTTTTGTACGATTGTGATACGATTTTTTCCTTGCCGGAAGCGAAAAATCAAATTAAGACGAAAATGCTCATTTTGATTATCCATTTCCCACCAAAAAAAAAAAACTAAACAAAAAATACACAACCGAATCAATTTTTAGTTCAAATGAATGGTATTCAATTATTCAGAGTGTCTTAGTGTCTGTATAGTTAAAAACGAATAGGATGTGCAGGTGGGCTAATAAAATGAATAAAAATTATTCAAAACTAATGTCTAATTTTTCTAACATATTTTTAACCATTTCGTAATATCAACAAAAAAAAAACGTTGTATGGCAAATTGTAGTACAAATTCTCATAGATAATATTTGCATCTACCAGAATGATTATATGTAGGGTATAAGACAATTACAAATCGACTGGAGTAGCTTTCGAGTAAGAATTTGGGAAATATGAAAAAAATTGCTTTTACTTTTAATTTTACTTCCGCTGATTCGCGTTTTTTCGTCTTTTTTCTGAATTTAAAAAATAATACAATCACAATTGTTGAACCATTTCTTAATACAGAAAGTAAAATTCGTTTTCTTAAATGACTTCGTACAGCTATAGTAAATTTTATATTCAATTGCCAACTATCTCTAACTAATACATGGATTTTTATATTCGCCGAATAACCCTCCCCGATTATCTTTATATTTAATTTATTTATATATAAAAGATAATTATTTGTGATGTTACAATATTTTTAAAATACATGAAAAAGGATCAAAGTTTGATTTTGTGAATGGTAAAACTATTTTGTCATATATATTTTAATATATATTTTAAATTCATATTCATATAATTCGTTTCGTATACAATAACTATTTGTTTTACACAAAAAAGTTATAATGTTTTATATTTTTTGTTTGATGTTTGATGTCATTTGTGTTCGACACAAAAAATTTATATAGATAATAATTATAATATGGTACACGACGAAACACATAAATATGCTTTTTATTTATGTTTCTGTTGTGTTGTGTTCCTAAGCATAAGTGTATGTGCATGTATTATATTTAGTTTTTATGATTTTTAAAAGAATAAACGTATTTTTTTTTTTCGTTTTCACTAATATTTTTAATATTTTTTATTTCTGAAAAATCCTTTTTATGTTTATTTTGTTTTACATACACAATACAAGTATTCTGTCGTATCGTATAAATGTAAAGGAAAGGCAACATACATTTTTTGTGTTTCTTTTAAACATTTTTTTTTGTTTTTATGCTACTACGTACACACGAGTATGTCTATAATAATAATAATAATAATATGTGATGTTATCGATTTAAAAATAAAAAACATACTTCCATGCAATTTTAATTTTTTGCATTTATCTCCTTAAGAAATACCATTTTAACATACATAACTGGAGAGAGAAAATATTTACACAGCAGATAATTATGATGCATTTTACTTGCATTTATACATACATTAAATATTATTTACGCAGTATTTTTAAATTCTGTTCCGTTTTAGTTAAATGATTTTGAAACAATTTTTATGTATTTCTTGAAAAAGAAAATAATGAATTATCTTTAAAATATGTAGCCATAAAAAAACATACAATATTATCTTAACTAAACAGTTATTTTATTTATGTGATATTCATATTATTACTATAATAATAATAATGAGTAACAACTACATATGGATTGTGAATTATATTGTACTATTTGTGGTTAAAATGTGTATATATGTTTAATTTTTACAACAACCTACAGAAATAATATTAAAAAAATAATAATAATAATAAAAGATAAATATTATTTTATTATACATAAATTAGTTTTATTAACTATAAAAAAATAAACAAATAGAATGCATTTTTTATTTTAAAAATTATGTGAATTATGCACAATGTGTGTGTGTATATTGTACTAAACTGTATATTTAATACATATGTGTTAAAGCACGGTTTTATATAAAATTATATATAATTTAAATTTAAAACATATAACCACCGATGAATGGTTAAACAATACATAAATATTTATATATTGAGTTCAATATACTTAAATTGTAACAAAGAAATTACTATAATTATGTTTATTTTGGTTTTCTCTATATAACCTCTTATTTGCCCGGTTGTAACGAGAGAAAAATATCTAAATTGTGTTCATATCCCAAAAGTTTTAAAAAACAAAAAAGAAGATTCTACACCCCGAACACTGATTCTGTATTTAGATGTAAGTCTATCCTCCTCATTTGAGATCTACATGCAAAAATGGTACAAAAAAAAAAGTCTATAACTATATTCTACTATCACTTTTTTTTTCAACTTCTTCAATATCATTCTCATGTCATCATTAGATCCACAAAAACTAGCCTCCGCTAACTGATGAATACCATTTCAATTCTTCAGATGCTCTATTCTCGGACACGTAAAATTAAATACATATTCTAATATATCAATATCAAATCTAATTATCACTTATAATTAATTCATGGTTAGATATCAGTGGTACGAATTATGTCTTACCTTTGTAAATATTTCTTCTTGAAATGCCCAAATCTCACGCGAAACGGTTTTGATTCATGTGACGCGAAGCCTGAGAAATATAGCCTTTAGTTTTTAATATCACTATATTTGACTTATAATCTGTGTGAAATTACACGAAAATTATGAAAAAAAATTGGGTGTTTATAAATTATCAAAACATTCTTTTAAAATACATCAAATATAATAGTTTAAAAATCAATAGAAAAAATATTTTCCGAAATGATTTTCAGAGTTTCAGAGATATTTTATATAAAGTTTTACCTATAAAAATGAAAGATCTAACGCAATTAAGCGATCGAATTTTAAATTTTACATATTAGTGTCGACTTCTTTACTGCAGTTAAACCGTTGATCGCAGTCTACAATGTGTTTCGTTCGTTGATACGATTATCAAAATAATTTTATTTTTCATCACTATTAACGACAATACGACGATATACAAACGCGACCCGGTTTGTTGCCTTTCAATTTCAATAAATTTCCCACGTTTGTTGTTAGCTTAGGTTTTGATAAAAATAAATAAATGTAAGATTTGTTGAAAACTAACAAATTTTGTTATGAATATAAAAATGTAAGATTTGTTGAAAACTACCAAATTTTGTTATGAATATAAAAATGTATCAACTTTGTGTAAGTTAAATATTTTAGTAAAATTTACATGAATTTAATGTGTCCAAATTAGTATTTAAAATACAAAAGTTTGAATTATTAATTGTTTAAGAATAAATAAGGAAATTATTTTGATATTTCTTTTGTATTTATTTTGTCGTATTACGCACTGCTATTTCATTAACTGACATCGATTGAAATGCATAAGAAAATTTAGTTTCTATATAATGTTTGGATTTGTTTATTAACTAATTTACCGATCTTCAGCAATAGCAAATGGGTTATGTATTACCGTCATGTAATTGGTCGGGTAATAATGCGGTATTATCGGATTCATTTCTTATATTTTTCTAATAAATGATCAAAATCCTTGACTTGGTATATGGTTCTTATTGATGTTATGAGAAATTTGTGTTTGTGTTTTAAAAAGCATATTTTAATGTTTTTTTTTCGAATGATATTCTTGAAAACAAGTACTAAATAAAGTTTGCAAATATATCGAGTTTCGCTCCTCTTGTTGACATGCCTTACATACAAGACATGTCTTACATGGATATTTTTTTTTCCCACTATTGACAATTTTCTCTAAAACATGTAGCCGCATATTCCCATAGATAATCGTCCTGGTGGATCGTAAAAAGAAGCAAACATGGTAGGAGTAGAAGTTCCAGGTTGTGTAATATCTGCTACATCTTCTTCTACTGCAGAATCATCGCTAGCCCATTTTTTTGCTACTTGCAGTAAACATTTTTTATATTTTACCCTTTCTTTATCGTTTAACTTGTTGTATACTGTGAATGAATTGAATAGTGCACAATTTATTAACCAGAACATCTTCTGACATACATCATTGCTTGAAATTCAAAAAAACGTGAAAAAAAAGTGAACCGTCTTCAATGTGTTAAAACTACGAAATATTGCAAATTTCATAATTAATATCAACGTGGTCAAAGTGAATTTCAGTTACAACATTTTTACGAGTATATAATATTTAATTATAATTTTACTGTTTTACGGATCTCTTGTTTTGAACACAATTGTTCTTCTTCATCTAATTTGATTTGCCAACAATTAGGATCATTTGTTGATGACATTTAATAGGTGATATTAGGTTTTTGAAAATATTTTCTGTCGTTAAAGACAATTTTCTTGACTAATAAATACCTCTGCGGCGACAATTCTGAATTGTTGTTTTAAAGTTTGTAATTTTCTCAGTCGCATTTCTTTTGTCATGTATTTTAAAATTCCACAAATTTTTTAAATTTAAATCTAATCTAACAACTCATATTTGGCACAGTGACACTGACGACCTTTATACAAGATCACGCATGACTTTTTATGTTGCATTAGTAAGAGATTTTTTATTAATTTGTATATTATTTTATGCAATTAAATTTCCAATCATAGTAATTTTAAATCTCGCATTTCATTGACTTTAATTAATCATAAGAAATAGGTTTCGTCAAATTGTATACTTTTTAATATTTTTCTGTGACATTCCGGGTCCTACCGCTGGTCGCTGCGGTAGGTGCCCAGCTTGGAAGATTTATAGCTTACACATTTATTGGATCAGTATACTATCGATAAAATGTGTTTTCTTTTAACCTTGTTCAAATAATGATTCTGAAAACTGTCACCAAGTCCTTCCGCTATTACACATATATGTTTTTAGCGCAAAATCACTATAATTTCTTGGGGCGTTGTTTGGATCTTAATCGATTACAATTAAATGTTCATATACAATTTCGATTTTAAAATTATTTGTTATTTTTTCAATTTAATTTTTAATTATTTATTTTTTTTTTATTTTTAATAACAAACATGGCATAAAAAATAAATTAATTAAATACAATTAATTTGTACATTTTTATCATTAAAATTTATACATTTTTATTTGAATTATATACAAATTTCATAATGACTTAAAAACATTTTTGGGGCCGCAAAAAAACTTCATCATCACTTTATTTAATAATTAATTAATTTTTTTTCGTATAATCAAGATTAAAACAAGCAAAACTTAAAAATTTAATTTATAAAATTTGATAAAAAATAATTTTTTTTTTACAAAATAAATAAAATTAAATAAATATTTTTAGTTGCGTCGGCGGCCGTTTATTGTTGTTGTTGTTGTTGTTGTTTATATTGTTGTTGTTGTTGTTTTCATATTGCTGTATTGATACTGATAAGAAAAATACATGATATGGTTATTAATTGTATTTTTAATTTAAATAAAAAGTTATTATTATTATTGCTATGGCTATTGCTATTGCTATTAATTATTATTGTGTGTTTGGTGATGAGGTGGTTATATGAGATTTACACAATGATAATGATAACAATAATAATAATAATAATTTTAAAAAACAACAATTAATAATTTATATTTATTTTAATTTTATATTTTTAGTTGTCGTTATCAACCAGCAGCACACTCTCCCTCCCACACCACATATATATTATATGATATGATGCACCACATTTCTTATAAACTTAATGTTAAAAAATAATTATAAATGTTATCAAAAATGACTGAAAAATTTATTGCCTTCTAAAACATTTTATATATTTTTCCAAAAAATCATATCTTTTTATCACTCAGTCATTATTCGCCTACAACGGAAGATATGCGCGGACACAATATAATAATAATATTAAGGAATTCTAAGACAATGAATATTTTTGTGTGTGTTATAAGAAAAAATGTGTGATAACAAATAATAAATATATATAAAAAATTGCTTAAGTGATATGTTTTTGTTGTTGTTGTTGTTGTTGTAGTATTTTTTTTTTTTTCTTGTTTAAGAATAAATAAAATTTAAAATTTATTCAAGTGGTTTATATTATTTTTGGTTTTTATATTCTTCACCTAATACTTTTTTTTGAGTTGAAGAGTAAATTTTAATAAATATTTTATTGTTAAAAAACATTGCTTTTTTTTTCAATCAATTTTTTAAACAAAATTTATATATTTTAAACGTTATAGAAATATAGGAAATTTTACAACACACAAACTCCCACGCATTTTGTGCAAACTATGATTATTTTTATAACCATAGAAAAATTATTTTAATTACACTCTTTTTTGTTACAATATAAAATAAAAATAAAAATTATAGTTTCATTTAGATAAAAACTTGACAATTTAATTGTGTGAAAATAATAAAACTTACAAAAACTATAAAAATAATGTTTTAAAATTAAATATTTGTATTGTTATTATTTTTATTCTTTCTTTAATTTATTTTAATCTTTGTTAAAAAAATAAAATAGTGTATATTCAAGTTATTCTGTGATAATTTAATTAAATAAATAAATACAATTATAAAAATTATTATTTAGTGTTAGTGTTAACAATTCAAAGTAAAATCTAAATCAATCAATTGGGTGGGTCGATAAATAAATAAATAAATAAATAAATAAATAAATAAATAAATTAGTGTTACTTTCGACGACAATATTTAGGTACACAATCCACGTTCACACTTCAACTGGCATCACAAATATTACCATCGAAAATTACTAATACAAATCCAAATATGGTGGTACTGGATGCTTCAACATTAGGTGGTGCTCTGTTGGGCGGACCATACGCTCAAGGAGCACCAGCACTTAAATTAATGCAAAAACGTTATTTAGGTATTCATCAATGGTTATCACCAATAGCTACCAAAGATCTTAAAGAACAAATTGTAAGTTAAATTGTGTTAGAAAACGTAATATATTTTTTTTGGCTATTAAAATTTAGGTGGTACTTTTAATCAATATAAATTATTATTGTTAAATTAGTAATTGTTAATTGTTGTTGGGATATATATATATTTTAAAAATTACAAATGTATAATTTTTGGTTTATTTATGTGTTTTTTGTTTTTGTTTTAATTGGCAATGTGCCACCATACAATTTTCATTTTATATTATATTTATAATATTTATAAATGTTTATCATCTTTTATTAAATATATATATATTTATAGAGCAAAAAAAAGGTTACGCACGAGCGCCATAAAATAATATGTAATTTACACACGCATAGTAAATCAAATAAATTTTATAAATGTTTTTAGTCTAATTATTTTAAAATATTTTGGGTTTAGTTTTTGATAATAATATAGTTTTTCGAAATTGTGCTGCACCGCATACTTTTTTTTTTGCACTAAAGATTTTGGCGTCTACACATTTTCATTAAAGTTTTAATTAAAATAAATCCTTATTGCTAATGCAAGAGGAATTCATTTAATTTTAAAATTAAAATATACAGAATTTTTCATAATTAAAAACTTTTATTGACTTTTACAATGCAAATTTGTTTATATAACGCACAGAAACGAAGAGACTTGATTTTTATATGCATAAGAACAAAGAAGAATAAATATTTAAATTATCGTATATATTTAAACAAAATTTACTAATAGGGTATATTAGTATGAAAGGATCTCTATAGTCGACTATAATGATGACGGTTTCATGAGTGACTTAATCATTTGTTTAAGTTCAAACGTGTGTCAGTTGTATGTTGTTGTTTTTCCGATGATGATTGTTGCAATGTTTTAAATTCGACAAATTATTGTTATTGTTGTTTTTGACTGCCCATTCAAATGTGACGTTATCCGGATAATATTCTCTATAATGCGCGGGATGATCCCCTGAACAAAGAACTAATTTGACGTGCGAGACTTTAGATTTTCTTTTGTAATCGCGTTTGTATAATGATCGTCTGCAACGAATCTGGTTTATTTTTGTCCATAAAATAAGGCAGTAATGTTGTGTTAATTGTCTTATTATTTGTTGCAGGATCAGGGTCTACGTAAAATAAACGGTAAAGGTTGTTTGTTGATACGTTCTTTAATGTTGCGAATATTATAGTTATGATATGACTAATATCTTGTGATTTGCTTAACATTATTTGTTGAAGCGTGTATTTCACCTGGTACAATCCTAAAGTTTATTTCCAATTTTAGTTTATACGTTCGATATTCTTATTTAATTTGAGTTGAAATCTAAACAGCAGTTCTATATATGCGTCTTCAAATTCGGTTTGTAATTTTACCTCAATATTTTTAAGCATTTTTTAATTCGTATTTAACTTTTGTTGAACTAGAATTTTGTAATTTCTGCATGAGAGCTTCAATTATTTGTACCCCCGTAATAAATATATAGGCAGGCGGCGATGGTCTAGATATATCTTTAACATTTTGTTGTTGTATCTTTTCAATGGCTTTTGCTAAACTTTGATCCAAACAATTGAATCTGTTGGTAACCGTAAATTCTTGGCATTCCAAACAGAACCAGTGGTAGGTATCGCTGGTATTTGATTGGTTTGCCAAAAGGTTTTTAAAACCAAGTGCTGGATATTGTTGCAACGATGGTATTTGTTGTGACATTACTTGTGTCTGCTGTTGCGGAATTAATTGCATTGGTTATTATTGGAGTATTTTATTTTGATATAGATGCCAATGGTTAAATACAACCGGATGTAGGTGTTGGAAATTAACTGGTTGTTATTGACCATATACTGACTGGTTGAGATCGTAAAATGTCTATTTATTTATTTATTTATTTATTTATTTGCTCTTACAATGTGTCAAAAGAGTAATGCAATGATTGAACATTTGCTTGTGCACTATTTGCGGGATCCATAATTCAGGGTAATTTTATCCCAAATTTGTTTATCACAGCACAATACACTCTTTTTTGAATATCATTTATTTAATTTTGTTTCTGTCTATTGTATTTATAGCGAATTATAAAATGGTTTAGTTAAATTTTGTTATTAATGATATTTGAAATTTGGAAAAAATAAAAGATTTTCTCGAGAATTCTCGTAACACAAACACTAAATGTTAACGAACGATTACATGGAATTTTGCAAATTAGTATACAATAAACGACAAAACAAAAAAGATCGAAACAAAATGTGTGTTTTGGAATTTGTTATCACATGATCTAATCTTGCACCAAAAAGATTAACATTTTTTTCCTTTTTTTTGCAAAAAATACTTTTCGAAAGATGAGAGCTTCCAATATTGATTCGATGGAGTCAAAACAAATATCACAGATGGGCAAAGGTTTTTATTGTATACCAAACTATGGACAATACTTTCAACATAAATTATTATTTGCTTTTTTGCTTAACGAAGGACGAAATCAACGATATTCGCAATACAATCCAATAAAAAGGCATACGTAAAAACGATGTCTTTCTTAATATTGCACCATATTTTTTGTTAAATTTAATGTAAAATGATACAAATTTTTTTTGTAAATAATAAAATATCGTATAACAATTTATAATTAAAAAATATTGTATAATGTCATTAAATAAATTAAATAACCACCGCGTTCGTATATATATTAATGCGATATTTCTATAATCTAATTTATAAATTAATCTTGTAATAAATCGATAACGATGTACACCCCATCCTCTGTCCCATAAAAAACCGAAATGTATTAAAAAGAAAAAAAACACTTATTCAAAATAATGTCGCATCAATTGAAATATACATCGAAATGATGGAATGCTGTTGAGAACCGCGGTGGTCGTCGCCCATTGAATGTCTTCAACTGATGCAAAACGATTTTGTTTTATAGTCAAATGAATTTTAGGGAATAGAAATTAGTCGCACTCAGTTAAATTAAGTGAATATGGTGAAAAATTTTTATTATTAATTCAATTTCAGTAAATTTTTTGATCATCATTTAATTGATGTGTGGAACAAACTTTGAATTCATCTAACGTAGACCAGTTAAAATTCGATGAATTATTGTTTTCGTTATTCCAAACTCCATTTTCATGAAACTCGCTGAAGATTTTTGCTGGAAATATACACGAAACCACGCACTTTTTCAATGTTTTCTTAAGTAAATGGCTTCAGATGGTCGATTTACGGACGTTCATCATCACTTGTAGCTTCTCGGCCATTTAAAAACTTGTGCTTTTAACACACAATTGTTACCAAACGCAATTTTACGCAAATCATATACGTTTACGAGTAGCATTTTTTCCCAATTTTAAAACAAAATTTAATGTTGTTTCTTTGTTTTTATTTTCATTTTTCGACGGACGCACAAAAGCAACTGTCGCTTTTTTGTGTTGTATTTTCGTTTCTATTGAATGTAATGCAATGAAATTTTGACAATTTATACAGAACATAATCAGAAAAAAAAAAACTAACCTACGTTTTCTATATAGTTTACATAGCCATTTCCGGTTTATTATGCGACACTAAAAACTTTTTATACAATGTATTGTAATATAACAACCACTTTTTGTATATTATAATTACAAAATCTATCATTATCATTTTATCAATTTTCTTGTTATCATATTTTGGTGGAGTGTCACTTGTGATAGAAGATATTTTCTCTAAATATATATTTTTATACCTTTTTACCTTTTACCTTTTACCTTTTTTTTTCTTTCAAATTTTATATTTTTCTATATTTTCAAAGCAGAAACTTACACCTTTTAATCTTGCTGATGATGATCTTCATCATTTTTTTTTTTTTACCATATAACTAGCTAATAATAGTTATATCTATCTGCATATAAATGTTGCTACTATATATTATTCTATTCATTTTCGTATATTATGTCACTTTTACTTATTTAAAAAAAATATCACTTATCTATGTACAAATATATAAAAAAAGAAAATGTTAGCTGTTGTTATGTAAAAATATCTAAAAATAGATTTGTAAAATAAAAAAATATGTATATTATAACAAATTACTTTGATCATCACCAAAGTTAAATCGTCCATATCTATATACCGTATATTGAACAAGAAATTATGATGGTATAGTGGATGGATAAATATACTAATATACCATATAACACATGGGCTGAAAAGTTTCCGAAAATTCTAAGAAAAAAACATTTTTTTGCAAAATTAAACTTTATTCATCAACATACATCCCTTCCAACTTTTCGATACCATTTTTATAGTACGATTTCGTTTTTTCCTCAAAATAGGCTTCGGTTTCATGCTTCAAACGCTCCAACAAGGCTATATAATAGTCACTATTAATGGTTTTTCCATTTTCTAGATAGTCGATGAAAATTATTCCATGTGCATCCCAAAATACAGATGCCATAACCTTGCCAGCCGACTGTTACCGTTTTTGGTCGTTGTGGACGAGGTTCGTCGCTTGCTGTCCATGACATATCGACGCAAAAATTCTGTTTTATTACAAGCCCAAACACTGCTCTGAATCATCGATACGTTGTTGTTTTTGATCGATTGTGAGTTCGCGCGGCACCCGCTTTGCACAGAGCTTTTGCATGCGCAAATATTCATGCACGATATGTCCAACACGCTCCTTTGATATCTTCAGAGCCTCAGCTATCTCAATCAACATCACTTTACGGTCATCTAAAATTATTTTGTGGACTTTTTTGATATTTTCTGGAGTAACAGCCTCCTTTGGACGTCCACTGCGTTCATCGTCCTTGGTGCTCATATGGCCGGTTTTAAATTTTGCAAACCACAAATGTACTGTTGAAAGAGCTGGAGCAGTGTCGAGATAATGCTCGTCAAGCAGTTTTTTGGCTTCAGAAATATTTTTTCCAATCAAAAAATAATGTTTAATCACAACGCACGAAATTTGTGTTTTTCCATTTTTTTTTTCAAATAACAAAAGTAGCTACACTCACAACACAATATCTCACAAACTAATGGTCGGACTGCTGTCAAATTTTGACACGTATCGTTTGAAGGTTGGTACTAACTAAAAATCATATGAAAAAAATCATAAAAAAAAACCTCTTAGAATTTTCGGAAACCTTTCAGCCCATGTGTTATATAGATGTTATTATATCATGCATAAGCGACCGGCAACACACTCTTAAATGATATCAAGAAGAGAAATTGACAAGTTCATTCACATGTACAGCGATAGAAGTCACTGTGTATCTATATATGAAATGAACATGTATAGCGCAGGCAAAAAAAAAAGGGTGTAAATTTCAATTTATTTAATAGTGTGGCGCTTTTAGTCATAGTCAGTCTCTCGTCGTTGTACATATGGAAAATGTGTATATATTATTTGGGTTGCACTATGGAATGAGACAATATTTATGAGCGGGATGAGTTAAAAATGATAGACTATGGTACGGCATATATATATATATACAATGTATTAGAATATAAAATGTGTGACATTGATGAGTGGTTTGAGTGGGTTCAACAGAATTCGGAATGGGATATTGAAGGGAATATATTGTAGTATAATATGTTCGTTTTTTTTTTCTTCTAATATGTAGAAGAAAATCTTTATTATTTTTGTATATTTATTCATCATCATCACATCCAAATTATTACTATTATTATTATTATTACTATTATTATTATTATTACTATTATGGATAATAACACAAAAAAAATTATAATAAAATTAAATTGTACGTAAATTTTTCTATAATTTATTTTTATTATTATTATTATCACATAATATATTATTGTGACGATAATCTTTTGTGATAAAAATATGTTTTTATTTTAATATACAATTCATATTTTCATATATGGTTTTTTATTATTATTATTATTATTATATTATTTCTCTAATACGCGTTACGAGTATACCTTACACAAAAACTATGGTGCCTATAATAATATAACGACACAAAAAATATAAAAAATGTTGAATATGAATAAAGAAATATTTATTTTTAACCATTTCATTTATTTAAAAATGATTTAAAATAAAATAATATAAAATGTACAGTGGTGGTCATCCGAATAGATTTAAATTGTTACAAACAAATAAATTACAACCAATTTATTGAAGTATTGGTTTTAATTCTACACCATTTTATACTAATAATTGCAATCATATAAAAATAAATCCATTTCTATATGTATCGTTCGATAAAAGTGTAGTTTTTACGTTTAATCTGTTAATTGCGACGGAATTTAATTTTAACCAGTTAACTGTTTTTGACGAGTACATTCGTCATGAAAAAAATGCAAAATTTTGTGTTATATATTCGCCATGAGTAATAAGTATTAACAATTTGTAAAACACAATTTAGATAAGGATTTTCCATAGAGGTCGAATATATTGGCCATGATTAATAAGTATTGACAATTTGCAAGACGCAATTTAGATACGCATTTTCCAAAGAGATCAAAACAGTTAACTGGTTAAACTCAACCCTCACACAGTGCGGAATTAAATTTCAAACGATGACGTGTATACAAGTTGAATGCATTGATTAAATGGTCCTAATATAAATTTTACGAAAAACAAACAAGGATTACATTTTTATTTTATAAAAAATTAAACAATTCATTCTTTAAATGTTATTTTTTTTTATTACAAACTTAAAATTTGTCAAAAAAACAAATTAATTAAAGAAAATATAAATAATTTTAAAGAAATCCAATTGATTTCAGACGCGTCAATAAATGTATGATGGTGCGTCGTTCATTTACGTTGTAAATGTCCCGATATATATATACCTGAAATGGATTAATGGATCGGTAATTACTGTGAAACACAGTTAAAAGGTAAAAGAATTAAAAAATACAATAGCTTTTGACCATTGATCATTGAAACGCATGGGGACCATTCTCCGGAGCTCATTGATTTTTGAAAAATAATTGTATACTCGATCATTTATAGTTTACCACTACAATCAAACACACATAAATCGTGCAAATAGAATGGTAAATTGTTATTGTTACTCCCAAACCGAAGCATTAGTTACGAGAATTGGCGAACGTCTCTAATGAATGTCACAGGGTTAGATTCCGCCAAGGGCGAAGCGTGAAATGAATGTTTTCAGATTGTAATATCACTATATTTTTTGCTGATAGACGAGTTGAAAGTAGACTACATTATGAAAAAAAAAAATTGGAATGTCCACTTGCCAAATTTGCCGGAAAATCGACTTTTAAAAATTATCATATTTTTCAATTGCCGGCTATAGTTTTAACGGATTTCAATTTTTGCTGATAACATTGCAAATTATAATCAATTTCCAATCTTTCATAGAAGAGATTTTTAAAATCTCATCACACGTTCAAAAAATATGACGGATTTTTCATTTGATGGTATTGAAATTTTGTATGAAATAATGGAACTGTATAAATTTTTTGTTCCATTTGGAAAATCGGTCATTTCTTTAGAACGCGTAAATTGATTTAAAAACAATCTCTTCTATAATAGATTGGAAATTGATTTTAATTTGCAATTGTATGAACACAAAAGTGAAAATTCGTTGAAACTATGGCCCGTAATTAAAAAAGCGGATAATTCATAAAAGTAAATTTTTCAAAAAATTTAATTCTTTGTACACCCAAATTTTTTTTCATAATTTAGTTTAATTTTACCCATTATTTTATTATTGATTATAAGAAAAATATAGCGATATTGAAAATTGAAAGCTACTTCTCAGCCCTCGCCACTGGATTCCGCATATTTATCGCCACTTCATGTAACCTATGACTTGATGGTAACATTACCGTAAATTTATATCAGCAGTTAAATTCAATCTTTTTCTACAATAAAATGCTTGTAAAAGTTGACCCTTGTCACTAAAAACCGCTTAACTTATATAAAGAATAAGATTTTTTATATGTGAATTCAATAACATATCGGATGTCTTAGATTTCTAGAGTGTTTTTATGATATCACCCAATTTTTTCGTTTTTTTTTTGTTTATCTTCGTTCCTTCTTCACTATTCAAATTTAATCGGGATTGTATCTGATTTTTTTATTTAATTTTAAACTATTTCGACCCGGTTTTCGAATAGCAAAGATAAGTGAATATTTGGGATCTATCTTATTAAACATATCTGGGAAAAAATCAGTATTGAAGTGTTGGTATATACTTGGACGGGGAGTGGTGGTAGTACAACAATGTACACGCACGGCAAATTTTACTATAATGACGAAACTAGTATATAAATATTACGCCGCCTGTCTTCGCGGATGACTAAACAATTGGTTGAACAAGAACATACTTTAATCATCTGTTTGCTGTTGGTACAAGATGGTACAATATATCACTAAATAACATGATTTTTATAGTTTTTAGGGATGTTCAAAGCCTTGTTGCGGTACGAACGCGTGGTCGCATTATGGGTAGTCTTCTTCTTACAAATAAATTAAATATTATAATTAATTAAAAAACCTATCAATGTCTTAATTTATATTTGCGACCGCCACTACTGCGTTCATACAAACAAATAATGAAACTAACAAGTGTCACATTCTACGTATAATATTTTTTTGGTTTTTTGTGGTTGTGTTTTGGAAATCATTATAAAAAAATATTTCTTTTACTCGTAAATATATTTTGTTATGCCTTTTTTTTTTTTTTTTTGTTCTGTTTGTCGTTAAGTTGATAAATTGGACACATGACAAATTGTCCGAAATGAAATTGAACGATAAGATACCAGAAATATTGTCGGGAAAAAAAATAATAATAGAAAATCAAAATAGGATTTGTTTTTAAGGTTTTTTGTTAAATTTATTTATTTACTTCTACAGAACAAATATATGCGTGTGATGTTTATTTAATTTATAAATTGTTTCTGTATACGTACACGAATGCTTGGAATAATTTATCATTCGCCATACATGAGAATTTGATTTTGTGATATTGTTGTGTGTGTATTATACATTCTTCAACAACACAAAAATATAATATAATTTATGGGACTGGACGTTTTCGTACACCTTCTGTTCAAAAAATAACCGGAATGGATTACGAATAAGGAAAATAATTAATTTAAATTTTCTAAGTATTCTCTTCCGCAACTGAAATTGTATTGAATCGTCGATGAACAAATTTTTGTTTTTCATAATTAAAGCATTTTTACCAAATTTTAAATTGATCTTTATACATTTTTCGAACTTATATTTTGTCTTTCACTGACCTAAATATTTGTTAAGGTGTCGTTTCACAATACCTAAATCAATCAGCAGCCTATGTGTAGACGACGTTACCAGATTCATATATTTGCTATTGTTGTTTTTCGGACATAGGTGCATAAAAAACATATAAATTTTGAACATTTTTGCAATATATAAATTTATTTTACATATATTTACAAAAGGATATTCCCATGGGAAAAAGGATTGATAAAGATTTATTTAAAATAAAAGAATCTTTTTAACAATTTTTATAAGAATTTAAATTTTATAGGCAACCAAATCCAATATTTCTATTTTTATTTTCTGTTCAATTGTAATGAAAGAATAAATGAAAAGTAAAATATGAATTATATGGAAAAATATAAAAATATAATTTAATTCTTACCACCATCCTTTTTTTTTTTTAACATCTCAAATTTCAATGATTTCTTAATAATATTTTTAAGAGAAATTCAATTAATCCTTTTTAAATTCAATCATTAGTTTTTTATTTTTCTAATGTTTATCAAATAGTTACAAGTTTATACAACTAACGATTAATATCTGTTTTATGTAAATTCGACTATATATTTAATTTTTTCATTTGGTTTATATTCTCATTTGTTGTGGCGGTGGCGATGGCGGTGGTGGGTGATGGTGATGGTGGTGTTATGGATTACATATGAAAAAAAAAATTCTATATATAATTTTTAATATATTCACGATTTGGTATTTTGAAACATATATAGAAATAAATGCAAACCGTAAAATGAAAAAATAAAACGAAAATTGATTATTTCACAAGTGAATAAACAATGGAAATTTATTGATTTTATTATTTACATCAATTTGAATATTTGCATTTTCTTCTTGTGTTTTCTTAATGTGTCTGTTTTGTTATTGTTGTTGTTGCCATATGTATATCATGTTGAAAATCATATATATGTATTCCAAAATATAATTTCTCAACACAAACACACATATATTATTTACATATTTTTTTACACATGCTGATCGATTTTTATTCAATTTAATGTTTTATTTTTTCTTTATTATTATTAGAAATCGAAAAAATACACAACATCATCATTATTTTTCTATTTTTCATATAATTGTGTACGACCCACTGAGAGATAGTGTAACGATAGGACTTATTGGCGAATTATCAACTTGATCATGTCTTATATACAATGCCTGGCAGCTTATCTCCCATATACAAAATTGTGTTGAAAATTGTAGTTGTGAGTTAAAAAAAATATACGATTAACGGGGTTCAACAACAATTGACGCAGTTGTGGTTGACCGGTAAAAACCTGTGTGTGCTGTGAAAAAAAATTGTTTCTAATTGTTGCGTGAGCAAGATTTTGTGGAAAGGATACAGTTTAATAAATAATATAAGAAAAACAATTTGAATGGTCAGCGAACTAAATTTTAAATATTACCATTTTCAATTAAGGACCATAATTTTAAAGGATTTTCGTTTTTGTATACAAAATTACAATTAATAATCTATTTACAACTTTTCATAGAAGAGATCTTCATAATCGCTGTTCGCGTTCAAAACATTGACCGATTTTCCATTCAATGGCTTAATGAAATTTTGTGTAAAATAATAATATAATTTTGCTGTTTTATTTTTTTATAAAGTATGCAATTTTTTCTAGTTTTCACTAACATTGGAAAATCAACTACGTATTTTTTGAACCACTGTTGGAATTTGATTATATTTTCAGTATCTGTAAATAAATTTTTGAAATCCTTTAATAAATTGGTGTGAAACTCAAATATTTCAAAAATTACAAAATACGATTTGCCGGAAAATTTTATTTAGCTACGCACCCAGATATTTTTTTCCATAAATTATTTATGCGTTCCAGAATATCTAATCAGTTTTATGATATCGATCGACCCGATTTATCACGCCACCCTGGTTATAAAATAAAAAGCATACACAAAGCGGCTAAACACAATTTTAAGCGTTTATTCGCACGACGACTTATGTCATACGAAAAATATAGATTAATTTATTTTCAATTATAATTTTGCGTTTATTTTAATTTTATAAATTATATTTAAGACATTATTTTAGAAAAATTCAATTAAAAATTTGATGGAAATTTGTCCATAACCTTTTTTATAAGAAAAAAAAAAGAAACGTATGGTTAAATAGAAAATGGAATTTGGTGGCGGCAGCTCAACACGGTATCAATTGTATGAGTACTTGAGCAAATTTCATATTAATGACAAGTTGTCGCACCACACCGCCTCAATTTTAGTTGGAAATCTAGTAATTATATTAAAATCAATAAAGAAACTGAAGAAATATTGACGAATTTCACATAAAATCTTCAGATTATTGTAGTTTTTATGACAATTCACACAACGTTTCTGCGATAAATTAATGAACCAACAATTTTACTCCTTGTATATTAAATCCATAAGTTCTCCGTTCAAGTTTATTCCATTAAATGTAAATGGTCTTTATAGCTTTTGTACCTGAAACCTATACAGCAGTAATTTTTCTGTAATATTGACACCGAAACAATAATTTTCTGTCCAGTTATATTAATTTCTTCATAGTAATAATATTTCTCAATTTATCATTTACGAAAGTTTTAAATTGTCATTAAATCTTTGAAATTTAATCATAAGAAATATTTATGATGTAATTTTTCATATATAAATAATTACACTATTTCAAAAGTTCTCCGAAAAACACTAATTATTTTAAACATGCAGTTGTGTTTTTGTGTGTTTAAAGTTGCATGTCGAATAATCCTTGTACTACCGCATATATTTTAATGTTAAATATAAGAATCCACTTTATTTATATAAGTTTCTTCTTGTGTATACACAATTAATTCTTTTAATATTACAATACAATATTTAATAATTATTAGTTTCTATATATTCTATTTATTAAATTTTCTTTATAAATTCATTGTTTAAAAAGTTTTAAGTATAAGCAAATTTTAATTGTATTTGCAGTATTTCTTAATATTGATATGGCTGTGTGTAAAATATACGCCATATGATCAATGATTATTTATATTTATGAAATATATATTAGTTACTATTAAATTTTCGTCAATAATTAGCCATTCAAATCATTGACTTTTGTTTAAATTTAAATAATTTGATATATATTTCACTCGCATATTCATATGGTAAATGAGAATGCGCTTGATTAATTAAGAAGCGATCAACTTTTAATTATATTTATTTTTTTTTAACCAGCGGCTTACATGTTCATTTATACTAAGATCAATATTTTATATTATATAATTTATTTATTTAATTTTACAATTTATATTAATTTTACATTTTTTTTAAATTTCTTTTCAGGTAAGTTTTTACAAACAATTTTACACACTCTGCATAAAATGCAAAAAAAAACGGGGATCTATATTGGGTATAAAACTTTTTAAAAAATATCATAAATGTTCAATTAAAAAATTGTAAAATTTTTACTTTATATCAGTAAGTAAATTAATATTTTTATGAATTTTATTATTATACATTTTAAAAACAATAAAATCTAAATAATAATAATATAATAATGAAATAATAAGTAAATTTCAAATTCGGCGGCCAAAATACGCCAAACATAAATTATATTTCTTTGTATATACATATTTGAAGTGCCTGCGAGATGACTACAAATTATATAATTATATTTTAGTATAGTATTATTACATACACATCAAAAGCACCAAATTACTGTGACATAAAAATATATAATACTATAAATTTATACAGGATGATACTGACAAAACTATAGGCGTACAAATGTTGTCAGAGTTTAATTTTTGTTTACAGAGTTATATATAACTTAAAATCAATTTGCAATCTTTCATGAAAGAAATTTCACACATGAATGACATTAAATTGGGAGATCAGAGATGGATATTTTCTGAGCAATACATGAAGTAATTTTAAAAATTTCTCCAATAAAAGTATAAGTATTCTATTGAGTATAATTTGTGCACACATCCATAGTGAAGGTGGGTTGCCGAGGCCGAAGCCCCAGTGTAAAACAAAATAGAACTAGGTAGTCAATAAATAAAAATATCAGTTTGATATAACATCTTTCTAGCCAAACCTTCAACAATTACTAAAGCATGTTCAAATTTGAGTTAACTTTTTAATAAAACACATTTAAAATAACCTGATGTATTTATTGAATATTATGAAGTAGGACGGTTGTTGCGGTTATAATAATGGAAACGAATGTCAGACTGATTAAATTTTGCGGCTATTACAAGCCGTCAAGCTTTTTGAGAAAATTTTCCATCACATGTTCATATAATTGTGGTTCAATTTGAATGATTTCCTTAATTTCATTTTCTTTCAAATGTTGTATGGTTTGAGGATTGACCCGCATAAACTTTGCTCTTCAAAAAACCCCATAAAAAGTAGTCTTTGAGAAATTATTCGATTAACAACAAATTTCTAGTTAAAAACATCGATTGTTTTTCCGTGGATGCACCGTCCTCTGTTGAAGAAACACATATTCTGCACATTAATATGATCATACAAATGTATTAACCATCATTATCGTGCACATAACAACATTTCTAGCTTCATTTTCGAAAAAGTATGAACCATAATCACTTCATCAGACTCCACCAAAACCACAACAAACATTTACATTTTGTGGATGATTCATTTATAGTTGTTGCAATATTACTTGTGGATTTTCTTCACCCCACAACAACAACAATATTATTGTTTACCAATTTCACCAATTTCAAAATAAAGATGATTTGGTTAAAAAATATCATCATTTTTTTTTGTTTCGCTGGCAAGCGGCCAACTAACAAATGTAAATGCTCAGTTGGCAATAAATTTTGTGTTAAGTTTTTAAGTGAAGATCGTTTTATGCAAAATATTAAATAAAATAGTTTATTTAACGCTTAATTGGGGTGTGGTGAACAATAACGAATTGATGTGTTTTTTCTTTGCAATTGCATTGACACTCTACTATCACTAACAGCTGCAATATTTTCTTGTTAACCGCAACTATACGATGGTTAATTTTACTTCTTTGATCTTGAATTGAACTCGCAGTTTCTTTTTAATTTAATCACAATATTTCGAACGGTGCTGTTTGTTTTTCCATATTTTATACCGAATTTTCTTTCAACTTTTGGCATAACTTTCACCAAATTTAAAATAATTTTTAACAATTAAGACGCCACATTGTTCAATCGTAAATTTCTCCATAATTACTAACCGTTTTTATTTAAAAAGTTAACTCATAATTTGAATACCTATGCAATAATTAACTTTATGCGTAACATAAATTTAGTTTATGATTTTGTGCAATCAATTATATAAGAAACTGAAACAATGTTAATATTCATTTGTTGATAAATTAATCATCCTCCTCTGAGTAGTTCAATTTAAAAACAAAAAATATGATTCCAATCACAAGTACCACCGACTGCAGTACGCATTTTATTAATAATTCGTTTAATAAACCCCTATAACAATTATTAATGGCAGTGTGTACCCTATTATAAATATACACAATTTAAGAAAATAAATATCATTGTTCAGAAAAATTTTAATATATAAAATATTTGACATATTTTTGGAATGTTATAAGTACTACAACTTCTAGTCCTACATATAAAAATATTATCTCATACTCATATTATATTGTGAGGAAAAATAATAAAAATTTGATTGTTAAAATAAAATATATATAAAGAAAAATATAGTTTGGGGGTTTGGGGGTACGCATCATAATAATAAAAATAATAAAATAAGAATGGAATGGAAAATGAGTGTATAAATAAAGAGTTGTATTGTACTAAAAGATAAAGCAAACAAAAAAATGTGGAACACATATAAATTAATTTTCTTTTAGTAATAATAAAATAAAAGAATATTATGGCTGTCAACATTTTCGGCATATAAGAATTAATACTTCTATTATTTTATAAATTAAATTCTTTATTTGTTGTACTATAATATTTGTGTTCTATAGTTTGCCAAATTATAGCGCATTTTTTATGTCGTTGTCCGAGTGGGTTTTTAAAACATAAATTTAAATTTAAATATACCCACATTAAAACCCATATTTGATATAGTCAATATAGTTGTCGTCAGTCTGTATTATGGCCAAAAAAATATTTTTTCAACTCCCTATTCACAAAATAAAATATATATTTTAATATTTCAATCTTTGCTATAAATAATAATATTATTTTCGAATTATATTTAATTATACAAATATTGTTATGTGCTTTTAATATTCGGATAATAGCAGATGAAATATTGACAATTTTTGTAAATTTAATTTGTAAATTAATATCCATTACAATTTCTTTATATTTTATATAGGTTAATCTTATCATATTACAACCTCTGTCCATAAAATAATGATAATGGCTTAATAGAATACATATATAGAGCCACAGTGGTGTCATATGTTAGCTACTAAATGATTTATGTATAGTGTAAACTGATCTATAGAAATTGTATACATTTCATAACATTTCTTTCAGTGTATTTTGGTTTACCACATGTATTTTCCTTCATCTGGTGATCGCCATTCAACATTTTGATGCTTAGATTCTGGTTTCGACACCAGTTACAATTGTTTTAGACAGTTTTCTTCACTTTGAGCATACGTTTAATAATGTCTTTATAATGTTGAATCCGGCGCAATATTTGATTACCATTTAATTGATGTGTGGAACAAACTTTGAATAATTCACCTTTTGTTGACTAATTTTTTCAGTAAAAATTCAATGAATTATTGTTTTCGCTCCATTTCCATATGAATCGCACTGAAAATGTCTAAGAAATTTCCTAATGTCTTTATAATGTTTAATCCGGTGGAATATTTGATCACCATTTAATTGATGTGTGGAACACATTTATGAATTCATCTTTCATTGACTAATTTTTTCAGTTAAAATGCGATAAATTATTTTATTCGCTACATTTCCATAAGAATCTCAACGAAAATTTCTAAAAAATTTCCTAATGTCTTTATAGTGTTTAATCCGGTGGAATATTTGAGTATCATCTAATTGACATGTGGAACAAACTTTGAATAATTCACCTTTCGTTGACTAATTTTTTCAGTTAAAATTAAATGAATTATTGTTTTCGATCTAATTCCATATGAATCTCAACGATATAATGTCTTTATAATGAATCCGATGCAATATTTGATCATTTAATTGATGTGTGGAACACATTTTGAATTCACCTTCCGTTGACTAATTTCTCACTGAAGATTTTTTAGAAATTTTCACGATATTTCACACATTTTTTCAATATTTTCTTCAGTATAATTTCATCAGATGGTTTATCTGGCGACGTTCATCATAACTTATGTAACTTCTCTGCCTTCTGTGAATCGTTTATGCTGCCATCAAAAAACTTGTGCTTATCACCAAGGAAAAATCATTTACGTTTAAATAGCATTTTTACAAAATTTAAAACAAAATTTAATGTTGGTTCTTTGTATTCATTTTTCGGCCGTCGCACAAAAAATTATATTAAACACTTAATTCATTGTATTTTGGTTTACACTTTGGAAAATGTCATGAAACTTTGTCAGTTTGTTAAGGTGTCGGTTCACACTACGTTTAACAATTAACTCCATATATTTTATACAATTAGAAATTCATTATATATATATTTTATATATTTTATACTCTTCAACATCGGCTAGTGCCATTGACATTAAAACATAAACTGTTCGCGATATGAAACTGTCAATCATCGTTTGATGAAAACAACAAATTGAATTTCCATTAAAAGAAAACATGTATAATATTATGTGTAAATTGTGAATTTATTACAACAAACTAATGAAATAATATGAATAATATTAAATAATTTTGTTGTTTCTGCCCATTTTTAGCAACAGAGAACCAGCATTACTGTCACAATGAAATGATATGATATTTATCATGAAAACACAATTTATCCATATATTTATGTTAAAAATATCATTTATAATTATATAATTAATACATTTTTTATATTTTACTATGCACATAGTATTAAAATATCCATAATTTCAAGTAAATGTTGACATTAAAATGCTGTTTATTTTGTATATTTGTAAAACTTAAATATGTACAAGTTCTAATTATTATTAGTATATTTATAATAACAATATGTTGTTATTATTTATATATATTTAATGTGGATTGTAATTATTAACAAACAAACAATAGGTGCTCGATATATAATATCTGCTTAATTACATATATATTGTATATTTAATATATTATTAACCCATTTTGGTGGTTTATAATATGCATTTAATTTGTTTGCCTCTACAACTATATATTTTCTTTATATAGTTACATGTTCTAATAATATTATTCTGCATTATTGTCTATCTATACGGTCTAATGCGAACTCTCCAATAATTTTCGAATACCATTATTTCAGTGCCATCAAAGCAAAATAATCACCCAGTCATCCAGTTAACATATTCAACTTTTATGAACCTTATATTGTCCATAGTTATATAATAGTCCTTTTTATTTTTAATCATAGCTTGTAAATATTTCGCGGTATTAATTTGCCTGAGTTTGTAACAATATATTAATAAAAAAATATTGTGTTTGATGCGAACCAACAAATAAATGGTGGGTTGTTGTCGTATCGTCTAATCTCTGCCAGTGCGTGGAATTTCATATTATTGTATAGAGACAACGAAGAAACTAAAATTGATTAACTTTAACATAAAAAATAAAACGAATTTGTAACTTCTGCGTTACTTTTGCGACGAAATTATATAAGACGAAATAAGCGGTGACTGTCAATTTTGTGATTTTTCAAAGTAAAGATCAGCCAAAAATATTTACTTTACCTAAGGTGATCATTCGTGATACATACCCTAGTAACACTGTCCGTAGTTTGTCCGCTAAATTTCCATATTATACAATATGTACAATAGTAGTCCGTAGTTTTAATCCGAGGAAATATCTTTTATAAAAAATGTCTTTGGATTATCCGCGTATATTTCCGATGATAATTTCTACGGATTCTCCTTAGAAGTATTTCTCGTTGTTAGTATTCCACAGAATATCAATAGAATTTATATTCATATTTTTTGTGAGCAGATTCACGGATTTTGACAAAAATACCTTCGGATCGTCCATGTATTTTGGTAAGTAATACCCGTGAATTGTTCGTATAAGCAGAATAAATAACGATGATGCCAAATCGCGGTTTGATTCAATTTTTTACCGATATACCAGAAGTTCTATGAGCATAGAATGAAGATACTGAACGATGGCAAAATCATTCATCGATTGTGCATTTTTTTTTGTAATAAACAAGAACAAAAACCGCGCTGATAAAATCCATCAAAAGTCTTACAAAATTCCTAGGAAATATATAGATTTGAGTTGCTGGTTGTTTTAAAAATTATGAAAATAAATTAAAATGAGTGAGGATCATATCTATAGAAAAGCGGAATATACAAAATTTGACCTCACACTGTCTTGGATAATTGGTGAAATAAATTATGAATACAATACCGCGGATATATGTTGGACATATTACCCTGACCATCCAAATATTTCAATTGACCTAAATATAATACTATTATATTAAGTGGAAAATCTATGGACAAATATCAATATATCTTTTCCATAGAAAATATGTAGATTTTTTCCACGGAAATTTTCCTTATTTTTCAAAGTACGGACAAATTGTTACTTGGCTATCAACAAAATGTAATAGGTATATTAATAATGAATGTATTTTTATCTTTAGAATCCTCTTGCGCAATGGAGAAGACCTTATGCAGGCATTATAATCAAATGTTGAAATTGAAATTTTGCAGTATTCTTTTTCATTTGAAGTTTGAATTACCTTATCCAGAAATCTATTATAAAATTTCTTGTTCCTTTAAGACAATATATAAGTTTAAACTCCTGCGTGTAACAATTCCATATATGGTCATTTAACTATTTGTAAGTTATATTAATTATACCATATATGTTTTTGAGATTAAGAGAATTTATCTAAAAAGTGGAATGCAACAAATATGGGAGATCATCTATAGTATAAAAATGCAGTCGTGACAATTAACATATTTGTGTTACACATCGGTTTGTTAGTTATCAGAGCCCAGTTTAAATGACACAGTACGTTTTTGGTCAATTTAAGCAGACATTGGGTGAAAAACGTTCATATGGTGTTGAATGGCTAATGCACGTCAATTTTTGTATTATTTTCTCGTTTATAATAGTTTATTGTAAATAGTTTTTGTATTCCAATCCTCTATTTAATTCCTCCTTAATTTGATGTGTCACGCATAATATGTGATGACGCATGGACGGTAACAACGTATATATAGTTTTTTTTATAGCCCAATAACAAATATTTGTGACAGTTTAAAAGAATGTTTATTTTACTTTTATTTTGGAATGTTATAAATATTTAAAATACGTTAAGTTTCCAATTGGTGTCATATAATCCTGAAAAAAAAAACGAGATGTAGGGACGTTTTTTTTACATAAAAGGATTATAGCGAACAAGTTAATATTTATAATTATATTTTAACTTCTACTAATTCCATATCGTTTTATTATTATAATGGTAAAATTGTGCTACTCTTTTTAACCGCATTTAGTGTGTACGATTTTCACATAACCATACGATAATTAGATTGTCAGAGTTAAAAATAAATACTAAATGCGGTTGAGAAATATCATTTGTAAATTATCTCATGTAGAGCTAGAGTGAGTCTTATACCCCACAGTGAATATTGTACACAAACGATAGACAATTATAAGTGAATATTGTATTCAATCCAATTATTATGAAAATAAATTCGTTATAGCAACGTTTTGAGTTAAATTTTCATATCCGAAAAATATTGTATTCAAGCGAATATGTTCAAAAATATTGTATTCAATCAATGGAATATTTTTGTCAGCGTCAGTGTTTGGACTATAAATTATACAATAGTCACTGTATCACTATATTTTTATTTATATCTATGTGACATAAAGTAATGCTTAATCGATAATCATTTATAATTCATTCCATAAATTATTTATTTATTTATTAATTTCTTTCAATTTTAACATTGCTATAATAATTTGTTGTTTAATTGTAAATTTCTATATTTGTTTTTTTTTCTTCATAAATAAAATATTAGTTGTCAATAAAATTGCATAACACATTCGCTTTAAACTATTTAATCCTTATTTAAGATTTTTTTTTAAATACAATATATTATTATTATTATTATAATTATTATAATGTTCATACGTTAAAGTTAATAAAAATGGATACGAGTATATAATTTAAAATATGTACAAATGAATTTATTGATTTGGTTAAAATATGCTATTGCAATATTGATTACAATTACATGATTTAGTATCTAACATGAACGTCTATCATAATTCTATACTAAATATGTAACCAATACCGTCGCAGTATTATAAATAGTATATGATGATATTGAAACTGTTTATAGTAATTTGTATTTTTCAATTTATACTGTTTTTAATATGGCATATAATAACAATTCATATTATAATGATTGAAATACCTATTTTTTTGCAATTTTAAATGTTGATATTTGATATTAAATGGCAATTGAAAGATGAATAATAGTTTTGTATGTGTAGTATAAAAATTGTGTTGTAAATGCATTATAAAATGTCAAATTATGACATTTCATAATTTTCATTATTATAACTACTGCTTTTTCCATATATAATTAATTTTTTAATATGTTAATGTTTATATTCTATTGTTTTTTTTAAATATTGTTGCGGCAATTTAGCTTTTAGTACCCGCGAAGAATCATAATCCACATAAAATTATTCCACAATTATTATAAACACATAATAAAATGTCGGTATACTTACATTCTCCAAGGCATTAAAAGCCCAGGTGTAGATTTAGCTCGATTCCAACACTCTTCTCCAATTTGACTCAGCTGCAGCTAACGTCTTCCAATTTCGGATTTTAAAGATTTTAATAGCACATTTCATTGCATCTAGTCGCTCAGTATTGTGTCAAGAAAAATTAAATATTTTCAGATCCATTTCTTACGGCATTTCCTATATTTTTGCAAGTTTCACCTATTATTTATGTATTTTATATTTTAGATATTTTTCGCATATAATTGATATTTAATTTTATATAAAATGTCTTGTCACTTTCGGTGATAAGTCGTAAACCAATTTCATACATGGTAGTTAGCGAATGGGTCTTACCACCAACACAAATTTTATATTTCTCATTACTATATAATTTTTTTTAGATCTGATTTAATATCAGCTTTTTCGAAATGATCAACTATATATAAAGAACCTCAATTATTTTATACATCTCAATGTAATAAACTTGGTTCTTCTGGGGTATGTTATTCATTTACAAAATTTAAATGGAAAAAATGGATCTGGATAACTTGTTTTTCCCATGTTCGTGCACACTTCTACACTATGTATAGGTTTATTTACTGAAATTCATCGCATTGCTTGTGAAAATGTATATGGTGAACCGGTTCCTGAATAGCAATCAGAATATAATAGTATAAAGATTGCAATGGTCTTATGCAATTGCTGGGATATGGATAGCGGGTGTCGTTTATTATAAGCTGTTAAAACAAAACCAAAATGCTATGGCCGCACACGTAATCGGCATCAATTGACTCATTTCAATGATAAATTTTAATGGAAAATCGACCATAAATTGAAAAATTATTTTTCTGCTCTATGACGACAATGCGCGCCCGTCAAAAACATATAATTCGTTGGAGCTCAAATTGGAGGTTTTGGAATTGCAATATTCTACGAAAAATATACAAATTTCAATTAAATGAGTTGTCTGAATCAATTTAGACCAACATGCTGCCGTCGCAACATTCAACTTCTGTAAGCACAGAAAAGTGGGAAAGATGATGTTGCTTCTGATAGAAAATACTTTTATTTGAATATTGTTAAATAAATAAAATAAAATCACCAACTTAAAATGCAACATCCTATAATTCTTTATATAATTATACAAAATATAAGAACAATTTTTATGAAGTTTCTGGAACATAATAACCAGCAATATTTTCCCAATTATATAGATTTCAGAAAGACATCAGCAAACCGACAATGTATACTTACAAACTATCAAGATTACGCTATAATCGAATTTAAATTAGTATAATATTTTTTTTTTCGTATAGTTTATGTATTAGTAATTGATTTTTTCACTATTTATGTAACAAATACATGCGAACACTAAACTACTATATTATGATCTTGTGATCTTGTGGGATAAATAGTATATATAAAATTTTGTCATTTGATTCAAATTTCTTAAAAAATAGAACTAATTCGCTATAATTTAAAGTCTTCTAGCTGCGTTCTCTGCATTTAACATAGGTATGCAATTGACCTAAACATTCGTGCCAATGTTATATATCGTTTTCCGGATAAATAACAAATATTATAACTTTATTATTAGGTACCACTCATCATTATTTATGAGCGCCAAAGTGATTCCTTTATTCTTCCTATTTACATTTTTTCAGGCAATTATATAATATTTACTTTATAATTGAATTCATGCTTTGCGTTATTATACAATATATTGTTGTTGATGTTACAAACAAATTAACATAATATTATTAGAATATAATCGTTTTACCTTTTACATTATACACACAATGCTTGATTGTTAATGTAAAAACTTTTCTTAATAACATATATATATTTTATTGTTATCTTTATACGAAATCTTTTCATATTTTTGGATTGTGATTTTTACACGAAAATTATTTTACAAAGTGCGCACACTTTTAATATTTATTATGTTGTAATAGTCCAAATTTATATCCTTCCAAAAAGTTTTCGATGTAAAATATAATAAAATAAAAAAGTTAAAAGAATAATATTTTATGTTACAGTCACACTGTAATGGAATGTAAAACTTGTTGAATTTTTTGGTACCGGTGTTTTTTAATAAAAATTTAGATTTTTCAAATAAATATGTGTTTGAATTTTATTTGTATACTTAGAATTTATGATAAAATAATAAATGAATGTTAATATTTTTTTTAAAGAGTTGCAATTACAATATTAATTATGTTCTTGAAAGGATGCACGATCTTTCGTTCACATTAATTTAATGAGAATATAACATTAAAAATGATTGGCATTAAACATTTCTCTCGCTTCGTTTTGTGAACGATTTTGAAGAAAGAGGCTCGCTGTAGCAGATAAACATAAGTCTGGACCTTAACGTATGACAATATCAGCTGAAAACATTGCCGTTGTTCTATATAGAAAGTATTCAAAACATTTCATCTACCTCAATTAGACACTGCGTGCTAAGCGTGTTACATCATCGTAATATGTGATTGATAACTTTTTACCACCATAATTTGATAGTTTTACGGTCGATTAACATGCGTGATTCCAACAAGACGTTGTAACTTCACATACAGTCAAATCGTTCAATGGAATTACTGTAAGTCGTATAAACCTTTTCCGCCGTCGAACATCCTGTACAATTTTCATTTAAATATAATTAAATTTTTATTATAAAAAGAATAAATATAAACAATTGTTTTCTTTATAACTTAATTCAAATATAAAAAAGTAAATATTATTATTAAAACTGATTATAATATACCAAATCTAATTCGTTCATTTTATAATAATATAAGGTTGTCAAATATCTCCCTTCCGCCTTTTTGTCTTTTTAATTTCGCGGCTATGTATAAAGCGCTACAGAGCTCGTATCTGGCAACACTGTACATAATTTGAAAGCTCTTGACATAACAAACAAAACGACGCTATGTATGATTAGTTTGGATATTGCGTTCAACAGTTATAGACGTGTAAACATGGAGTTCACTAACGCCGAAATTCGCGCTATTTTAAAGTTTTCCTTCGTTAAAGGCAAATCCGCTAGAGAAACGTTCCGTGAGATTAATGGTGTTTTGGGGGATGGTACTCTATCACTTCGAACCGCGGAGGAATGGTTTCGACGATTCAGAGCCGGTGAAAACGACACCATGGATAAGCCAGCCGGCGGAAGACCTGTGACGACAAATACCGATCAAATCATGGAATACATCGAGTTAGACCGGCATGTGGCATCTCGTGACATCGCCCAGGAGATGGGAGTTAGTCACCAAACCATTAAAACCATCTGCAGAAGGCTGGATACAAAAAAAAGCTTGATGTTTGGGTGCCACATGAATTAACAGTGAAAAATCTAATGGACCGAATTTCCATTTGCGAAATGCTGCTGAAACGGAACGAACTCGACCCATTCTTGAAGCGGATGGTGACTGGCGACGAAAAATGGATCACATACGACAATATCAAGCGAAAACGGTCGTGGTCGCAGGCCGGTGAATCGTCCCAAACAGTGGCCAAGCCGGGATTGACGGCCAGGAAGGTTTTGCTGTGTGTTTGGTGGGATTGGAAGGGAATCATCCACTATGAGCTGCTCCCATATGGCCAGACGCTTAATTCTACCATCTACTGCGAACAACTGGACCGCTTGAAGCAGGCGATCGACCAGAAGCGTCCAGAATTGGCCAAAAGGAAGGGTGTAGTGTTCCACCAGGACAACGCCAGACCACACACTTCGTTGATGACTCGTCAGAAGCTACGGGAGCTCGGATGGGAGGTTTTATCGCATCCACCATATAGCCCGGACATAGCGCCAAGTGATTACCACCTGTTCCTGTCCATGGCGAACGCCCTTGGTGGTGTAAAGTTGATCTCAAAAGAGGCTTGTGAAAAGTGGCTGTCCGAGTTCTTCGCAAATAAGGAGGGGGGCTTCTACGAGGAAGGTATTATGAAGTTGCAGTCTAGATGGAAACAGATTATCGAACAAAACGGCGCATATTTGAACTAAATCCGATTACTGTAACACTTTTTATAAAGCATTGAATAAAGAGCAAAAAAGCGGAAGGGAGATAGTTGACAACCTAATATATTTATTTTTTCGTTAAAATCAAGTGGGTGGTGATAAGAGATTTTATTTTATTTATTTATTTAATTATTATTTAGTACTACAAGGTGATAATTTTAAATATAATTTCATATTTTATTATTCCATTGTATTGTTTCTTATTTCTTTTTGTTTACTTTTAAATTAATTTGTTTTTGTTAATAATATTTTTCGTTTTATAAATTTGCAATGCATAATTATATAAATTTTTAATTAATTATAATTATGCTTTAGATTTGCGGCGCACTGCGGCGCACATTCAGTTTGCTTTTTTTTTCGAAACGGCTGTTTGTATGGTATGGTATATCACCGGAACCAATGTACACAACACAACGATTGAATTTATAATTTAAAAAATAATAATGCACATTATTTAAGTGACCTCAATTTTCTTATCTAATTTTAATTTTTTTTTTTATTAAAAATATATAAGTTTTAATTTTATTTTTTCGATATAAATATACATTTAATTATCGCGTCTCATTGTTTGCATTTTTTTTTCTCTCTCTATATACGGTTACGACGTTATCGTTACATAAATGCAACCAAAAAATTAATTCATTGTATTCGAATGTGTATGCATTTTGAAATTGTGTCCGAAAAATGTATTGTTTATAAGAAAAAAGTATTTCCGGTTATTTTATACGGACGAATCTATGCTCGCTCAACTAAAATATATTGAATGGTCGTTGTCGCAGCACTCAATAACTTGAGTTTTGATTAAACATAATTATTATAACATATAAGCGTTTTTAAGCATATTTAATTTAAGAAAATTACCGTCACTTAATTCGTCTTATTTTCGCTTACTGTTCTGAAGAAAATGTCGTGATACTTTGGCACAGTTTGTTAAATTCGGTTCACAATCACAAAATATATAAATCAATCAGTAGCCAATGGATAGCGTTATCAAATACGAATTCCGGCTATATTTTTTTTGGACAGAGAGTGTAGTTAAATAATACAAAAATGTTATTCATCAAAAAATACCATGTGCCTTACATACCTTAATAATAATTAATAAACTCGATCCAGCGAGGTGTAATGATTTATAATTGATTATGCGAAAGATTGCTACAAAATACTTGTTTACAGCAGCTATTAGTTTCTTCATTTAAGAAAAAAAAAATACGCTTTTTAAGATCAGGGAACAGATGGGTTCAAATTCGATGAATTGGCTGGATGTTCCAGTAGTTTGTAAATTAAATGTCACAATTTTACCATCACCAAATACTCTTGTATGCGACAAGTGCATTGTCTTGATTGAAAATCTGAAAATGTCGAGTTGTTCCATAATAACCGCAGTGTTATTGTTTTACCTTTTTCAAAATAATCAATTAATAAAATTCCTTTTGTTCCATATAGAAAACAGAGGTCATACTATAATTTTTCCTATGCTAACTGAAATTGTTTTGCATGGTTTGTTGCATTTCCATCAGAATCATACATATATATACTGCTCCTTTGCTTTGCTCTGATGTGTGCAGTGTGGTAAATCCATTGCTACGTCCATAGCGATAATTTGATTTACGAAATCGGTTTGATTCTTCTTAAAACTATGCAAATACATTGTTCACAGCATTGATAGCAATTGCTGTACCTACAGCATCATGCATATTGTTCAAATGTTCAATAAAAATTTCATACGCTGATCTAGTTAAAATATCTATAGCATCAGCATTCTTACGCACATTATCATAAAATTTTTCGAAAATCAGTCGATCATTTCTCACCAACCGCGCAGGTAATAATTTATAATATAATTAAAAATTTGCCAATGATTGATTTCAGTATCATTAAAAAAAAGAATTTAATTTATAGGATACCATTTCATCATCATATTTAAATTAGTAACTTATACTAATGATAAACGATAAATCCGCCGCCTATAATATATATATTTGTGTGCATGAATATATTTATTATTTATAAAATTTTTATCGTCCGCATATAATTGCAGAAACATTTCGATACAAATACAATACACACTCTCAGACGCGCACTTAAATTCTAAAAGTGGATATTATTCTAACCTTATTAATCTCACTCTCATATAATAAATATAAAAAAAAATATATATTTATATTTATAAATAAATCTTGTATATAAAAAATGTATCGAAACCATATTCGAAATTCAAAAATTATGATGTAATCCATTGAAATTATATAAAAATTATAAACATAAATTATCATCTTTTTTTTTTATTGTATTACTATACGCTCATTTATACACATTCAAGTATTTTAAAAATAAATAATGGTGTATATTAAAGTCTTATAGTATAGTCAGAAGAAGTAAGTATATATGTAACAACACATGGATCAAAAAGTTCCGGGCCTAACCAATTTCGTGTATTGATTTATCATTGCTTATTAATGGGAAAAAATATCCTTCAAGCAGAGCAATTCAAAAGTGTTATCCGAACACTGCTGCTCCATCAACAATAACCGTCAAACGGTGGTTTGTTGATTTTAAACGTGGTCGTACAGACACCGATGTTTCTAAACTTTCTAGACGTCCAAATGAACTTGTTAATTCTGAAAACATCGGAAAAAATTAAAAAATTATTAAGGATAATCGAAAAGTGAAATGCTTAAACATTCTAGACGTCCGAATGAACCTGTTAATCCTGAAAACATTGGAAAAAATTTAAAAATCATTAAGGGTAATCGCAAAGTGAAACTACAACAGATGGGCTGATATTTTGAAGTTATCAAAAGGCAATGTTTTCAGTATTATACACAAACATTTGAATTAAGTTGTTTCCCAAATGGGTGCAGCGTTTGCTCATACCAGAACAACAAAACAACAACGAATTTATGATTCAGAATGCTGTTTGGATATGTTTAAGCAGAATAAACATCACAATGGATGTAACATGAATCCACCATTTCACTCCAAAATCCAAAATCTAGAATCAACACTCGTGTCTGCTTTGAATCCATAAAAATAACAAAGTGTCTATTTTTAAAATCCACTGTAACTTCTAAACTAATGGTTGCGGAATGTTTTGAAATTTTAACTTATATCTTTTTTGAAAGCACTATTGAAATATAATATGGATATTCCGTTAGAGTAGCCATCCGGTGGTTAGGACAAGGACTTTTTATTAGCATTATATATATAAATTGTAAATAAATAAACTAATAGTGTGCAAAGAAAATGAAAAATTAAACCTTTTATTATTTCTAATTTATATCTTTCTATTCTTAATTTTTCAAAAGAAAAAATTAAGTATATGTATTGATTTTGAATAAATAAAAATTAACCCAATTTGTGGCAAAATCTCCCATTAGACACGATTGCAATCGACAATCTCTATATTTCACTTGCACAATATTTTTTACAATTCGGGTTTTGTTTTAATCATTACAATTTCAGTTTAGAAATTAGTGCAGAATATTATTAGTATTATCATTTTTCAATATTATCCAATTTGGCAATATGCCTTAAAAACTTAAATATATAATTTTAATATTCGAACTCAAGATCTCTTGTTTTTGGATTACCCGCCTACAAATTTATCTAACATACATATATATAAATGAATAGTAAATAGAATAATTTACAATAAAAATATGTTTGTAATTGTTTGCAATCCTTAAATTATCAATGTTTGGTTGTTTTTTTATTTAAATTTTCTTCCAACTCTTTCCAATCAAATTTACAAAATACACATATTCGTGTAACAAAATAAATTATGGAACACTATGTTTTTATTTAAAATTTATTGTGTCTTATGAGTAAAATCATAATTTTCATATCAAAATTACCACTTAAAATTTCCATATGCGTTCGTGCGTGTGTAAATATTATATTTTAAATTAATTAAAAAACTTTTTATGATGGTTATAGCTTTTTTATATCTGATTCAATTAATATTTATTAAAATACAATTTATATGGTAAATTTCTATATGCTCCCCATATAGACAGATATTATATATGAATATCGGAATTCCAAAGCAAATACATATGCCAAGCAAATAATTTACACCGAACAAAGAAACACAAATAATTACACCATGCCATACTATATACCAAAAGCAGTAGTGACAGTCGCTTTGGATGGTACAGGTTTTTCATGAATTATTCGTGAATTCTTTTCAACCCAAATATACGACAATTTTGTTTACATAAAAATATGACGAATTTTCCGTTTGATGTCAGTGTAATTTTGTATGAAATAATTTTTTGTACAGTTTAGTCATTTGCTTTATACGCAAAACCATAAATTTCTTTAAATTTTCAATGATATCGATTGGAAAATCGGTTATATTTTTTGAACACATGAATCTCTTCTATCAGCGGTTGAAAATTGATTTAATTTTTGTAATTCTGTAAACAAAAATGCAAATCCGTGTCTAAATTAGTTTTTACTATCAACTTAATTGCAATGAAAAAAATAGTGATATTAGAAAAAAGCTAATTCTTGCCACTGATTTCAAGATAATGAAAAATTTTCTTAATAATTAGAACAAATTCATGGAACTTTATATGGGGTTTTTAATTATTCATTTATATCTTTGAAATGTTTATACGTTGTTTGTTGTGGATTATTAATATATACAATATATGAAGCTACCTTCAGAAAAAATATTGATCTTCTCAGACTCAGACTCAGACGTACAAAATCTTTTCGAAAGATAATTATTTTTTTAAATAAAACCAATAAGAAATTTATAATATTATAATGAAATTAATTATTTCTCCGCATACAAATTAATTTGAACCATATTTTTAATTATTTTTGATGTTATTATTTTAATTGATACCTTACGAAATGTTATACTTAATTCAGCCTTGGTTGTTTAGAGTCTGAACTTCGCAATTCGAAATATATATATAAAATTTTCTCCATATCATTTTTAAAATTAATTTTTTAACAAACCGAACGAGTTTTTTATTTCAGTTTTATTATTTCTATGACTTTAATTTTATATTTGTTAGTTTTTATGTTTTGTTTTAAATAATAGATGGTTTTTTAATTTCTTTCTCCTGTGCAGACATTGTTAATATTTGAGTATAGCGTCCGACACCATATTTTCAAAGATACCTGTCGTTCTGTTTATTCCAAACTGTCACCCAGCTGAAAAATTTTAGTAATAAAATAAATACAAAAAAAATTTCCCTTGTAAATATCGGAAATTGAAACTTGCTGTGTATATTTCACGATTAACATGAAAGCCATGCTAATAGCCGCTATTGAATGATTCATTAAGTGAGACACTATATACAATTGCTAAAATAAATTTCCGAATATGATTTTTCCCAATTTTTTAAATATATTTAAAGGTTACATTTGCTTATTTTAAATACGCGATAAATTGACAACCACAAACAGAGATATTAATGTGAAAATCTTTACCTTTAATTATTATTGTGTTGCAATAATTTCAATGTGTCCTTGGCCGTGCAGAATGCGGATTGTGGAGTCTAAAAATCCTAGGTTTTTGAGAAACAGTTGTTTTTTTGTATAGTGCTCGTTTCTGCTGTACTGACTAAAAATGTAAATAGATAAATAGATAAATTCTTATTCATATCATCTGTAGAATTAAAGTTAAAATGTAATAATGTTGAGCACAGACATAATGATCAATTTAAGTTTTGAAGACATTGTAATAACGTATTGTATAGATAGAGCAACAGAACTGTTTGAGTCAACACACTTCAAACACTTTTTTTTAGAAAATATACAGCATTTTTTTGTAAATAAATATATAGAAATTATTACGTAAATGATATAATTTTATGAAATGCGATTATTTGTACAATATACAAAAATTGATATTATGCAAAAATTGTATATCTACAAATATTTTGTGTTGAGGTAGAAATTTTAGTTTCTCTCACATTATAAATTACATTTTTTTGTATTAATTTTAACACGTTTTTTTCGGTTTTTTGGTTTTTTTTCTCGGTTATCAATTATCTATCGGCATATAAAAATTATATTTTATGATGTGGAGCAAATAAATACAAAAATAAACATTTATAAAAAGAAGTCAACCGTTTTTTCTTTTAGGTAGTTAAAAATATAACGATTGAATTGTGTTTATTTTCATTAAACAACGTGTGTTGTGTGCGGCAATATTTACTTTACTAATTATAATTAAGTTTTTTAACATGGCGATACATGTATATTTTTTTATTTTTTTATTTATATATTCTTTTGAAAAACGAAAAAAAAAAAAATGTGAATTGAATGATTTGAGCGCGTATTAAAGAAATGTAGTAATTTTTCTTATTATTATAATATATTTAAAATTCGTATGTCAATACTAAATACGCTTATGTTCATATAATTTTATAATTTCCATATACATGAAATAATTTATTAACATTATTTAGTTAGCGGCAGCATATGATAATAAAATATTTATGGGTTAAAACTGTATGAAAAATGTATATAGCATTCTTTGCAATATATCTCCTTTTGTAACCGCCACGCTTATCATATAATTCAAATTAAATACAAATTAGGAGCAAATATGTAATAAGGAAAAATAAATTTTCCCATAAATGTTAGCTCATTTATTTATTCTCTTTTAATATATATATAAAAGAAAATAAATATCCTATGGCAAAGAAAATTATACAAGAAATATTTATGATAATTTTAAAAATATGTTTAAAATCTTTTCTGTGGTATCCCGTCGCGTACCGCCACCACCCACTTTCATCATATTTTACATTTATATCCTATAATTTTCTTTTTCTTTTAAATTTGTGTGTGTCAGTGTGTGTGTGTGTGTGTGTGTCTGTGTCGTGTGTGCTTTTGCATCTTAAAAATCGATTTAGTCATTTTTCGTTTATATTGTTTCATTTAAAAAACATGAAAAAAATGTAAAAAAAATCTCATAAATTTATTTAAATTGAAAATTATATAAGAACAATTTTTTTATTTCATCTTTTGTATATAAATAACTTTATTAATATAAAATGGCAATAGCTAAAATAGAGAGGACTTCATTCTATAAATAATGTAGAATTATAATATTAAGAAATAATTTTCTAAATAGGCAATAGATATAGTTTTTTTTAACATTGTGCGTACTAAAAAATACTGTTACAATAGAAAACGTTCTTAAATATAATATAATATAAATTATTTTATTTCATAATAATTGCGTATGGAATAATGTTTACTAATATACTACTGTGTCCAAAAAATAAGGTGACATTATAATGAAAGAGTCTTTTAATGATTTGCTAAATCAATTTTGTATCTCCGCGATCGAATCAAAATGAGGTCATCGGAACGCTCTTTTGAGCTTTTTAAATAGCCAGATAATGATAAATCAGGCGAATATGTATGGTAGTTTTAGGATGATATGTTGTTGAATTCTTAGCGAAATTATCTCGAACAATTAATGCATTCTTCCTGACAAACCAAGAATTATTATTTCAAAATTTTAAACTCTTTATAGGTGAATTGCTTCACACAAACGACGCATAACACCCAAATAATATTTTTTTGTTAACAGTTTGGTCCGAGCGAAGAAATTTATAATGCACAATACCACGAGATAATCGCAAAAAAAACTATTAACAAGACTTTGATTTTATAGATTTCCGTATCATATAAGAATAAATCCAAGTCTCGCATCTACGTAATGATGCGATTAATGACCGTTTAATAGTCAAACATCATCTCTAACGTTAACGTTAATATGACGCTCTTTGTAAAACAAATAGAGTGTTTTTGGAGACAAACAAACATTTGACGCATCTCTGAGGTACAATACATTTTTTAAAATTGTATTCACACGAACATTTTGTGTTGTTCATCAGTTAAAGTTAATGGTTGTGCCGGGCTGCTCTTCGTTTACAACACGTTCTTTACCGTATTGGAACGATTCGTACCACATGTAAACATTTTTTTTATACATAGCCTTTTTGCCAAGAACATTCTGAACTTCTGTATTTAAAAAATGCTGCACAGAAAATTGATTCTGCAATCAAAATTTAATACACATTTTTTACTCAACAAAATCGGGCGTTTTGAAAAAATCGAAAAATAAACATGTTACGTTGTACTAAACCAGGCGCATATCTAGGGATCGATTATGATTCTACACGAAATCCAATTTTCTGTCAAAATAATTGATTATTAAGAATCGGCTCATAAAATTCGATCAAGAATCAATTCTTAGTGTTTTACATTTCTGATTTATTTACAAATTTCGTTCTATAGTATGTAAAAATTGTGTCGGGTAAACCAATTGAAATTTTTCATTAATTGGCCAACACAGAAAAAGTTATCAAAATCCAATTGTCACCTGGAAAGCACTCGAAAATGAATAATATACCCACATTCTATCACCACTGGCAAAAAATGAACTAACAATATAGTAGCAAATGTTTCCATCCCTAATATCAACAACTAAAGAATATATTATGAAACGAAATTTGACACAGATGTCAAGGAAAGTACTATCGACCTATAAAAATTATATTATTTGATTTCACAACCGCCCGGCAAGTTTAATAAACTAAAATTTAACCGTACCTTTTGGACACACTATACTAATCACATTCTCGTGTCATACAAAATTAAGAATAATTCTTACTTAATATCATCCATTTTTAAAATAAAAACAAAAAATGTGTGAAACTAATCAACAAAATAAAAGTCATTCGATATTTTCGGTGTGCGTTTTTTTAACTACACACTGTACATATTTTGTTATTACGTTACGTTAAGTATATGTGTATGTAAAATAAATAAACGAAGAAGATCATTAATCAACATTGTCCCTCAAATGTCATAAAAATATTTACATATACACATACCACATACATGTGTCAAAAGTGTTGGAATTTTGTTATAATTTTGTCATATCATTATCGAGATCATCATCAACATATTCATGATATATATACCATTTATATGAGTATATATAATTATAATAAATGAATCAATTGGATTAGCTATATAATATACGTATACAGTGCAGTCTCAATTCAATTGCATTTCCATTCAAGCAAAAGTCCCATTTAAACGAATATATTAGAAGTGCAATTACATGTAAATTTATCGCCATTCAATGGAATTATTATCAATAGGATGAAAATGTGAATACAACCAAGAAAATGAAAAAAGGCGAGATTATGTAGAGAAGACATTTGTACATTTTTTTCTCAATTGTTCATTAGATATTTTTCTAATATTATATAGTACAATTGTTTCTATTTCAAAGTATACTTGCGTTCCTTACAAATTTTTTGTTATTCAGTAGAATTCTCATTCAACACACACAGCCGCTTGTGATTACATTGAATAGGCATTTCTCTGTATATATAACAAGAAATTATCTGTTCCTTAGATATTTCATATTAAAATTATTTGCATGTCAAAATTACAGATATATAATTATATAAGCATTAAGCATTATGTAATAATTCTAATATAGCAAAGCAGAATATCCTTGTCAGTTTTGTTCAATTTATTTAATTCACTTTTGGAGACGAAGTGCTGGTATTTAAAAGTTTTGTTAAAATGTTTATTTAATATTGAAAATTTATAATTTGAATTATCAAATGTTCACTGCGTGGTGGTGGTAGCCTCTTTTGTACTACCTATTTGGTGATGGTATATATTATTTAATTAAACGTATATAATTTTATTAGTGCGAATATGGTTTATAAAATCTGGCTTTAAATTGTATATTGAAAAAGGATTTACTGAATCAAAACATGGTTGGATTTCCATGATATAATGTTGTGGATCATATCATTAGAAATATTCGTCGGATGCAATTGTTATTTAAATAAAAACACATTGCAATTTCAATCACAGCACACCTTAAGTATATATCGATTCACCGCTCGTTACCGGTATTATTCCTGTGCTTGTGTATACGACATTCAGTAAAAATCCTATTGATCATGATCATTTTAATTGACAGAACGACGAAGATTTGTTTTGTTTGAACAATTAAAAGCAAAATGTTGTGTTGTGGATGCCAAAATAAAATTAATTGACACATATGTGCGGTGCAATTTTAAATGTAGTGTTGGTTTTCACATCTTTTACCTTCATTCTCAAACAGACCTTGTGTATTTATAATGTTTTTAAATGCGTTTATTTTTTATTAAAATTAAATTTATTATTAAAAAATTATTATTAGTTTTTCCATTTTTCCTTTTGTTAATCAAAAAAATTGTTTTAAATTACAATTAAATTATGGCTGCCACTTTGTGACGACCGCGTTTGATCCTATGTATGTAATGTACCATAAAACTCATTATGGGGGAAAGCGATGATTTATTTATTTATTATTATTAAATTATTTAATTTATGTTTTCAAACACTTAAATCTTATTTCATCTTTTGAAAACCACATATAAATTGCATAATTATAGCTAACAACACTGTGTTAGTAAGACAGTAGTAGTAGTAAGTTTTTTTTTAGTATATAAAGTTGTATTATTATTTTGATATATAATTTTTAAGGAATTTAAAAAGGTGTGAGATGAAAATAAAATAAATACCACTTAAATGTTTTAATTTTATGCAGATATAATATTATTTTTATAACAACGGGTGGTTCGTTGAAAGTTCAACTAAAACTTTAATCCAATCACAAGTGTATGTAGTTTATTAATTCTTGGTTGCAACTGTTACATTTTTTGAATTAATATTTTCACAAAATTTATCTATTAAGGTTTTTCTGTAGGATGTTTTTGTTTGATAGTTTATTGTCTGTTTATGTTTGATCTCCAATATATTGTCAATTGTGTAAATTTACCTTTGACAATAAATAAAATTGCTATATTTTACATAAAAAACGTTGAAATTGTCATTCATTGCAGTGAAGTGATTAGAGTACATTTCGTTCAATTCGAACGTTACTAGTTCAATTCCGGTACTGATATGAGAAAGTATTTTTCATACTAGGTCCACTATTGCGGTCGAATGACTTAACGTATTTCTGGGTATAGTTAATATAGGGGAACGAAAATGAACCCGTCTGATTCGGTTTAAATTTCTTGGAATCACCCGTTCGACGTTACTACAATTTATATGTATAAACTAAATGCAATTACACTGAGAATATTAAGGTTAACACTTTATTTTTTATTTGACCTAATTTTAATTTGTATTTATTTTGTGTTTGAAAACTTATACATAAATATAACAAGAAAAACATAATAATAAATATGAGTTATTATAAATAAAAAGTCTGTTTCTGCACACACCACCACCGCGTGCGCCACTAAAAAAAGAAAATATATGAAAAACAATAAACTATAAAGAATTTTAAAAATATTAAAACAATTAATTTAATTAGTTTTATTTATTTTTTGTTGTTAAAATAGAATATTACTATTATAAAAATATTCCCAAATGGATATTTTAATTTTTAATTATTTTTTATTTTTTTTTTTTTTGGCAAATTATGCTTTTTATTTTAAAATATAATGTACACCGCCACGCTCTGTCCGATAGATGACCGGAATCGATTCAGAAAAAAAAACTGCAAACAATAAATTTTCATTTTATTTATACGAAATATATTTCCTCAAACATCGATTTACAATTGTATCAAATGAGACTTTTTGTTATGTGACTGATTATGAAATATGGATTGCTATGTGACTTGTTGTTGAGTATAATGACGGTCGTTGACTGTTTAATGTCTTTAATTGATGTAACTCAGCAGTGGAATCACGTAAGGTGATTGTTGATTCTTACCTTGTCAGTATTTTAAAATGGTTGGTGTAAGGTGACATCACTTTTACAATCGCTAAAATGTTATGTTAAAGCGATGTTACAAACGTCAATGTTTGACTTCGGCTAAAGTGATATTGCCGGGAATTCGGCACCAGTTGGCGAGCATTTTTCTTTAATAACTGAGAAGAAAATATGGCTTAACAATCGCTTTATAATACCAACCAAGATAATAACTTGAAATAAATTCTTTGTGGATAATAATTTTGTTATCGTAAAATGTTAATTTCCTTCATCACCCTTCTGCTTCGTATTTAAAACATCATGTTACATTGCTAATTACAATAGTTTTTAAAACCTGATCGTAACTTCTAGAATTTTTAATGATTATGTCTTTAAAATGAACAATTCGGTTCAATTTTTGGTTATCAGTTTGATCAGTCTGTGTTGCTGTTTATACATTTTTCTATCGACTCACATAAACTTTCGTCATTTAATGCGTTTATTTGTTGTCTAACACTAACGGAAATACTATGAAACTAGTGACACTTTTTACAATATACATAAACCAATCAGCAGCCCATAGAAGGTGTAGCTTCAAATATTAAAAAGAAAAGTTAATTTCCGGACAGAGTGTATTCAATTTCTTTGTTTTTTTTTTGTATGTTTTGTTATAGTTATTTTCCAATTAAAATGATACATTAAATCTTATAGAAGTTTAGAGTATATAATTCATTTTAGAATTTTTCAAATAAAATTATACTTTTTATATAGTTTTTTTTATTAATTTGCATATATTAAGAAACTTTATGTAAATAATTTTTTTGATGCACAACACCGCATTAATTAATTAATTTTGAATCGTTTTTTTAAATTTTATTTTATCACTTTTAAGAAAATTACAAAATATTTTCAATATTTAATAAATATGAATGAAAAAAATAAAGGTGTGCCGAATATATCCTTCAAATAATTTCGTAATTTTTTTATATAACCGATGGGTAGGGAGATTGGTAAGATTTTAATATTATCTGACCTATTCAAATCAATTGTGATAATATATTGGGTTGGACACTAATAAATTGCACTTTTTCACATTAACTTTTGATGATTTTTGATGTATTTTTAAGTTTTCGTAATTAATTATTTATTATTTTTATATTTTATATTCAATTGTGCCATTCTGTAAAAACTATTGAATTAATCGGTTTTGTATTTTTTAACGTTTTTGTTGAAAAATGGAAAATCAAAGTCAACATTTTTGTTATATTTTGCTTTTTTGCTTCCACAAAGAGAACAACGAAACACAATCCCAAAAAAAATTATGTGATGTGTAAAATTTTATGTGTCAAAATTGGTTTTTACTAAATTTTGTTCTGGTGATTTCGCCCTCAAACATGAACAACGTTCAGGTTGTTTAGTTGAATAAGTTTATGACAATCAAATCAAAGCAATAATCGATGAGGATCGTCATAACACAACACGTGAGATTATAGAGAAGGTAGCTACATATAATGGATTGTAAATCGTTTGTAAACAATTAGTCTACAACGAAAAAAACCTGGATATATGAACTTAAAGAAATTCACTTAACATTTTTGTAAACTATTGATAACTAGGTGATAAAAAATGGGTTCCATACAATAATATAAATCGTAGAACGAGCAAGATGAACCAGCTCAAACAACATCCAATACTGATATTCTTCAAAAGAAGCTTATGTTATCAGTTTGGTGTGTGAGATAATAAAGGAATTGTCTTTTTTTATACTGGTATAGCACACAACCATACAATCAATTCAGAGATATATACAGGCAACAATTAACCAAACGCAACAATAATGCAATAATTCAAGAATAGCGATCAGCATTGGCAAATCGAAAAGGTGTTGTGTTTCACCATATGACAACGCAAGACCAAACATCTTTTTGGTCACTCATCAAAAATTGTTAAAGCTTGTCTGAGATGTGTTGTCACATCCATCACCATCTCATTACCATTTGTTTTGTAGTGTGTAAAATTTCTTAAATGTGGCATAAGAATTTCAATAATGTTGATGATGTCAAAACGTAATTTATTAGTGGGTCAACCCAATACATCTCCGTTTTTTTTTTTCATATTGATTTATAAATTGAAGATCATTAATTTTTCTTATTATATAAAATAATCAATTTATAAATGTGACAATAGAGAAATAGACGAACCTATAATTTACATAATTTTATATCAAATGGTTTAATATTTAATTTCATCTTTATATTGTATTTGATGAAATTAATAATTTTGATAAAATATCAAATATCCAAGGTTTATGTTTTGTGTTTTTGTATTAATAAAATATATATCTTTGTTTGTAATGTATTCGTGTGACACGTATTCGTAGAAGCAAAATTTTACATATTTTTAATATTTGAATGTGCTGCAGTTGAATATTGCATTTTCTATTTTCCAACGTTTAGGATGTAGTTGTTTTGTGTGTGCGGGAGGAAATGATGAATTCGATAAAAAAAATATAATCTTTTATTATTGACGTTGTATTTTAAACTTTATATTAATTTGCAATCGATTATTTTTATAGTTACTTTTCTGTCTAAACAAGAATTTTCGTTTAATATGTTTCTCTGATGCTGTGCGATGTCGTTTGCACAACAAAATATATCCATGTGGTGTGTGTGTGTGTGTGTGTGATTAATTTGTATTTAAATTTTATTCAAAAATTGAAAAAATAATAATAAAATCTATTAGTAACTTAAAAATAATTTTGATTGATATTTTTATTTTTATATTATTTTTATTTCTAATAGAAAAAAATAATAATAATATATTTAAATAAATAATATAAAAATTTAACGATATCCCTCCCATTCTCATAAAATTTTTTCTATTTCATCTTAACCCGATTAAAAATATTATTGCAAAATTTATTTTAATGATTTCGCATCAAATTTTGTTATATCTTTTCTTTTTCTTTTTTGGCTCCTTGTGTGCGTGCAATTTCCTTTTTCTTATCAAAATAAAAATTTTTGTTTTTCTTTGAGAATTTTCCAGCAACGTAACTTTAAAGAAATAATATTTCCGATGTTTGTTGTTATTAAATTTTGATTGATGTATGTTTTTTTCTTTTTATCTAATAATGCATAAGTGGAAAACGCGATAAATATGAAAAATCTTTATGATTAATTATTTAACTGAAATTAATAAAGAAGTAATTCGTAATTATGTACCAGTAAATCGATAATTATTTATTTTTGTTTGTATTTAATTTATAAGATTTGTTTTTAATAATATATAATTAATAATTTTCTATTTTAATATCTCAAATGCTATAAATTGAAATGTGTGTGTGGCCCAAAATGTGGCTCAATTTATGTGGTGGGTCGCGATGGTGGTGGTGGAATTGTTTGTGCCGGCGTCAGTGATAACTTATGTCCCATAACAATTAGGAATCGATTAAAAAAACTTATTAAATTAAATTATATTAAATTTTCACAAAAACCATTTTATTTATTCAAAATAATTTCCGCATTAACAGAAATACGCATTAATTTGCGTACGTTCAACAAGTGAATTTAATGACTTTGTTTTAAATCTGTGATTGGAATGCGGTGTTTAAAAAGATGCGGTCGTTGCCTTTTGAATGCCTTCAACTGATGCAAAAAGGTTTCCTTTAGTAGTCAAATGATGTTTAGGTAATAGAAATTAGTCGCATAGGGAGTTTAATTAAGGGAATATGATGAATGATTAAGTAAAAAATTTTTATTATTAGTTCAATTCGGTGTAATTTTTGATCATCATTTAATTGATGTGTGGAACTTTGAATTCATCATCATCGTAGACCGCTGTTAAAATTCGATGAATTATTGTTTTCGGCATTCCAAACTCCATTTCCATGAATCTCACTGAAGATTTCTTAGTATTTTTAACGAAAGCACGCATTTTTTCAATGTTTTCTTCAGTAAATTGCTTCAGATGGTTGACCTGAACGTTCATCACCACTTTTATAGCTTCTCTGCCTTCTGTAAATTATTTATGTCATTTAAAAATTTATGCTTTTAACACATAATTATTACCATACGCTATTTTACGCATATCATACGAATTTGCGAGTTGCATTTTTACCAATTTTAAAACAAAATTTAATTTAACTTTATGCTTCTTGTATTTTCTGTTCTACTGAATGTAATGTCATAACAGTTTGTTGAGGAAGGTTCACAGAACATAATTACAAAAAAACTAATAGGTAACGATACTTGATCTATGATTTACATAGCCATTCACCGATTTATTATGGGACACAGGGTGTATGTACATATATTTATATGTGACGCTATATATATTTAGATTGTATATGTGCTGCATAAACGGAAGCTGTCATATTTCCTGTGTGCATTAGCAAACGAAACCCAAATAATATATATAAACATAAATAAATATATAAATCAGAAAATTATAGTTAATATAAAAATGTAGAACAAAATATTTTTAGTATAAATATTTTTATATTAAAATTATTGTTTGTATTTTATATTTATAACTTTTAAAAAAACTGATGCTTTTTTCGTGTTTTTTTTTTCAATTTTAAAATTGCTTTGCTTTAAGACAATAAATTTTGTGCTGAAATAAAATAAAAAATATATATTAATTTTGAGGATTTTTTTTCTATATGTTTAAGGTAAAAGTTAATCTATAATTCAATTAAATGAAAGGTTATTTTATATATACCATACAATAAATAAATACATATTGCGATACTCTCTACCTTTTTTCGTTAATAATCTAATTTATAAAGAAAGTCGTAGATACTTGAAAATGTCGATCACACAAAAAATAACAAATAAATAAATAAAATTGTGGTTTTTAATAATAAGAAGAAATGAAATTATTATTTATATTTTAAGAAAATTATAAATAAACAATTTTTATATTGTTTTGTAATAATTGAGTTGAGCGTATATTCATTTTTTTTTGTCGGTTTTTCTATATGAATTGTTGAATTATAATTTTGTTACACTCGATGACGTCGCATTTTTGGTGAATGTTGTCATTTATTTGATTGGAATATGTTTTTTTTTTTGCTTTCCGTTTATAATATGATACGCATTCCGGTACCATTCCGGTATATAAGAGCACAAAATCCATAAATAAATCTTTTGAAATAATAATTATATTACAAGAGGAGGGAGTGTTACGCTAAAATAATCCTCTGTAAAACGTCTGTTATTACTACTTGTTTACTTACAGCCATAAAAACCGCATTGTACTTAATTTTTTTTAAGTTTTGTTGTGTTGGTTGAATCACCGTTGTTTTACAAAGGTGAATTATCACAAACTGATACCATTTTCAGATTTCTTGCCTCCCCAAATAACATATAGAAATTGACCATTTCAATATTATAAATAATACACAAAACAACTTAACAAAACAATCATAAAGTGACAAAAAATTGTAGCTCCAAATTAAAGATTAAAACTTTCTTCATCCATATATTATTCGGTGTAAAAAAACCACACACATTCTGTAATCAAAGTCAATTAATTTTTAGAACATCTTGTTATTGCATCATGAATCAGTCAAGTCTTTTTTTACTATTTTGATGGGTTCGCCAAATACAAACACAAATACAAACTATAATAGACAATGTGGGGGATGGGGAATTAATACATGTTTCATAATTAGGTGAATGCATATGAAATCAATAATAATATTATATCCCGTTTAGGGATGGTCATTAAAATTCAGTAAAATCAATAAACGTAAAATTGTGATTATCATTGCATTGAAAAGTGCGTGTATTATTGCACCAAATATTGCAGAGCGATATATGTTAGTGTTATTTCATTTGAAGAAAACAGTTGAGGCTGAAGTTATCCATTGTTGGTATAGAAGTTTATGGCAAAACACATTCCAGCTCAAACAATGTTACCTTTGCGTTGGTCGCTTCAAATGAGTTGATGTCGAAGTCGGTAACAAAGACCGTAAAAAATAACTGAAAAAATTTTCCTGACGCTGAAAATATATTTATTTCGACAATCCTAAGCAGAAAATCCGAGCCAGTCATCACAACTTATGTGAGAAAATGTGTAAATTTAAATATACAGGGTGTCCCAATTATCGACGGCAATACGAAAACACTAGATTCTCTGGGTCATTTTGCGTCGAAAATATCATATAACATTTTGGCCGATTCGACTTCGGTACCAAGTTACACGCAAATAACGAAATTTTCAATCAGACCATGTTTTGCACTCTACTGGGATCAATATCTCAATAACTAATTAACCGATTTTAAACTTTTGATACACTATTAGCATTAGCATACCGAGATCTTTAATTTGACGTTAAGATAAGGCAATTAGGACATGTGGTTATCCAGATACTTACAGGAATGTTGACAATTAGCTGAACGCCATTTTTCTATTTGAAAGTTTGTTCAAGCATAAGTCGAAAAATCATGATGAAAAAAATTTTTCGGTACCAGTTTAAAAACTTGCCACATTCATAAGCTTTCGTTTAAGCTATAACATTACGATAGGTATCAACTGGTTCCAAAGATATACACAAATAACTACAACGATGTAGGCATAAAATTGATTTTCGCTATGGAAAAATTTTATCTTTTTTTGGTTTTTTCCAAAACCAACAATACGGACGTGACAGATAATTGATTCCATACACTCCTATGCATTCACACAAACCTTCACGCACACACAAACGATCTCACACACAAAGGCCCACACACATAAACCCACAAAAGCACACGCACGCATATCACCACACTTTTAAACAAACAAAGCCTAAAGTAATTGTTGAAAATGTGCTCCTTCAGCTGGAATACATAGACAACAATGCTTTTCAATAGACCGAACCAATCTAAGTGTTTGCTGTTGCTTGTGGCGAAGGTCTTGAATACAGTTTTCAATAAGCTGAATTAACTCTTCAAGTGAATTAATCACAGTTGCATAAACTTTTTCTTTAAGGCAACTCCATAAATAGAAATCCAATGGATTTAAGTCTGGAGCACTTGGCGACGATCTTATGGGCCCACCTATGCCAATCCATCTTTGATAAAAGTTTGAGTCCAGTCAGCATCTAACATTCCCTCCATAGTGCGCTGGGCCACCATCATGTTGAAACCACATCTGCACTCGTTCAAAGATGGATTGTCAGAGGTGGGCCCATAAGCTGGTCGCCACGTTCTCCAGACTTAAACCCGTTGGATTTCGATTTATGGGGTTGCCTTGAAGAAAAAGTCTATACAACTGTGATTAATTCACGTGAAGAGTTGATTCAACGTACTGCAGACCGTATCCAAGAATTTCGCCAGAAGTCACAACAAACACTTAGATTGATTCGGTCTATTGTAAGGCATTGTTGTCTATGTATTCCAGCTGAAGGAGCACATTTTCAACAATTACTTTAGGCTTTGTTTGTTTAAAAGTGTGTTGATATGCGTGCGTGTGCTTTTGTGGGTTTATGTGTGTAGGCCTTTGTGTGTGAGATCGTTTATGTGTGTGTGAAGGTTTGTGTGAATGCATAGGAGTGTATGGATTCAATTATCTGTCACGTCCATATTGTTGGTTTTGGAAAAAACCAAAAAAAGATAAAATTTTTCCATAGCGAAAATCAATTTTATGCCTACATCGTTGTAGTTATTTGTGTATATCTTTGGAACCAGTTGAGACCTATCGTAATGTTATAGCTTAAACGAAAGCTTATGAATGTGGCAAGTTTTTAAACTGGCACCGAAAAATTTTTTTCATCATGATTTTTCGACTTATGCTTGAACAAACTTTCAAAAAGAAAAATGGCGTTCAGCTAATTGTCAACATTCCTGTAAGTATCTGGATAACCACATGTCCTAATTGCCTTATCTTAACGTCAAATTAAAGATCTCGGTATGCTAATGCTAATAGTGTATCAAAAGTTTAAAATCGGTTAATTAGTTATTGAGATATTGATCCCAGTAGAGTGCAAAACATGGTCTGATTGAAAATTTCGTTATTTGCGTGTAACTTGGTACCGAAGTCGAATCGGCCAAAATGTTATATGATATTTTCGACGCAAAATGGTCCAGAGAATCTAGTGTTTTCGTATTGCCGTCGATAATTGGGACACCCTGTATAATGGCTACAATATTCTGATAAAGACAAGTTAAATTTTCTACATTTTTTGAAATATCAAATTTTCTAATTACGTTTAGTTTTAACATTTTTCCATTTTTATATTTACAGAATTCTGAAAATATGATCAATTTCCAATATTTCATAGAAGAAATCACTTCACGCATGCAGTAAATATAGCCGATTTTCTGGAAATAAAAAGCAATACAATTCCAACAATTTTGTTTTTTTTTTAATGAATGCATTTTATTTTTTAATATAAATTATTATTATATTATTTAGAAATTCAATTTTTATAACTTAATTATTTGTATTTTAGAGGTGAATCGAGCACCGCTAGTAATCGGGTAATTGATGTTGACAATTTCCTTATTTTTACACTTGTCTATGTCGTCAAAACCATGGAAAGAAGTCTTTTCTGTGTACATGAGAATAATAAAACTTGGTAGAACGGCGGTTACTGGTAATCGTTACCACAACAACAATTTCATAAATTTGAAACATATAATTGAAGTTAAAATGACCGGAATGGATAGGCGAGAGAAAAGTGATTTTGCTCCATAACAAAGATCGATCGCGGATGTTTGAAAACCAGTACAAAAATATTTGGCTATAAATACACAATAGACGATAAGTTATATTAACGCTGCAATTCATAATTTGCCAAACGATGACCTATTTTTTTGATTATTAAATTCATTTAATTTTTTAATAACGACATTTCTAATTCATTAATATTTTAATGAGCACAACAATCTAACCGAATTTCATTACATTCTCAGAGCTACACTTCATCATATGGTTCGCTTGGTGGTTATTTTACATAATTATTTGGTTAAAAATACAAATCAAGCGAAAGGATTAATAATACTGTTTTGTATATTCTTTACACATAACCTAAAATATTATGCATAAAATAACTTACCAATAACTTCAGTGCAAATGAGCAAAAAACAATTGAAAACCAATTACAGATCGACCGTAAATTTAGCATAATTTTATTTTTCTCTTCCCTTATACCACCGGCCTGTTTTTACCTATACAAATAAATTTATATTAAATATTATAAATCAAATAGAATGTATATAACATAAATATCTCTCCAATCTCCAATAAAATGTATGTATAACCACCATCAATTTGATGGAGGAGCGAAAGGTAATATTAAATATATGCGTAAACAAAAGAAAGAAAAAACATTATAAATTTAATTAAATAATAATAATAAAAAGAAAGGTTATTTAATAAAATAAGTGTTAAAAATCTAAAGTATAATTCAATTTCTAATGTAGTGGGTGTTAATTATGCATTTTTGATTTAACATTGCACTAATTTTTTTTTAACTAATTGCATAAAAAAAGAATATTTTATTATTATAAATTGCAAAAACTCTTAAACTTTTAAAGTGCGTTGAATGAGATAAAAGAATAAATATACACTTTCTGTTAATTCTTTTTTGGTTTTATCAATTGTCAATTTTGTATTTTAGTTTACATTTAATAATATTTCTTTTAACATCATTTTTTTTATTTGTTGTTTTTTTTTTTTTGGTTATGTTGTTTCTTTATTTAAAGTTTATATAATTCTTTATATGTATAGGTTAAAAATATCTTTATTTATATAAATATACAAATATAACGTTTATGTATACGTAAAGGTAAAATGTTGTATGCATATAATATTTATGTATAGAAATAAAGAGAAGAGTTAAATGAAGAAAGAATTTTTAAACCACCGTTACTTTGACCGATTAAATAACGGTTTGGTTGGTTATTTATAAAATAATAATATTTGTATGGATTATTTTGTTGGTATTTATAGTATTATTATATTATACAAAACTTATGCAGACACACATACACACATACACACAAACACAAGAAGTTAACTAAAAAAGCAATATAGCAGTAAGTCAGGTAAAAAATATAATAATAAATAATCAAATGGTTGATATTTTGATGATAATATTTACTTTGTCTTTTTTGTTCTTTATACATTATATTTATACACCTTTAAATTCTCGCATGCTATTCATTTGGAATTTTTTTTCTTGTTTTTTTGCATGTATCTTTAGTTATTCGATGTGTATTTTTTTTGTTAATATTTTTATTTTTATACACTTAACACATATTTTATAATATTATATATCGACAAATACACACTACCGTAAATACCGTAAAAATATAAATAAATTAAAATAAACAAAATACTACATAAACTTGCAGACTTTTAAATATTGATTTGCATATTATACCGTTTTATTACGTACAATATATAAACATAAATGTATAGGAGAGTGAGGCTATATTTGGAAAAATAATTACAGATGAGACAGAATAAGTATACGGTGCAATTGCAACAACTACAACAACAACAACAACAACGACAACAACGACAACAACATCCAGAACAATTAAACGAACGTGGAAATGATTTATTTGTGTGAATGTTTATTTAAAAATATATGATTTCCTGTGGTTTCTTTAAAATCTATTTTAGAGTTTATCAATTTATTTTTTTGTTACCATTAAAAGAACAACAACGCTTTCATTGTGTAACGATATTATTATTTCTAAATATATTTCGTGTTCCACTGGCCCCGAGTGGAACATATATGATTGTTGATTACCCTCCATTACATAATTCCTCTTGCTTTGCGGTATAACCATATCCGTTATTCATTACAGTCAAGTTGGTAAATTACTGCGTATGTGTGAGTATATAATAATTCAACAATTTGTCTGCATTTAAGGTTTCGCCGCGATAGATGCTTTATTTATTTAATTATTATAGTGTTGTGTGTGGAGGCTTTGTTAATCTCCACTTAACGTCCAACACTATATATTTTCAAAGATATTCGTTTTTTGACTGTCATAAACAAACAAATGTAAATTCAGTGGAATAATTTTTTGGTATGCAAAATTATAATAAAACATCATTTTTCCTTTTGATTGAATAAATGACATGCGCTCTTACCAATTCTACATCACTGAACCCACAAAGTGGTAAATAAATTAAATTTTATTACATATTAAAATTCTAATCTTATAGAAATAAAAAATAGGATATTTTTGTAATTTTTTTAACATCTATTGATGGATTCTGATAAATGTGCATCACGTGACTATATCGTGCATTCGATCGGTTCAATTATACCAACTATTCGAATGCTATTTCATTACAATGACACAAGTTATGTTATGTTAAAAGACTTAAAATCGCAATATTTGGAGGTTCATTTCTTGAAATTATTGAATTGTTTTGAATTTGATTTTCACAATACATTGATTATATTTGCATGAATGACATGACACCATTCTGCTGCAACCACTTGTAGAACAATTTACATACATGTCATATTTCATTTTGGAACCAAGAAAAACCAACCAGATTGATCACATCGATATGTAATGATCACCGGCAGCTCCTACATTACATCGAATGATTGAGACATATTCAGCGAATATATAGAGCAATTTCTATTCAAAGTAATCGCAACGAATTGCTGCGTCTGTTATTGAATATGTGAGGTCTATTTATTTTGATTTTTAAAACAAGTCCAATTTAATTTTTTCACCATACACAAAATAATGAATTTATCACTTGAAAATGGGGGCGGATGGCAGGCGCATCCTTAAATTAATTAACTTTATAAATATTAGCTCCTTCTCCACTACCACCTAATTTAACAAAATTATTTCTCTTGTGCAAATCTTATATATACAATATATTTAAAAAAAAAAATGTAGTTTAACTTTAAAAATTCGGCCATTAACCGCTTTGAAAAATTAATTAATTATTCATAGTGATGTCAAAATGTATAAATTTAAATTACATCATTTATTATTCCATTATTTTATATATATTTTTTCTTTTTGAATAAACAAGTAATATTTATTTACATTTTTATATTATTATTAATTTGTTATGTATTTTAATAAACGAGAATATATTTTATTTGAATTTTTTTTTAAGCAAATAAATCACTTTTAAAATTGCATGCAAAACATTAAATAATTTGTGTCTGTGAATCACTGATTACTTATTTTTATACATTTTTTTTTATTGTAATACACTGACGCTGTGCCTGTCTGTCTGTTGTTTTACTTATTTATTTATTTATTTATTTATTTATTTGCTTTATTTATTATATTTTATGACATTTATTTCAAAATAATTATAATTATGTGGTTACAATTTATTAATTGTTGTTGAGTGGTACAATAATATAATAAAATAAACAAACAACAAAAGTTCATTGAACCGACGAAAAAAAATTCGTACACGATTTAATAACACTTATGCGTTATGTGCAAATAAAGTACACGTAAAGAAATCAGCATTTTTTGATGTGCCACACAATGCATTCTTATTAAATATGCGCAGTTATTGCGTATACATTCGACATGTTTATTTAAATTAATTAATTATAATGTTACAATTATTATTATTATTTGTTGTTGTTGTACTGATATATATATATTAATTTTAGTGATTAATAAAATGATTATAATTATTAGTGCAATACAAAACAGCAAAAACAGTATTCATTTATCAATTGTTATAAGATTGTGAGTGTAATTTGAAAATGTATAGGAAAACTGCAAGGTTCCATATATATACGCACTGATTAATTAATACATTTTAAGAAATGAACCTTTTATGTTTGTTTGTTCATCAAAATTTCTTCTCCATGCTGCTGTTAATCTCTCGGTTTAAGTAACATCTATACAATAATTATTTTTATTTCACTATATCACAAATCGAAATAGATTCTGGTATAAATATTTACTTATTTACTGCGCTCGCATAGCATTAAAACCCAGGTGTGGTTTTAGCCTTCTCCAACCCGACCTATCTGCCCCTAGCTGAACATCTTTCAATCCCGAATTTTAAGGATCTTAATTTCAAAAATTGAATTGCTATTGTTATGATAATATATGCGGTTGTTTTTTTTAGGATTGCTGTATTAATCTTCAATTGATGCGGCAAATAAATATTTTACCATATTTATTCGATAGAAACGGCGAATTTAAAATTATACATATGACAAGGGATTGTTAATTTAATTTTCCAACGATCTTTTCAGTATATACGAAACTATTTTAACAATTTCAAATTTGTATATTCTACAATATTTACAACAACATGTAACCAATTTAACCTTGAATTCATCATGCATCATCATTAGTTGCAAATATATAAAAATATGGGTTTGTGTGTTGTTCGCTGTTCACTTTGAGACCGATACAGTATCGATGCCTCCTTGTTTAACAATTACTAACAATGTATATCTATAAATATGTAGTATATGTCATCGATGTGGATTTTGGAAATACGTTATAGTAAAAAATCACGAAAAACTATCAACAATTTTCGATTATTTTTCTCCATAAAAATTTTGTTCAGTAAAGTTTTTAAAATTTCTCTCGGTGGTATTGGCATTATTATTATGCGTCAGTTGTAAATATTCAATGGCTCCATTCATTATAAGCTGATGCTTATGAATCCTCTATTGTTGGGCAATTTTCATGCTGCGCATATGTGTCCATTGAATTTTGTAGTGATATAGGTTATTTTCATAGACTCTGTCGACACTTTAGCAGGACAACGACTAGTCTGGCCATATGTTTTATATATACAAAAAATAAACTTGCCTGGTTTGTGTTTGTCCGAAAGCTATAAATCGCTTTTACGAGTTGGAAGAAAGTTTTTAATCAAATTCTAACACTATTCTATTGAAACAAAATATGTATAAAAAATTGATTTCTTTTAAGTTTTGCAAAACAAGACTTAAACTTTACTTTTATTTATATAATCATCATTTATCTCCTCATTTCTGATGGTATCATGGGTGCATAAACGATATTCTTTATGCAATTCTTCTTCATTAACTGTCTGCAAAAATAGACAATCGTGTGTTAGAATTCAAATTCAACAACCTGCTTCATTAGCAGCTAAGAGTTTGTCAGTAAATATTAGTCAATCTAGAATGCGTTTACCGTAGCCGTAGCATACATATAAGTTGATATCTGTTGTGATAATGCTAATGTCAATTAAATATTGAAAATTAAATTACAGAGACAGAATTTTCTGGTTGTTAAAATTAAATTTTAAATATTTTTCAAAAAAATTAATTTATGCCTTATAATGAATAACATCTGACCACAGTGCTAAAATGAAATATTTACAATTTTAAAGATCTTGTCGAAGAGTGCGACAATTAAGCGCATGGCTTGTTAAATTGTTAGTCTGCCAAAGCCCACGTATTGTTTTGACATGCGACAATGGTCTTGTTTGTTATACTTTATAATTATTATTATTATTATTATTACGTTTGAATCATATTATATTTTTAAAAATAAAGCCAACAACAATAAATGTTTCAAAATATATTATCAAAAAAAAAAAAAAAACTGATCCATTATTTGGCTTAACTTTAAATTATATTTTTTAAATGAATCATCGTGTAATTTAAACTAAAAAAAAAAAATTATGATATTTTTGAATAATGCATTGTTTGTTTTTTTTTCCGTATTTTTATATAAGCCCGTGTTTTTGTGTTAAGAGATTATATCTGAATTATAAGATGATGATTAATTTTTGTTTATATTCTGAAGTACTCATATATAAAATACTATATATACGAGACGTCAAACAAAGTTCATTCATATACAATATTATCCACACACACACACACACACACACATTTATAATATGTATAAAATAGAATAGATATTATATTATTTAACCCATATTGATCCCTTGTATAGATTTGAGCGAATTTAGACAATACATTTTATTACTGCAAATAGAGCTTATATGGCATTCATTATAGCCGGTTTGGTAAATTACTCCGTTTATATGGGATTGATGTTTCCTTAAATCCGTGCATATAATATTCAAATTGTGAAATGTGAAAGAAATTGTGTTCTTAGATACAACAGACCACGTGATTCTGTTCTACCCGAATGAGTTGGACGGTGTAAGCAAATAAATTACACGGAGTTAAACCAATACGGGTTAAGAAGTTTATAAGGAAAAATATTATAAATTATTTAATGTTAATTTAATCATTATTAAATTATATTATGTTATCATCATCATCATCATCATTATCATCATCATCATCATCACTCACTAACTATTATCATCATTATTCAAATTGCCTATAATATAACAACGCACAATAATGTAAATAACAACCACAAAAATAACATCATTATTTTTATTTAAACTAAATACGATTTATATATAAATAAGAAAACATCTTGATCTTCATTAGTATTCTTATAATGTATTCAGAAGTTAATTCTCATATGGTTCTTATAATATTGTTTATACATACAATACAGTAAAGTCGCGTGAGAAAAATAAACCTCTTTGTAATCGCACCAATACAAAAAAATAGGATCACCACCACTTGCGGTTTTTTCAAAGTAACTTACTTCTGCGTAATCGAAACATCTGAAATTATGCAGAATATAAAAGGAACAAAAAAAGCATGCGTTTGGCATTTTGTAATGATTTGAAAAATCTGAAATGCGACTTAACTTAACTAAAGATTAATTTTATAAATCTAAATGTAATCACTTAAATTTTTATAGTATAGATCAGGATAAGGATAAGGAACACATCATAAATATCACCACTCTGAAATGAATAATTTGGGAACAAAAATATCATAATGAATTTTAACATAGATTTGAATTGAAACATTAAATTTTGTCAAAATATCGGAGTATTTTGATTAAATTAACACCCTTTTAATTATCAAAAAAATTATCTGATCTACTTGCGATGGTCTGCATAATTTATAGATTGTAATTATTAGGGATTGTAAATTAAAGTTTTGGTTTATTAGCCTTTCGATCAATGATTGGAAAATCAAAAAGCAAAACGATGCATTTAAAAATTTTATTGCGATTTCTTTTATAGAGCGCAATTGAAACGTACCAAAAAATTTTTGTTCGAACTAAATTTAAATAATAAAAATCAACACATTTCATAATGGAATCATATATACCTTCGGTTAGCCTTTTTGGAGGTTTTACTATATGCGCACATATTTATGTTTTATCTTAGATACATGAGAAATTATAAGACTAATATTTAGAAACACATAAAATGTAAATATTTATAATAAAAACGTAAAATTTACTATAATATCGATTTAAAATCTAATACAGAAGTTAATGACTTTTAATAAATATATTGCTGTGCTTAAAAAATATCAAATTTTGTATTTCAGCTTTTTTATGCAAGAGTTGTCTACTGAAATTTTTGTAAAAAAATATGGATGGTGGTCATTTTATTACTGTAAACATGTAAATATTCAAATTACTGGATTTATGCAATAGTAAGTTCCGTTTTTCTAATTGATGGCGTAAGTCTTCCAGATAGTAAAATCATGCTCTTGAAAAGTCTCTTTATAAACTTCTTAATTTAATAGATTGAAGTGTAAACAACATATTTTTTTATTTGTTTGAACGGCAGCTGGTCCATCACAGCCAAAGTGAAATATTCATGATATCACTGATAAGGTTATGAATTGTATTTGGTGGAATCAAAAAGATGTTGTGTAGTATGAATTGCTGATACCTTCTGAAACCAAAACAATAAATTTTTCAACATGACAATGCCAAACCTCATACTACAAAACTATTAACAATGACAGAGTTGGGAATTGCTATCCCTCCCGCAATATTCGCATTTCAGATTACTATTTATTCCGATCGATGCAGTCAGCTCTTCAAAAGACATACGTTTCACATCTTATGAAAATATCATAAATTGACTTGACGAATGGATCGTTTCAAAAGAGACGACTACTTCATACAGGGAATTTAACAACAACCTGAAAGATGGACGAAGGTTGTGGATTCTGATGAAGTATTTTTTGAATAATGTATCACTTTTATGTAATTGATAAATAAACGTGTAATTTTAACCAAAAAAACGGAACTTACTTTTGCATATACGCAATAAATGTACCATCTATGGACAAAGAGTTTTAATTACCATCCACTGCTGTTTATTTACCATTTTCTTTTAATATTATATAAATTACATTTTCTTATTTATTTCTTATATCATTCACATCATAAGAAAATTATTTACTTCTACTACCAATTATTTCCACACCTTATAAAACACTGTATAAATTGAAAATGAATAAAAAGGAAAAGGAAATTATTTAAATTTATAAAATTTCTTTTAAATCCTTTCTATTTTTACATAAATTAACAACACTTTTTGCATTTGCATATATAATGTTATGTTTTAAAACAATCTTAATTGAATGTATGATATAGAGAATATGAGATTTTAGTATATGATTTATATTTGGATTATTTTTCTTATTACTTACTTCACATTTGTTTATCGCAGATAAAGAAGATTTTCGCTGCTGATTAATTGTGAACCGATTAGCTGTTTAGGACATTGCACACCAAAATACAACGTATTTATTAAGTGATAATAATTTATGTTTCAATGATTGAAACATTTATAAAAATCATACAGTCAACATGAAATGCTTAAAATCGCTTATACACCCCCTGTTTTAATTTTTCCATATTCAGTCGTTGAGTTCTGTTATCCTCGCATCATCATCATCATCATCATAACTCATGATAGCTTTATCTAAAATCAAAAAACCTAATATATTCTGTTAATAAGTGAGAATAGGTGAATTGTATTCAATTTCATTATTAAACACAAAATAAGTTTTTCTATAAGTAATATATTTATCCTGTGTTCAAAATTGGTTACACTAATTGTGTGATTTATTGTTGTTGTTACGTGCAACAACATAATTTAATAACAGCAACTTAAAAAATACCGGATGTATTGAATATGAGAGTGGACAATATTGTTATAAAATTCATCTATGTCATTTATAATAGATTGTTGGTTGGCAAATTTTATTTCAAATAAAAAATTATTGTACAATAGGCCGTTAGTCTGTAGATATTCTATATAGAACTAAAGACTGCGTATTTTATTGAATATCAAATAAATAGCGCATGAAATTGAATGAAAAATAAATAAATGCAAAATGTAAATAATAAGATTTTCTTTATATCAACAAAAAAAAAACATAGAAAAGAAGGAAATAAAAGAAAATCATCATCCGATTTTCTTTTTTCTATATAAGGAAATATTTAAAAATAATTTCTTGTGTATATTATAAAGTTTTTTACAGTCAGTATTATATTATAATTGTGTATATAAATAACATAGTATCATTTTAACTATAAAATGAGAACCAATATCAAGTGAGAATGCTTTGTATTTTAGTATTGCTGAAGTTTGAAAATGTATAATATGCCAGAAATTTAACAACATCTATCTTGGAAGAATATATTTATAAATATGAAAATTATTATAATAATAAGAAATAAATTCGTCTTGGGTAGATTTGAGTTTGACCAATAAACAATATGTTTACTTTGACAATGAATGTGGAATAACTCAGAGCAAACTCAAAATGAAGCTTTACATATTTACATGTCAATCTGCTTCAAACGATTTGAACTCGAAAAAGTTTACTCCCTTCCTAATTTAACAAGCACAAACATAACTCAAATTAGATTACCCTGTAAATAAATGTGTATAATTTAACTTTATTCATTTCACATCCCACAAAAAAAATAGTAGATTATAAAGATTGTTAAGCGCTTTTGTTTACAATATCGTATATTATACAACTTGGTATTTACACCACCACAACAGAACAGATGAGGACGCATATTATACACTCACAGGACACCTAAATCTATATATATTATTTTCTATGTTTTTGTCTTAAATTTTATATTTACGCATTGATATTTTGTTAAATTATTGACACACAATGGTATGACATCGTCGCGATTATGTGTCCAAGGGATCACAAATCATTAATAAATGCTAAAATTTAATCAAAAAATATAATCAAAATTAAAATTTTAATAAGAAAAAATAACAACAAAAAACCACCTAATTAAGTATTAACCCACCATTCCAAATTTATAATATAATATAATTTGTATAAATATAAATTTTAAGACATATTAATTATTCAAAAAAATTAAATTAAATTCTTATATGGTAAATGTATACTAAATTACATAAAGTTATATGTTAAAATAACCAAAACAACATGATACAGTGGAAATACTCCTATTCAATTGCATTTCCATCCCATAGCAAATGTCCCTTTCAAACGAATGTTTTTGAAGTAAGTTATGCAAATTACATGTCCATGCCATTCAATTGAATGTCAATTAAATTGAACATATAAAATACAATATTAAATTAATCACAATTAATCAAGTGATTGTGAACTTTTCTTTCTTACACATTTATCTTTATCCATTGCAATTCCCATTCAACACACAGGCGCTTGCGATTACATTGAATAGCAATTTCTCTGTATATTCTCTGAACAAAGTAATAAATAATATAGTAATTAAAGTAAGATTTTTTAAAGTGAAACTCTTTGCGGCTTCTGTACTTGTGAGAGAAAGAAATTTAGAAAAATTAAATTCTTTCCATATATTATAGATAGGTTGCATTGAAAGCCACTTTCCACGTATTTATATACAGTCGTCAGAGACTTATTAATTTTAAATTACTTGATTTAAACTTTTTAGTACATTTTAAACATTTGCCACTATAAATTTCGAGGTAATTCTTCATTATAATTTACGTGCAATAAATAAGATATTGTACTGTAATCATTATTTAAATATTATTTATATTTGCTGAAAAAAAATTTTTCTGTACACCATTTACACCATTTCAAAAGTGCAACTGAAGATTAATTTCGACGACACACCAAAGTAAAAAATGCATGTTGTCACAAAGTAAATTGTGTATGATTGTGGTATATAAAGGGTATCGTTTACTATGAGCTATTGATGAAACCAAACGAAAAAGTTGTCGCAAAAAAGTTATCAGATTACAATTTTACTATTTTTTTGCTGGTATAATCGAGTTGAGAATAGACTACTGACTTCAAACAGAAAATTCATCATATATCTTTTGAATGCGTAAAGCGATTTTAAAACTCTCTTCCACGAAATCGTTTATAATTTGCAATTCTGTATACAAAAATGGAAATCCGTTAAAATTATGGCCCGTAATGAATTATGGTAGATATAATAATTCATAAAAATTGATTTTTGCGGAAAATATTGTTCCATTTTTTTTTTTCATAATTTAGTTTAGTTTTATCCAGATGATAAGAAAAATATAGGGATATTTAAAATTGGATGCTAATTTTCATGCGATGCCGTTGATCAATTTAAATGATGCAATTAAATGCAAAAATTATCAAATTTCCGAAAAGTTATTCTACTTTAATACAACAATACTTGCAACCACGTTAGCATATTATCGTCAAACAAATGCTAAAATAGATTGAACGAAAGCATATTCGCTGAACTTGATCTCCCAAATGATTACCTTCATCTGTTTCAATTGATGCAAAACGCTTTCGTAATACTAAACTCATTTCAATGAATATGTATAGAAGTCGATAAAATTATGTTTCTAAAGCGGTATTGGTTGAAAATACAGATAATTATTATGTCAAGGAATTCAACTGCTGCCCAACTTTTGAAGAAAAATACATCGAACAATCGAGTGTTGTTATTGAAATAAACGTTAAATAATTAAAATCTCATATAGTATTTTTCAAAATTTTTAAAATCGATTTATTAAAGTATATTACAGGAAGAAATACAATAATTTTAACTATGAATTTATATTTTGCTAATTTCTTGAAGCTGTCCAAACAATTAATTCATTTGCTGACCTTTGCAAATTGGATATTGTAAACAAAAACTCACTTTTTATTGTAACGCGTCTTATTCCCGTGCGTGCGGCCACCACATATTAAGGGATTCTATGATAATATGAATATGATTTGTGAGCAGTGAGTGTTTGAAGTGTATAAAAGAGTTTTATGTTTTATTAATCGGATGCGACTTAACAAAATCAATATAATTTTTTTATAACATATATTTTTACGCACATTTCTTGTTGTTATAGTCGACTTATAACAGAGAAAAGAAAATACAAAACATATATTATTTATTTTCGGTAAGTTTTTATGGCGAATTGTATAAATATTGAAAAATTATTAGGAGGGTAAATACAATTTATTTTTCAATTTACTCAATATTTATTTATAAATAAACAACTTTTTGGTTATTTGTTAAATATATAATTTCCGACGAAATACTGTGGAGAAAATATAATATTACACAATTACAATTATAAATTTTAATTATTTATAAAAGTTTATTTTTTTTTCTTATTTGGCAACAAAATTAAATTGTATTTTAAAAAATGTAAACGCTAAAATCAAAATAGGATTGATGAAAAGTTGGTTAATCTATTGTTTAATTATATTGTCTGTAATCGTGTGTGTGTATAAGTAAAAGCAATGTTTTTTTCATATGCTAAAACTTATAATAATAGCCGCAATATTTCTTCTTGTTCTAATCTTTTTAATTCATCATAAAATTATGATATTGCAATTTATTTATTTTTTTCCAATTCACACAATACAATAGGAAAAAAATGCTTACAATTGTAATGTTTATATTATTAATATTATATTGATTGAAGACCACAATCGACTATACCTGGCGTTACTCACGCATAAAATTATATTACATTACATTAGAAATAACATAATTGAACAATGTTGAGGCGATTAATTAAATTAAAAATTTGATACTGATATTTCAATGATAAAAATATGTGTGTTTGTGTGTGTGTGTGTGTGCTGCTGTATAACAAAATTTTTGTAATTTATTGGTAAATCGTTTTGGTTTTATTTTGAAAATATAATCTTTCTTAAACTTCGATAACTGAAACCATTGTATAATAATATATATATTTCAAAGCCATATAAAATTAGTCGTATATTTTTGGGATATTATATTTTATCCCTGAAAATCATTGTCTTGATTAAAATAAATAAAATCATACTTTTTGCAAATAGCGTGCGTGATCACTTAAAAGTCCGTAGCTCCTGCAATTAATGTCGTATATATTGTATATATCGGATCGATAAGATTGATTTTAAATAAAAGGTTATGAAATGATTGGATAAATTTTTTATGAATATATTTCAATCCCACACGAAATTATTTAACGTACAGTTGAAAATTGTACCCACAATTAATGGCACCCGACTGTGCAAATCCATACTGAACCATTAACCACGTCATCACATTTGTATAGTTGATCAAAAATAAGTTATTTAAAATTCGGTACCACACTAATCATATTTGTAGTACATATAGCAGGTCATTTTACTCCAAGTGTAGCTTATGGCATCTACCAAACATTCATTACAACCAAGTTGGTAAATTAGTTCGCATGGGAGTTAATAACAATTCACCAATTGTACTGCAATTTACGAAGCATAGATGTTTCCTTAATTCCAGTAATTTTATATTGATACTCAAAGGCATATTGTTAATCTTTGAGTATAGCGTCCAACACCCCATATTTTCAAAGATATTCGTTTTTTTATGTCATAAATGAACAATAAATACCGAAAAATTTCTCATGTTAATAGTGCCAATTGAAAGAGGTATATTTACGATTGATTAATATAAACCCAATACACCACTGCGCGCAACAAAGTGATCATGGTCAAGGTATAGCAGTAAAATCAAAAGAAATAAACAACAAAATCATGTATCACCATCTGGAAACCTGCATATCATCTATATGGATAGCGAATTTTGCTGCGGACGTGTTATACCTTTTTGGAAAGGTAATAATATTTTGTATAATAAGTGTATTTCTATTTATGCAACGTTCTCAATGAACCGCCGCATCTATTAATCTATCATGCTGCAACATAATATGTACTTTTTCGTTGGTCCATCATTTCTTGTCATAATTCCTTAAAACAACATAAATTTATTGTCATTGTTGGTCACTTTAATTGATTGATGCATTTGGTGGCAAGCAACTCTTTATTATATGTAATTCAACAATGAATAAAACGATGGTCCCTCTCAACTGCTGGTTATTAAAATCAATTTATTAACTATAACTTTTTTGGAAATGGTATTTTTATATAAAGATTATATAATAACACACACACACACACACACACACGTCTCTAATGCATTATGACATGAGATTAATACATTTTCAAAGTCATTGCCGCGTTAATTTTTTTTTAATTTATTTTAGTTTATTTGTTGGTAATTTTTTCCTATATGATACACAGTGAGTTGTTTAAATAACCACAATTTTAAATAGAAAACACATTATAATTCTTGAAATATGATTTTTATTCAAAAAATACGTTCTATTTGACTTAATATACAGCGTTTGGGATGGTCAACTAATGCATATATAGATTTCTTTTACTGCTTGGGATGGCTGGAACATCATCATAAAGCGCGCCTTTTATGGCAGTTTTCAGTTTTGAAAACAGAAAATTGTCACACACACCGTGTGTTAGATCAAACGAATACGGAGGAGGGTGGCTGATCAAGAAGAGAAATTAATTTTTTCATCAAAAATTCATTCACTTTTTTGGTCTTGTGAATTATTGTGCAATAAAAACATCTGTTTTCCCGCTGGATATTAGTCCAAATTGTGTGGTTACAGGTATTTAATTCATTAGCATACATTATCACAATGAATATACCCCATCGATAGTAATGATTTCACGAACTTTTTCTACTAATTCCAGATCGATTTTTATCGATTTTTATGTCTTGGGTTATCATTTAAATGTGCTCAACAATTTTTGAAATGTGAAAACCAAACATAATATTGTCGTTGAGTTAAACTTTTTTCAACAATTTGTAAGTCTCCACACATTTTTTTTTTCCAATTATATAACAAAATTTTAATATTTACTCTTTGTTCCATTGTATTTTTACGGCGTAAGCATCTAACAACTACTGACACTCAAATGCATGTAACTTTTTAACCTGTCCACCGATTTGAATGCGGTTGGGTGCGTCCGAAACAGGAAAGATGTATCTTTTTAATGATGCCATTTAAACGATTCACTGTGTATATATGTAATTTCACTCTTGGCTTTGTCTATATACATTATTGTTATGATGTTATAATACAATACAATAAATTTTTATGATGATTGTTTAAGATGAAATCGTATGCATTTGTACACACATTCTTAATTTCTTATATATTACACAATTGTAAATAAAAAAAAAAATTGTACATAGACAAATATGAAAATAATATATTTTTTTATATAAAAAAAAAAAATAATAAATAAACCAACTCAAGTTTCGTGTAAATAAAATAAATAAATGGAAAACAGAAAAATCCATCCACGAAACGAATAACAATCTAAAGAACATCATCATAAAATCATCTCATATATATTCAACATATGTATATAGGTAAAATAAAATTATATATAAATACGTACAAAACATATATGGAAAAAATATATAATGATAATAATAATAATAAGGAAAGGTCTGTGAACTTCTCTTTGAGTTTGATACTGTTTCCCATTTCAAATAGACCGGTTTTTTTTTCTTGTTTCGTTATGTTATTCCATTTTATGTAGCTCTGTCTGTTATTCACATAAGTATTTTACGTAAACGTATATATGTTTGTTATTGTTTTACTTATGCAATATATGAAACGTAAATTTTATTATAATACACACAGAGAGACATATGGATAATATATTCGTATCTAGATACCATTAAAGTTATTCTGAACATTTAGTAGAGAAACAAAAATAACAAAATAAAAGTTGTATATAATTATAATTCATAAGGCACAGAAGAACAAACGCAAATAATATCTATGTATACTCTCTGTCAATGTGTATGTATAGTATCCCACCAAACACTTGAATGAAAAATCATCTGCATACGCATGATATTTGAGGATAGCTTCCATTTATCTTCTTCATTTCAACAAAATAAATCGCGCGAAATTTATGTTCTAGAAACTATGAATAATGCATTGCTTGTTTTTCTTCCAGACGAAAACGAAATGATAACCGATTACGTTATAATCTTCTATTGCCGCCGGGCGGAAACATTAACCGTTTGAGTGCTATACAATTTTGGCGCATAACCTATTCGTCGCTATAGCGACGATTCGCACTCAAACGGTTAAGGAAGTGTTTAGTATTTTTTACGAAGAACATAAATCAGTGAAACCATTTTGACTTGACAAAATTCTATACTGTTTTTATTTGATTGCTTTTGATAATATTTCTGTGCAAATATAAAAGAATTAATATTTTCTTGAAATTTAAGAAAACCGATAATATGCGCCATAATATAAAAGTGTAAAAATATTTTAAAACTTTGTACATTTTTCATAATAACTGAACTTTATATGGAAACATGTGTAATATACCCAAAATTATCTACAACAACTTTCGTGCGATAGCCCAAGTTGTGTCGAACGTCACTTTTTGTTGATGTTTCTGCATTTTCGTGAACATTCTCTCATACACGTTTAATATTGTCATCCATGTGCGTCATCTGCTGGCACCAGGAAGGTTTGTTACCGGTCCTTTTTGCCGAAAATTTGCAATCAGACGTCTTGTTATTGGCTCTGAAGGTCCAATCTGCACGTTACAATATTGATATGAACGCTGAGTCAAATGAATGGTTGATTCGAAAAATAAAGTTCAACAATTTGAGATTGTTTATTGTTTCATTTTAAATTCCCCCAAGCCTTCTTTACAAAATTCTGAAATGAAATTAAAAAATACTAACAAAAATTAAAAAAAAAAATTATAAAGAATTCAAAGCACAACGTTTATTTTGGACCACCCAATATTACATTAAATTAAAAGAATTAAGTAGTTAGTTCACTTTCAACTTAGACCATATTTCCACTATGATACTCTATAATGTTATATATCGGCGATAGCATCTTCCAAAAATCTGCCCGAATGGAGTGCGATTTTCGCAAAACAAAGATGATATTCATCCACGAAAAAAATGTATCTTCTATACGGAATATGTTGCACGTATCGTCTGGGAATCTTCTTGTTTACTGGGTTATGTCGTATATGTGTTATGACACAAGTATTGTTCTACAAGATGTTATATAAAATCATAAAACCACATTCATAATTATCATCATCATCATCATCATTCACGTCATAAATTAAGCTAATTAAAATGAATTAAATCGTGTATTGTTTGTGCTTTATTTGCTTTATTTGAAGAAACTGATGCGATGTCAAAATAACATGGAAAACATGTACTGAAACATGAAAACATGATAGAATCAGTTTTTTCATATTTTACGATATCATCAGAATCAGAACAATTATTATGCAGCGACGAAACGAAGATTGCACATTTCTGCTACACGCAATTCAATTTAATTGTTGTTTAGCAAATTTTTGTTAATTTTGCAGAGTATCTGCAATCTAAAAATTATATATTGAAATTTGATCTGCCTTTTGAATGTACGCGAGGTGTGACTATATAAAATAACTGACGTTAACCGAAAACAAAGTAAAATTGGTTATTACGGGTTGCTTACAAGACACTGTACGAATTATTAATAAACTATCACCTTCAAAAGAATCGATATCACACTACTTATGTGCATTTTTTGTCTATGCAAAAGCTAAGCATGAGATATTTGAAAAATACACAATGGACCCTTCCACAATGAACGTCTCATCATATATGTAAGCAACATCTCTGTATAGGTAATACACGCATAATAAATAAATTCTCATGTGAATCTTTTAATTATTCCACCGCATGTAAGAGTGTATTTCGATCTGTCAATTTGTTCCGGTAGCAGTCGCTTAATATTGACGTATCATTGATTTTATTTGAATGAGAAAAAATTGAATATCGTTCAGTGATTAAATTCTTTGTTTTTCATATTTTAAAACTGATGCGTACCACTATATGAAAAAAATTTACCACTCTTTTTAAATCTGGTCGTTCAAGCCTTGCCGATGATCAACTTGAAGGTCGTCCAAAAACTGCTATAATACATACAACAAATCTTTCAACAAGTTCATTATATATGGTGTCACATGATTGATGGAAGAAAGTATGTGAAATAGCTGAGGTGGTCATAGAAGCCATCCCAAACGATCTATACAGGTTTGAATGAAGAATAACACATGAAAAAGTTTTGTGTGTTTGGATCGTTTTAAAAAAAAGCAAAATGAATCATAGCCATATTTTAGAAAATGTTCCATCAGCAGGAATGGCTATGTGGTTAAGATTACAAACAAAAGTGTTTTGTACGATCGATTAATTTCAGAAAGGTATATATAAAACAATTACTTCTGAAATTTATAGTGTTACCTAAAATTCATTATAAAAAAATCATTTTACATCTCGATAAATATTTAACGTTAAAGTTTATATTCCATTACCGACATGCTTGAAAACGGATCACTGCAAAAATATTTTTTAATAGCAGTAACTAACAGAGAATGTTCATCGTCAATCTGAAAAAATAAATCTGTTCATATATATAGAAATCTCGATGGTGTGTAGGCCATTGGCATTTCGGTCCTTATTTAGGCGCTAGTACTATATAAAATAATTTACGTTATTTGAATATATTTCTTAATTAGAATGAATATATTTATATAAAAAAATTATACGCCACATATATAATGTTTTTTAGTTTTAATATCTAGAGATTAACTCAAAGAAAACATTTTGTCCTTTTTGCTGTACATTAAAAAAAAATATAAAATTCAAGGATATTCAACATAATATTCTAATTACATGAATGGTATCACTTTTAAAATCATTCTAATGTTAATAATTATATTAATCTTATGTGTTAAACTTATGTGTATTCGTTTATATGTGCGAGACGAGCACGTATTCATAGCTACACGTAGATGTTTTTTTATGTCACTGTGTGAGTTGTCATTTCATTTTATTATTTTCAAATAGAAATAATAAATAATTAGGTGTCGGCGGGTATGTGTTTCTCATTTATTAATAATATAATAATATAAAATTTCAAAAGTCAAATGTTGTATGTGTATAACTAACTAATTTAAGATAAATATTATTATAAATAGGTATAGATAGATGATAGAACATAAAATACATTTAATAATAATAAATTCAGATGACCCCATTTTTCAGATATAATAACTATTTCTTATTAATAATAATAATAATAATAATAATAATGATCTTTAACTCACTCAGCGTACATTATATAGAAATCCTCAATTATTTGGTACTCGGTATATTTATAAAATCAAGAACATTTAAGAAATTTAGAAAAAAATTTAAAACTTATTACAATTTATTTTAATTATAATAAAATACCAAAAAATTATTATTTATTATTATTAATTAATTAATTAAAATATTATTTGGATTCTTTTTGAAAAAAAAAAAAAAAAACTGAATATTATAATTTTATAACCTCGAAATTATTTATATAAATAACCTGTAACATATTATTTTATGTATTAATATTTTTTATCCACTCTTGATCTCACATCATATATTTAAAATAATCTCATTTATAATACGAACAAAAATCTCATCAACTAAATTATTTAAATTATTTATCTATTTTATTTTATGATATTTAAATGTTGCAACAGGTGTTAATCAAAAAATAATTATGAATAATATAAATTATAATAGAAAGGGTTTTGCAAAAGGAACGCCATAAAATAGTATTGGGAGTTTTTTTTATAGTAATTCCACAAATATTCTCTACAAATTTCATACCATCTGTCAATTATAATATTACATTAGGAAATTAGTTTCTGTTGTGTATGTTACCGCAATTTGTTGGTTATCGGTTATTTTGTGCTAAAAACGATATATGTTGTTCTGTTACGCTGAAAATGTGGTTATGGTGTCAGTGCTTCTTGGAAAACAACAACTAGTGAGTTAATAGTTAATATCCACGCTTTTGAAGTGAGCTAGTGAAGCTGTGCAGCTGTTTTTTGTCGATTACAAAAGTGTTTTGTATCTTGAATTTCTTCTGAAAGGTTAACAAATTAATAGAGCGTACTACTTGGGCGATGTGAGGCGTTTGCCTGAAGCAATTTGCTAGAAAAGACAAGGTTTGTGGAAAATAAATACAGTATTTTACACCACTACCTCAAAATGCCTTCTTTCCGTAGATTTTTAATCAAGAACAATACAAATGTCATCGTACAACAGCCATTAAATATTAACCTAATATGACTTGGTGCGACTTCCGCCTGTTCAACCTCGACTCAAAAAACTACTTCGCAGTTCACTTCGCGTTTTGATACCACTAAAGCGACAGTACAAAAAATCGACGATACACAAAAATTTGTATAATATATAACAGTTGTGCGTAACTACTAATAGCTGTAATTAACAGATTGAACTGACATTTGGACAGAATGTCACTGAAGGTTGTGCCAACCTTAAGTGAAATTGAACTGGTAGCAGTGGCGAAGGCAGAGAAATAGCATTCAGTTTTCAATATGGTTATATTTTTCTTATAACCTGGATGAAATTAGACTAAATTATGAAATAAAATCTGGGTGTTCACCGAATTAAATTTTCCCGCAAATCGACATTTATGAATTATCATCTTTTTTTAATTACCGGCCATAGTCTCTACGGATTTTCAGTTTTCTAAACAAAATTTCAAATTATATACAAAATTTCCAATCTTTAATCGAAGATATTTTTAAAATCGATTCACGCCATCAAAAGATATAACCGATTTTCCAATCGATGGCAAAGAAAATTTTAAGAAATTTGTGGTACTGTATAAAGTTGACAACCGAATGGTACTGAAAATTCATATACAGTGCCATTATTTCATACAAAATTTCACGCGACGACTGGTTGCATTTAAAAATAATGGATTTTTCTTCAACTAATGATATAATCTTAAATCTAATCTTTATATCCTCTATGCATCTGCGGGCGATAGAGTTGACATGTTCGAAAGGACAATCTTATATTTTAGCAACCATAAGAAGTCGTTCGGACTGTGCATCAGTTTAAGGAAGAAATTTTAATGTGAATCTTAAAAATTTTCTCTGTTATACTGTTTCAATTCTGGCAATATGAATGAAAGCTAACACTGATGTACAATATATTAATAACAAAATCGAACCATCGAAATGGTGTTAAGAATATGGCGATGTATGGCACATAAATCTGTCTTCACCAAAATATTATTACCAATTATGCTATTAATAACATTTTTAAAATCAATATTAATAACCGAACGGCGGATTGTTCATGTAAAGAACAAACAAAATCGATGCCAAATGACTAGCCAGAGGTATTACAAGAAGTAATAGTAAAAACATGTGATAAGAACGATCCCATAAATAGGATTTTAGCTAAATGACAAAGTTCGAACTAAAACCAATTCTTATAGCCATATTTAATACACATCAGAATTTGTGTGATAATTTATCAATGTATTACAATAACCTTTTTTCCATATGGCTGAAATTATCAACGTACCAGAAAATGTGTAACTAATTCTAGTAAATTATTAGTGGTTGTAGATCTACCTACCATCCATCCATGATAAAACCGTATTGTTCACGCGAATCTATCATTGCAATTTAATACTGAAAGTAAGAGTTGATTCTAAGATTTTCAGAATTATACAATATTAATTTTTACTATTGGCCGCCTATAGTTTAAAATATTGTTATATTTATTGGAATAATCAGTCAGTAAAAACGGTTTTTTTTTTAAAGAGAATAGTAATTCAAAGAGCTTCAAGAGCACAAAAGAAATACCATAACAGGTCCACAAGAGATATTGTTTTATTTTAAAGATTATTCAATAAATGAACCGAATAGTTTGTTTTGTATACAGATCAGGTTAATCTCGATCTTCATAACTTATAATACCAAAAACATAAACACTTACGCGCACCTAAGATACGTTGAGATAGACCAAAACAAATAGTTGTTGCGAGAATATTGCCCAAATGTTGTTAGAATATTCTCATGTGTATTTTTATGCGACCTCATATTTTTTGTTCCCATTTAATTTTAAAAATAAATACAAAAGTAAAAAATATTCAAATTCAAATCGATTCTCATGAGAATAAAATTAATTTCATAAGAATATTTTTATAGACCTGATCGATCATCACAAGGTATATGATGTGCAGATTTATTCTCATATTATATATTGTAAGAACACGTAAAATGCGGTTTCATCGGAATGAGAATTCGTTCTCAAGTATTTTTACACGATTCGCATTAGTAAATAATTTGCTATATTCTCATAAGAATAATTCTTATCGCGTCTATCTGAATCTTAATTAATTGATGATTCTTTATAGTCTATACTTTGTTACATTTTTTCAGTCAATGATTCATTTACAAAATTATTTACTTTTGATTTACACACTGTTATTTGTTGTTATTTATGAACATGTAAATAATAGTAATAAAATAATGTTATGGAAATAATAATGAAAATATGCATAAAATTTATGTGTGTTATTTATTTTTATACTTTATTTAATGCATCCTTTTTATAACTAATTTTAAATTATTTTATATATGCAACGTATGCATCTATCCTAGTGTGTGTGTGTGTGTTTGTGTCTGTACCACTACATACAATATAATATGTATGATGTTATCATTATTAATTATTATTAATTATTATTATTATTTTATTTTGTATAAATATGAAACTATATATCATTTTCTTTATTAATTAATGTCACATTAAATCATAATTCTCTAATTAAATTTTCAGTTATATAAAATTAATTTTAATATTTATAATAATAACAATTTCATTCAACATTTTGTTGTCAACAATGTTTTTTATTTCACATTTATTAGCCGATTCATTTTAATTACGTATTGAATAATTATATGTATCACATCCATGGCAGCACACAGTGTCAGTAATTTAATACAATTTGAAAATTAAAATCGAATTTAAAATAATAATTTATGCTATGAAAACTTTATATACGTTTTTGAAGTAACTCATAATTGAGAGAGAGTATTAAAATTTAAATTGAAATTAAAATTGCAATTTAAATAAAACTTCATCAGGCAGCAAGTAATATGATGATGGATTCTTAACGTCTGAATAGGTGGATTGTACACTACAGGCCAGAATTATATAACCCCGAAGTTATATTATTTCCACATTTTTCATTACAACTATACAAAACAATTATTTTAATACAATCGACATTTTTTGTCGGCAAGTCAAAAATAATAGCTGATGGAAACAAAAGAATTGACCAATATGAAAATAACAAATGATTAGCTGTGACTATAACTCATGTGTCACACCTACTCTTTATTGGCAATACATTTTTAAGAATAATATAATTACCGCATTAAATTTGCATTGTATTTTGTGTTTTTCAAAAAAAAATTATTACCTTTTTGTTGTTATTGTTTTAAAAGTTAGTCACAGTATGTTAATCAATTTGTCGGATTTAAATTAAGAACAGGCCGTCCTAAATGTACAACAGTACGAGTAGATAATCTTATTAATAGAGACATTATATAGTCACAAATAATATTAAAATTACGATATCAAAAATCCAAAGAGAGCATTGTAGCTCCAAACAACATCGCATATCAAGATTAAAGGTTCTTACTACATTCAATAAATATAACACATTCGGATAATATAGTAATCTCAAATTTAAAGGATAATCACGTGGTGTTATGGTTTCTATAGATATATATGGTGATAATTGGGGGTTGATAAGCTCTTCACATTTTAACGTATATACAATCAATTCAAATATGTGCGTATAGAAACACTTTAGAAAAGCTTTATGACAGAAGAGAAAAGATTAATATAGAACGTAATTATCTTTCAACATGACAATGCGCTGATCCATGTGGCAAAAATAATTAAAAAAAAATATTTAATCGGACAAAGTTTAACAATGGCAGATTTATCTCCTATTTGAAGACAAAGGTGATACAACGTATAAACCTATAATTCAATACATATGAGTTAAGACGAACTAATGGTCAATTTCATAAACACAAAGTTATATTACATTAAATTGTTTGTTATAACCGAGGTCAGATATAATTCTGGCCCGTACTGTTTGTGTCAGAACATATACCTTTAATTTTAATGTATATTTTCCATTTCATATATATTGTACTTAATCATTCAGATAATATTTAGTAATTAAGTGTGTATAATATAATTTTATAAAATATTTATAATAGAGCAATAACTGTCATCACTTTTTCCACATATCCCCCCCCCCCCCCCCCCCCCGCATACGATATATTCATAGAAGATGAATAAAATCATAGAATTCTCATACACATATATTTGATTTGATATGAAAACGTAATCTTTATTATGAATAACGTTATGTATAGGTAGCTACATATTCCCTCTGTCTGAAAAATAATTAATCTCGCTGCTAAACTGAAATACACCGATTTGTACGTTCAACAATTGCATGGCCAATGGCTTTTATAAGCTGCTGATTGGAATGTTGTTGAATGCCGGAGCTTGTTTATAGTTTATGTCAATGCAAATCGGTTTGCCGTTCGTCGTCAAAGCAAATAATGCATAAACTTTGACAGTTTTATTAACGCATCCATATATTAACCAGCCATTCCGATTATTTTTTGGACAGACGTCTTCTTATATATATATTGTAGAAATTTGCTTTATATTTAATATATTTATTATTACACTTTATTACACATTAAAGATAATTTACAGATGACAATTATATGTTTGTTAGTTAGTTAGTTTAGACGTGTGGTTGATATTTTATATGTGTGTGTATCCATAAAGTATAATGTCTGGTGTTATAATTAAGTTATATTTATTGTTGAAGCAGAATTTGTTTTCATACACAGATGATATAATGTTTAGAATTATTATTATGTATCAAATGAATTAGAATATCTATATATAGAAAATATTTTGTTACCAGCAATTATTTATAGACCATACGAGTATTTTGCTGATGCAAAAACGTTTGCCGACAACATTATCTTTGTTATAATACACAAACGTATACTAATTATCTTTTACTATATGTGTACACACCTACCTGTAAAATGAACTTTTATCACTTTGAAAATATCAATATTTTTTATAGGGTTAATTTATTAATTATATTGTTCATGTGTTATTTGCGTAATATATGAACAATTAGTAAATGTGTACAATGTAAATATATAATATACTATGTTTATCAAAAAAAATACCCGATCATTTTCATTGTAACGTAAAACATTTCTTTTCTTTCCTAACTATGCAATAATAATAATAATAATAATAATAATAATAATAATAATAATATATTTATGAATTAAAGTTAACCATATGAAATAAACAAAGATAATGATAATATTAATAATAATAATAATGATAATATAATATTCAATTTAATTAGTTATGCATATTTTACAATGAAACCGTTATACCAAATTGTATAATAAAGATAAACCATTATCAGTTCATTTCAAATTTTTCCACACAAAATAATGCTATTCCTCTTTTTCGCAATTCGATCGACAATCCCTCCAAACAAAAATCTAAATGTTCGAAAAGGTGAACGAAAATCGAAGTTAATATACAAAGATTAAAATTTACGAAGAGTAAAAACGACAAATTCAACTCATTTCATAGTTGAACGAAACAGGGTGGATCTACGGCCGCTTCGTTTCTATTTTCTTCAATAGAAATTACAATAAAATACAAAATTTAAATCGAACAATCTATCAACAATTAGTTCGATTAAAGGAAAATTAAATAGTAATAACAATAAAAAATAATAAAATTATTCATTTGTTTGTTTTCTTTGGTCGCTATAGTTTTTCAATCAATCCGCTATCAATTTCAAATATTTTGTATATTTTAGTTTACCACATAATTTAAAATTCGAATTAATGCCTCGCATAAATAAATCATAAACGAAACATATTCGTATCAATATGTTTGATGGGCCAATACGAAAATTTAACTGTTAAAGTTCAATACGCGCAGACGACGGACGGCGTAGAAATAAAATTTAAAAACACATGTTCGTACAGTAATATTTTTAAAACTTTTTGAGAATGGTACTACGAATAGATGATTGTAAAACTTTTTTTTACCGCCGTCCGTCGTCCGCGACGTTCATTGAAGTTTGACTCTAGGGTATGTGTAAACGAGAAAATATTTTATAAATGTGTAAAGGGGGGGAAGGCGATACAATTATTTTTTTCTTTACAAAATTTCATTAATAATTGTGCTGAAGATAATACTTACTTAATACTTTCGTTCGTTCGTACAATGTTCAATTCAATTTGTTTTTACGGTACATTTTCATTGTAAAATTAGCAAAATGTTATCGAAAAATTTAATTCTAATAATAATATTTTAGAAAATGTGTAAATAGAAAACTAAAATTCTAATTCTAATAATAATATTTTAAAAATGTGTAAAAAAAAAATCCAATAGTTATATTTCTTTCTTTTTTGTGCGCCATTATTAAATTAATTGCAGTCCGTTTCGTGTACATGTGAATTTTCATATGATTTTATTGTTGTAATTTGTTTTTAATTATATATAGTTTTATTGATTTTATTATTAAATTAATTTTATTTCCAGTTTAAGTGTATTTTTTATTAAAAGTTTATATTTTCTCAGTTTTTAATGAATGAAAAAAAGTAAAACGATGTATCAAGTTATTCTTTGTGTTTTTTATTATATAGAAAGAAATATCAGTGCATGTGTGTGTGTGTGTGTATGTATATTTTATATGGAAACAATTATACAAATACATTAAACAACATTTGAACATTACGAGAAATAAAATTGTATTTTTGCATTGTTAAATCATTAAAATAAAATGAATTCATTTTTTTAATTTGTGCGGGTCGCGTCGGTTTGATTTTTTCTGCATATACAAATGCAAATAGTATAGGATGCCTAATTTGGTTGTAACAACCATATAATTGAATACAGATTTTGTGTGTGGGTGAGTGATAATTTGTTATTACATTTTTTTTTTCTCTCCAAATTATATTAATTTTTATAAAATGTATTAAAATTGATTAAATATTTTATTTAACATTCAATTTTACATTCATCAGCAAAACATAAAACGAAGTATAGTGTAATTAAAAAAGTGCAATGTTGAGTGTACTGTCAAGTAGAGAAATTGAAGTGACCGGCTCGTTTAGCAAAGTTTTCTACCCAATTTTCTACCATGGTAAAATGAGCAACACTTCATTTTACGTAAATCTTAACTAAAATAAATAATAAAGCAAGTCATTTAAATTACAAAGAATTATTTCAAGAATAAGAGGAAGATTCGATTCCTTGTTATTTTTAATTTTTTTTTTTAATTTTATTGGATAAAGAAGTTTTATTTAAATATTAGCTGTTAATTATTAGTAGTTTATTTTAACAGTGGTGGTTCCCTATAGGCAAATTATATATAAAGATTGAAGTTAATTATTGTGCTTTATTTATGCGATTGTGTTAGGTTTTATGGTAATATAATAAAAAAAATAATTAATATATTTAAGGTGGAATATTTTCTATTTAATTATATTATTATTTGTGTGTATTGTTGTTGCTGAATATTTACTTATCTGTATGTGTACTTTAGAAACAACAACAAATCAGTGGTATTGCTCTTAAAAAAAATGGTTGCGAATCAGACCTTGAAACACTGATAACAATATCCTGAGTATCAAGTCAATTTAATCCATGTATCCTTTTTCCTCTTCAATATACTCAAAATTAGAAATTTGAGGAACGATCAGATGGCAAAATGATGTGAACAAGTAAAAGACAAAACGTATTGAATAACGCAAACAATTTTTAGAGAATTTCAATAACGTGTGGCTAAAAAAAAATAAATTGCATATGTAAATTTTAATACACGTGTTTATCATCGTTGTGTTGATCGCATATTTTTTGATAGTGATAGTATTTCACTTAAGTTAATTTAACCGTAATATTTCTGTTGATAAATAAAAAACTAAACGTACAATATTAATATTAATATCAAATATTTAATTATTACTTAAATAAAATGTATTTTATGATGTCTGCGATAATATTTATACCATTTATTTTACAACGAATTTTTATATACGAGTACAAGCCAATTCAATTTAATTAACGCATATTTTTATATACGAGTAATAATATGTTGATTATAGATATTATAGATTTCAATTTACGATTTTTAATTCATAATATCTTATCGTAAAATATTGAAAATAAAAAAAAAAGTATAAATAAATAAATTAAAAATAAAATGATGGTTTTATCGTTAATAGACATGGTTTTTTTTTTTATACTCGTACAATATTAAAAGTATTTTTTATTTTTTTTTTCCTATATGTCATTTACCTATAAAATATTTATTGTATTATTGAATATTATATATAAAAGCTATTTGTAATACTCGTTAAAATATTGGCTTTTATACAATATCTTACGTATAATATGTTATTTACTTATGCAATGTGTAAAAATATTATTTGTTATTCAATGCATTTACCTTTTATATGAACACAATTTTATCATTGTGAAATTAGATTATAGGGATGAGAGGGTGTTTAAAATGTATAGAAACAATAAGGGTAAAGTAAACACTTTGAATAATGTACTTCATAAACGACATGTTATCGATAAGTTGGAAAATGCTTGGGTGGCATGTGTATCAAACTGATAAATTACGTTATAGAAATGAACTCATCAATGGGGTGTCAATATATAAATAATATCAAAATATATTCAAAACAGTCTGTTTATAATGTCGTAAAGTTGAAAATAAAATTAAACGTCAGTTTATGATAACGTGAGTGTGATCAGCAGTAAAATTTTTTATGTCTATAACGTCTTTCTGGTTGGCTCGCTACACTCGATCAATTGATTAAATGTCCCCGGGCGTTATCAAAAGATGAACACCACATGTTACACTTTTTATTTCTAAAGCTTTTTTCGGTAGCTCGCTGCACTCGATCAATTAATTAACTACACCAAAATACTTGTGTATAGAATTTTAAAATTATAATCGAATTATAGCCTCTTAATGTATTGTAAACAACGCAATGAACGTTACACGTTACAAATAACGTTTAAATTTACAAATAAAATTTCTTATTTACTTGTACTAAAATAAATCACGTTATTTTGTTAAATATAAAAATATCAGGTCTAATGAAAATTGATGAGTTTCTTATACTTACCCGACATGTCTTTGATATATAGAAATTGTTATGGTGCATTTTACTGTTGATTCAGATCCGAGGCAATTAATCCAATGGACTGAGCGAAGTGAAGTCATTTAAATAAAGGGTGATTAATATGGAAGGGTGTTTGATATAAAGTGACGTATGCATTTTACTATTGATCCAAATTCGAAGATATAAAAAATCGTTATATGGCAACATTTTTCTAGCCATACTTGTTTCATTAGCACTTGTAGAAATACGCATTATATGCGAATTTCATAAGTTTGTTGAAAGAAGGAGGCTATACTGCAAATTTACCAAATAATAACATTTATCAATACATTTAGTGTTGTGAAACAAATTTTAGAAGTTAATTTTGAAATATTGCGTATATGGGGATTTAATATTTATGATTATTTTTTAAGTTTTAAATTTAATTAATTTATTTTATTATATTTATTTCAAATTGTTAATTTTTTTTTTTTTCTATTTTTTTCTTTTCAGGTAAGTTTGATCAAACAAAACATTTTCTAATTATAACAAATTCATATGATAATTTATTGGTAAATATTTATACATTAATTTAATTATTTATTTACTATAATTTTATACAAATTTGATATTGATATTTATTTATAAAAGTCACAGTTACACTGAATTAAAGTTAATCTAGTAGCAGGTCATTATTTGTATACCCAGTTTCTTGTGTTTTCTTGTTCTTCTGGGTTTGTCAAATACCAATTTGATCGCGCCGCTATCTTTATAATATAATATGAATTGTATAAAAATATAATAATTTGAAAGTAAATGGTTTTCTTCCGCACGGCGCACGGCGTTCATGGCATTTTATATTTCATTTATACCAATTTATATTGTTTTTGTATGCATTATCTATAGTTGAAGAAGTATTTTACGCTAAATGTATTTATAATATTGTAAACAAAATGGCATGTTTACAAACAAATTGTATGATTTAATAATTTATGAATTAACTATTTATTCTATAATTTGTCCCACATATTCTTATATAAAACTATATATAAATAAATAAAGTAACACCTTCAATTATCACATAACATAATTCTAGAAAAAGTTATATTAATATTATATTAATATTATAGATTGATAATAGATGACATATTATACAACGCTCACACACACACACACACTAGAAAGAAAAAAACGAAATAATAATAAAGGTGAGGCGGCGGCCTAAAAAGAAAATAAATAATTTAATGGAATATATCGACAATATTATGTTATTATTGTTGTTCACAATACAAATTTATATTAATAATAATAATAATAATAATATTCTCTCTAATGGATTTTATTTGTTGTCAGTTAATAGTTTAAACGATAAGGTGTAAATAGAAGATTGAGAAATTATATAGAGAATGACAATTTGAATGATATGATAACAAAATATTTACAGTTGAAACTATGTTTTTGGAATTTTTCGTTTATACACTGCTATAGAGGACTGGTCACAGTCATACCGAACAAATCACAACAAATTTGCTTTCTTAAAATTAGGCATAAATTAACCTATAAAAATTATATTTCTATAGATATTTTTTAGTAAATAATTTATATTTTATTAGAGTTGTACTTGGAAAAATGTACGTCGTAGTCTTAAAATCTAAAAGTCCTTTATTCGTGGATATTGTATTATTTTTTTAACAATAATAATTCAAAATATTCAGATGAAACTGTGTACGTATTTACACAATTTAAAAATTAATAATATAAAATTAGCGGAAATTTCAAACAATAAATACAAAATCAATAAATTTTAAATGATAATGACACAGATGATATATTAATAATGTAATATTGACAATAACAATGTGTCATGTTAATTGTATTGATAAGAAAAAGTATATATAATATTGTTACGCTAAAAACATATATATCCGGTGTATGCAAATATGAAAGTGCAAGTTTTGTAATACAAAATAAATTATAATTAAAAAGAATGATTCAAAATAATTGCTATCGCTATAGCTATACATTTTTTGCCATCTCTCTGGTAAGTTGTGGACGACACGCCATTCAGTTCTTCAAATGTTTTGAAGTGGTGCTCTGTTAAGTGTGTTAAGATTTTTTTTATGTTTAGAATTCGAAGTGGTGCTCTGTTAAGTGTGTGTGTCGCATCGACGACAATAATTGGTAATCGGAAGGAGCCAAATCTGGTATAACGGTGCGTTGTCATACGTAGCAAAATTACCTTACCATGTCCATTTTGGTCGTTTTTCGATCAAAGTATGTGGTTTAAATTAATAATTTTTGGGCGGTATAGCGATTAGTATTAACAGTTTCACCGTGGTTTAAATAGTTCATAATAAACCATACCTTCCTGATGCCACGAAATACACAGACCATTCTCTTCTTTTCAAATCGATTTGGTTTTGTAGTCAATGATGCTGTGGTTGAACTGGTGTATAGCCAATATTTTTTGTGTTTAGAATTCCCAAATTAAACTTTTCATGTTTTCATTACCATTCAATGCAAAAAAAGATTTCCTTTCATGTCATTAGCAGTAACAAAATTTCATTGATATTTTTTCAGTTTTCCATTTGCCTTTCAGTTCAGTTCATGTGGCACCCATTTTCCATATACATTTGAATGTTTTCCATAATTTTTAAACGTCCGGAAATCGTTGTTGGATCAACATTCAAAGCATTTGCCATTTTTGTTTTAGTTTGTAAGTCATCTTCATGCAGTTGTCTGCCACAGAACTTTTAATTTTGTTTCCCCATCTCGTTTTTATAAATAAATGCGTGAGAATATATTTCGAGTAAATAAAATTATTTTTGTAAATTGTCTTTCTATTTTTGTAAAAATAAATTATTTGTTTGCTTTTTTCTCTAATCCGTTCCGTTCATATGCTGGGTGTTAAATAAAAACCGAACCGGTTATTTTTCGGACAGACTGTGTATGTGTATGAAATAATATAGCATGTTTTGTAAAAGGTATATTATGGCAAATTTTACATTAATTACATATAATTTGTTTATTATTCCTTTTTTATTATAATTATATTATTTCCTTATTTATTTTTATCACACGCAGATGAATATCTTTTGATTCCTTTATTTATTTTTGCTATATAACCAATTTGATGAAACCTTTGTTTTTTTTTTTTTTTTATAAGAATTAATAAGTGTTTATAAATAAATACGACTTGTAAGAGCAGTATATTTGGAAAAAAAAATAGAATAAAATAACAACAACAACAACAACAACAACCAAAAACATATAAAAACTAATTACTAATAAAAATTAATTTGAATTATTATTTTTTTCATTATTTTTTATTATTTAATTATTTCTTTCTATTTTTGTTGTTGTTGTTGTTGTTGTTGTTGTTTTATATTTTGAAATTACTTTTATTATTACCATCGCATTCAATTTTCTGTGTTAGGGTAGACCCCTCCCGAACAACCTTGTTGATATTTTGGTTCTTATACACGGGCAAACAAAAAAACATACAGTTGTGTAATTCTCGGATTTAATTGAAACTTAATTGCAACACACTGGTAGAGTAGTAAAAATGAATGGACACGTGGTTTTTTTATCGGCAAAGGTTTATGGGTTAAAACGATCCCTGGAAAGAAAGTTGATATATTTGGTTTTGGACGATACGCTTTAAAAGTATTGGAGGTTGGAAAAAATGTTGCAATAGTAAGTTTATAATTTTACGTTCTTGAAAACGGTGTAATTCAATTTTGCAATAATTTGTCAATTTTCGGAATACTCCTCTGACCAATACTTCACTTTTTGATTTGCTTATCTATATCCAACCATTTTGTATATTTGTGAATGCTTTTATACGTTCTCATTTTCGTTCATATCTCCCGTCAATCAGCACATTGTCCCCAAAGTTATTATTGAAACCTTCTTTTTCTGAATTTATTTCTCTACGTGCCTTAATTATAGGTTTATATATTATAATTGTTTTAAAAACTAATAAAAATTATGAACATCATATCGTAATAGTTATTTTGCATATATGGAACGGTTATGAAGAAGTTGATAATTATCTTTTTGTTGTTCTCTATTGATTGAAAATGAAAAAAAAAAAAATGCAAAAGATTAAAAATATAAAGTGCTTCTTAAAATTTTTCTATTCATTGGAACATAAATACAATAAAATATATATATTTACTTTAACGCGTTTAACATGCAATGTCGAAATATATAAGTTTGATTCAATAAAAAAACTTTCATTTGAAATTTGTTCAAAAAATTCTTTGTAATATTGACAGAAGGCTAATGGAAAAATAAACAATACTTTATAATCATACAGTAAATAATATATATTTAGGATAGCGAAAACCGAAAGGAATATCGGATGTTGTCTCCGAATCGACTATTATTTATTATTGGTTTTTTTTTTTTCTCTCTCTCTCTCTCTCTCTCTGTTTATCCAATGAGGCTGCGAAGATACACGCATTATTTCACAGGACATTGTTAAATTATTTATTTAAAAATTTCATTGCGTGTTCTGGTGGTTGCGAAGATATCTATGTCTATGATATATACGTTTTATATATAAAGGAATAACTGACATCTCTCAAATTCGTATAAAGTTTCATTCGTATGGTCCTAAACAAATCTATATATAATGTAAAAGCACCTATATTTGACCCATTATGTGTTATTCTGAGCTCTGGTTCATTACTTTTGTCTTTGGCCTTTGTTGAATCCCTAAAAGCGAAATCATTCAAAATATTGTAATTGTCTTTATTTTAACGATATAAAAATTAAACTATTGTGTCTGTATAAACGGCAGAAAACGATTCCAACAAAATTGCATGCAAATATTGTCGCATATTATTTTTCAATTTCGATTCTGTTTTATTTCAAAAGCAATACCGTAAGAATATAATATTAAATTTAATTTTAAATAGCAAAGACATTTTTTTTTCTGCTTAGGACTTTAACAAAGACCGAAGCAAAACCAACTCCAAATCTATAACTTATTTTTCTCCAATTTCTAACCGATATATTATTGAATGTTTTAAACTTTAAAACAAAATGTTTATTTATTTCATTTGGATCAAAAATTTGGTAAATGGTAATATATTTATAAATTTAATCGCTTGTAGGAATTAACTATAATAACATTTGATTTTTCGAAGGTTCAATTTCTCCACAGCTAAATTTTTTTCCATGTATTAACTTTGTTACCCATATTCTTAATAATTATTTGCCGTAAGTGGATCAACATAGGAAATGAATGGGGTGTACTGTTAACAATATGTTTTTATTATTATATTAGTGTTAGTCTAACGAATGGTTCAGGTTAGAATTGATTCAAAAATTATTTTTGAAATTTGTGCTTATAAAAATCTTATTTGGAAGTGATCCATTAAGTTTGCCGAGTTATAATCGTAGGCTATATGTCGGAAGACATATTGTTTTGCCTTTCATTTGTAATTTGTTGAAATATAATATTAACTGCACATTTTAAGATTACATTTTAAATTAAATATTAGACGTGCTCTTTGTATCGAACACTTATACCATAATTGGAAACGTATCACATATCAATTATGGTCGTTTTAATCGATTGCAGGATTTTAGTAATGATTTATTATTTTTATGCAGACATTTTATTGAACTGAGCAATGTAAATAGTATTTCTTGTAAATTTAAATTTTATAATAATTACTGGTTGGAGTCGAATGTTTAACCGTCTATAGTTTAATTAATTTTCTATTTTATTTTTCGAGGTATTTTTTTGCTCAACATTGTGTGTCATTGCGGTCGAATTGAATGAATACTAAACATGTTTTGATTTCTCCCATTTGTTTTATTAAATGTATTTGCATTTCGGTGCTTCGATCGAATTTGTGAAATCAGTTGTGTGTATAGGATTTTAAATTGTCTGCAATATAAATTTCATTTACAATTATTAAGCTCATATCTGTCTCGTATTCTGATGGCGTGGTGGTGATGGAAATCGGTTGATGTATTGTTTGCAATATTATATTAATGTTTAATGGTTTTATTGGTATGTTGACATCATCGGTATATTGTTTGTTGACTGTAGCTGTATACTGTGGTGCACTTATTGTAATGGAAATAGGTCGACAATAGGTGCATTTACGTTAACTTACATTCAATAAATACAATGTATAGGAAATACAAATTATAGTACAATATATTATATATAAAAGCTTTTGTAAATAAAGTTATATAAAATTTTAGTCAAACAAAAAAGAAGAGCTTTTTATGTGTGTGTACGGCTACGGAGTATATATAAATAAGAGGTTACTTCAGTATATATGTGTTTTTTTTTTGCGTTAGATTACTTCACAACCTTATGCCTATTTTATTTTTTTTTTTGCATATACCATTATTGTTATCGGTTTTACTGTCTTTATTTGTTTTTCCTTTAGTTAATCAAACACAGATTTAATCAATCAAGTACAGGATTTTTTTTTGTTATTGTATATACAAAACCAATAAAATTTAATGCCATATATATATTATTGCATATACATTGGGTTGCACACTAATAAATTGCGTTTTCCAATGAAAACTGAAGGCATTTTGCTTGATTCACACCTTTTTCGATTTACAATATTCTATACAACCAATTTTCCCTCACCTGTTGTTAAACGTTTCAAAAATGTACCATTTTCGATATAAGTTTCATATAAGCACATTGCGTAGCTGTTAATGCTTTGTGTTTTATGTGAATTACTTTAAGTTGCTGAGGAACCCATCAGTAATCGATTTTGTTTTTTTTTTTTTGTAGACAAGTTGTTTGAAACGTTGTGCTATATGTGTGAAAAACGCAATTTATTAGTGTTACAACACAATATTTAGCTTTTATGTTATATGTTTTTGTCTGCTTAGTTTGAGTCTTATATATATTTTTTGATAATATTTGCATAAATTTAGTTTAAAACATAAAATAAAATGTGTATAAAAAAAATAAAGTATAATATCGCGAAAAATTGAATGAATAATAATTTTAAAATAAGTAATATAAAAATATATTATTTGATTGAATTTGATGATGTGAAAATAAATATTAAATTGTTATTGATATTCATATTCACTTAGATTGTATAATAATATATCGAAAAAATAGATATTCATATATTTCTAGAAATTTGATTAGAATTGACATTTATATCTATACAATATATACACACACGCTCTGTTCCAAAAATAATGCGAATGGCTTTATAATATATAAAATCTGTTATCAGTTAGCTACTAATTGATTTATATTGTGTGAATCGATCTTAACAAATTGTCAAAGTTTCATGACATTACCTTAAGTGTAAGTCAAAATATACAACACGTTTAGTGACCGTAGGTTTTGTGCGTCGATCGAAAAATATATTTTCTACATCTGATGATCGCCATTCAACACTTTGACGCTTAATTTATTGGTTCGTATTGTAAACACCATTTTTCGTCACCGGTTACAGTATAGGTTTAAGAAAGTTTTCTAAAAAATTACTAATTTTATGAATTTTCAGTGTAGTCTATATTTTACTGAACTGTTTACAATTTTTCGAATTTATTGAATATTTGTATATAGAAATCCATTGATATTAATTGAGTTCGTATTTCCTTTAGTTACAAAATTATAAATTATTTAAAATCTATTTCAAAATTCTTTTCTGCTCGGTAACAAATTCTTACAATTAATCAAAAGAATGTTTCCTATGATTTTCGCCTTGGAATTTTATACTATACCTATTCTTAACCTATATCAATACCAACTGTCTTAAAGTATGCACTCGGAAGGACACTTTTTATTAGCATTGCGTGTGGTTTTCAAATTCTATTTATCGCATATGCGATTGAGTTTACATAATGTAAATTGAATATTGATTTTAAATTAAATTTTATTTATTTAATTTTATACATTATTATTTGTAAAGAATTTCAAATTATCCTGAAATAAAAATAAAATAGATGGAATTACGTACGTACATTGGACATTATATTATAATGGATTGGTGTGTTTTATTGTTGTACATTATTTTTTGTGTAATAAAAGACATAATTTATGTAAAATTTATTGATTATTATTCGGTAAAAAAAAAAAAAAAGGTATACATCAATTTTTTTTATTCATGAACTCCGATGCTAAGAATAATGATGATAGTACAGAGAATATTCATCTACTGATATTTTATATTTAATTATATTGTAATTGGAAATTTATCTAATTAATAAAATTATTGACATGGAATTTTTCTTTCACATACTATCATTTGAATCGTTTAATTTGTAAGAACTGATTGCGTAATTTGAGAAGTTATTTTGTTTTTTTTTCCAAAAGTAATGATTGTAAATTCTTTAACGTTAATGTTAGAAAGTTTTATTAAAAATAAAAAATACGTTTGTCAAGGAAAATCGTATCCTTTAAAATTATTTACATACACCGCTTCCGTGTGTGTTTTAAAGATATATTGATTTAACTATGCTCTGCGGTTTATTATCTCGTTGTTATTTTCTATGGTCATGTATTAGGAGTACAAATTGAAAATACCCGTTTTTAAGCAATTAAATATAATGCAATAACTATTAATAATATTTCAATCAAAGTGTATAATCCATTCATTGAATCAATTTCTGATACTTTCATAAGAAGTACGTCTTGAAGAACTAACTGAATTTACCTGAAATAACACTGGTAGTCTGAAGGAACTATATGTCTGGTGAATGCGACGGGTGGGATAAAATTTCCGCGGTTTTGTCCTTGTAAATATAGTTTTTAATAACATTTGTAGTATCAGGCATTGGCATTGTCATATTGAGAAATTAATTTGTTGTGACTATTCACCATTTTTTCATCATATTGATTGCTTCAAACGCATTAGTCCATCGGCGGTAAACATTATCATCCATAGTTTCAGAAGGTTTCAGCAATTCATAATACACAACATCTTTTTGATCCCACCAAATACACAGAGTATGTAACCTGATCAGCATGAATATTTCGATTTTGATGTATTGAACCATCTGTACCCCAAGCTTTTTTACGTTTAGGATCGATCCATTTTACGTAAATCCATTTTTCATCTCCAGTCACAATTTCAGCAGTGGAGCTTTTTTTTTTTTAAATGAAAACAAAATAATAATGCATTCCACAAATGTCAATTATTTGGTACATCACTTTTCTTTCCATATTTTCCTGCGAATAAAAACAAAGTTGTTTCTATTTTAACAATAAATGTGAAATACTATACGTTTTGAAGGTTGTATAGAGACTTTTCAAATATACGTAATTCATACAGTTTGAGTTACACTATTAATTAGGGTATTTTCAATTTGCACACCTAATATAACTACACACACACACACACACACACTCACACACATATAATATATGACAAAAAGTTTTTGAAACAATAATTTTCGTCGTAATATTTGTATAAGAATATGTGGAAAATTATAATCTGATTATTTGAAATATTTTCTTTGTTTACATTTTTTAAATTCATTGTATTTATTTTATACTCGTCCTATCTCAAAGTGTATGCATATCTAAGTACAACAATAACTTTTACTTGTACATTTTAGTATTTATTTATCACCTTGTGTGTGTCATTTCGAATTACTGGTATAATTTATGTACTTGCATGTACCATATATGCAATGAATGTATAATGTTAATAAATATGTATAAGTAAAGTAAAATATTATAATATAAATATATAGTGATAAGAACGTTTAATATATGGCTCCTTCCTACATAATTTCTATATATATATACCACGTAGAAAAAGAAGAATGTTATAAATGTAGGGTAAAACTAAGAACTTATGACATTGTTATTGGCAACTATACTGTCCGCGGATATTCAAGAGTGTGATGTTTACCATTAAATAAAGGGTTGTTTATAAATTTTAATTTTTCGTATAGAAACCCATGAATCGATTGTAAAACCTACCTGATCATATTGAAATTATAAAAAATAATTAAATCAATTTATTTATTTGTAAATTTTAACGTACCCAACAAAATTATAAGTACCAAGTAATATTCAATTAGTCAATTTAATTTTCTAATGCTACTGCTTTTACCCATAAACAGAAATCCATTGCTATTATTATAATAACATCGTTTTTCATTATCAATGACTTTGTCAACTAGTAACAAAGTACATATTGGATATATATATACACCAGGAAATAATTGTACTGACCCTTAGAACCAGTGCCACCCTATACATACATATACAAAAGTATTTTATCAAACATTTTAAATTCACATTTTATTTAAATAATGTACACAAACACAATAAATAATATTTTAATGCAATATTGTTTTATAATTTTGTACACTGCTATTACTAACATATAATATATAATATATTGTTGAAACCAAAACTATGCAATATTATGCATTTCTTAGTAGTGTATATATATCTACTTTTACCATATTAGGGTTAAGAGACCAATTTCACAGAGGTTATACATTTTTTCATAGTTCATCCTTATAATATTTTTATGTATATTATATATTTCTTTTTCATTCCAATTCAACAAAATATCCTATTTGTTAAACTTTTTAAATTCAACAATATGAAATTTTTAGCTGACGTAATGAATTGGCGTAAGATATTTCCATTATATATTTGTAAAACTTCAAATACACACGACTTTGTAAGAACATTAATTTCAGAATTATGGTGTGTACGGTACATGTGTTAACAAAGCAAATTTTTATATTTATATTCATTGTGGGCGGTTAACCCAGTAAAATTTTGTAAGTGCTGACGCATCAACAACATGTTGAATTTGTTTATAAACGTTTTAAGTACAATATTTTCAAATAACACACATGCGATACATTTTCCGTCTATCGATGCTCAAATGTTGCTTAAAGTCTTATTGACACACAACAATAAACCGGAATTGTTAAATTTTTAAGTTAAAATCGTTTAAATATTTAACTTAACTCAAACTATCGAATGTGTTTATTTGAAAATATTGTACTAAAAACGTTTTCATAAACAAATTCTATGTATTTACTAGTTTTGTAAATGTTTTCTATATTCCTCTATAGCAGAAAAGTTTTACTAATCGCAGATTTACTAAACGTACTAGCAGCAGTTTATGTATCAAAAGCGTTTTACTAATTTTCAACGATAGTTTCTCTGCCGTATGAGAAAATTTTACTTCGACTACGCAAATGAATCTTCTGTTTAGCAGAATATTATTTTTACCAGCAGAAGATTTGCTTGTGCAGTAGAACGGATCTGCGGTTACATCAGATATTTTTAAAAATGCATAGAAATTATTAATTTATAAAGCACAAGATTTTCGATACATTGGCGAATCCAAAAAGTTTAGTGACCAAAAGAGAAAAACGTAAATTGTAAAAGGGATTATATTTCTTGGAACTTTTGTATCAATTATTCTAGGCCACTTCATTCGATGCACAACATTAAACCCATCGAGGAATTTTTCAATTGTGGGAGTAGGTGGGGGGAATCGTATATATTTATGAGAAAAGGAATGTGAATGATTTCATCGTTGGAACGAGAATTCATTCTATTTATTATATTTTTAAGAAATTTTCATAATAATAATTTTTTATATCATATTTTGATTATTTATCGGCAATACATTATTGCATTTCAAGTTACATCTTATCAGAATCGGCTGTGTGATAATTCCTTCGAATATAATGTTTGTTGTGTGACACACTGTTATATCGTATTGGGAGGAGGGATGGAAGCAGGTAAAGCATGCCGCACTACATTCATTGGGTAGATCTTACACTGTCCCATACCTTGAACACAAATACTCTTGCAGTGTTGAGAATTGATTTAAAAACAATAAATACATGTGGTCATCAAGTTTTTGTTGATGTGGATGCGCAATTCGTAGCGTATAACCGATACAATGTGAACTATGAGATCAGTTATTTGTCTAAAAGACAAAAATTACACAGTTTTCCATTCTCATCTGTAAAAATATTTATTATGCAGTCGAAAGTGAGTAGATAACTCAATCAATTCATTTCGTAACACATGGAGTTCTTCTAAATGTTTGCAAGACCTAAAAAATATATTTTATATGAGAGGCAAGAAGATGATCGATATACAAATAATTATATAATTGATTTTTAAATCATAAATAATTAATAATTGACATTAAACGTATGTTAATGATATTCAATGATACGATTAGTGTGAATATGTAATAAGAATAACTAACCTAATTTATTTAATATGTCAATTTGTATTCCAATCTCTATAATACAATGCAAATCCATGTGTTTCAAAGAAAGATCAAATCTCTATATATATTAATTACAATTCAATTGAATATGAAATACAAAATTAATGTATGGTATAATTAATGTCACAATAAGAGTATAGATAAAGAATCAAAAAATTATTGTGGAAACTTGTCAAACAATATCTCTGGTTTTTTTTTATTGTAAATGTGTTATTATACCGCGAGTTATATATAAATTTAAAAGAAAAACTAATTCCGTGAATATTTTACCTTTTTATTTTCTCATGTGCGATTTCAGTTTCGATTAAAAAATTGTGTTAAAGATAACGAAAATAAAAGCTCGACACGGACGGACGGACGGGGAGAAATGTATTTTTATATTTATTCTTTATTTTATTTTTTTCATATATAATTTATTTCATAATGTTTTTGTGTGTGTGTGTGTGTGTGTGTTTTCTTGAAAAAGGAAAATTCTTTGAAAATTTCTTTGCGCTTTGTATTTTCTTTTTTTGTACACTGTTTCGCTTAAAGTGGTTTTAAAATTATCATGTGTAAGAAAAATTTCATATTTTCTATAATTTTTTTTTCCCTTCTTTTTGGGATTAGAAAATAAATACATAATATGAAAATAAGATCGCTTTGAATAATGTTATATTTTCATCTACATCTGTTCTTTCTTTTATTTTATCATTTTAGTTTTATAATTTTTTCATTTTTTTTTGTGCATATTAAATGTATGTGTAGGAAAAAAATATCAACCCAATCTCAATTACCTTTTCCACATTGTTTTTTGTTTATATGTAAAATGTTGTGAGTAATGTAAAAGAATCTTTTCGTTTGGCGTTTGCTTTGATTATTCTTTTGTAAGAAATGGTTTTTTTTTTTCCAAATTTCCTTTGGTTATTTTTTCTATTTTTCATATTGATTGTATAAATTATTTAAATATGGTATTGAAATTTTTTCAGATACATGAAATTTGATATATTTTAAATTAAATTTTCCAGTAAACTATATTTTTTGACTATAAAGATATACCACACAATTGCCAATGTATGTATATTATAAATGGAATTCATATATGTTAATGTAATATGGTTATGTACATATTTATGAGAAAAGGCATCTGAATGATTTCATCATCGGTGGAACGAGAATTCATTCTATATATTATATTTTTAACAAATTTTCATAATAATAATTTGTTATATTTTTATTATTTATCCGCAATACATTATTGCAGTTCAAATTAAATCTTATCTGAATCGGCTGTATGATAATTCTTTCCAATATAATGTTTGTTATGTGACACACTGTTATATCGTATTGGGAGGAGGGATGGAAGCAGGTTAAATATGTGCCGCTACATTCATTGTGTACATATGACACTGTCCGATAGCTTGAATACACATACTCTCGCAGTGTTGAAAATTGATTTAAAAACAATGGACATACAATAAATATAGGTTGATATATGTAAGTGGAGACGAGATTTCTGATGTTGAATCACGGCCAATAAATATTTGTTTGTGCGCTAATATACCAACTCCAGAAGATATTATAGATTATTTAAATAAAAATCTTAACCTCATACCTACTCTTCTATATAATATAGTGAATTTAATAATTCACCAACTCCTTCTTATATATGTAGATGCAGGTGAAGTTTTAGATTTACCCTTAAAAGTAATTGACATAAAAGCAAATGATCCCCATTATATATTACTTCTATACAGATGAAAGTAGAGGAATTGATGGAAATATAGAATTTTAATTAACGGTATACAATTCAGAAAAAACCATGTAGTTAAAACAGCCTGAATTACACCACAACAACGACGATAACTAATTATTAAATGAATTGAATCTAAAATTAGTGATCGTCTTGACTTTACCACTTCACCTATATTTTTAATACTCTATATCCTTACAAACAAAATTAAATTATATATAGTTTGTCGGAATATTGAACTTATGCGGCAAACTTAGATTGGCATAATTCACTGGTTTAGCGCACGGATCATATATGTCCACAACCGTCATATGAATAGTTTTAATATAGCTATAATTAAAAAGGTTATATACAATCTATAAATGTTAAATTATGATTAGATTAACAAAAAGTTTCTATGGTTATAGGCACAAATTCACAATTTTAAAAAATTATTGCTGTTAACTTGTTGTGATTTTCACAAAATTGTACATAATTTATTATGCAATTATTTTGGATTGACGGAATTGGAGTAACCCGTGTGGCTTATTGATTGCAGTTTAGCTACACCAATATTTAGTCCAAATATCGACAATCAGTGTGACTCTACATACAACTAGATGTTATTGTGTTTATCATCTATCTTGTACAGGAGGCCACCACCCATATCCACCTGCATTTTACTTTAACATTACATCTATTACACCAGCTGTCGTGTGGTTTGCATCCAGTGCTTTATGGCTATATATAGCAACTGCATGCTATTTGAAATTCCAATACTGAAAAAGATTTGTAACCATTTGAAAATTTAACCAACATGTTGATGTGTTTTGTACCTACTGTATTAAGCTATCATTATTTGAAAGTAATAGAGTTGTTATTAGCTTATTACTTAATCCTTGTTCTTACTGTTTATCAAAATATTGATCATAGTTTTACAATACCTAACGCAAATGCATTGATCATACAATTAATTTATGCGGTTCATCAACCAAAACAACTTGTATATAAATAACAAACAACCTTAATTTAACACGAATGTTTCAAAAACATGGATAATAAATACTTAAAATTGCAATAAATTTTATAATATAGGCCTAACGATCTGTGGTGCACAGAGTACATAATTAGAGTAATGTATAGTTCCTATCGTCGTCCGTCCATGGCAGTATAACCCAGGTACGGTTTTAGCCTTCTCCAACCTGACCTAACCGCAGTCAATGTCTTCCAATCCCGAATTTTAAGCATATTTATATCACAGTTTACTGCATCTATCCGTCTTGCCTGTCATGTCTTTCGGCTCTCCTTCTACCTTCTGGATTACCATTCAACAGTTTTTTTCGGCACACGCTCCTCCTTCGCATTCGTAATACGTGTCCAAGCCATCTTAATCTATTGATTTTGATTGTTTTGACAATATTTGGTTGACGCGGACAACTTGTCTAATTCAAAATTGTATCTTCGCCTCCAACCATTCTGTTCGTTGGCGGGATCAAATATGTAATGTATTGGTTAAAGAGTTAATATTTCAAAAATGCGACATTTTTATTAAAAATTTATTAAATATAATCTTTTCGATACTGTAAACCAATATTAATTTAAAAAATAAGTTAAGTATTTTAAATAATATGCGTAATTTGTAGATTTTGTGTGTATAGAGAATATTTGTTTGTAACTAATATACGCATAAATTTATATTGTGTATAATAAATGCTTATTACACATTTGCCTCTAAAAAGTCTCTAAAGGTTTAATAATTTATTACAATATATACACACATTAATTTTAATATATTACATAATAATAATAATAATAATAATAATAATAATAATAATAATAATAATAATAATAATAATATTAATAATAATAATAATAATAATAATAATAATAATAATAATAATATTAATAATAATAATAATAATAATAATAATAATAATTTACGTGTATTCGATGTAATGTAATAACAAAATTTATTTTCATTTAAAAAATGACGCCCTCGACTAATTTCAAACTATGACTATATATTTTTAATTTTAATAGTAATAGCACGACGATAACAATAAAATTTGTTTACAAACTAAATTCCACATTTGGTCTGCCTTTACTGCACCGTGAATTTATAGTTTTATAAACTATAATAATATCACTTCATAAAATTGCTCTATATCGGTGTACGCGTACATAAATTACATACGATACAATTTTCAATTTCAATTATGAATGACATCCTTTTAATGTTTTGAATTTATTTATTATCAATGTATTAGTGTCGTATAAGTACTTAAATATTAAACATTTTAAATTAAAATTTTCAATGACATTGTATTATTATTATTATTATTATTTATTATTGTAATATATTCGTCTCATATAAATATTAGAGGTATATGTAAACGGCTATACGGTGATTATATGATAATATTCATGTGATGTTAAACAATTAAGGTTAAAAAGTCACGCAAACAAGAATATTTTCTTTGTCATTTTTCTATATAAATTCTATATATAACTTTGGTATTGTTATACATATTTTTATAAACGCATGTATAAGCGCAATATTTTAAAAATTAAATTAAATATATATAGTTTTTAAATTAACATATGTATCTAATTTAATTAATTAAATGAATACACTCTGTATAAGAGTTTTATAATAATTATAGTATTTATGGTATTTAATTTATATATTGTTAAATGAATTTTATCATCATATTGGTATTTTATATAGCATAAAGGTTTCAATGTTACACCAAATATTTCACATAAACTATGCCCTTCCACACTAGAGTTTTGATAACATGCATTGTGACGTACGTTGTAATACACATTGTATACAATTACATTGCTAAATTCGATTAAATCACGTTACGAATGTGTCTATGGTAGTATAAAATTCTATGTTATCCTACAAAGTACGTTAAAATAAAGCTCTTACTTAAATTAATTTTTCTATTTGGAAAATGCATTAAAGTTTAAAGTTAAATAATACACACTGTATTTTTGTTAAATATATTACGGCTTTTATAAGAATTAATGCCCCGAGTTTCAAAAAGGCTTGTAAAATTTTATTGGCCACTCAAAACATTTTTGATACAGCATTGAGATGTGTGTATAAAAGAAAATTATTGCAAGAAATACAATCGAATTGTGAACGAATTATTGAACCGAATGATGCCACTTTAAACGATTAATTCAAAGAATTCAATGCAATAAAAAACGTTAGAATAAAAGAGGATTGAACAACGGAATGATTCAATGCTTGGCTAATAAGTTTTTTTTTTAATTTCAATGTACTTATGCAACGAAAACTTCTGTAGATGAATATTCTCTTGCTATTATAATTTCTTTTCATATATTTCTACAAGAAAATTTAATATTTCCTATTTCCTCTTCGAAAAGAATTATTGTATAATTTAATTTTTTCAACATTTCTTCAACATTTCCGATTGATAAATTGAAATTTAAATGATCTCCTTAATACGGCGCACTATATTAAATATGCTTTAAGTCTTTAGGTTATAAAAATATTAAGTTCAAAACAGTTCACCCTAAATTATATGTTTTACTATTAATTTATTGCTGTCGCGTCTCATGAGAAATCGGGTGGATATCATAAAGCTGATGTACATATTCTATGGGTGGATATGTTTTAGTAAATATTTTGTTGCGAAAAAATAATGTGGATGAACTGAACACCGCCAACTAAATATTCAGGGAAAATCAACTTTTAAAATGAATATTTTTTGAATTATGGGCCATTATTATATCGGATTTAAAAATGTTGGCCTGATTTTTATAAATTCAATCAATTGCTAATCTTTCATAATATATAGATAGTTAGATTTTTGAAATCGATTAACGCACACAAACGATGTAGTCGATTTTCCAAATGATGTCAGTGTAAATTTAATTAATTTTCTCAAACTAAAACCACACAAAAAATTTAGACAGTTTCATATAAAATTTCACTGATATCGAACGGAAAATAGACTAAAATTAAACGATTTTTAAAATTAAAAGATTGAAAATTTATTTCAATTTAGAAAATATGGTACGTTAAATGTATGACCACTATTCCGAAAAAATCATTATAAGTTATTTTTCAGGAAAATTGCACTAGGTGCACACCCAATTTTTTTTTCCATAATCTAGTTTATGTGCATGCTATCTAATCTAAAAATACTTTGACATTGTAATCCGAATACTTTTTTTTTTTTAAGTCATATATTGCTCTAAGTGGAGCTTTAGATCATCTAATAAACCTTTCATTACAGTCAAGTTGATAAATTACTCCGCGCATCGGAGTATATAACAATTTACCAATTGTACTGTAATTAACGAAAGATAGATGTTTTCAAAATTCTATTAGTTTTAAATGGGTGATTAGCCCAAAGTGATGTGCGTGTGTGTGTGCAGATATTGTTATTCTTTGAGTATAGCGTCCAACACAATATTTTCAACGATATCCGTTTTTCTTGTTATTCCATAAACGAACAAATGATCAACCAGCAGAAAAATGTCAGTATTAAAATATATACCGAAAAATTTCCTATGAAAAATAGCGGAATTGAACCCGCTATATTTCATGATTAATAATATATATTTCGGCGCTATGTCCTTGACTTAAAGGGGGCTTATTCCCCAGAAAAATCAGTTTATTTTAAACACAAGAATATCAATGACAGTATTTATCGTTTGTTATAAACGTTATCCATATATATTTTGGGTAATAATCGAATTCCTTGGAGAATGGAATTTGTTTCGCATTTACAATAATAAGCCTTTGTTTTGATATCGTTGTATGAACTGAAATCCTTGATGAGAAAGGTTTTGACTGCATCGACCGGAGTAAATTGTATAGTCTATATAGTGTAACAAATTCTGGTGGAGTAAGACTTTCCATCCAAATGATTTTAACACATTCTGTGATCTGTGGTTTTGTGACATGTGCGGTCTAGCGTTGACATGTGGCTGAATAATTTTGATATATTCTGCATGATTTTCCTGTAATGAAGTTTTACTTCAAATTATTTAATTGTTGTTTTTTTTTTCATTTACTTTCCATTTCTGTAAATATTATTTTTAATAATGTCTTTAGATTTTCCACTTCCACTTCTTGTAACATTATATGCATCTGTAAACCAAAAAATCATTATATATTTTTATAACTACTTTTAGTTTGAGATTGCGTTCTTATCGTAAATGTTCTTTATAATATGAATATATATATATATTGTATTTATTTGTTGTACCTTACATATATGCGAATTTCCTGCATAGATAACAAAAATGAAAAAAGTCATATAAAAGTATAAAAATAAGGTTATTATGTGACCAAACCCATGGTTGATTTTCTGTTTTTCTTTCTAATAACATTTTTTCATAGTATAATAAATTGTATTGTGCGGTTTTGATATATAATTTTCCATCATCTAATATTCTTTTTTTTTTTTACCTCTTCTATACTAATAAATGTAATTTTGGTGTGCATGGTGTGTGTGTGTGTGGTGGTGTATGTGTTTGTATAAATGTTGATGACTATTATCCTATTATTCACTGATAATATGTATAATGATAATGACGGTGGTATATAAATGATAATATTTTTCATTCTTTTTCCAATATTCTATACTACGTTATACCTTTGTACGACGACTGTTTATAAACACATGAATATAGAAATGACAGTGTGTGTGTGTGTGTGTGTGTGTGCAATGGTGGTTATGTAGAAAGTGTTGGCAAGTTAACTATAATAATATAAGGGTTTTGGCATATATATATATACATCAAATTTAATCATATATATAACTCCATATATGCGAAGTATGTGTATACCAAACATACTTTGTTATCGTAAATAAATATTGAAAATGATAGTTTTATTTATACCATAGACATGGTTTTACAACAATACATTATTATGGTATTATATATACTTTGGTAATTGTTCATCATGTATAGATAGTAGATTGAATATTATATGGTTCAACGCGAAACATATATTGGTATATTGTCTATATAGAAAAAATTATAGATTAGATGCCTTACTGCGCGATGAAATAATTTTTTTTTAATATGCACCCATATATTAATAAATACTGTGGTATAAAGTATAGGTGGAGCCTCTAGGGTGCGGTATTTTAATGATATTTATGCGATGACCATACAAAACTAATATACTATATTAGTTTTTATATTATATTGTGTAATAAAAATATATAAATATATAAACTTATAATATGTTATTATTATATTTATATTGGATATTATATATCCCCATCTATTGTATATATATATACCACCCCATATACATATATATCAGGTGTACCGGTTAATGTCCGCCGTTTTTTAAAGTGAAAAAACATATTTTTTGTGGGAGAAAACCCAAAAATTCTTTATTCAAAATATTTTCCATCACTACTTATACATTTTGTCCACCTTTCAGGCAATTTGTGGATACCACGCCAAAAAAATTGTTGTTCCTTTGATGAAAACCAGTCAGAGATCCAATTTTCGAGTTCTTCAGACGTTTTGAAGTGCCGGTCATTAACTGTGTGGCCCATCGATGAAAACAAATGGTATTCTGAAGGAGCCCAGCTGGTGAATAAGCCGTATGCGATAAAACTTCCCAGTTAAGCGCCACTAACGTTTCCTGGATTGTCATGTAGGAAAATTACCTTGTGTTGTCTCTTTTGATATTCTTGTCGTTTTTGCAGCAAAGCGCGGTTCAAATTGATGATTTGTTGTCCAAAAACAAAGCATTCTCTTCTTACCAAAGCGATTTGGCTTTGCAGTCGATGTTGATGGCTGGCCTGGTGAAACCCATGATTTTTTGCGTTTCGAATTCTCAAAATAAATCCACTTTTCATCACCAGTCACGATTCGATGCAAAAAAGACTTCCTTTTGTATCGTTGAAGGTGCATTTCACAGATGGTTAGCCTTTCAGTCAATTCATGTGGCATCCACTTACCTTCCTTTTGTATCTTTCCCATTGCTTTCAAGCGATCGGAAACGGTTTGTTGAGCAACTCCTAGTTGTACTACAAGTAGTTGTTGCGTTTGCGTGTCGTCTTCATTCAATAGAGACTGCAATCCGGTGTCCTCAAACTTTTTCGGCTGTCCAGGGCGCTCTTTGTCTTCCACATCAAAATCATTACTTTTGAATCGGTGAAACCATTCTCTGCATGTTCTTTCTGATAAAGTGTTATCGCCATAAGCTTCTACAAGCATTCGATGTGATTCTGCCGCAGTTTTCTTCAAACGAAAACAAAAAAGCAATAATGTCCGCATTTCGCGTTTTACTGACACGAAAATTTTCAATTATTTTTTTAACAATGTTGTTGCTCGATAAGAGGTATGCTGTCAACTAATTTTTGGAGAGAAATGTCACAGCTTTTAAACAAAAAAAAATTCAGCCATTTTGGTTTACTACTACCGCTTGTAGCGCAATATATGTGTGAGCGGTGGACATTAACCGGTACACCTGATATATCTACACACCATTAAACGGAATAACATAAATAATACATGTATATATAAATATGAAATATGTATAGTGTTATGTATTTTATGTTGTTATAAACATCATATATTTTTTCCCCATAGACTTAATCATGATCGTATAATAAAAATACGTATAACACAAACAATATAATGTAGAAAAACAACACAAATTTTATACTAAAAATAAATGAAAATTGAAAATAAAATTTTATGTTTGTTTACTATTAGATATTGTTGGTGATGTTGTTTGGTGTGGTATGTGTGTGTGTGTGTGTGTGTCAGATGGTGGTCAATTTAAAGAAACATTGGATGGCACATTTTTTAATATATATTTTCAATTAAATGAATAATAAATAAAAGTCTAGTGCTGGCCATATCTTCAAATATATCTATAATAATATAATATATATAAATATCTCTCTCTCTCTCTGTTCCATAAGCAACTGTGTAAGCTAAAAATACAACGCATTAAGTGACAGTGGTTTTTGTGTTGTCCACTTCTGATATTGCAAATCCTTCCAGACAGAAATTTAACTTTTTGTTCCACTACATTGGATTCAGAGTTATAAAATTCAATATGGCTACAGGAATAATTCGCTCCGGTATAAATAAAAAAAAAGGTGCTGGTGCTTAAATCAAATCTCATGCCGTTGAAATACCAAATATTACTTGGATTTGTCTAAATGAAAAATGATATCGGCTTGTTGACTTTTCCTCTCCCTAACTGAAATACCTATTGAATAGGTTGATCATAGTATAACATTAATAGATTGAACGATATAGATATGAGTTGCATATATCGTTTGATCTATTAATGTTACTATGATGATATGAGATATCGCGATATCATCATATTTCTCCAAAAAATATAAAATTATATAATACTACCCAAGTAGAAATGAAAGCTGAATTTAAAATGTAGCAACTCTGCCACAGGCGGCAACCACTACGCTATATGTCTTCCTGTAGAAATTATATATGTAAGCATTGATATTGTTGTGATACTATTGCAATCAATAACCACTAAATTTCAGCTATTATTTACAAAAACTCGAAAATTCAGTAATATAGTTATAACAGCAACAACCAAAATGTGTTACCGGCAGCAAAGATGACAACTATGGACTGCAATTCAGTCAAATGGCTGACAAAGCAAAATAGTTGAATATTGTATTATTTATAGTATACGTTGCCATCAATAAAATATCAGCAATATGACTGTGTAAGCGAAATAGATGAAATTAAGCTGCTAACTTAACTTAACTGCAGACAAAATAAATTTTCATATTTCAGATTAAAAATAGATTCTAAAATTCAACTAAAGTCAAGCTGCTACAACGCTCTGTCCGTCATTTTATATCTGCAAGAACTGAATGGTTTATAGAGTTCTACTTGGGTAGGACTATGAATTAATTTTAAGGGTGCAAATTCAAGGCTTTATTTTATACATTATTATTTTTCAAAGTATATATTGCGTGCATCGCTATTGCCACAACTTTTTCCAGATTCCGCGTAAAAAGAATAACTAGTCTTTTGATGCTATATTCACCATAATCGATTCAATTTGTCGCATCTTCGTAAGATTAGATGCTCTGCTTAATACGGAGTGTCATGGGACGAAACAAGTAGTAACCCGATGAAGCAATATCTGGTCAATGTGGCATGTGTGGGATAAATTCATATCCAGCGTTTCTTATATGGTAGGTTTTGACTGGTTTTTATACTACCGTTTTTCCTCAAACGGCTCAAACGGCATATGGTTTCATTTAGTTGAAACAGTTTACAGTACACAACACCTAGTTGATCCCACCAAATACTACAAAGCATGGGCTTCGAACCATGAAAATTAGTTTTACCGTCGACGTTGATTCAGGACCGAAGCCAAACACAAGGATTTTTTCTTTCTTTGACTTATCGTAGTGTATCCATTTTTCATCCACTCAATGATCATACGATGCAAAACACCCTTTCTTTTTTGACGAGAAGCATTTTGTTCACACGTGATAAATCGTCGTTCAGCATCTCTTGGGTTCAATTCATATCAGATAAGCAATTTCCTTGCATTTGATTCATATCGAGTACATTTTTTCGTTTGGAAACGTTGTGCGAACAACATTCAACATTTAAGATTTCACGGTTTTTATCTTATAATAAAAATTATATAATAAAACTCCCATATCCAATAATTCCACAAATTTATTTTTAATGATTTATTTTAAATTATAATAATAATTTATATGTGTTTTTATGCAAGAAAAAATATTGAAATGAATTTATTTCAATTTACTTTTAAATAGTTCTCGCACGTAGTGCAATAAAAACAATTTCTTAACTATTTTCATTGTGTATATTTTTCCTTGAAACATGTAAATATATATGTATAGGAATGAATATTTGAAACGTATATTCTTAATTCCATTGCCAATGGATTTCTATTCTACATATCTTACATTACATTTAAATATACCATTTACAAATATAGTCGAGAATAGATAGAGTACAGCTGGGGGTAATGTGTTGCGAATTGGCCATTGTTATTATGAATTGCTAATAAAAATCACAAATCGAAATTAAATTTATATTACACACATTTTATTTTATTTATAATTTATTTGAGATGATGTTATGAAAATTAATAATTCGTTGTTAAAAAGTACGTGCCAGAGGGGGGAGGGGGCAATTTCACGAACGTATGACCACTACCACCTAAAATCGATTCTCCAGAAGAATTTAAATGGTAGTACGTTTTATCCTGTAATTATATTCGCACTATATATTTCATTTAAATGTATTTTATGCGTTGAATCTAAACGGGTTGTATCTTGTTTCGACCTCAGAACTTCCCAAATAAAATCGTGTAGAGGAAATAAATACATTTCATAATGCTTCTTCTAAATTGTACTCTGAGGAACATTGCTTCAAACTAAATACTAATTCGTTAAGTAACAACAATAACCTCGCAACATCTAACAGCACCCTAACCTCTCTCTATCTATATGGTATCTGCATATCTATAAATGAAACTAACAACACTTGAAATAACTATACACTTTTTTTTATCAACATTTTATTGTCAATATGGTTAAATCCAAAAATTGTCTTCCTTAAAAATGTATGTTTTGGTAAATTGATAAAGTTAAAGGCGTATGTGCAAAAATGTTTACATAATAAATGCGAGTTATTTGACTGAATTTGAATAACACCCTATTTAATTTTATTCATATATAAATATTATAAGTTGATATTAATAAATAGAACACTTTGTGGAAAGACACATATCATTCTATACAATGTACATATACTACTATTACCATAAGTATATTTACCACAGGTGAATGCATATGAAACTACAAGTTATTCATCGCTAAAAATACAAATTTTTGCCATTTCTCTGGCAAGCTGTGGATGCTACGCAAAAAAAAAACGGTTTCTCTTTTGATAAAAATCTAATTTTCCAGTTTAAGTGTGTATCGAATCGATGAAAACAAATGGTAATTGGAAGTCTGGTGTATATGCCGGGTGAGGTAACGAGTCCATGGTAAGCGTAACCGGCTTTGCTTTGTGTGATGGTGAGTTGTCATGCAACAAAATTATCTTATAATGCCTTGTGAACCATTCTGGTCGTTTTTCGATCAGAACGTGCTTCAAATTAATCATTTGTTGCCGCCTGTATAGCGATTAGTATTAACATGTTACACACATAGGTTTTAATAATAGTTCATAATATACCATACCTTTCTGATCCCGCACCAAACACACAGATCATTTTCTTTTTTTCAAATCGATTTGGTTTTGCACTCGATGTTACTTGGTGCAACTCATGCTTAGGATTTTCAAAATAAATCCACTTTTCATCCGTCTGTCTCAATTCAATGCAAAAAAACATTGTATTTTCTTTGAAGCAATGGTCACTTTTCGGTTTTTCATTTGCTTTCCATTCAGTTCATGTGTGGCACCCATTTTCCATATATACTTTTAAATCTTTCCCGCATATAACGTCTTATATAGAAATCTTTGCTGGATCAAGTTTCTGAGTTATCTTCATTCGCAGCAATGCTTGCGATTCGGTGTCTTCAAATGTTTTCGATGGCCTTCCACTTTCTTCATTTTTCACATCAATTCAAAGCATCGTGTTGCAGTTTCATATGCATAAACCTTGTATATGTATATATCTGTATATAAGAAAAAAAAAGCTATCATCATGGTTATGAAAAACCATTTTATCATCATCATCATCATCATCATCATCGTCATTATCATCAGCATATCATCGAACCACCAAAGTTATTATACTCGTATTAATTTCATATTATACATTGAAATGTATTGTTATTAGATTTTTCCTCCATATATAAAACTTCAAAAGTTATATATAGAATAAATGTGAAAATGTGTGGTGGTGTGTGTGTCTCTGTGTTTATGTATGTGTAGAATAAGGACGAAAAATAATGTGTAGAGACGACATTGACGAAATAATATTTATAATAATAATAATAATAATAATAATAATAATAATAATAATAATAATAATAAAATAAAAAATGATAAAGTTAAAGTTTGTTAAATGCCGCACCCATTTGGACTATTATACATTTTTATGTTTTTACACATATTAAACATATATTTAAGCTACGAGCATATAACATCATTCGGTTTTTATATATAGCAATAATAGCTGTGACTGTGGCTACATTACGAGAAGAAGAAACATTTTGGTTTGGTTTGGTATATACCCCAATATACAATAGAAACATATACGTATTATTGTATACCTATTGTAAAGTATAAATTTTAGTTGTGATTGACGTCATAGTTGGAAAATGTGGAAAATTGCATGTATATGCTGTTAATATCAACCAGTTTTACTATAATATAATATTGCATTGTTGTATGGTTTTCATTATGTGGTGTTAACTATTTATATATTCTCGTATTCATGCGGTTAAATATGCAGTTTAGGGATTCAATTTGTAAATTATGCTTCCATTTTTAGTTCATTCACTTTTTATATTTATTGTATAGAATAGGTACATTAAAAAGATACTTTATTATATAAATGTTTATGTTTATACGGTATCAGTATGTAATGATCATTTTTGTGTATATAAAAAAATATATAGATTTTATGTGTAAAAGTATTCCATTGGGACAGTAAATAATGAATAACATTTTCTATAATGATGTGTAATTTATATGTATGTGTGTAGTGTTCTTCCACCAAATTACAACTAAATTTAATTGCAGTTTAAAATATAAAATTTTATTAAAAGTTACCTTAAAACTTAAATTAAATGTATTATTACTTATTGGATTTTCTCTATCTATATATATTACAATAGATAGAATGGATTCGGAAAATATATCAAATCTATTATTCGCATTTCCTTCTACACACTATACACAGAATATCCTAAATTGAAGACTATGATGTTATAGGAAAGAAATTACATTGTGCGACATTAAATCAAATTTTTTTTGTTATATATACCTGTTTTTTTTTAGAAATTCTTTAACAAAAAACGAACTGCTACTGCTATTCACATCGTCTTCGTGCAATTTATATTATTTAGCGAAGTGTAAAATATAAATTGTATAATAATAAATGTCAATATGCATATAATGTGCCAATTTTATTGCCTTTCATATAAACGTACTGCGAATTGTAAAATAAACGGCTCATTTATGGTATAAAATATGTTTTTAAAAGTTAAAAGTTAATATCAAAATTTTAAATTTATATGAAAATTTATTGCAAAAGGAAATAATAGAAAATGAGTTAAGATAAAAGAAATTTTTTTATTTATATGTAAAATATTTAAATGAGAAAGGGGAAAAATAAGGAAAGCTAAACATTATTCTCTGTGTAATAAATATATTTCGCAACATAAAATATATAGTTTCGGGTTGATTTTTAGATTAATACAAAATTATAATGATCAAAGAACAATATGCTGCCGATCACCTCCTTAAATTTTAATCGCATTAAACGTAAATACCCCTCACCTCCCGCACAGTCAATGAAATGGATTTGTAACAACGTTTAATGTAATTCTCGAATGTATTTTTATGTTCCATCTTCGCTATATCTACGATACACTCTTTCGATTGCCACAATGCTATCAAATCCATTCGATAATTTTTTGAATTTACTGAAAAAGAAAGAATCGCGGTGAACCCATATCCAGCTATTAGATCATTTTTTCTTGTTCCACAAACACTTTCAAAGTTCGAATACCAATCATTTGTTTTTGTTTTCGATAGATCATACGCTATCATTATAATAGTTTTGTAACATGTTCAACGCAGTGCGTATAGCGTTCATGCTAATCAATCGTGAAATACCGGGTGCAATTTCCCAAATTTACATGAAAAATTTGCCGGTATGGAAAGGTTTGGTTATATAAAATAACGAGACTGTAATTTATTTTTTATTAATACATATTTAATTAATATCGCCTTCAATATAAAACCCCCACACTCTATCCCTACTGCATTCCATGCGAATTTTTCATTATTCAAAACAGTGCTGCTAGTCTTCTGCTGTGAACTCCTTTATAATGTGTGTCGCTTTTTATTTCGCACACTTTCAACGGTCTGGAGTTTCGTTTCTTTTAATGCAGAATTGACTTTGGGGAACAGATAAAAGTCACATGGTGGCAGGAGATCAGGTGAATGGTCTAATACTGTGATGTTATACTTGGCTAAAAACGTCATATATTTGTTTTAATCAAGGAAAACTTTCAGTAGCGCTTTTTTTCCAATTTTCATATGAAATTTTACCACAATCAGTTTTCTATTAAAATTTAAAACACATAATTTTTTTTGGAAAAACAAAAAAGCAGATCGTATACAAATGAAAACGGCAGACTAATATGTTTACGAACCCGGCGGGAAAGACGATAATCGAAAATGAAGTCTTTACACTACACATCTGTTGGTCGTATGTAGTAGCAACAATCTCGTTATTTTATAGGCACACTTCGTGTACTCACTGTGATCATTTCGCATCCAGTATTACTATCGATTATCATATCGGGCATCCAAAATTACTGTTTACGATTATCAAGAAAATTTCCTTAATATACATCTTCAGCTCTTATCTTTATGGATTGTTAAATATTATTATTTTCACATCCATCAGAATTTTAAACATTCTATTAAATTAAATCCACTATAAATTAATATTTCAATTTATATATCAATAAATCATTCTTAAAGATATATTATATACGATGACTTTGATAATTAAGTTTATGATGATGACGTCAAAAATGAAATTGTTTGTTGATTTAAAAAAAGTTTCAGTGTAACAAAAAAAATAACAACTGAAATAATCTAAAAATAATTGCAAATTTCTATGTTTCATATTTATTTATTCTACCTTTAGTGTTACATGGAGACATTAACGGACGATTGAAAGTGAACGCATGAAATGTAAATAATATTAATAATAATAAAACGGGTTATTATAGTTAACGTAAAACCTTATCTTACTCCATATTTGGTTGATGGTAAATCATTTCATAATTAGAAGAAAAAATGATAACGCACAACCAATAATTATATAATGCATTTCTGGAAATTGTTTATAATTATTATTTTTATTAAATTTTCTTTGATTTGGTACAATTTTTTGTGTGTAATTTCATTATTCGCGATAATCATAGCCATCCCTAGAATTTTATTCAGACATTCTATTCCAATAATAGTTTTTTTTTTACTATTATTTCAATTTAAGTGTATTACATTTACTTATTAGTGTCATGTTGCCCTTTTCGCTGTGTTACTTTAATTTGTATACAATTTTATACACAAATTGGAATATATTTATATTCAAGATATTCTTCCTACCAAGAAGAAAGTTTTGTTCACTCAAATATTACATATCGTATTTTTAAATATCGATCGCATTTGTTCACTTTTTTTTTGTCAAATAGTGTATGTATAAAAGGTCACCCATTTACTTTATAAAGATATACCAACCCGAATCACCAACACACCACCCACCACCCACCACCCCCTCCACCAAATATAAAATAAAAGATTTTTTTTTTCCCATTATACCGTTATACTCTTAACGAATTTTTAAGGTCCAATTAGTTAATTAAAAAAATCGGTAAACATATAAAACATAACACGCCTACTTGCGTTTAGATTATTACCTTACCTTACCTTTCTCTCTAAAATTACACGTTATTTTGTTGTTTTTTTTTCCTGTATTAAATGGTTTTGTTTTTATCCACAATTATTATCCATCATTAGACAATGCAATAAAATGAAAAAAGTGGATTATTTCTTGTATTCTCTAAATATAGATGTTTTTGCGCATATGGTTCCTTTTTATATATGCTTTTAGATTATTTTAAACATAAATTATAACACTTAAAACATGTCCATGTGTAGTTAATGTCATAAGGTAAAAAAAAATCATATTTTCACTGAACTGGAAGTTTAACCATTCTTCTGATGGTATATTATAACCTGTTGACTGTAGAGTGGTCAAAGTATATGCTGTGTACAATCGCGAATAATCTAAATTTACCTATAAGAAGTAATATGCGGTACTTACACATTTCCGCCCACACACGCAGGAAAAACAAAGAGAATGAAATCTAAAAATAAAATCAATTCCCATATAAATTTAAAATCAATTAAACCCAAAAAATTATGGAAATCAAATCGAATTTCACTTTTATAAGTTAAAACATATCTTGATTTAAAATTAATGGGCACATCAAATCGCAAATACTGTTTTGGTTATAATTTTTACTATTTCATTATACTTTTTCTGTTTTACAAAAAAATATATACACAAATTTGTTTGAAGACCCATTACAAGATAATTCAATTGTTTTGAACAATTTATTTTTAAATTTTACATAAAAAATTCCACTTTATTTTATTTGTACAATTGAAACCGTATAAAAAAAATTATCTTAACAAAACTTTAGATCTAATAATAAATAAAGCAAACTTATTATTGAGTTTTATTATTCGTGAAGGTATAGTATAAATTTACTGGTCACTATTGTGTACTATCATTATTTTACTCTCTTGTAAGGTCTGTGCTAACAGTTGCTAAGTGTTGCCAACAAAAGTTGTTTGCGGAAGAAGCACATCGAAGCAATTGGTTGGCGGCCATCTGGTGTTAGAGCAACATAATGCGATCAATGCTGAATGATACATACATTTCAGAAATCTTCAATATATACAACATCCTACCTACTGCGCTCCATGCAAATTTTTCATTGTTCAAAACAGTACCGAAAGTCTTTTTCTGTGACCGATCCTTCATGACATGTTTGTTGTTTTTTATTTCACAACTTCAACTGTCTCAAATTTTGTTTCTTTTAATGCAGATTTGACTTTGAGGAACACGTAAATTTCACATGGTACCAATAAGTTAGGGCAATTTCTACAGTAATCGCACGAATAGTTAACGCTTAGATTGGATCTAATTACCGATTTTTTTTAAAAATATTTTTATCCATATTTTACGTGGAGGCAGACGACGACCCGGTTGTGCATCAACTTTAACGTCTTTTCGCTTAATCACCCTCTGTGTACAATGACTCAAAATTTAATGCTTTTCCATATACAAAACATACTAAATTCTTTTTGTGGATCACGGGAAAGATGCAGAATGTAAATTTATAATATATCCACAAAAAACTTAGTCCACGGTAAAAAGGAAGTGTACGCACCACAATGTGAAATGTGTAAATCAGTGACGGCTCGTCGGGTGAAGCAATTGATGTGACGCTTCACATTGAATTCTGGTGGGTTTGACAACGATTTCTATTGAGAAAAAAATAAATGAGAGTAGAATTAAAGGAAATTAATGAATTTTATGCGAAAATTATAAAGAAAATTTCGTTTGTTATTGAAACATCAAAGGATATTATACAAAACAAAATTCTATTGTGTTAAAATCATGCCGAGGGAGAATGCATGATTGCGTGTTTTATCAATCACAATAGATACACAATTCTAAGGTTTGTTGAGGGAATGCGTAACCGCGGGTTTTAACAGTTGCGAACTATATCCATTTTCTAAGGTCTTAAAATCGTTCCAATATAATCAATACACATCGGTGATATAAACAATTTCTGCACCTCAATCTATAGTAAAGAGGCTCACTAGCTGTCACTGCCATAAATTCGTATCGTAAGTAAGTTAGTATAAGAAACAAATATTATATACTAATCGGAATAAACATATATTAGTTAATATTATAAAATTATGCTATAATAAAACCTATTTAATAATTCGTCCTTTATTGGTACTATGTATTTCGCAAATAAATAACGAAGCCATATAGACACACAAAATAATAATAAAATAAAGTGGTGGTAATGTGGTGCAGTTTTAAATGTTCACAAAAGAATAATATTTTTAATATAAATAAAATAAATGTCGCATGTTAAATAGTAATTTGTTGTATTCTGTTGTGTGTATACGCACATATTTCTATTTTGTATTTGCACACCTTAAATCTTAATGTTATTTGTCCGTCCTCGGTCTGTGTTTATATGGCAAACAATTTATTGATTCTATTACAGATATTAGTATATTGTATTGTATGTGTAGTAAGGATATATACTATTATCCTACATAATTTTATATTCAATACATTAATTCTAATTAGATTAGCATATTTGTGGATCCAATAACAGCACCTCTCGTATATTTTCTTTATTATATTTAGAATAATTATATATAGAAATTTGCATATTTTATCACCTATAGGCCAATTCAAATATATCATTTTATGTTTACATATTTTATTTTAAATTTTAAATTAATGATCCCTATATGTGTACGGAACAATAAATATGATATATATTATGATAAATTACTCGTACATATATAGATTTTATGACATTTTCGTTTCACTATATATATAAATAAATACGCATACAAATACGATAAGAGGACCGATAATAAATTTTCTATACTTAATTGAAATGTCAAAGTTTATGTTTATTATTATATAATAAATTAATTAATTAATTAATTCTTATCTTACAATAATATTATAAAATATGTATGGTATAACATATATATTAATTAAATTAAATTAAATAATTATAGTAATAATTTTATATTATGAATATATAACATTTTAGTAGATAACCTCTCAGTTTTACAATTATTGTTGATATAATACGGCGATGATCAGCGATTTTATAATAATTTGTCTTAAATATAATATAATTTTTAACAATAAAATGTAAAGATTATGGGTCACATATATGGTGTTAATGCGAGTCTTTTTTTTTTAAGTAATTTTCTGCCCCAATAAAATTGGTTGCATCCCTAAGGGGTATTATTTATATTTTTTTTTATATAACACAAATAGAATTACTGAAATCACAACAAACAACTATTTTTTTGTTCCACATATTATAAATATAAAAAGCAAGAAAGAATTCTTTATTCAATTTATTTTCTTATGTTTTGTGTACAGGATGCGATGTAGTTGTGTATAGTTACTCGTAAATTATATATATTTATATCATAAATTGGTAAGAACCTTGCACACAAATATACAAAAACATTGTTACAACATTTTTCTTGAGTTGTTAAAGCTTTATTTACTTTTTAGTTTTGCTATATTTATTATGTTTTAAATTTCAACATCGTACAAACAAATGATAAATAAATCCGTGTATATTTTATTATTTTCTTTTGTTTTCCGCTAAACATAATTACTATATAAAGTTTAAACCTTATATTATATACCAGTTTATCGGAAATAGGCCATCGCATATTTACTGTCATCAAATTAATAAAAATGTCAGTCATTTTATTTTCACATATAAATATGCGTTTTATCTCTTATCATTTAAAACAGCGTTGTGGAAAAGTTAAATAATAATTCCATCATGTTTTCTTTCATATGCTGCTATTGAAATCAGTGTTCTTTTCACTTGCAAAGATATTTTTTTTTCCATAAACACATTTTCACCAGGTTTTGCAAGCTCGTGGTACACCACACCTTTCTGGTCCCACCAGACACACAGCATTTTCTTCTTACCGAAACGATTTGGTTTTGCAGTCGATGTTGATGGTTGCCCTGGATTAACCCATTATTTTTTCCGTTTACGATTCTTAAAATAAATCCATTTTTTATCACCAATCACGATTCGATGCAAAACTGATTTTCTTATGTGTCTGACAAGCAAAATTTCACAAGTGTTTTTTCGGTTTTCCATCACTTGATACCGGTACACCTGGTAATTCTGTGTTTTGGTTTTTCTTTATCAACTTTATCAATTTTTATATCATGTGTTTCACATGCACAGATCAATAATTGGTTTTCTTATATATATTTAGACGGAGCTAAAATCTGCACGTATTTTTTCTGCTCTATATGTATGATGTATTGCACTGACATAAAAACCCATATGAAATAATGTCGACATTATTACTGAAACAGTGATAATCCGATCATTCGGATACTTGTTAATCCTATAATAATTACAACAATGTTTTTATCAAAACATGCCCCATAAGCAAAAGAATTAAAAGAATTGCATAAAATTCATATTTCTTACAAAGATCTTATAAGATTACATATTCAGTTGTGCTGCGCCACCTATGATAGAAAATTAATGTTGTATCGCAGCAGTGATTAAGGACACTTATTTTTTCGTACTGTATTTCATATATGAATTGAATAGCATTATTGTATTGTTCGTATATTCAAAATATAAATACAGTACAGTGCGATTATATGATATGTATTTAATTCCGTGCTTAAGTTATACGATAAAATGTGAAAATAATCATTATAAAAGTACTTTGAAATGATTATATTTATAAGATATATAGAAATTAAAATAATACCAACGTATAGACCAGCATAACTCACTCAGTTGAGCAATCAAATATAATAATTATTCAGACTATCAATTTTGAAGGTGCAGAAGAGTCATGGACCAAATTGCAGTATAGTACATGCAATACAATCTTGATGAAATTTAATATGGCCGTATTAAACTAACTTCCTTTCTAATCTTATTTTAATGTAATTTATAAATACAAATGTAAATTATTTATTTATTTATAAATATTTTATTCTTGCACGTGTGTGCGTTCATAAAATTAATTACATTTTCTGTGCTCAAACCTATATAAATATCATGGTATAATAATACATTATGTAACTTGTAATTTTATATTTTGAAAAATTTATAAGCATCACTCAAATAATGTACATATAAATTCATATAATCATAATCATAATATTCATAATGTTGTGTATTAAATAGTAGAGACTGATCAAAATTAACATGAACACTATTGTGTAATACAATGGAACATGCATTATTTTCCAGTTTGGTATTACACATATATACAGGTTATGTGTTCTCTAACGTCTCTGAAACAAATTTATACTTTACTTTTTGCAATGTAAGAAATTATTGACACATTAAATAAATCAGTGATATTAAATGATTAACTTGAAATTATATATTATAACATTTGATGACAATTCAATTTATGTTGTTGAGTTAAACGTTTTGAATTGAATATTAAAGAAAATTCGAAATTGCAGAATGTTTTGAGTTTTATTATTTCACTTGTATAACAGGTTAATTGAAAAGTCCCCGGTCTGACACACAGATGACAGTGCTAGTATTAAATCCATATGATTTTTAGTTAGTACCAACCTTCAAACGATACGTGTCAAAATTTGACAGCAGTCCGACCATTAGTTTGTGAGATATTGCGTTGTGAGTGTAGCTACTTTTGTTATTTGAAAAAAGATGGAAAAAAAAGAATTTGTGCTGATAAAATATTGCTGTTTGAAGTGAAAAAATACAGTTGAAGAATAATCTTGGCTTGATGAAGAGTTTCCGGGGGGTCTGCACCAGTAAAATCAACCATCATTGATTGGTATGCTAAGTTTAAACGTGGTGAAATGAGCACCGAAGACGGCGAACGCAGTGGACGCCCAAAAGAGGCTGTCACCGAAGAACGCATCAAAAAAGGTCACAAAATAATTTTGAATGAACGTAAAGTGAAGTTGATTGAGATAGCAGACATTGTGAAGATATCATCTGAACGTGTATATCATATCATTCACGAATATTTGTACATGAGAAAGCTGTGTGCAAAATGGGTGCCGCGCGAGCTCACAATCGATCAAAAGCAACAACGTGTTAATGATTCTGAGCAGTTTTTGAAACTGTTCAAGCGCTATAAACCTGAATTTTTGCGTCGATATATGACAATGGATAAAACATGGATCCATCATTTCACTCCGGAGTCCAATCGACAGTCAGCTGAGTGGACTGCACACGATGAACCGAATCCAAAGCGAGGAAAAGCACAACAGTCAGCTGGCAAGGTTATGGCATCAGTATTCTGAGATGCGCAAGGTATAATATTCATTGATTACCTCCAAAAGGGCCAGACCATCAACAGCGATTATTATATGGCATTATTGGATCGTTTAAAGGATGAAATCGTTAAAAAACGGCCCCATTTGAAGATGAAAAAAGTGCTGTTTCATCAAGACAATGCACCGTGTCACAAATCAATAAAAACAATGGCAAAATTGCATGAATTGGGATTCGAAATGCTTCCGCATCCACCGTATTCACCAGATCTGGCCACTAGCGACAAATTTTGCAAAAAAAATGTGTTTTACTATGGTAGACCGGGGACTTTTCAATTGGGCTGCTATGTGTTATTTTTGATCAGTTTATTTAATATATCTAACAAATGTTAGTACACATTCTATATATAATCCACATTTACACAACATTAATATTTATATGTTTATGTTTTAATATGTTACATATTTAACACATCACACACACACACACACATGTGCATGTATAAAATTATGTTTCTATATATTTTACAAAAAGGATTCATTCATTTTATATGGTTCCCATAGGATAAATAATAATGACGAAAATATAAACAACAAATTTTAATTATTTACTTATGCAATCAAATCACATAATGAATATATATATATTTATATTTTAATGCTGATATAATAAGTCTAAAGAGTTGTTGTTGTTGTTGTTGTTGTTGTTACATATTTTACGTAAAATACATTATAAATGTGTATTCAATATTTTCCGCGCGATGGAAATTGTATTTATTATGAATGAAATTCTATATAATAATATTGAATAATTGTGTAAATATGAACGACGGCATGATTTTTAAACATTCATAACTTATTATTATTATTATTATTAATTAGATTAATTTCCATTTTTATAGTGTTATATTTCGCTAGAGGCTAAAAGTTATAATACAATTTTTGTATAATTATTAACTGAAACTGAATATAAGAATTCATATAAATATAATAAATAAATAAATATGTATATAGAGAATTCATAGCTTGTAATTTGAATGATGAAACATTAATATATTTATTTATTAATAATAAATGTATCAAATACCACATATACTCTCTCGAATATATATAATTTATGTTGCTCACATTGTTTTAGTGTTAAATTTATAAATAATTAAAAAATATGTACAATAATAATGTTTGCAAATAATAATAATAATAATTTTATATGTACAGGGTGTCCGCCGGAAAGGTTTACTATTTTATTTTTTGTATTACTTTATGGAAAATGAAAATAAAATGGTTAAAAAATTCTGATAAAAATATTTTAGTTGAATTTTGGGAATTACCTATATATATGGTTTGGTTTGCTTCGTACCTTGTGGTGGTTGCATTGTGGTCGTATTTCATACAGACTTGCATACTTGGTTAGATCATTGGTTATAGAACTATATTTACATATGACATCGAAGTTATATGGTAGACTGAATGTTGCTTATTTAATGCTTGTATTCGTTATACATTCCGGCTGCAGCGCGGAGAACATTTTTTGCAGGTATTCGAACGTCACATATTTTGAGTTGTAACCTACTTAATTATTACAGGTTCAGAATATAAAGAATCTATGCAAACTTCTTGGTTTCGGTAGCCCAGATTTACTGTATAGGATTTGCTTGTTTTCGGATATACGCGCGGAGAGTTTTCAATTTCATATTGTCCATATGCGCAACATCGAACTCATGTGAGAAATTCTTCTTTCTTTGTCTATAGAATTACTATAGTTGAACTCTTTACCGGTGTTCCTAGTGTCACTGCCGACTATCACTCGCTCATTTTGTAGCTTAATTTTTAATTTAATATTTTTCAAAAATTATAATATATACTCGCTTCATTAACCACACAAATACATTAATATAAATTTTAATTTATTAATTAACATTATGAATTCTATAGTAATTTACGAATGTTACTATGTCTACTAAATATATTTATTTATTAAAAGTGTCCTATGGCCTCACGTACATTATTTTTTGATGATGAATAAATAAATAAATAAATAAATAAATAAGGAAGACAATGTTAATGCTTTTTTTTGTAATTTGCTGAAGTGTTTTTGGTTTGATGTCATAAACCAAGATCTTTATAAATATATCTACACATAAAGAAGTGGTGAGCTATTAAATCCGGTTCTCGTGGAGGTCAATTAACTTCATTATTTCTTGAGCTAATAAGAAGTAATTCCATTGTAACATTGGCTGTATATTACATCGTCTTGTTGCGGAACCATATGTTAATCAAACCCCAAACATCTAATTCTGATGTCAAAAAGTTATCAACCATCTTACGATAACATTCTCAAGTAATAGTAACCGTAACACAATGTTCATCTTCAAAAAGGTATGGGCCAATGATGGAGGACATGCAACATATTGCGCTCTGTCGTTTTTTTTAATAGATACAATAATTGGAGGATTTTCTGTTGACCAAAATCAACTATTTTATTTATTCACCGAATGTATGGGGGTATTTTAAATATGGTCTTGTATGGAAGAAGCTCTTGTGTCCGCACTGAATTTTATATGCGCCATACAAATGCAAATCTTTATGCATAATTTTCCATAAAGTTGTTGTCTTTAAGTGCAATATTTTGAGCACAGTGACGAGGATTGTTTAGAGCAATTTGTAAGACAGCCACAAATTTTTTTGGCTTATCTTCTTGTACGTTGTGGCGTTTGCGTTTATTTATTTGCTTTGTTCAAAACAATTCATTAAACGATAAATAGTAGATTTTGATGGCAAATTATAAACTTTCCACCTCCATACTTCACAACTGCCAAAATTCATGTTTACCAAATTGGCGACCAATTACACAGTAATAATTTTTCGCAGCGAACACTCTGTATTATTCTACTACAAAAGACGTGTCGAATAGATTATGTGTAACAAAAAAAGTAAGTCGTTAAACTAAATAAAAAATTAATAAAGAAATATTATTAAACCAATGAATTTTATCTATATTTATGATCTGCTCTAATATTAGGTGTACGTATGTGAGGTTTTATATTTTTTTTTGTCTTTTGGCTACCACACCTACATATAAACTAAAAATTATTTCTAATAATTGAATACAATTAGACATTTTTATAAATGTCCGTTCAACAAAAAAAAAACCGTATTTATTATTTAGGTTTTTTATCGTATATGGTTTATTTTTACAGAATTTATAGATTAAAATATTTAACATCGGTACTAAATGGAATGAAAATAATTTCGTGCGCTAATTCAAATTATATTTATAGAATATTCAAGTTCATATAATTAAATAACAAAATATAAAAAAACCTTTTATACCTTTATCTTTATGTGTATCCATTCAATTATTTTCAATCTATTTTCCACCAATATTAAATAATTTATGTATCATATATGATTCATAAATACAAATATTATTTACTTCAATTATAAAGAAAAATTTATTATACCAAATTACACATTCAAAATACCATATACATATCAGTTATATAGAGGTTATTATTATATAGATATAGATAATTCTCACGTGATCAAATTCATATGTATACTATTATAATTATTTTATATATGATTTATGTTATGTGTAGAATTGAAATGGTAATTTGTCATTGATTGATAGATCGCATATATATGCATATTTTCTGTATATACAATAGATACGATGGTGTATGCGATTGGTTACTAAATTTATATAGTTAACCTATATTTAACAAAATGAAAAACTATATAGTTAATTGTATTCGACTGTAACAAATTATAATTATTTTTATTCAGACATTACGAATTTATTGTCATATCTGTGTGTATATTATCGACGTATTTACTGCCAATCAAACAAAACCAAACACTATGCAGTTCAAATAATTATAGACAAACACACGTCTATCACCCATCTACACACAAAACTAATCATTCACCCAAAAATATTGAACACTCTTTAGTGTAACAATTAGGTATAGATAAATAGGATTTGAGTAAAATGTTTGACTTCAACTGCACTTAACATTTTTAACATGCATTGTCATATATATGAAAGTTAGAAATTGCAATAATATATTGAATTAATTTTATATATATTTACATCGGCAGCCAGGACTGTCGTAGTATATATATCAAATATATCGTCTGTTCCAAAAATAATGACAATGGCTTTATAATATATAGAACCCGTAATGCCATCAGTTAGCTACTAATTGATTTATGTAGTGTCAACCGATACTAACAAAATGTCAAAGTTTCATGACATTTTGGTTAGTGTATGAGCCAAAATACAACGCATTAAGTGACATCAGTTTTTGTGTGTCGATCGAAAAATGTATTTTCCTTCATCTGGTGATCGCCATTTTACTCTTTGTTTCTGGTTAGTATTGAAAACACAATGTATCGTGTCACCAGTTAGGGTTTTAGGAAATTTTCTTCATTTCAAGAATGTTTATAATAATGTCTTTATAATGTTGAATTTGGTACAATTGTTGATCATAATTTAATTTATGTGTAGAACAAACTTTGATAGATTAATTTTTTCAGTTAATATTCTATGAATTGTTGTTTTGCGATATTCCAAGCGCCAATATTTTTTGGGACCGAGGGTGTATGTATGTATTTTACATATTCTGTACGATTTCCGAACAAATATAAGTAGTAAAAAATTCTTAAATTTATGATATTTTTTAACTAACTTTAATATGCGTATGCATAAAATTGCGTAAACATAAAAACGTTTGCTTTATTTTATCAATTGAGAATACAAAAATGCAAAATAATAAAACGAGGTTTAATCAATAAATTGAACTTAATTTATGAGAATCATAGCCATATAAATGGAAATAAAAATGTCTATATTATGTGAATATAGATAAAAAATTATTATCCAAAACAAATTTTATCTTTTTGTCCAATTGCTGGGTGTGCATTGTTATAATCGAAGTGAATAACAATATCAAAATATAATAATAAATAAAAAACTTTATGTTATAACAAAAATAATAATAATAATTATAATAATAAAGCACAAAAAATGGGTATGAGAATATATAATTTATATTTGACTTCATAAATCACTATCGATTAAAACTTGTACGTGTATATAAGAAAAAATATAAAAAAATGAACAAACGTTCAACTTGTTGCACAAATTTGACAAATTACTTGGTTATTTAAGTTTTGCAAAGAAAATGGAAACACTCCATTATATATAATAATATTTTACCAACAATATCAGTCTCAATGCCAGACATTGTTATCATCATCATCATCATCATCATCATCATCATTGTCACCATTACCACCTTTGGACAAAAAATATACTTGATAATATATAGTGTACTGCAAACTTATTTATTCGTTTTTTTTATCTACACTGCAAAAAAAAAAGCACAATAACCATCCATTTATAGACAGTAGCAATGTATTTTATGATTTATATGTACAGACAATGAATGAATAGAATCCAATTTGATATTGTACAAACATTTTTATTAATATTTGTTTTGTGTCCATCCAAAAGTTATTATATTTTATTAAAATCATAAAAATTTTTGATCCATCGTTTTGAAACAGTTGCTATCGCTATCAAATTTAATACTTGTATACAAAATCCTCATTGAACAATTCCTATATGGTTCAGTATCATCGAATTTTTATTGCGTTAAACAAAATCACAAACTAAAATTAAGTATTCACACTTTTTTTACATAAATATAATATATAGAAACATGTTCACCCATCACATAAGGTTCTGTACACGTAACAGAAACAATAGCAACAACAGAAACAATAGTTTTTGAAATTATAATTTTAAATGTATGTAAATTGAAATTTATTTAAAATAAATAAAATCTGTATATGCGAAATTCGTCTGTCGTCTATCTTTATATTATAGTTGAAACGGAAATGTTACTGTAATAGTATAGAATTTCTGCTGTCAACATCTATTGCAGAAATATAGATGCGGTTTTTTTTTCCAGTGAAATGTTTTCAGAAAATAAAATTTTTGTTGTCATAATTTTACTTGCATTACATTTATTTAAAATTACAATAATAACTTTGGTTTATGAAAATATATTTCATATAAGTATTCATATTTTTTCAACGACATGGTGTGTCTATCTTCGGTAACGTTTTGCACTTAGAAATCCAATATAAATACCGTGGTGAGATTTATTTATTTATAGAATCATGCAAATAATGCTGTATACATTTATGATGTTATCAATAATTTACTTAAATTTATATATGGTAATTGTGGATAATTTATTGATTACAAATAGAATTAAGCAATTGAAAATAAATTCTAGTAAGGAGGATAAATTAAAAATAAATAAATCAGATCTTGAAATTCATGTCAATTATTGATGATGACAAAATGTATTCTTGAAGTTGATCGTTTCTATATCCTTATTTATATACACAATATTAATAACAAGTAATAAATCATTACCCAAATAAAGGTTTCGATCACAATTTATTATTTAAATATAGATTTTATAAAATATTTGATTGAATTGATATTCATAATTGACCGTAAATGAACAATTTGTTGTTGGATCCTTAAAATTACTTTTATTTTATTTATTTTTAATACAGAATTTATTCTCGGATAGAATGATAAAGTTAAGTAATTTTGTGGCTTAAATAAAAGATAATGGTGAGAATAGATAAAGTTAAGTAAATTTGTTTGATTCTATATATCAATTGAAAGATCGTTTCGTGTTAAATTCCATTATTTTTATATGAGTGATTACCTCATACAATTGTTTTGTGCAGTCTCATTAATATTCTTTTCGTTATTTGGTTTTTGTCCGATTATATCATTACCATTCGGCATAACCACCACTAATTAAATTTATAGTTACCATAGTAGAATTTCATAGATGCCAATAATTCAATTTTCTTAAATTGAGGAAATAATGAAAAACATAAAATTGGCCTTTGCAGTTTACAAAAAAAAACTAATATCTGAAATGAATTTAATAATTAAGAAATAGTTTTTTTTTATATTTTTATAACATACACATACATTAATAAATTACATGCATAAATTATGTATAGACATAAGATATTATTGTATATGTTTCTATGTAAATTATAACACAAGTAGTTTACAAAAATCTGGTGCTATGATGCCTCAGGCTTTTACCGAGTATACGAGTATTTGTAATTTATATATAACCTTGTTTTATATTAATAACAATGAATTTATTTTTATATTAAAACTATTAGATATGATAAAAAATGGATCATTACTTGCAAATGCTCTGTGCGGTCTATTGCAACGTATAATATAAATCTGAATAAGGAAAATAAAAGTTGAAATTACAAATTTTAAAAATAGAAAAAATAAACTTTATATGGAACTGCTGTGTGTGTGTGTGTGTGTGTATGCTATTAATTATAAATTTATTATAAACAGTATATAATAATTCTATATAGGCACACTCTGTCCGCAAAATAAATGGAATGATTTGAGAAAAATAACGGAAATAATTCTATTTATTTAATATATAGTTCAGTGATAATTATGATATTAATTAATCTTCAACTATGCCAAGTACTCGTTATTCAGAATACAACGCTTTAATGTACGAATAGAGATTATAATACAAATCATTAACTTGTAACACTTTCAATAAATTCCTAGTGAATAATACTTATGGACTAGAAAAAACAAACAGTGGATATTGTATTAAATAGTACAAGGTGACGTTGATAGCTTAGTTTCTGATTCGTATTTAAAGCATCATGTTCCATCATCAATTACAATATAGGTTTTAAGATATTATCATCAATTCCAGCGTTTTTAATAATTTATTTAGAATGATCAATTCGGTGCAATTTTTGATTGATGTGAAACAGACTTTGATTCACCTATCGTACATCAACATTTTCTTCAATAAAAATCTAATGAATTGTTGTTTTTGGTATACCAAGTTACCAGTGCCAAAGCCTGAAAAATTTAGCATTCAGATTTTAATATGATTTTATTTTTCTTATAAAAATTTATTGTTCACCGAACTAAATTTTTTGGAAAATCGAATTATTTATTATTTACGAATTATCAACTTTTTTAAATTACTGGTTTTAGTTTTAACAAAATTCAATTTTTGTATTTGAAACTGCAACTTATAATTAATTTCCAATTTTTCATACGGATCAGATTTTTAAAATCGATTCACACGTTCAAAAGATATGACCGATTTTCCAATCGATTGCAGAGAAAATTTTAAGAAACTTTTGATACTGACAACCAAATCATACAAAAAATTTATACCAGCATTCATACAAAATTTCATAGACTTCAAACAGAAAATAGGTCATACGCGTGAATCGATTTTAAAAATGTCTTCCATGAATGATTGAAAATTGATTACAATTTGTAATTCTGTGCACCAAAAATGGAAATCAGTAGAAACTGTAATTAAAAAAAATTATAATTTTTAAAAGTCGATTTTCCGGAAAATTTAGTAAGTGGACATTCCAATTTTTATTTATTTATAATGTCGGCTACCCCAGTAAAATATAGTGATATTGTTATAAATGTAAACATTTTCACACGTTTCACCCCACTGCAAGTTACATTTTCATAAATTTCACTCAAGATTTCCTACTGACTTTCACGAAATCACATACTTTTTGAATGTTTTGTTTTTGGTAATCGTTGTTGATGGTCGCCCATAATCGTCCACATCTTCTATACCATTATAAAAATAATGTTTTGGATACACAATTATCACCATCAGCGATTTTAAGTATTTCAAAGGTTTTGGTGCAGCATTTCTACCAGTTTTAAAATAAAATTTAATTCTTTGTTGTTCCATTTTGGCTTACACTGAAGGAAATGTGTTCTGAAAAATGTTGACAGTGTGTTAAGTTTGGGGTTCACAATACATAAATCAATCAGCAACCATAACATAGTGTTTACAAATCCACATATATTAGAAAGTCATTCTGGTTGATTTTCGGACGGATCGGGTGTGTGTATATAAATTTTTAATATGTTTAAATTAAACTAGTTCTCTGTTATATACTCTATAAAATATTACTCGTTCGTATATATGCATTTAATTTAATAGTTTTTATATGAATTATTATCATCTCGTATCTCGTATAGGTTAGGCACTTATTAAGTATACATTTTTATTATTATTATATATTTTTTTTTTATTTTAATGTATCTATAAATGTTGATCTAATACATTTTTTTTCTCTTTTATTTCATTTTAGGTAAGTCGTGTGCTGTGGAATATTTATATACACTTCACTCTTATACAATTTTTGATTTAAAAATTGAATATATATATGGAACCAAATAGTAATTTTCAAATGTTTATTTATTTAATAGTTATATATTTTTATAGTTTTTTTTTCACCTAACAATTGATCTAATATAAATTTACATTCATTTTTTAATTACATTCTCTCTTAATTACTTGCACTCACTTCTTGCGTATACGTTTGCGTCGTCATCGCATATCGCATATTGAAATTGTAAACGCAATTCGTAGTAGTAATAATAATAATATTTTAATAATAATAATAATAATAATAATTTATATTTTAAATATGTTTTGAAAGAAAGTCACACTAATATTTTAAAATATTTATTATTTCCATTATGTAAATTTAATTATAATATTTTTGTTTCAATCGTTTTATGTACAGTATCACCTATATATTTTAAAAACATCCACTCCACCAACCTATTTATTATATATATTTAGATTTTAATCTATGCAACTGAACAACACATTACATTTACTTAAATAAAGTTAAAGAAGAACTTATATTTCTTGTAACTTTTAAATATATTGCCCATAATTGATAAAAAAAAAATGGAACAAATTGTTTGTTACGGAGAACGTCTTGTTTTCATTACCGTTTGTGATCATACCTCCGTTAAGATTTGCTCTATTAAATAAAAGTCACAGATTTTGTATATCGCCTGCGAAATACACAGACTGATATAATCAATAACATAATATTAAAATGACTTAAGTGTTGTTCACTTACGACATGAACGAATGAACGATTTCTGAAAATTATTGTATGATGAACTGCGAAATACGATATTGAATTACCACAAAATTACTAGGAACATAGGAAAGCATCAATATTAAAATATTATTGCATTTTTAGTTGCAAAAAAAATTGTCGTACGACTGCCATCAATAAGCAAAAAAGAAAATAAATAATAAAAACATCGCATCGTTTCTGAGCACGAACGAATAAAATTAATTGCGTGTATTTAACCACAAATATGCGGTTTTTGGTGTTAGTTTTACTATAGCTATCAGAAAAAATTCGATATGGCATACAAAAGGACTAGTTGTGGGTCCAAAAATACATAATCCTTTCGTGTGATTTAAAAGGAACGTATTGTATCGGTGTCACGTGTCTACAGAAAATTTACTGCTGTGTATTTCAAGTACACAAAAGCTTAGGTATAATTTTTTTTTTTTTGTCAATTAAGCAATTACTTCGAAGATTACGTAAATTGTCACTTAAAACATATTATAACAAATTTTGTATAGAATTAATCAAGGATTATATAAGTTCATTTTTAACTTAATTTATACGACAAGGATTCAATTAGAATTTTCATACGAAAATTAACCAATCGAAATGGATTTACTTATTGCCGCAAGAATCTTGATTTGTATAGCTTGTCATAAAATGAATCCCGTTGAGTCGTTGTGTAGTAAGTAAATGTGATGTGTTTATAGTTGTAAATTAAAAAACAGTAAATATACTAATAAATAAAATAAAGACGGTGTGCTTAACAATATTGTTGATACTGTAAATGTGTAATTGATGATTATGTAATTTATATATACTCGTAATTAATTCAGTTGTTAATGATATCTATAATAATTTTGCCTGCAGCTTTTATTTATAATCCGGATAAATTTTTTCAAATATCTGTTTGTATATTTAAAAGCATTATATGATTAAAGTGGAATTTTATCAGATACCATACGTGAATTAAATAATTGATATATTAGATATATATAATCTGAATCTTATATATATTTATATAGCCATAATATAGTAGTAATTGATTATTTATTTATTTATTTATTTATATTACAAATTAAATATTATGTGCATTTGTGAGACAAGCTTTTTACACATTGAGTAGAAATTATATTGTAGATTTTATATTATTATTAGAGATATTGTGTATGTAATAAAACATGTAGAGAGATATTTGTGAACTAAAGTAATAAGCGAATGACTGTCTGATTACCCGGTTGAGATAACTCTTCCACTTCCATAACGTTCCATAATGTTTGTTTAATTGATTTTTCAACATATTTAATAGCATAGCAGCACTTACACATTCAATATATTTGTTATCGACAGTGGCGCCGTTCAGTTGTAACAGTTTTACCAGATTTTAGAAACTGATAAATCAATTCATTCTAATTCCATCAAATATAAACAGCATTTCTTTTATGACCATGAATATTTCATTATCGTTAATTAAATGAAAATTAAATCGTCTATATTAACCATTTCCGTGTATTTACATTATTTCTGGAACATTTAGTACATATCCTATGGCATAATATTGAGTAATTTTCCATCTCTTGTTCAGTGGCAATAAAATTCCAATCGTTTGCATGATCTTTCTAGCATTATATATGTGTTTTCGTGGTGTGAAATTTAACTTAACCACACTCGTATGTATACTGCAGTACTGCACATTTATTCAAAATGTCCGTCAAACAACTATAAATATATGCTCGCATTAAAAGTAATACAAATTTATTAATGTTTTTATCATGCAATCGCACATGTTCATGTTGGTAATAAAATTTTATATGGATAGCATTCACCTAACATTTTTATATTATATTTTTACTGTTTATTTATTATTACTATATGCGTTATTATTCACTAACTAATAGGTCTACCAATATGTGTGTGCCGTTTTTTTAAAAATAAAACACATTAATTCCGGTAATAACAGTAAAAAATTTTTATTGAATATAATTACCATCGTTAAGTATAACCTTTTTCCAATTTTTTGGCAATTTATGAATACCATCAAAATAAAACTTCTCCTCTTTTGATGCGATCCAAGAATCGATCCAATTTTGGACGTCTTCATAATTGTGGAAGCGTTGTGCACAGAGTCCATGTGCCATCGATCTGAACAAGTGGTAATCTGATGGAGCAACATCTGGTGAATAGGGCGGGTGTGGTAACACATCCCATCCGAGTGTTTCCAATGTTTCTTTTACCGGTTTTGCGACATGTGGACGAGCATTGTCGTGTAAAAGAATCACTCTTTCATGTCTGTTGGCCCATTCTGGTCGTTTTTCTTTCAATGATTGATTCAATTTATTCAATTGTCCTTTGTATACCTCACCAGTAATAGTTTGACCAGGTTTCAATAACTCATAATACAGCACGCCCTTTTGGTCCCACCAAATACACAATAAAACCTTCTTTCCATGAATATTGCGTTTTGGCGTCAATTTGACTGGTTGACCTGGATCAGTCCAATGCTTAGTCCGTTTAGGATTGTCAAAATAAATCCATTTTTCATCACCAGTGACTATTCGATGCAAAAACGACTTTCGTTGCTGTCTTTGAAACAATATTTCGCACGTGGTTTTTCGCTTTTCCATGCTTCTTTCTGTCAATTCATATGGAACCCATTTTCCTTCCTTTTGGATCTTACCAATATTGTTTAAACGATTAGAAATGGTTTGTTGACATACATTTAAGGAATCAGCTAGTTATTGTTGCGATTGCGCATCGTCTGCATCCAACAATGCTTGCAATTCTGTATCTTCAAATTTTTTTGGTGGTTTTCCACGTTCTTTGTCATTCAGATCAAAATCACCACTTTTGAATCGTTGAAACCACTTTCTGCACATTCTTTCTTGTAAAGCATGTTCACCATAAGCTTCAACAAGAATTCGATGACTTTCAGCAGCAGTTTTCTTCCAATGAAACAATAACAATAAACCTCCCCGCAAATCACTTTTTTCTGGCACAAAACACGACATTTTCAACAAAAAAAAAAATATGTTGTTTACACTTTTAGCTCGTAACACAAACTGAGAAAGATAAAGATATAAAGTGAATACGTTCACAAAAAAATATTTCAGCCGAAACCGCCATCATTTAATGCGTCCACAGAGATTAATCCTTGAGCGGCACACACATATTAGTAGACCTATTATATTACTGCCATTGCTATGCTATATTCATTTTAAATTTATGTATATATGTATTAGCAAATTGCATATTTTCGTGCCCGATTTGGAAACTAAAATCAATATAGGGTATTTTTGATTCAAAGAAATTGGTGAGATATGGTTTTCGTCATCTCCCATATGCAGATCCGATGTTTTTTCGCCATTTGGAAATTATTCTGCATATAGATCGAAATAGATGGATAGTCTGAAGGAGAAAAATCTGCTGAAAATATCATGTGCAAGCTGGCAAATTTTTCCATTCCAGCTCATTTAATTTTTTGCAGCGTTATTTTATATATCTGTTACAATGCTTTCCAAATTATAGGCTAATGTTTATGCCGTGTCTATAAGAAGAGAAACTACATCCGATATTCTGTTAAGCACATTTCTTCCACCATTTATAACGCAAATGAAATTATCTTCTAATAACGTTTGAAGCTAAACTAACATATCAATCTGTCTCCCATTCATTGCACATACAACATATAGCATTAAAAATCAAACAGAATCGCGTTGCCGTGAAATTTCTTCTATTAAAATCGAGCACAAAGTTATACAATCATTCGATATTTATTTAAAGTTACAGGAGAAATGGAATACATTAAAATTGACTGACAATCAATCAGTAGTTAGTTAAAAAAATAAAAAATAAATATATAAATATAAGACAACCTTTAACTTTAACCACTTATTAAAATTAAATTATACGATAGTTCAAAGTAAAAATAGTTTTAATGTTTAGTTTTTATTATTTTTTTTATATCTATATATTTATTAAGTCTTTCTTTTAATAATGTGTTGTTATGGCTTAGATTGCTATATCTATATATATTATACTCATGCACTATATACCTTTGTAATACAATAATAAATTCTAAAGTTTTTCTTAACTTAAAATAATATACTCGAATATTTATGTATTAGTATTGGAGAAAGTATAAATTATATTACAAGAGAATGAATTTTTTATTTAATAATCAATAAAGAATGGATTAGGTTATTATAGTTTTGATTTTGTTTTAGCATTTTGCTTATCGATCGGTCTTGGTTTCATATGTGTAACAAAAGAAAAACGAAGCACCTCGCATAAATCCTAAAACTATATAAGATCAACACTTTGCCTAATAATGTCGAAACACAATAACTTCGACAATAACACCGATGTTCAATAACATCTACAGATAATATTCTCGACAACAGATTAATACCCTGCAGGAAAGATAACTACTTCTACTACTAGTAGTACAACTAGTTACAAAGTAAATAATAAAATAATAAAACCCCTTTTACATGTTGCGAACCGTTTCTTTTAACATGCACATGTCCTACGAAAAGACAATTGTTCTCTTCTGCATTACTTTTCAACTAGTTAAAGAACTAGTTAATTTGTAACCAATTACTGAACTAGTACAAATGTAAACACTTAAGTGCGAGTAATAGTTCTTCTGCAACTAGTTACTGAACTGGTTAATTTTAATTTGAATTAAATTATGAAAGTATTCTTTCACCAGTACTTTAACTAGTTCTTTAAAAAAAAAAAAGGTTGTATTTAATTTAAATAAAATCGTAGACAATATATTTTAATATAATTTAATATTTATTATGTTTTTAATAAAAAATAATAATTATTTAATTCTTATATAAAAAATATTATAAATTATTGCAACTGGTGCTTCATAGTTTATCACCTTTTCTTAAATTACATAAGCTCCATTTTAATTTTACGTGCTACATCTAAGTTTTCCTCTTGTAAAATAAAACGCAATTCTTCGAAACATTTACATTTATATTTAATTTATTCCTAATATACCAATCGATAATTTCTCTTCAAAAGATATTTTTGGTAGCGATTCGTTTTCCAAAATATCCATATTGTTGGAACAATATTCCACCACAAAGTTCTCGATAGAAACAATGTGCATATCTTCTTCTACTGTACTAAAATTGTTGGATATTTTGGATGGTAATTTACTTCTTTTTCACTTCACAATCACAATACGTGTTTTTAATACGTAATTCATTACCACTATTAAAAATAAAATCAAAACAGTGTCGAAAAACAGCACATATATTTCTTTATATTGTATTAATGTAACAGTTCAATAACGTTTATCTTCATTTCGTCATATTTTTGTATTATTGCGTATTTAAAATGGTTCCTATCTGCATTACTTTAATAATAGTTCTGTAACTAGTTGGTTTTACACTTCTTGAAGAATTAGTTTTTATACGGAACTATTTTCAAAATTCACTGCAGGGTATATATTTAGAATATCCTCTACATGCATTTACATATAATTACAATATGACCAAGACCCATAAACATAAACGATATAGTAAATAACGTCGGCATACTTTAAGTTATACACTGAAAATATAAGTATTCCCGAAAAGCAAAAAATACCCACTTAAACAATTTTAATCTTCAAATAAATCTTCTGCCTATATACGTCCGATCAAATAGTTTGCTGTTAAGGCAGAAACGCATATGCTAAATTAGTAAATAATTTTTATTCCTCTCTAGCAGAAAAGTTTTGCTAAACTTCCAAATTTCTGCCATTTACTCATATATATCAACAAATATATCTGCTGTGTAAGAATATATAACTGCGTTTTGTTCATATATTTCGCAAAATATTTTGCTACTTTAGAACTATTTGCGGCAACGCATATATTCTAAATATACTGGCAGTTTTATTGTTTTTGCTAAAACAATATTTCCTTCAACAAAAAATTTATTTTTACAATATAAATAAATAGATAAATAAATAAATACCAAATATTGTGTTTAAAAATATTTAATAAACTATTTCAAAATATAAATATAGTTAAAATAATAAACAAAAATTATTACTAAAAGTGACATAAATGCAATTGATTTTGTTGAGATATTTAATTCCTTAATAAAAATTTAAAAAAAATTAACCTAAACTAAAACGTTTATTTTGTTTGATAATTGTAATTTATTGCTAGGTTTGCTTTGAAATAAAGTTAATCATGAAAACAGTTCCGGGTCTGATGTTGATAGGTGCACTTATAATCGGATAGTTTGGTTATGTTGATTGAGTGAATGTTCTGCATCGGTATTATTTAAATTCATTCCGAATATATTTGATTACCACTTTTATTTTAATTCGTGATTTAACAAATAGTTGAAAGAAGAATGAATCTGCGAATATAGCAGAATTTTTTATAACTCGCAAAAATTATAAATTTATGCCTTAGAATATTTGCTTAAGCAGTAAAATACATACACTTGCGACTACAGCAGATGTTTGTATGCCCGAAAATAAATATTACGGATATGAAGAATATTTTACGGATATCGCATAATATTCTGCGCAGAAGCAAAATTTTGATCTGCCTAATTAACAGAAGTTTTACTAATTCGGTTAAGTTTCTGTTTAAATAGTTTGCTTTTACTAACCACCACATGATTGTGAAAGATTTTAATAAATCACATATTTCGTCATGCCATAAATTATGTGATAGACACAAAATTTTATTTTCCAAGTTTTTCCGAAGAAAATCGTGAAAGAAAATTTACTAAAATATTAAATACATTTCGTTTAATTTTCTCCGTCTTCAATATTAAAATTGTATTTCGTGACAAATAATTTGTTTTCTCCATACATTATTTATGAATTTCATTAATTTAATTATTATATAATATTTTGCGTCCTTTTAAATATTAAATATTAATTTATATTGTATTTATTTATTTATTTATTTATTTATGTCCTTAATACATTTTTCATTATGTAAGTACATTAACATAATATGCTGATTCAAAATAAGCGGCATTATAGTGCAAATTGCAATATAATCGTTTTGCATAATCATTTTATTCTATTTCGATATGATTTTGTTATAAAATATCTATCCACAAAATTGTAACAATCAGCTTTTTAATAATTGAATCGTTTATATATAGAAATTTCAAAGAAGTACCTTTTTAGTAATTTATATTAAAAGTGTTTTAATAGTTGGCGGGGATATTAAATACAGATTACATTCAAACAGATAAAATATATACTAGATATTGATGAATAATATGTATATTTTGTATACTAGTACCGGTTATTTTTGATCAAAATACTATACTTAAAATATAATGTTATCAAAACACCTTTTCCAGTAAATATTTATATAACAAAATTGTTTATTTATTTTTCATTTGTTTGTTGTTACATAAATATAAAATGTATTTGTGTGTTTGTTTGTTTATACAATAAATATATAATGAATGATTAAGTTCGATGAAAATGGATAAAATTATATAGAATTTATATAATTTTTGTTATCCTCTGGTTTGTTTACTTACTTCTTATATATATAATAAAATAAACATATTTACCACCAATACATGTATGATATTATGGTACAACAGACAAATTTATGGAATTTGAAAATATTCATATAATGAGTTTTATATTTTATACGTTATTATGTGATTGAAAAATCGTTATTTTCATTTGTCCAAAGGAATAATGGTGAATTTTGTACTTACGAATAATATAGAAATTTTCTTGTAAAAATAATAATAAGATATTATTGTTGGGGGTATATGTGAATCAATTGGTGCAATTGATTGAAACAACAAACATTTTTAAAGCATCTGTTGTTTTGATTTGAATTCAGAGTGTGTCGACTTGTGAAAATAAATTGAGATTTATATGTTATAAACACTTATTTTTCTTAAAGTTAACCAATTGTAAAACACAACAGAGACTTTCCATTATAACCTGCGGTTATAATTGTGACGGCGCTTTCGCCTAACCATGTCTGCGTGGTTCTATTGTTCTATATTATATTTCAAAGGAATTAAAATCTACATTGAAAATAAATTTGTACATAATTTTAATGAATAATATAGCCCATTTTTCATTGCTACAATAAATAGTTAATTAATATTTTTCATTTTTAAAAATTATCTTAATGTACTTGTTCATTGAATGAATGAAAATTCGCGATCATTAATTAATTTATGTTCCGAACAATAAGTTAATAAACAGAACACGTTGAAAAAATGAATAATATTCATCAAAACAATTATACAATTCTTTAAACTAACGCAGTGTGATTCATTGAAAAACATCCATTTTCGATATTATATTTTAATGAATTATTCGTTGTTTTAATAAATGTTATTTCATTTTAACACTGAACCATGTTCCTTGCAGCAAAATTAATTAATATTTCATTGTTTTGACGTTACTTTTTTAATTGACTACACGTAATTTTTTTTTTCAGTGTATTATGAATTTGTAAAAAAGCGATATTCATAATAATAATAGAATTAATTGGATTAATTTAGCCACCGAAATTTTTATGTTGTTCTAAAAAATGCATATTATCCATATCAATCACTTTACCAAACTATTATCAATATTTATCCAAGAGATTTATTCAATCTATGATAACAACTTCAAAACTTAAAAATATGGCATCAAACTTTATGAGGGATTAATTTCTTAGGTCGTTAAAGTTTTTTTTTATAAAATTTTAACTACTTTCTAAGTAATATTGTAGAAATCTATTTATATTTATAATGAACATGACGTTGTAAACAAATGGTTAAAGTTTAATTCATTTTCTTTTTATTTATTAAGATATGTATTTTGGTCTTTATTAATTCTGTGTGGTCTGCGGTAGAAAAATTAGTGTGCCTATTATTTCTATTTACGCCTATACGAGATGTGGCTATAAAATAACGAGATCGATGTTAGCGTGAAGAGCCTTCTCCTTCGATTGTCTGTTGAGATATTAGTCTGGTCATGGATTACATTTGGATAAAATCTGTTTTGAATGTTTTTGTAGAAAATGTGTCCATATAGAGTAACGAATTATTTAATTTCATTTGAAATTTGGAAAAATCTCTATTGAATCGTATATATTGTGTGATCCAAAATTTCAGACCGTTAAAGAAGCAGCTGTAAATGAAAAAGTGGCAAACGTTATAAAGGAGTTCACACAGAAGAAGACTTCCAGCTTTGTTTTATATTCAATAGAACATTTACATGGAGTATTGTACATATATATTGGGAGGAGTAGTTTGTATATTGAAGGTGCTAATAACTATAAAAGTGTTTTACAGCATTATAGTCTCGTTATTTTATAAAACCACACCTCGTATTATATATAGTCATCGTTTTGAACAATATACGTATGAAACCCGTATTCCTTATTATCATTTCCATATAGACATTTTACGATTGATTAATTTTGAACAAATTTTTATATGTGTATTAACTTTAATATTATTAATATAAATTTTAAATTTTAGTAGAAAAAAAAAATGATTGACTATTTAAATCGATTAATTCAATTGAACATTTTATTGTATATGGTGTCAATATCAGAGAATTATGAATACCGATGGAGATAGTGGTTTTTCGTTTGTGTTGTATATGTGGATCTATTATCTATCTATATAGTTGTTTATGATATATACATAAAGTTGACCATATTATAAATAAATGCATTAAATGCCATTACACAGATGCATTCATTGTGCCATACATAGTATAAATGATAACTATAATAACTGCAACAATTACGGATAATTTATATAGAAATTGACATGAAAATATTATAATATCCTGTTGCTGTTTATACATACATACACGCACCCCTCTGTCCCACCATAAACCGACTATGTAAATCATAAAACACGCTCTTAGTTTTTTTTTTTTTTTATGATTATGTTCTGTGAACGTTCCTCTACAAACTGTCAAAATTTCATAAATCTGTTTGAAAGCACAAGTTTTTACATGGGATAAATGATTCACAGAAGGCAGAGAAGCAATAAGTGATGATGACGGTCCACGTCGATCCTCTGAAGTGATTTACGAAAGAAAACATTGAAAAAGCGCATGATTTCGTGAAAATTTCTAACAAATCTTCAGCGATATTCATGGAAATGGAGCGTGGAATACCGAAAACAATAATTAATTAAATTTTAACTGGTTTACGATAGGGGCGAATTAAAAGTTTGTTCCACACATCAATTAAATGATAATTAAAAATTGCACAGAATTTTGAACTAATAATCATATTTTTTTTTGCTTAATCATTCACCATATTTGCACTTAATAATTTAACTCCCTGCACGGCTAATTTCTATTCCCTAAACTTCATTCATGACTATTAAATGAAACCGTTTTGCATCAGTTGAATTCATTCCATTACGGATTATTATCGGACAGAGGTTGTAATTTATTATATGTTCAATATATTTGTGTGTTCTCTCTATATGATGAAATAAATTAAATTTTTTTCCCTTTTTTTGTTGTGTGTGTGCGTGTGTGCGTGTGCGTGTGTGTTTCTATACAATATACTATTTTATTGTATAAATATAAACATATAATGTTTGATAAAATAACTAAATTGAGGAACTAATTGAAGTCGATTGATTTTTATTAGATTCATTAATTTTATGGTACGGCTTTATTTTATTTATACGTTGCGCTATATTTATTATATACCCGTAGTGTCGTACTCGTACATTGTATCGGCGTTGTTGTTGATCTCTATATTATATTTATACAATTTATATGGTATACATATATATATCTGTGATGAAACACAAATCATATTGAAGTCGTCATCACATTGTGTTTGTTTCAATCGATGTTGTAATAAAATAACTAATTTATAAAATAAATTAAATTGATCATTTCATTAAAAATATAAAATAAAAAAAAGGTTATTATGAATCATGTATTATTTACTAGATATTTTATTTATTTACTTTACATTTCGTATTTCATTTCATTCAATTTGACCATTTTCATTCAATATTACTAAAATAATGAATATAAATTCTCTTTTGGTAAATGTATATTTTATGAATAAATGCGATTGTAACATGATCTAATTTATATGAAATTTATATTATTATTATGTTTTGTTTATGTACAAAAATACATAATATATAAATTTTTAGATGAAGTGAATGTATTTTATTTATACAATATATGTGTGTGTTGAGTACATGTCTTTCGTGTCTATATGTCTATAATAAATGCGACGGCGATGATGGTGATTTATTTGAATATATATATATAAAATAAAAAAAATGTTGGAGACAATTAAGGCGACAAGGAAATAATTTATAATAATAATATTACAAGAATTATGAATTTTTCAAATACAATATAAAATACATGGTAGAACAACTCTAGAAGAATAGTCCGTTGTATATGTTAATTTTTTTAATGTGTTAAATGATTTAAATTATCAAATTTTTACGGAATGAAAAGAAGTGTAAATATCAACTCTCCAATTCAAAATTTTAATTAATTATTTAAATAATTAAAGTAATTTTAATATATATTCTTTATATCCGCTACATTATCCATCGAAAATATATATTGTATTTAGATTTTAAGCTACAGAAAATAATATTCCTTAACCACTTAAGCATCTCGAACGAGACCCTCTCGCGCATCAAATATGTTCCGATTTGCGCTATCCCGAGTACCACTCGCCACTTATAAATATTATGTTTATATTTTTATCTGGAGCGATACATTCTCGCCCGTTTGTATTTCATAGAGCTTAGTGTTTATTTATTGTATGCTCGTTCGAAATTTTATAAAATTAACATTTTTCAATTTTTTATGGTTTTTTAAGTTTATATTATGATTTCTACTTTATCAATATTATAAATAAAAACCAAAAAAAACCTGCTTTTTTTTAACCTTATCTCAAAAAAACCCTCGCATTAAGTGGTTAATCAAATATAAAATATCTGATAAATCGCGATACTATAATCCTAATCACTCGGATACTGCTGTCGCTACATTGCTAATAGTGGTGTCGTAAATAAATTTACGCTGTACGCGACAGTCAATCTGTTTTAAACTTATCATTATTATTTATAAAATTATTTTATTACATTATTATCACTTACATCATCATCATCATCGTGACACATAAAAATATGCGAATTTCTTTCCTAAATTTAGAAAATAATACTTAAAATCCTCTTTGCAATATCTTTCACTATGTGAAACAACAGTACTACTCAATTCACATTCAAGGTTGGAGCACTTCTAACTGTTAAAATGATCCAAATAATGTGATTTTTTGGTCCTTAAACCAACAGTAAATTTCGATTTACTTTTTTATTTCACTATATTATGATATGAGGTTTTTTTTATGTAAGCAGGGATGAAGGTCTGGGGTGATGTGGTCATGGAAATTCTCAGACATCCAATCTTGCGTTGCCATCGATTTGTGTGAAGCGGCAGAGTCTTGCTGGATTATGTATGGTTTGTTTCCACATACACTATCAAATGTGAAAATTGTCCATATAACTTATGAGGTCTTTAAAATGTCCTTGATCCGTGTAACATTAATTCCAGTCATATCCCATCATCGATTTTGATTTTCGTTCCTTTTTTTTCGGATTATCGAATTACCACAGTACTGTAAAAAATAATAAAAGGTTTATTTGGTTGTGGAAATATCAATTTTTTTAAAAGGCATTATCATTAAAATCTTATATAACTGTGATAACAACAACAACAAAAATATTATATTCAAATAAAATTTATAATTAAATGATTATTATAATTTACCCTCCATCATCATCATCATCATCATCATCGTCGTCATTATATCGCATTTAAAAAATATAAAAACACATCATCATCGTCCTTATGGCAAAGAATACTATAGTTATGAGATGAGTAGATACCCTAAAAGCTTTTTTTTTTATATTGGTATATAAAATGGTTTTTTTAAGGATTTACTTACACATTCAAAATCGGAACTTTTCATTGTGTTATTCGGTGTTTTCCTATATATTTATTTAGTTGTACGTAAATACATACTGAGTTTTTTGTTTTTCTATATTATAAGATTTACAAATTTCGTATTTATAGTCAGTACTCTCTCTGTGAACATAATAAATATTCAAATATACATATGTATATATTCATTGACAGGGTATTCCACGATCGGTGTGCATTCCTTCAAGGTGCGGTGATGGGTGACCTAATTCGATAAGTCGAAATTAATAATTGACTTTTTTTTTTTATTTAGGGCTTTGTTTTCGAGCTGCAACTCTAAGTATAGTCTTATATTTAAATTACCTATATATAACTTCGCAGCTAATTTCTAAAAAAATCTATGTTTACGTTAAATTCTTAATTTATCTGTAGTATTATATAAATTACCTTGCTTCAATTTCAAATTATTGAACAATACACATTTGAGAAAAATAACCATCTTTTTGCAAAAATTCCGTACTAAAATTAACTTTTCATTAATATTTTTCTGTAGCATATATTTAATAATAATGCAATATTTTTTATCAGCAAAGATAAATAATATTTAATTAATGATTACAATACAATTGGCAAATTGTTATATACTTTGATGCGGAGCAGTATATTGTGGTAGATACCATCTTGGAGTAATATGAATTGTTATACATACCTCCACACAATATAACATTTTAATATTATAATTTTATTAATAATATTTCAATAGTAATACATTGAAAAATTTCAATAGCATTCTTTTTTCAGTTTAAAACATAATAATATTGCCACTCTTAAATTTTGCTTTCATATATGTTCATCTCTTTAAAAATTTATTACACATCTTGAACGACAGCTTGTAAATGATGCTGATGTCATATAAGATTTAAAAATTTTCATTTTAGTACAAAAATGTTTTCAAATGTTTTGTTCAATAACTAGAAATTGCAGCAAATTAATAATTTATACCACAGTTTAATTAAGAATTTAATTCTCTCGGTGAACTTGCATTTATTTATAATTACCTTTTAGTTTCAAAGTTATGGTTATACTTTAAAGATAAGACTACCGACATAAATGAAAAAATATCTATTAATAATTTCGACTTAGAATTATGGCGCCCATCCGTGGTTTGAAGGAATGCACACTCTCTGGTGGACACCCTGTACATATATATATGTTGTATTATTATAAACAAATAATGACACAATGTTTGAAAACGAAAAATAAAGTTTAAATTGAAAATCAATAATTTTTTAAATGGTAAATAATGACTGTGGAATACTTACCCGTACCGAATATATACAGGGTGCGCGTACGTTATTTGAGGACAAATTAAACAGAGAGATTAAAACTAATTTGATTTTTTTTCATAAGATTTATTATAATTACATAAAATTTTTATACAATCTTGACTCTAAAATTATTCAATATCCATTAGCGGCAATAACTTTCTCAATCCGGGGTCTAAAACGATTGTATGCCCGAATCAAATGCTTCTTATGCATGTTAACCATGGTGGTAATTATATATATAATATATATGCGAAGAAATATGAGGATGTTTATTAATTTCACGTTCAACTACGCCTCAAACGTAATAATCCAGGGATGAAGTTCTGGGGTGATGTGGTCATAGAAATTCTCAGACATCCAATCTTGCGTTGCCATCGCTTTGTGTGAAGCGGCAGAGTCTTGCTGGATTATGTATGGTTTGTTTCCACATACACTATCAATTCACAGAGTTTCACAACACTTTCTAAAATCTCGATGTAGGCGGCAGCATTAACACAAAGCTGCTGCGGGAAATGAAGTGCGGTGGCATGACATAATCTTCGTTGCTCACAACTCTTAAAACCATAACAGTAGCTGGAAATTTCGTGTGCATAAAACGGGAAAGCTTTGTAGGTTCTGAACATAGCCGCATCTATCATTTCTTCGATTGATTTTTTGGTCTTGAAAAATGTAAAAATGTATACGAATCATTGAATGATGGAAATTTCTAAATCTGTGTGTTTTTTTATTTCTTGTGTTAGATTATAGTCCTCCATCAATGATCGGAATTGAAAAGAAAATGAAAATATGGGTGTTCTCAAATACCTTACGCACCCTGTACGCACATATACGCATTTTATGCATATTAATATATTTTACAATACATAGAAAAATTACTTATTAATTTTCTCTTAAAATTCATTTTCTTTTTAGGATTTCCTTTTAATTTTTGTTTTACTTTACCAAAAATATTGAATTACTTTACGATATATAGCCGGAGGCGGAGGAGAGCGATGTGGATGTGGGTGTGAGGGTATTGTTCAGATTAGAAACAGAAAATCGAAAGATTATATTTTTTTTTTATTTATTATTATAATTTCTGAAAGTAAAAGCCATAAAATATAATGCGATTAATATACAAAATAATCGACGATATAAAAGGTTAAATACGAAAAATATATAATTTTACTATTTCCTGACGGAAATTCATCAAATTTTCTTGAATTTCAATTACAATATAACATCAAATTACATGTATTAAATACTAATTTCATATAGCTGCGTATTGTATATCGTATTTATATACGATGTTGTTAAGGAAAATATAATATAATTATATTATAAATTGTATATGTTATAACCTAAAAAGTAAATTATAGCAGCATTTTGATTTTGTGATAATTTTCTAATTTTCTTTATATTCAATAAATTGCTGCTAAATATATAAATATACCTACAATAAAAAATGCGGAACGAAAAATTATAGTTATGGAACAGTTTTGCATATAGAAGTTATAATTATTTATTGATCAGATTCACAAATGTTTCATACATAATTGTAACAATATTCGATATAAGTTTGACGCTTACTTTTGCGAATGTATTAATGTTGTTTAAAAATTCAGGCAAACATCGTAAATTAACATCATATTCTGAATTTCAAACACATTACATAAACAAGAAATTGAGTTTTTTTTTGTTGTTAAACGTATCATCTCAATAATGGAAACAAAACAATTTAAACCGCACAAAATAATAGTTTGATAATTTTTCATAATACAATTCCTTATATAATTTTATATAGTGACCGGTCCCCTACTTTTATATGATAGAAAATATGTTTACTGAACCCTGATTTAAATTAAGGATATCTCTTAACTTTAATAATAAAGTATTTTCATTTGGTTTTCCTTTTCACTATTTCTATTATATACGCAGTATTTGTCCTAAAAATATGCGGAATAAACAAACTGTTAAAATTGCATGATCTTTAGTGTAACCCAAAATACAACTCATAAAGTGACAGTATTTTTTGTGCGTCCATCGATCGAAAAATGTGTAAAGACAAATGCATGGCCGAAATACTTGTTTATCCAAAACACAAATTTTTGAGTTACATCGGCAATTCAATGTATATCAGTTGAGTTATATGGAATAAATGTGTCCGTCAAATAATCAGAATAACCTTTTCAATATTGTAACAATAAATTTATTGTTTGCTTTTATTTTCACATAATTCATTCCGTTTATTCTGCCGCCGACTGAGGGTATATATTATTTTATTGATTATTTGAACAAATTATAATAGTACCACAATATTATTTTTGTTTGTTTGTTATGAGTAGTTCCGCGTTTATTATTAATGTGTTTGTGGGTGAGATTGAAGATATAACTTTTTGAAAAATATAAAAAAAATCGTATTTTATATTAATTTATATAATTTTCAATGTAATTGGAAGAAAGTTTTTATCAGAAATTATTTAATTAGAATAATATGATGTTTTGATTTTTATCATATGATACCGGAAAAGTATGCTATTATTAATAATATATACAGTACAGGTGACACATTTCGCTCATTACTTTTGTTTCTATAATGTTGATTTAATCCAAGTTATAAAGAGCAATGGAACAACAGATTTTTTCATATTCAAAAAAACTTAATGATAATTTTTTTTTCACCTGATATTGGAAAAGTAAATATTTGAAATGGAAATCAACTGCCTTTTTTATCATGTGAATTGAATTTCATATTTTATTTAAATTTTTTAGATTGATTATTAAAAAATGAGAAAAAATGAAAAAAACCTATGGTGAAATAAAAAGAATAATAACAAGTTATTTGGAATACGACAACATTGTAATATGATGTTGCCAATGATTTGTAGCACTGTTCCGATTTGTACCATTTTCCTCTACAATCCCATTTCAATGATGGATAATCTGAAACTTACATAATCTGGTATAATATATATATTCTTATTAAATCTTCCTTGACTATATGACATTTTTTTTAGTCTTCTCCTAAATGGTGGGATATGACTTTTATGGAAGATTTGATTATTTACACGTGGAGGCTTTATTTGAACTGTCGGTCCTCCGGACGAGTGAATTTTGCTATATATCTGCAACCATATATTAACATCTGCATATAGCCGAATTCAGTTCAGATCATTATGAACTCTCTATCCACATCAGGAATCATTTGAATATGTTGATGCTTTTTCCGTATTTTTGTTTTGTTTATGTATACATAGGCGGTATTTTTTATAATTGTGTGAAATTTATTTTCCACATTATCTCTTTCCACTGTTAACTAATTTTTTATTTAAGTTATTTATTTTTTGCAACGGATAGATTGTTGAGTAAAAGACATGAAAATTGAAAATAAAGTATGAAAAATGGAATTATAAAATTATTTTATTAATTTTTGAATAACATCGAATTTTCAATTTTGCGCCGATTTATATATACGTAATTTATATGGAAACCGAATTGATCCATCAATCATTACTCTTTTCTCTATAATAGAGGTATTCAATCCTTCGCTGGTATAGGTAGGTATAGATGGTTTCACATCGATATGTTGATCGAATTATGTTCGACTATATACGTAAAGCAAAGTTTAAAAAATTCATAAGATGTCAATGACATAATAGTGCCGCATCTAATAATACATTTATCATTTATACACTTATGTGTTTTATAACAATTTCCAGACACTTATTATATATTCCATCACAAATGCATATGCATTACATATCGTATTAATATACACGTAATATGGTCTATAATAATATCATGTAATAATATTGAAATTATAAAAAATATCATATTTTCCCATTCATTTTCATTTACATCATAACACAATTTATTCATATATGGTATGGTATGTGATATACATTACAATTTGTATGTAAGTTTGTCTATCCTATAGCTATCTATCTATCCTATAGCTATACGTTTGTAGTTTTTATCATCATGCATTTGTATAATTCTAAATTTAGATTTTCTTATACAATATTTTGCCTGCATTATCATCTGTATGTGTATTGAGGTATACAGCATCTATCTATATCTATACGTATATGTGCTCGGCATATGCTGGTCCTGTATATATGCACATACATATGAAATATAGAGATAAATGAATGGAAAAGTATAGCGAGAAAGAAAATTTATTGCCCCTAAATTGGACGATATGATTTTGAATATTTTATAATGTTATGTGTGTGTATTTTGTATGTTTGTACGACTACAAACGTTATATGTCCTATAAATGCATAGGGTATATTTTTAAAAGCGATAACAATAGTAAGTCATATTACTCCAACTGGCATCTATACAAAAAACATTCATTACAGTCAATTTGGTAAATTATTACTCCGCATGCGAAGGGAGTATGTAACAATTCATCAATTGTACTGTAATTTAACGAAAGATCAATGTTTTCATAATTCTATTATTTTTATGTACGGATGATATAGTGGTGGTAGAATCCTTTAAATTTGAATAAGAAACAAATTTGTGTCATATATTGTAGATTTAAATAATTTGAAAATAATATCTGGTAAATGTGTAACACGCAGGCATCTTAAATTCCTGTTACAGATATAGTGCATTCAATCGTTTTAATTATTCATTACTATAACAGAAACAAAAACACAGACATTAGATAACATTATTGCCACAACAATTTGATAGCTATTGTTGAAGATGGTTTATTAAAAATTATACATTTAAGGAATTTTAGTATGCTTAAAAAAAAAAACACCCTGTATACAATGAAAAATAAAAAAAAAATACGAAAAATAAAGTTACGTATTTTTTTTTATATATATTTTAATCTTATACTTTGTATTTATTATGGAAAATTGTATGGTAAATGGATATGAATCGTGGCACTTTCTATTTTGAATTTTTCCGAATAAAACATGGAACTATTACAATTTTTGTACGTAACGTTTTTATATTTTAGAAGGTACTTAATTCTCTAAAAAAATTTTTATTAGTTTGAATGTTTTAGAGTTGTGTAAAATAAGCCGATAAAAATTATTACCGACCAATTGTTTATCTATTCGTTTGTCGTTAACACTAAAAATTAAATTAATTTTTCCATCGTTTTTCTCGTTTTTTAAAGTAAAAACAAGAAATTGTTATGGTTAATTTTTATGTAAAAGAAAAGTATATATGGAATTTTACAAAACAAATTGGTAATCTGAACCAATGTGATATTGTCGGTTAACTTAATTCGTGCGATTGTTGAAACTGTAGGAATTGATAAAGAATGTGTAATTTATAAATTTTACATAACAATATTTTTACATAGAAAAATTGTGTGCGAAAATGTTGCCTAAAATACTCACAATAAAAACAAAAAGAAATTCGTGAAAATTTGTGTACTATGACACTTTGAATTCGCATTACCTGGCACCAGCGTGTGACTTTTATCTGTTCGCCAAGGTTAAATCTGGTGTATTAAAAGATGTTAGATTTCAAACTGTTTAAGTTGTGAAAGAAAAAGTGGCACGCGTAATGAAGGAGCTCATGCAGAAGAATATTTCCAGCGCTGTTTTAAACAATGGAAATCAATGGCATGGAACGTTTTACAGATATTGAGGAGAGGAGTGTATGTACAAGGAGATAATACTTAAATCTCGTACACATCTCGTATATTGGCCAGCTTCTTTTATATAATTGAAATACGCAATGATTCAACGCGCACCACACAACAGCATTGAAATTTTGCTATGCCACGTGTACCAAATATCTTTGTATTCTAACTCTGCCGGCTCCTTAACTTGTCAGAGTACAATTATATATTGTAATATCTATAATATTGAAAGTGCTCCAATAGTTCGTATGGTTCCCTATATTCAATGGTATGTTTACAAATATATGTACATAACATTAAAGAAATAAAAAAATATTCTCGTTGAATTGGGTATAAAACTAGATTGTTGTTGTGTATGTGTTTTGTACTACAAAAGGAAAAAAATACAGAGAAAAAGAAAATCCCTAACGGTTTGTAGATCTATTCGAGATGTGAACAAAGTGTTAAGCTTTTTTTTTCTTCTCTTTTTGCAATCAATATTTAGTTTTTTTTTTTTAAGAAAATAAATAATAAAATTTTGTTGTATGTGTCCCTGCAGACACAAAAGTTCACAAAAAGGAATGAAAATCGTAGGTTCTGTCCACAGCCGAAGATTATAAATTTTTGATAAAAATTATGTTTTAATAGTTATTTTCGATGCGTTCTTTTGTGATTCGTTTTTGTGTATTACTTTGCGTGTCTTTGATGAATCGATTTTATAGATTATTTTTTTTTATTTATTTTTGACGAAACTTTTATAAATCTCTTTTAAGAATCTCTTTTGATTTGATATTTATACCCATGATTCGAATTATTCGTGCGTTATATTTTAGTGGGCGGCAAATGATTTAAATTCAAGCCTTTTTGCTAACAAGAATTTGAAACAAAGTCTAGTAAAATTAAATGAAAAGCGTAACATATTCGAATTAGACAGTCTAAAATGCGTTTTATATCTTATATTTAAATCACAAATACCGGCCGAATGTATGAATTTTCAATTTCTCAATGCCGATATAGAATATCTGTAGATTTCCATGGATAATAATTTATTTAAATTTTTAGTTTTTGATATGGGTTTTAGTTTATAGTAATATACACATACATATTAGTGTACATACAAATGTTTGACCAACCCTCTGCCGTTAAAATGTTACTAGTATTTTGTTATTTGATTTAAAGTTGATTGCTTTAACCGGGCGCGAATTGCACGATCAACAAGTCAATTATTGTTACACATTTTATATGCCATCAATTTATATATCAATATTTTTTTCTCATTCAGTAGCCATGGTCAATTAGAATTAATCAATACTGAGGTACACCATTTTCATGCATTTCGATTAATGTTCTATTAAGTCCACGCATACTGCTTTTATATAACTTTTGTTATGAGAAAGATTTGCTAGAAATCCTGGGAATTTTGATATAGATCGATGTGTGTTTGTGTGTGTACATTTACTATAACAAATTTTATTTAAAACAAAATAGGTACAATAAAATAAAAGTTTCTCATATAGTCTTTGATTTTCAAATAACAAATTGAAAATATCTACAAAAAAAAACACAAAAAAAAACACAAAAAAAAATACGTATAAATAAAACTTTAACTTTAGGAAAAGTATGTTGTGAATATAATACACGATTTTCTAATATGCATGTAAAATCATTGCCATATAGATTGTCATATAGCTATGGCAACATATTTATATGTAAACATGGAATATATGGTATGCGGATGGCAAAATATTTAAAGTGTTTAACCAAACATTTTTTCAATATGGTAATATAAAATTTAAAAATATTTTTTAATAATACAAAAAAACAAACATATAAAATTTAAAAATATTTTTTAATAATATAATTCTAGAACCGTAAATAAAGAAATTGAATGTATGAGAGATATGGCGACCACAAGTGTGAACAGGTTTTCGCCTATAATAGATCATGGCATTAATAATCTATATGATAAAACGTTTGCCAATTAAGTTTTTTTGCCATACATACGTGACATTTAGTACAAAACATTCTGTCATATCTATGACAAACTGCGATAAAGTTTAAGAGTACACCTATACCATTATGGTGTGATAGTACAAACATTCGTATTGGAGTTTATTGGAAATGAGATCCAATGTTCTAATGTTTATATTATAAGTATATAGAATCTGGAGTATATAATTTGACGTCGTATATAATAAAAGAAGAATTTCAATGGAATATAATTCAACCTTAATCAAAATAAATTCGATGGAATGTATTCGATTGTTAACGATTATTATTATTGATTTTAATGTTTAGAATTCACGAGAAATGCCTTTAAAAAAATATAACTTAAGTGTTTGGGATAATAATTTTGTTATAAATTACCTTATTGGATACCCGTTTTTAGTTTTTCACCAGAAATATTGTTAAAGCATATGATAGATTTTCTTTTTCTAATACACAGTCCAAGTATAATTTTAAAACATTTGTAAACTACATAAATGAATTACATTAAAATAAAATAAAAATAATTCATAGTTTTATTATACACTTGGATGAGTTTTATATGTACATGGGAATAAGATAAAAGCGAACATTATTATTTTAATAAAATAAGAATTTCTTATTTATGTTATAAATTGTTCCGCACTTGGATTACAAAATTATCACTATTATCATCATTGTATAAAAATAAAAATAAAATATACCATATCATTTTGCACGCATCCAACTTAAGAATAATTATTACCTTATACACTACGAGTATCTACACTATCTCTGGAATAGCACATCGCACATGTGGATAATTCTTTAATAATATTATTTAACGGTATTTACGTTTTATTTTATATATACAATATTTATATTGTATAAATAAGTGGTCGTTCGTCCATAACTTTCCGACACGTAAGGTGTAAGTATATCAGTAAGTACAGTAAGTAAAAATAGTGATGGGATACTTGGTATATATGCCTACATTTGTATATCGAATTGTATATATTTTAATATTTATTAACAAGATTAAATATATTTAAGACTATTTTATCTTTGTATATAAGTTCAGTTCAGTTTCATTATATAATTAGTTTTTATTATCACTTACAATTAGAATAATTTCCATAAAATGCATAAATGTATATCAATAAGTGAATTTCAAAATTTAATTAATTTAATTTCCCTTTGCATATAGATGTCAACTTTTTTATTTTCAAATTATTGAAATATATATAGAAAATGTAGTCGATTTGCACGATACTGTGTATTGTTTGTTCTATATAATTGGAAAAATCATTACTATATTTTCTGAATGCGTTAAACTATTTCAAAAAATTTTGTTCTATAAAAAATTTGAAATAAAAATTTAGTGTTTTTAAGATAAAAATTGAAAATCATGTTAAAATTATGATCCGCCGCGTATTTGAAAAATTAGTTTTTTCGGAAAAGTTTTTATTAGTCTGCCGTCTATATGCGGGCAAATATTTTACAATTTACTTATAATTTTTAAAATATGATTATCAGAAAAATTACTTATTTCATTAAATATTTCTCATTTGCCATACTAATTTTGAAGTAAAAGCATAAATTTGTTGAATAAATAGTAATTTTCAATAATTAAATGTTAGCGCTCCCTCACGGTTTACTCCCGTGACCGTTTAGGGGTAAATTGACTACTCCTAAATTTTTCATCGCCAGACAGTGTCGGGGTAACGTTTTTAGTAATATCTCGGATTGTATGTAGTTAATATTTTTACATGCAATAAAAAGCAAATGATAGTTCAAGGAAATCGAGAAGATAATGTATTTAATATTTTATCAATTGAGTATATTAATTTGCTTTCTATTCCATTTAAAAATATTAATTATACAAGCCGATATTTTACTAAAAAAATGTAATCCCTGGGTGAATCAATTAGACGTAGTCAACTTTACCCCGTGCCAATCGAAAACCGTAGAAGGGGTTTAACGAAGACAGAAAACCCCCTAATATATTAGTTAATTTCATCAGTCTTTTACTTCAAGAAAAATTAAACCATTTTGCATGTCGATTTTTGCCGGAAAATTAAACCGCAGTCAATATTTAATATAATATTTAATTAATATATTATTTCAGCACTTAATTTTTAGTTGCTTTGCTACTAGTGTAATACATATAACATTTAAACACTTCTTCCGCACGTTGTCTAATATTTTTTACATATGAATTTTAAAATTTTTTTATTAAATATTTAGTCCTTTTTTTTTTCGAAACGTAAATTTTACTTTTTTTTATATATTTTTGCAAAATATCAGTACATTTTTAGTTTTAAATAATTTTACAATTTAATGTTATTTTCTACAAATTGACTGCATAAATATTAAATTGTATACAAAAATATTAACTTTTTCATCAAATTGTTGTTTTGACAAAAAATATTTGCTATGCATAGAATTAAATTATTAAAATTTTTCTTAATACTCTATGTGAATTTTACTAACTGTGGTGCGCCTTTAACCCTTTTGAACTCCTAATTTTTTTTTTTTTTTTAAATTACCTAAAATACGAAACTTGACGAAATATATGTATTTTGCGTATTCGGAATATTCTGAATGAGATTTATTAAGTATTGAAAAGAAAAAAATACATTTGATAATTTAAATTATTTTTAAAAATTGCGTTACTATAATGTCGAGTCTGACTCGACATAGGAGTTGGTGTAAGAAATATAATGTTGAGCCACACTCGACATAGGAGTTCAAAGGGTTAAAGGTCTCTAACAGTAATTCAAAGTATATACACAATAATTACTGGAAAATTAAGCATTATAAATGTTATTATAAATATAGAGAAATTTGTGTTACCGCTTCAAATATCGTTAAACAGTCTAACTAAAATGGGATATACTATTGAAATGGTTTCAATCCGATTAAAATAGTTGTTCAAGCGCATGTAAATTATTCTACGTTGCATCAATTTGACCCAAGGCTCTATACTCTGAGACAAACTTATAGTGATTACTTATACATATATTTAAAGTTTGTGGAACTTCGAATTTAATTTTATTTATACTTATATTTCCTTATTTGAATAATATTTTACATCACTGTACACGGTGTACACACATTATTTATGTGCGAAAATAATTGTTATAGTAAAGAAAAAAGCAGCTATTAAACTTTATGAGTTTAAAATTTGAGTATAAAGAATTATAAAATATAAAAAATATATATGTAGAATTACCTGTGAAAAGATATAAATAAATTTATAAATATATAATTGTTTTGTTGAATAATGTTTGAAAACAATGAGAGTTTTTATTTATTTTTTTCTTATTAATAAAACACAAGAAAGCAAAATTAAAAAAAAAAACCAACTGGCAAATGATGAATAAACATGAAATGTGAATGAACTTTATTTTAATTTTTTATTACAATGGCAGAAAAATTGTTAATTACATTTGATATGGTGAATCTTTTTCTATATATTTAGTCATTGTGTTATTGTTATATTCTCGCAGTCAGAGGAGTCAAGAAAAAGAAGAAATATTTATATAGAATTTTTTATTTTTTTATGAGAAATAATTCTTATATTATTTATAATTTAGTTAGAATGATTATTTTTAATGAAATATATACAATACATTATATTTATTAAAAGTCAAAGTGAAGTATAAATAAATACTTTACCTTTACACGCACAGAAAATTTAATTACAAAACTTAACCTTTTCCTAACGAACATTGTATATTCATTTATAAATGCAAGGTATGACAATTGCGGCATTGTTTTACATTGAAATGATGACCTATGACCTATTGTTATTGTTAATCTAATAAACATATTAAATTGAGGTTTTATTTTATCACTTTACCTCTAACAATTGCTAAATTTCTGTCTATTTGGAATTGGATGTTTTTTTTGCTACACTTATAATTTAATAACTTTGCGGCAGTTATTCATCTATTCATTTTTGTCCAACGTCGGTTTGTTGTGACCCTTTATAGCAATATGCAGACTTCGTATAAATTATGCTTTCCGACCCGAGCATGTAATTTTTCCAAATTATATATATACAATGGAATTTCTATTCAATTGAATTTTCCGCATTCAAACGAGAATTTTTTAATGTACGTTGAAAATTACATGTAAATGTATGTCCATTCAATAGAATATCCATTCAACCAGACAATCCTTTGCGACGAATACATTCAATAGAAATTTATGTGTATATATTATTTTGTATGTTTATTTTAATTTTACTACAGAGTGTGGTAGTGGCGTACCAGTATCAAATGAGCGTTTTTGTGTGAAAATAAAACACTAATTTTAAATGGGAAAGTAAAGCACATTTTATTCAAAATATTGGCCATTGCTTTCTATATATTTTGACCACCTTTCTGGCCTTTTTTGTGGATACCACGTCAATAGAATTGTTAGTCTTTTGAAGCAAACCAATCAGACACCCAATTTTCGACTTCTTCGTAGGAATCGAAGTGCTGCTCTGCCAATGCGTGTCCCATCGATGAAAACAAATGGTAGTCGGAATGAGCCAAGTCTGGTGAATACGGGGGGTTGAGTAGCTGCTCCCAGCCAAGTGCTTTGATTGTATCCTGAATCGGTTTTACTTTGTGTGCAGGTGCATTGTCATGGAGCAAACTTACCTTGTCGGGTCTTCTGGCCCATTCTGGTAGTTTTTCGATCAATGCATGGTTCAAACTGATCATTTGTTGTCGGTTGCGATCAGCATTAACAGTTTCACCAGGTTTTACTAGCTCGTAGTACACCACACCTTTCTGGTCCCACCAGACACACAGCATTGTCTTCTTGCCGAAACGATTTGGTTTTTGCAGTCGATGTTAATGGATTAACCCATGATTTTTTCTGTTTAGGATTCTTAAAATAAATCCATTTTTTATGCAAAACAGATTTTCTTACGTGTCTGGCAAGCAAAATTTCACATGTGTTTTTTCGGTTTTCCATCTGTCTTTCATTCAATTCATGTGGCACCCATTTTGTGTGGACTTTTGGATCTTTACCATTGTTTTTAAACGGTCAGAAATTGTTTGTTGTGCAACATTTAACATTTCTGCCATTTGATTTTGATTCAAAGTGTAATCTTCATCCAATATTGCTTGCAATTCGGCGTCTTTAAACTTTTTTGGTGGTCGTTCCATGTTCATTATTTCTCACATCAAAATCATTATCTCTGAACCGTTTAAAAAACCATATTTTGTATGTTGCTTCTGATAGAGCATGATCACCATGTGCCTCGACAACCATCCGATACAACTCTGCAGCACTTTTCTTCAAATGAAAACAAAAATTTAATGCTTTCCGTAAATCATCATTTTCTGGTACAAAATTCGACATTATTAACACGATGGAAAAATATGATGTTGTTTATACAATACAATGACTTGATGTATACTAAATATGTTTGACGGATGTCATAGCAACCAAACAAAAAGAGATTAATGTCCCTATCGAGACATTTGTATTTTGACACTCACTTCATACCGGTACACATGATATAATCCACGCTACGATTACGAAGTTTACGATATAATATAAAACGATGGGCTAAAAACAAACTAACCGAAAAAAAAAAACTGAAGAAAAATTGTTACATGTGCATTTGATTGATTTTATAAAAAGTTGAATTAACTCTGGTACTTTGACCAAGGACCAAGGTCCATTTTGCTGTCCCTGTGAATTAATCTTCGCGAAGCGTTTGGTTTAAGAAACGAGAAACCAGAGATGTTTTTTATATATATATGCGAATCCATTGTACATTGTGCATTTGGTGGGACTGAAAAATAATAATTTACAACACTTCTTAAAACCTATAAGTGAAACTCTCTATAAATGCTATCAATTCCAAATAAATCGAATATTCTCATGGAAAAAAGACAGCATTTGTGTGGCGAAGGAATTGACAAATTGATTCTTCATTCATATGATAACAAATAATTTAATAAAATAATTATAAATTTCATAAAATTTGCTTAACATTTAATTAATAAATATGTGCGTATAAAGTTTGTTATCAGTAATTGATTAAAATAATATAAACAATTAATTATATTTACCATTTTCCATTCAACCGCAAAAACTAATAAAAACTAAGCACTAGTTATTTTTATTGATAGTATGGATTAGTATTTATATGACGCGAAGACACCATGTAACACTGATGACATTGGCAGCCAATGTAGCGCAATTAGTCTGTATATAAACCTAATCATTTGCGTTTGAGTATAGCGAAAGGGTTAATTTCGTAATTGTTACAATTGTTAATTATATTATAATTACGAAAAATTTTTTTTTTCTTCAAATTGAAATTTCCAATTTCATACGTAATTATTTGTTTCTATTTTATATACATTTATTAGAAAAACTATAAAATATAAATATTATCATCACATCACACCTCAGTAATCTCAATAACCTAATAATTATTTTAATAGAATTAATAATAATAATAATAATAATAATAATGTAATAAAAATATTACTTAATAATATAAATATTTTATAATTATTTAAAAGAAAAACCAAACCATTATTGTAATTTATTATATTGTTATTATTTACATGCATTTTTGTATTTGTTTTAATATTAATTTAATATGTTTAAAAATTGAAAAATAATATATAGATTTCTATTATGTCAATTTGTGGTTGTTGAGGTTTTATGTCTTTTATTTCTTTTACTATATAATGGAGATTTAGTTTCTACTTATTATTATTATTATTATTATTATTATTGATAAATTGTCATTGAATGAAATGAATTCTTGTACTATAAAAACATAAAATAGTCGTAGTAGTATATATATTTGTGATAATGCACACGTAATTGTATCACCTCAAAAGAGTTAACACATATTTGCCACATTTTCACCTGTAAAAATATATACACAAATTGAAATAATATTATATATTCATGCAGCTAACGATACCACCTCATACAAATACAAGGCGGAATGGAAAAATAATTATTTTTATCGAGTTTTATATAAATAATATTAATACCTATAATAATTTCAAAACCACTTTCAATGTGAGTTTTATTTGTTTTTAGTTTTGAAAAATGAAAAAAAAGTAAAATTTATTAACTTAGAAATAATATTAAATAATGATAATTATATGGTAAACAATCACAATGATTGGCATCTGTAAGAAAATTTCAATTTTTATTGTATTCAATGCACAATGCAAATTTGATTGTAAATTATGATATTTTTTTTTTTTTAGAATTTATTTAACCTTAAACTAATCAAAATTATAAATAATATATATTTTAATTTTATAGCTTGGTATAAATCCTCTGTTAAAATTGATAATTTTATCCAATTTTAAGTAGTAGGCACCTGTAATTTGTAACAGGATAATTTTGTGCCTAAATAATAATTTTCAAATATTTTTAATAACAAGTATTCAAGATATAATACTGTGTTCAAAAAATTAGTTGACATTGTAAATATACAATATATTTTGAAAATTTTTTATTTATTCTTCAAAATCAATGTCAATGTAATCCTCTCTATCCACCCACGCACAAAAAACACTTTCAACGTTTTTTTATTTCCCCCATTTTTTGAAACAATCTGGTAATTCATTTTTCTGATTGGCTCTCAATGCGCACTTCATTTCGGCTTGTGTGTTCTCGATCGAGTCAAAACGGTGCCCCCAAAGCGGTATTTTGAGCTAGTTAAATAACCACAAATCACATGTGGTGATATATTAGCCGAATTTGGTGATTGTGGAACGATATAGATTGAATTTTTGGCCAAATATTCACAAATAATCATTATCGTGGTGGGAAAACCAAAAATTATCTTTCCACAATATTTATAGGTGAATAGCCAAACGATGCATAACGCCCAAATAATATTCCTTGTTAACAGTTTGGCGCGATACAAGAAATTCATAATGCACCGATGATAATCCAAGAAAACTATTAACATGACTTTGATTTTTAATCGATTTTTGTTCATCTTTGACACGATATTCGTTCGAATAGTCAGATGTTTCCGGGTCATAAGCTTTGGTTCAAGTCTCACTTCTGTAATGACGCGTTTCATGTTCGTTTGATAGTCATAATTTAACTCTTTGCCGACATACGTATCAAACAAATTGAGTATTTTTGGTATTTATCAAACGAGCATTGGTGCACAAAACATCTATTAAAATGGTATCATCAAACACAAGATATTGGATTTTCTTGATGCGTTGTTTATCGCATTCTTTACCGACCGTCTTGGAACGATTTCTATACCGAACTTGTAAACATTTTTATTTCACTTAGATTTTTCGTCAAATGCCTTCTGCACAATCTTTAACAAATCTGCGGCAGAAACTTGGTGCTGTAAACAAAAATTTAATACAAATTCTTTGCTCAACAAAATCGCGCACATTATAAAAATCAAAAAATGCATTTTTTACGTTGTACAACAACTAATTAATATTATGAGTTGAAATTTGATACATATTTCAAGAACGGTATACTACCAAAACTTATTTTATTTCACAATCCCCGCAAAGTTTATATTAAAATGTCACATTATTTTTGGCACACAGTACTATATATTTTTAGGAAAATAAGTTAAATGGTAGTTTAACATTTCACAAATCTTTAGAACTTATCGTTAAACATCTTACTTAAAAATTTAACGGACAATAGGATAAATTGTGTAAATGTATATTTATTCTAATTGGATTAGTTTATATGTGAAAAATATGGGAACTACCAATAGTTGACTTTTGTAGTTCTACTTTTTTTTCTGTAAATACCGATAATTGTTTAATAATTATAATCCTTTATTTTTTATTAAGACTTTTTATCCGACGATGTTATTTATACACTTTGATTTTTCCTGGCCCAACTTTATTTTCCTTTTTCATCATTTCATTTTTCTTTTAAAACGATTTTTATAACTTTACTCTCTGGTGATGCTTTTGGTATAATGTCAAAAAATCGGTAATCTGTCTTTCTTTCAAGACGCTGTCATTTGATGATTAAGATATTGGATTTAATATATAATATAGAGTTTATGAATATTAAATTTGACATATGCTGTCGGTTTGAGTAATTCATGTTAATTTTAAAAATCTAAACTATAGTTTTATTGTCCATGCTTATGTTATTTGAAAAAAAAAAAGATGAACTATGTGTCGCATTTAGTGATAGGCACTATTTATAGATTTAAGAATACGTAAATGTTAAGTATTATTAATTCTTACTGCATTTTAATCTATAAAGTTTAAACTTATTATGCTTTTTTGGGTAATGTAATGTTGTTTCTTCAAAGTGCGGCACATTCAAATGGATGAACATTACTGAGACACAGTACCGATCACTAAATAAGTTAACTTACCCTATTATATCGTTTTTATTTTTCAGAAAAATGTTATAAATTTACATATAATTTGTGTGTGTGTGTTTTCGTTATGTTATATACGAATTGACATTTATTAAACATTTATTTATAAATATAGATTTATAAAAGTGGTTATTTTCTTGATATAGAAAAAATATATAAAAATACTTTACTATAAAAAATTTCACACATTTTTGACTTCCGTAAAATACAAATCTTTGCGAAATTTTCAAATAAATTGTAAAACACATATTTTTAGAATTTCAATGGAACAAAAAAAAAAAAAAAACTAATAAAGTAGAACGACGACCATTTATAGCAACTTTAATTATAAATTAATGCGTAAGAATTACAAATACTTAAAAATTATAATAAAACCATGTACAATAAATTGCAAATATTTGTGTGGCTATTTTAAATTGTTGCGCGTATAATAATAGTCTACTAAAATATTTGAAAGAAAAAACGAAGTACTTTGATTCAAAATAATTTGTACATTAACAAAATAAATAAATAAAAATAATCGTATGAATGAACAACGACTAAATAAATAAACAAATAAATAAATAAATAAATAAATATATAAATATAAAATAAGATAATTTATTGCTATTTAACAGGCACGTGGCAAAATGTTTGTTATTGTATTTTGTATATACAATTTTGGGATATTATTTTTCCTTTGATTTTTCATTCATTCATTCATTCATTCATTCAATTCATGTATTTTAAGTTAAACAATATTATATATTTAACCAAAAATAACAGCACCAGGTAACATCACACGCCAGTGCAACTTTCAAATTAAATTATGTGCCGCACACCGTAGAATATAAATAAGAAATAAAAACATTTAAGTGTCAAAACGAAGAAGAACAGCAGTAGTGCGGAGTAACAATTTCTTTTATATAGTAATAACAATAAATTAGAGGTGTGAGTTATCGATTCGATGTTATTATAGGACCTTAACTTAATTCCCTTTGGAAAGAAGCATTTATTTTGAATAATTGGTAAAATATATTTTCCTTCATATTCCATACCGCTGTTTCTACACTTTCTCTCTGACAATGTGTATCGATATAGACCGATGTCGGCTTTGAGGTACTGCATTCATTTATCCATTTTCGCGCGTGTTCTGCAAAATTTCGGAAGCGTGTATCGGTCAATTCGTGTTGCAGAAATCTAATTATGATTTTAATTAATTACAAATTATAATGAGAAGACGGTATATCTGGCACGACGGTATACAATGGGTGCTGCATAATTTCCTATTCCAGCTGCATCAGTACATCCTTGGCAACTTTTGCATTGTTTGTTAATCGCTATTGTTGATTTTTTTTGCAACAATTCTTCATTAAATTGGTTGAATTGGTCTTTGAACGACATTAACCATTTCATTTGATTTTAGAAACTTTTTGATACACTCATTACCTTGTGAACATACATTTTTCGTTTTGGCAGTGATGTTTATGATTCTCCTGCGCGATCTACCCATGACTTTTTATAATTGACAAAGTATACTATCCACTTTTTATTTCCAATTACATTATACGCCACAGAAAACTCTTTTTTTTTTTTTGCTTGACTTAATTTTTGTTTTTTTTCCCAGTGCACTTAAACGTATATGAAAACAGTAACTCCTAGATCGTCTCCCAGCTAATTCAGCGTTTGAGTTGACCGTTCATAATGCTTGCAATTTATTGTAATTGTACTATTTTTAACTGTTCATGAATATGTGGTTTGGTATTAACATTAAAATCGCTACTATTGAATCTTCTAAATCTCTATATGTTGTGTGCGATGGCCATAACATTCCTGAAGAAATGTACTTCTGCTACACTTTTTCTAACATCAAAATTGTGCAAAAGGATAATCCGAAAAAAAAAAAACATTTCATCACGTTCTATTTTTCCGTTTGCTGACTGAATTTAATTGAGAGTTGTTAAAACTGGGAAAAAACAAGATGGAATTCTAATGACTTCTATTCACTTGTCTACATATCGCCATCTGTAAATTACTATAAGTTATTCTTGAGTTTGCAACGAACTAAATTTTGGTTATATAATCAATTTAATCAAAAATTTATTAATTTTCCGTACCATCCTTTTTTTATCAAATTTTATAAATTCTTCCAAATTATATTCCCTGCAGAGTATAGTCTTATATAGTGTCCAGAATATTATTTATTTATGGTCAATTTACTATAAATTGTGTTTGCCAATTTACAATTTGGTTTTTAGTATGTTATAAAATTGTATTGTGAAAACAAATCAATAATTAATATCGTTTTTCTATATATTAGAAATGTGTTAACAATAGTTTATACTAAATTTGATTAAAATTCAATAAATGATTTTGCAGTGCACGTTTATTGAGACTGCGGCTGACAAGTATTCCATTTATGATATTAATAATTAATTATTATTTATATATACAGACGTGACGTTTCACGTGATATTTGTTTTCCTGAACCAAAATCATTTAATTGTTTACCAGAGTGGTGCTGGTGGTCATTAACTTTTACCCTTTTACTATATAGAAGTTGTACAACATTATTTATTATATTCAAACTATATTTTATTTACATATTGCTTGAAGGCAAAATTTTAATTGAATTCAATTCATAATATTTAAATGAATGTTGTTAATTAATACAATATAACAAAAAAAATATTGCTTCTAAAATAGTGAATCTATGGGAACGAATCTCCTCTACTCTATTCAACTATACGCTACTTACTGACTTACTTACTCCATGGCGTTATAACCCAGGTGCGGCTTTAGTTTTCTCCAACACGCTTTTCCAACCTGACCTATCCGCAGTCAATGTCTTCCAATCCCGAATTTTAAGGATCTTTATATCACAGTTTACTGCATCTATCCTATACGCTACTACTACTATACGAAAATATATAGATAATGATGAGAGGCCATTTATTATTTAAAATGAATGTTAAACTCAGAGATTACATTAAGATTAATCTTATATATATATAAATCTGAAATCATATATTTTCTAGCATTTGTTGATCAATTAAATATATTATAGACGCGTGAAGTTAATAAATTAATTTATTGCACGCGTTTACAAATGAAATGAAAATAACAACAACATTATTAATAAATGTGTAATCTCTATAGAAAATGTGATCTAATAATCTAATGTAATCTCTATTATAACTTTATGATGTGTGTGCGGTATCTGTCACGGGTTTATGGCTGTAACTGTGTGTGTATAATAACTTAATAATATTATAATTATTTTAGTTTATATATTATTATTTATTTTGTTATACATTTAATTTTAATGACATAATCGGGTTATATGAACACATTGTTTTTTCAATTATAAAATCTTATTATTGATTTAACAGATTTTTTTGTTATCTACTAAATCTTTTACTTCTTATATTTTTTATTCATTGTATTTAAACTTGGGTACTAACATTTATCAACCATATAATTACACTGCGAAAATTATCACTAAATAATTTGAAATAAATGTAAATTTTATGCATTTAAACACGGATACTAGCCAGAGAGATTTATTAATTACAAATGGCCCAATGAAGAAATGTTGTATACTATGTTTTGATTAAAAGTTATGAGAATTAACAATTTTATGACAATAATGAACTTTAATATACAATATATAAGTTTGCAGTCGATCGAAGTGTGGTGTATGTGTGATGCATAATTGAAAATCTAATTAAAATTTGGCGTAAACTATAAAAGACTTTCTAACTAACAAAATAAAAAATTACAAAATCGTATACTACTTTGCAGAGTATAACATAATATCCAATGTATCTATCTTGGTCGTACCAAATAAATATTACCAGTGCAATTTATTGGTAATTATTCAATGCTTCAATCAAAAATAATATCATCGCCAATATAAATACCAATTCATTATTTTTCTATACATAAATAAATTTGTAGGTGGAAAATAATTTATGTTGAAAATGTTAATAAATTATACAAAACGATTAATAGTTAATTAATATAAATAATTCATGTTTGTAAATTTTAGCCTTATTTCTTATTATGCTGTGTTTTTTTTTTGTGTTTATTTCTTGTGCTTTTATGGACAGACCCCGCGCACGTCATTAAATGAAATGTGATACAAAATAATTTTTTGCAAAGTAATTAATCATTAATTAAATTAGTTGTTGTTATTATTGTTGTTATTATTATATAATTCCTGTACAATGTTAATTAATAAAAAAGTAATTTATACGCGTGTTATACATACACACACACACACACACATATTTATTGTACTTTATTATATAATATTAAGTTAAATTATTATATCCTGAATTTACTATTTTTTATTGAATGGTGTCTAAAAAGTTTCCGAAAATTTTAGAGTAAAATTCATACCCCATTTTCAATTATTTTCAATGAATTTCATTAAAACAAAATTTATGTTTACCATTTTATTTGATGACAATATATTCTGGTGAAACCATAATTTCGTCACTATAAATAACTTCTGTGGGTTTTTGAGAGTAAAAATCATTTTCACAGGTATTTTTTATCAAGTTTGGTCTTGTGACAATAGTTCATACGATGTACGATTTTGTTCGAAACCAAAAACTATAGCATCTTTCTTGGTGTAAATCCTTGATTTGCCACAGTTTGTGTATAGCTTAACATCTCTTCGATCACAAAATCTTTTTTGTACAGATTTTTAGAGTATCTAATCAATTTTTCATTATCATTATATGTTTTATTTTCATCTATCTGTTGTGATATTAAATATTAATACATTAACAGATATATTGTTAAATTGAAATGACATTTTAAAGTGACATTTGAAGAGGAAATCCATTAATTTACCTTTAGTTGTTGAGATTCAACTGTTTGTTGTAAACTGATCATATATTAGCTGGATGAGATAGTAAAAGGTTGCCGTTGAACATATGCTTGAACTTGAAGTATATAAAATGATTTAGTTTAGACAGACAACGATGTTTTGTGTTGACATCAATGTTTGCAGAATGAAAATCGAGCGATTCATTCACTAACTGGATATTTTTTTAATACTACAGAGAATTATCACCATAAACTGCATACTTTCTCGTTTTTGTAATAAAATTTGAAAATGTATTAGCTTTATTTTTACTCCCTTTTTTGATTGACATTCACATTACACCGTCAATGGTCGATTTATACTACAAGATGACTCTAAAGTCATTCACCTATCGCGATAGAATAGTCATCGGAAAACTTATTCGACCATTCAATGATTTTCAATTTTAAATTATTACATTGTTGCAGAAGGTTGTCTTTCTATTACATTGGGAATAAAATTATAAATTTGAACAAAAACAGTAAATGGTTTTCATTAAATATCTATGAAACCTGCGTCTAAAAAATAAGATATGACATTGTAAATATTTTGAAAAATCATTATTTATTCGTTCAAATTAATTTTTCTCACATTCAAAGAAATGCCAACACTATCAGTAATATCACCAGATATTCTTAACGCATTTTGTTCGTCAGTTGATGTTGATGATTTTTTTTTGTCTTCTCCGTGTTCTCTATCGTCTTCAAACGATGTTTATACATAGCCTTTTCGCCAAAGTACTTCTGCACATTTTTCACTGGATTTCACAAACCAAAAATTTAATAAAAAAAATTCTTTGCTCAACAAATAACACACACATTCAAAAAATCGAATTTTTTCCAAACTCGTGAAGTTTAAATTAAAAAATTTCACCAATAATAATTTCAATATTTTGTCTTAATTTGATTTATTGATAAAAAAAAAAAATCTACATTTTATTTATTTTCTTAAATAAAAAAAATCATTATATTATTTCATTGCAAAATTTTATTAGTTTTTCATGTGTCTATGACGACAGCACAAAAAAAATGCTATATTTTATATAAGAAAAAGCAAATAATAGAAATTTCAATGGTATGGTATTGCCATATTTATGTAAAATTGACGCGACGCGACGTGTTGTCAATGACGTATATTTGTTTTAGAAAAGAAATATAATATAATAATAAAAACAATAAAAATTATAAAAATAATTATATTCGCAAAATTTTCATTCCGTTCGCCTCTTCTCCATTTGTTTGGCAGCTTATTTATTTATTATACCCTCCAATACAAAAATTTTAATATATGCAATATTTTCCGACATATATTAGATGTAAAAATTCATTCGTTATCATTTATTGTGTGCTCTTAATTATTTTTCGATTTGTAAAGTTTTATCCGAACGAATTAATTGTATCGAGGGCCCAAAAAAAAAGTTTTTATACACCAAATATATTTTATTGAGTGAGTATTGTTGCCTCAACATTATTCGCTGTTCCTTAAGATGGATGCTCGTTCTTATGATGATTTATATTCACTGAACTAATGGTGGACTGTACAACGGAAATCTTATTTATAAACATTTAATATAGTAAGGAATAATATATATTGAAAAAAAAAATTTTAGAATTCAGCGAAATAATTTGTACACCCAATCTATTGCATGAAATAAAATGTATAATACTAAAACTAACAAATAAAATTGAATATCATGAAAATATTATTACATTCACGTATATTTAAGTCAAGATATATTATTGTGTTATATATATATTTAATATAACACAAAACACATAAAGTAACATCACTCAAATTTGCACGCAAATATTTTCTATGCCTGTGGTGAAACGTTATTATTTTTTAGCTATTATTGTGTTTGATTTTTGTTTTACTTGTACACGTTATTTACACGAATTGTTTTTTTTTTTAACTTACCCTAGCAAAGAAAATTGCAAATATTACTAACGTTCTTCCCGAAAATTACATAGTGCGGGACATATATTTAACATAACTTTAACCAATTAAATTTAACTAATTAATAATAATTAAATTATGTTGTTATTATAAATTCTATAATTTTAAAATATCGCATAATCTTTGTGGCGTCTTCAAAAAATTACTCACGTTTTGCATAATTTTTAGCGTGAAATTATATCAACTTCCTCGATATAGCAATCGAAAATCAACCATTGCAGAATATGTACGCTAAAGAATGTTTAATAACAATTTTTAATGGGTATAGTACATTTACTACACCTACAACATTTTACTAGTAATTTTTCTTCTAAGCAATATCTGCAATGGTTCTGCAAGCCACTATAAAACAACTTCAATTTTGCAATTATAGATGAGGTTATTTAAAATCGTTAAATCAATTGACAAATGACAAAATGGTTCGAAAAAACTTTTGACAATGTAAAGAAATAGTCAATGTTCATCTCAATTTCCTATCTGGCTTATTTACGCGATCGTATATCGAGAATGTTGTGATGCTTAAATGAAAATCCGACGGAAATTTATAAATAATTAGCGTAATGCTTTTGCACCGTCATATTAAACGTAACAATTAGTAAATTTATTTGCTGATTATTTCATTCATATTTCTGTTGATTTCTTGCAAGTTTTTATTATTTCTCTTATTACACGGATTCTTTTGTAGGTATATGATGTCATTTGACTGTATAATATCCCATCAATACCTGCTAAATTATTTGCAGGCAATAATTAAGTATAAAACTGTCTTTCTAAAAAATCTATAAGTTGTCCTAATCCAACATGCGGTTTTATGAATGGACGATAAACAGCTACATTCTAATAGAATTTCTACAGAAAAGTTGGTTGATCGGTGTTAGGTTGCTGCTATTGTATGATTGATTTTAGTAAGACACAAATTATCGCTTTATTACTTCATAACGAAAAAGCTCGGATTTTAAAGAAAACTTTGTGTTTTATGTATTTGAAATTATTTACAATTTCGTATATATAAATTGAGTCTTTTTTAATATACAAGCCTATCAAATCACATTGACTTTATGGTATATACCGAGAGATAACTCAGACTAATTGTCTTGTACCTACATACATCTGATATGATAAAAAAACTCAACATTTTTTATGCGTATGCAGACAATGTGAAATTATTCAAATGAATTTCTAGTTTAATAGATGACTGATTGTATTGAATTGTAATCAAATTTCCCATAAGAATACATTGCCATATTTTGAGGATGTAAATTAACCATTATCGTGGATGCGATTTAATATATACAATTTTAGATAAAAAAACTTACTTTTGCTAATAAATAATTATATTGATAATTTGGTAAATAAGATCACAGTTATGCGTTATTTATTAAGTTGCAATATAATTTGATACATAATTGCTTATTCATGTCAGCTTTGTCAGTTCCAACTCCACATCATTGTCTTGATATTGCAAAAATTGAATCAATCCAATGATAATTTTTTAAATTTGCATTGCCTTCTGTATATAGACTGAACCTTTTACATTATCTGCTTACGAGAATAGACTTTACGTCTTGTAAACATTTCGTGCGAAGCCAATTTATATAGAGAATATTTCAAATTTTATTTATTTTTAACGAATTTATTGAATATAGTAAAGTGGATTGCCATCCAGGTTTTGTTTGAAAAAATTATTTTTACTACTCATCCGTTCATTCGAAAATTTACGTTCAATTCAATTTTACGTTATCAATCAAACAATGAATTTAATGAATATTAACTTATATTTTTAATCATGCAAATAATCAAAAATTGTAAAAATGTTACTAATCTAAGATTAAAAAAACCACTTTTATTCTGTTCGTACGTTCGGTTACCATATGTGGCTAACGTCTTATAACTTATATAAAAATAATAGAATTAAAGAAATATTTATCTTTCGATAATTGCATTATAATTTAAAACAAAATATTACAATTACAACTAAAATTAAATTTTCACGTGAAGTTAAACATTAAATTATTTATTGAAAGTATTTATTTTTGTTGATTTCTAAATTTACATATAGAATTTTTAGTTTCACTATATATTGTTATAAACAATGCGTAAATAATATGTAAATGTATGCGGATCGTATAGTTTGATAAAAAGGTGCGACAATTGTTTATAGATTAATTTCAACCACCACACCGACATACGGTCGTGGTGGTGGTGGTGGTGGTGCACCCTTCACATAAACAGCTACACACACACATATATTATAGGTGTATATGTAATAACAGGAAGTATTATTATATATTATAAAATAAATAAATAAATAAATATTCAAGTATAAATAAAACTCTATTTATATTAGTATGTTCTATGGTTGGAAATAAACGACGACCCGGTGTAAAAATTTAACATTCTTAGTACGTATTACTAGAACAAAAAATAAATAAATAAAAATATATAAAGTCACGCAATAATAGGTTCCTTTGACGATATCGTCTCTCCCAAAAATAAAATTGTTTATGTTTCTTGTTATTAAATACAGTATATTATATTAGATTTGCATAACATTTACGAATTATTGTGTTCCTTTTACTTTACCACTATTATTATTATTATTATACCAAAAGTAGGTTACTCAATATTTAGCTACCAATGCGTTTAAAAAGTATATTAGTTCACTTTACTTCAACTGCTTGGTGTAGTATAATTTGTGATTTTTCTTTGAAACACTTTTACTTTTACTAACCGCACAGAAATAATACGCGATCAACATGTTAACCAAAAAAAGGTGAATATACTAAAAACTATAGCAAATGATCAACAAAATCCATTTCAAAACGACGTTTTTGTATAATATAATATATTTTGTATAATCATTGAATTTGGAATTACAATAGTGCAACTAATTCAAAAGAATATTCAAATTAATGTATACACAGACGCTACTGTTTAAGTGCATTAAACAGGGCAAACAATATCAACATGGAATGGTTATATTCCGTATATGTTGTGAAAATGGAAAAGCAATTTCGGGAAGAATAATATAATGCATCATTATTGAACCGCTGTTAAATGATAAAATCATTAAGAATAACTTGGACAATCAAAATATGAAAATTTGTATCATATTTTGATTCCGCACGAAGAAAATCAAACACATCACAAACTCACAAAAAATTATGTGCATGGTGACATAGCTTTAAAAAATTGACGCTGTCAAATTTGATTTGCTGAATTTCGTTCTAGCGATTTTTCACTCAAAGAAGAACACAGTTCAGGTTGTTCAATTGAAATGAATGACAACCAATTCAAAGAAATATCTTAAAGAAATTCATTTAACACAACGCATTCCCATCAGTGATTTTTTACTTATGAAATGTAACAAAAATGATCGATTTTTGATTAATACCTGATGATGAAAAATGAATTGTAAATCGAAAAAGATCCTGGAGCAAGTACGAGATGAACGAGCGCAATATACATCTAAACCGCAGATATTCAACAAAAGTATATGTAGGTGACGTTATCAGTTTGGTGGGATTACAAAGGCATTGCTTATTTTGAACTATTTCCACGCAACAATCAAACGATCAATTCAGATGTCAACAAGTATAGCCATAAACAGAACATTTCAATTCAAGAATGTCGACCAGAATTAGCAAATCGCAAAAGCGTTATCTTCCACCATGACAACGCAAGGCAACACACATATGTGGTCACACGTCAAAAACTATTGGACCTTGGTTGTAATGTGATGTCACATCCATCATATAGTCATGCTCTTACACCATCAGATTACCATTTATTTCGAAGTTTGCAAAACATCTTGAATTGTATGAATTTCATTAATAATGATGAAATCAAGACACACTTATTAAGTTCAGTTTTTTTTTCCGATTATAGGAGTAGTAGGTGAAATTATGATGCTATAACTGAAAGATGGCAAATTGTCATCGAACATAATGGATAATAAATTATTAAATAAAATTATTTCGTTTCATCAGAAAATTGTGTTATGTTTCCATTACAAGAAATAGCGCAATTTATTAGTTGCCAACCCATATTTTCTATATATATTAACTTAAAGTAATTAAATTAAAGCATATAAAAACTATAGTAATAATGATTTTTATTGTTCATTGATTAATTGTTTATAATTTTCTATTGTACCAATATATTATTATATAATATATATTTAATATTTTTATAATATGAATTACCTATTTAAACTTGAATATTTTTTTGTAACTGAAAATGTATTGTAATATGTTGCTTTCAGTAGCGTCGCCTGAGAAATATCGTATCGATATCGTAAAGCTCTTTAGATATTTTTGATAGTAAATATGTTTTTGGTGACCGTTTTTTAAATGGATTATTCAAATAATTACTATAAATTCAATTAATTTCCCATTCTTTCATACACCAAATATTTATTAAATCGATTAACGCATTCAAAAAATATAACCGATCGATGAAAATTTAAAGAAATTCTGAATACTATATGAAATATGAAGTGCACACTTATACAAAATTTCATCAAGTTGCGATTAGGAAATATCTATTGAACGAATGAATTGATTTTAAAATTGAAAATTTATTAAATTTAAAAAATATGAAGAAACAATTAGAAATGAATTTAAAATATTGGTTTGTAATTCAAATATATCATCCATACATGTGGTTTATTTACGGGCAAGTTTACCATACATTCACACCCAATTTTTTTCCTAATAATCAATTCTACTTTCAAACTGATGACTGGCTAAAACAAATATTGTAATATTGAGAGACGCCCATGGATGCTTTCTATATAAATTCATTTTAATAATGCATAAAATAATATTGTAGTTCATATTTTGCAAAATATAAAGTAATTGTTTTACGCGCAGTTTTATATTATTACATTTAATAATTCATTTAATTTAATTATAATATTTGATAAATTGATTGATTGTTAATGTATATTTTTATCTATATTATTATGCAGATCCGTATAATTATTTTAATTTTTAATTAACTTAATATATATTGCTGTCGTTTTTTTTTTGGAAACTTTATATTCGAACAACAATTTCATATTTGACATTCCCATTCCCATTTTATTATCATTTACCAAAACAAAACAAATTATGTAATTATAATTGATTTTGAAATATTATTACAATTTAATTAATTTGTATTTTATTTTTCTTTTCATTTCAGGTAAGTTTTGCCAATTGCCATCAAGTATTTTTATTTGTCATATTCAGTATTTTATGCGATCTGTGTCGGTGTGTATAAAGGTAGTAAATTTTTTGTAATTTTACAATATATAATGTAATAAGAAAATTGTAAAGCTAACATTGCTAACCACCATAATTTCAAAGGTATTTACTTTCGGATTCGAGTCCATAAACGAACAAATTGGTAATTCGATTGAGTAATTTTTAGTATGAAAAATATTATAAAGAAATAGAATTCACATAACCTTCGGATTGAATGACATACGCTCTAACTGAATCGACACTGAATCGTGTACTTAATATAACTCGATTTACATATTTTAATTAAAAGTTTATGCAAAATTGTCCTGTCTAAAATAATGAAATATTTATTAAATTGTGAATGTGGAATTATTATTATTATTATAATTAATAATATTTGTTTTTGCCTTTTAAAATATTGTTAAACATAGCTCTGTGCACACAATCCTACAATATTGTCATTTATTTTGTATGTGTTAAAAAACCACTATCGAAGCATTTCCGGAATCAACACACACCCACATAAATAAATTATTTACATTTTTTTGGACAAACAAGTTTGTGTCAAAATTTCATGTAATTTCACTGATCAGTTTTGTCAGAATACATTCATTGAAATGAATTATAACATTTAATTTTTGTGAAAACTTCTGCAACAGAACAAAGTTTAATTTTTTTTTTAAAAGAAATTATTGGCAACATTAGTATAAAGTTTTGTAGTGTAAGTAAATTATTTACGATTGGTATTTATACGTATAATAAATTCAAACGTGATGCGACAAACATATTGTTTATGGTGAACATTTAACATGATCTACGGTAGCAACAAAACAGAACAAATGATTAAAAAACTTCATCACTTATTTACCATCCACCACAGATTTAGCAACCAACGACTCTATTTTCTTTAGTATCTATGACCTGCTGGTTTAAAATTATAAAATCACTATATTAATATATATACCCGTCTTCAATGATTGGAAATTATGGTTGGGGTTATGTTTTACTATGGAATTTTATACAATTGGTTTCTGTCTTCTGCTATAAAATTAATACATAACTTACATATATTACAAATCGCTATATAGCAATTGGTTTCGATGAATACCAATTTTGCATAAAAAAAACTGCTTTATAAGAGACCAATTGATACTTTTTCTCTCCCTTTTTTATTTCTCAATTCAATTCCTATATCCCTTTCTCTACCGCCATTAAAAATTGTTGCGATGTATTTCAATACACCATTAATTTGGTTGGGGTACTATTTTGTTCAAATATCTAAAATATACTCCACGTGCTATGGGACTATACAAATTTTCTGAAATCATTGCTCATGAAATTTGATTATTATATTCGTAAAATCTCATTATTTATTATATTAACATCTCGCTCATTCTTCTCACATATTGTATTTGTATTGTGCCGTGGGTCTGTATATGATTTCTTCAGATTCGGTTTGGACGCGTTAAAGGAAATGTTCTCTTAATTTCTTGTGTCAGATATAGTTATAATTTACGTTGATATGCGACCGCCATGTATCTGCGTATATCAATTCGCCTCTTTGATTTTTACTATTTTATATTCTCAAAATGCTTATTGGTCTAATCGAGCACAATGACCTTGTTTCACTTAATTCGATTTACTACCTCTATCTATAGCAGGATGCGAGCAACATAATATCAATGTGCTTTTTCGTTTATGATTTTTAATTTGTGGATCGTAATTTCAATCGTCGTTAAATTTGTTACTAATATTGCTATCTTTATAATTGAGTTTTTGTTATTTCTAATTATTTTCTATACCTCACATCATTCTACTATTCTCAGAATATATATAAATTTCTTAATTCCATTCTTAAATTTAACCTGTTGCAAAGTATAAATATATATTACATTCGATGATGTACATAATTTGTTAATAGTTATGTAGTGTCAAACTGTAATTTTGTAACGTATTTCTTGCATTGTAACTCATATATTGTACTATGACAGCCAATTAAAATGAAAGAAAACAAATTTATGATATAATAGTACGATAAAAAGGCAAGCAATTCGTTTAAAATGATATTTTTTTAATCAAATTTGAAAAGCATTTCCCAAAATAATTGCGTAGGAGTAGTTCAATCATTTCAAAAATAATCCTGATTTAAAAAAAATGGATTGAAAAAGTCAAATTAATGTTCAGTAATTTTATCCACATATATGCCCCAAATAAATAAAGAAGTACTTTAAAATTTGCACATTTTTTATGATTAACAACGTTAAAATAAATCACATTGCGGTTACACTTGAGATCGTACCATCATAGTAAAGTGTTATTTTATTCGGAAAATATAAGACATAAAATTATAATATTAAAAATTTATTTATTTATTTATTTATTTATTTTCTAAATCAATTATGACATAATTATCATCAGTATCATAAATATAATAGCATATTCTTGCAACATCAGTTTCATTTAATAGACTTATAATTATTTGACTACAATGATGTGGTAATTGTTTTGCCAATATTGTTAGAAAACTATTTGCATGCAATCGCATAAATTTATATAAAAATAAATAATTAACTGTTAAATTTAACGCAATTCTAAATCTGTCATATAAAATTTGTGAAAATAAAGGTAATATTTCTGTATTTAGATTATTATGTAATTGTAGGTAATGTTTAGAAGATTCATTATTTAATAAAAACCATGTTAAATTGTTCATATCAAACATTAATAAATCAAAATATGTTATTGATGAAATTTCGATTTTTTTCGTTGTCATATAATTTAATTCACTGAAATGTTTTTCAAATCGATGATATGCTGATAATTTAAATATGTCAAATAAATTATTTGGTGATCGTTTTACTAACTGATAAATATAAAAAGTTAGATTAACGTTTAACACATCCATTGTTTCAAAAAATTGCTGAACATAATTTTCACGATAGTCAAATGGTAAATTGTAATATAATAGGTCTTTAACTGCGGTTTTCTTAAATTTACAGGCAAATTCTAATATTGACATATCTAATAAATTGGAAATATTTGGATCAACAAAATTACATAATAGCATTGATAAAATTTCCGAATCATAATTAAACATTGCTACATTTAATATACTGTGTCCATATAATGATTTTATTGCATCATCAGCTTTGCAACATAATAATATTTTTATAAAATTTTTTTTCTTTAATATTATCGCATTTTCTATAGGATATTTTAAATTCGACGAAACTCGATTAGCGTTTGCACCATATTTTAATAATAGTACAAGAATACTAATTGCTTGTCGGTCATTATTATCACTATTGAATACAGTAAAATTTAATGGTGTATCACCAATTATATTTAAATTATTAACATTTGCATTATTATGTAAAAATAATTCGACCAGATAATAATCGTTTTGTTTGATGGCTACGTGTAACGGTGATAAACCATTTACAAAAAGACCATTAATATTAAATTTTGTATCAGAGATAATTTTTTTGATACCATCATAATTTTTTGAATCGATTAATTTGAATAATTTTGCATCAGCATTATTTATTAATAATTTTTCATGAACTAATTTAGCTAAATTCATATCCAATTTTTTTTTTTTATTCGATTCTATCTAATATAAATAATTTATTTGTAAATTTAAAATTATTTCAAAATTATATAAAAATTGTTGTTTGGCCAAATTAACAATTTACTATATATTATGAGAAGAACTATAGAAGTGAGTTACTTCTTGCGTTATTAAATAAATACTAAATAGTAATTGGTAATAAATCAATGAAAAAAAAATAGCTCTATGATAACTGTAAAGAAACTGTAGCTATCGCATAATGGACCACCCTATGTTCGAAAAATTACCGGAATGACGGAATCTATTGGCTCTATTTATATATTGTGAACTTTCACGTATATGTTTAAGTATATACGAAATGTTCAACTATATTTTTTTTTGTTGTTGATACTTCAATTATCATTCTGTAAAATTTTTTTATCGATCGGTTGTGTATTAAGACCATTTTAGTCAAATTTAACTTTTTTGCTTCCATCATCTTATTCTCCAGATTTAGCTCAATATGTTTCTATTCTCTGTATTATATTGGGTTTGCATCAATTGAAAACGACCACCACAACCACCACCACCACCACCGAACTCATCCACATTCACTTATTGAACGTGCACATTTCTGTTGCTGTAAACTATTTCGAATGTGTAACATTATTTTAGTAAAAGTATTCCGGTTATTTTTCGGACAGAAAACTATTTTAAATTTTAAACAGAGGTGTGCGGTTGCATTTTTCATGCTATCGTAAATTATATACTGATTGAAGAAAAATTTAATGGGTTTAGCTGATCCCCAGGTAAATTATAGAATACTATCAACCAAAGACATAAATCTCTAATTGATTATAAAAGTAGATGACCTAGAGAAATTATAGTGAAATTATGATGATATGCTTACCGTAATTTCTCGAAGCTCACTGCAATGCATTCCCTTGACACGTTTTTTTGCAATAAGTTTTTGTATTGGACGCAAAAATTTTTCTATTCAATGTAAAATAACAAAAATAGATGTTTACACTTAAAATCAAATAAATGCCATATACTAACAATGAATAAGTTAAAATTAGATTCAAGTTCAATAATTAGTGTTATGTAAGAGTTTATTGATAAATAAAATAATTTCTATCTACAATATATATTATTATGTGCTTTCATTTCCGCATATATACGCGAAATTATTGAACAGCCAACGTGTAATTATGTTTTACCGACATTAGTACATAATTAAAATAATAATTAATTAAATTAAAATTAACAGTAAAATAATGTGGAATATATAATAATTATTTTTATCACAAAAATTCATATATTTATTACAATAAAATATATAGTGTTCAATTAAAACGCAAGAAGTTAATAAATGAAACTTCTGAAGATAAATAAATTTATTAAATGTATTTAAAATTTTCAGTCAGTGTTTAAGTTTGTATTTTTTTTAATCTATAATTATTATAAATATTTAATAGTATAATAATGGAACATTTACATATATCATTAGAAAATACTACTGTAATACTTAATTATGCAATTTTAAAAAATTATCATAAATTATGGGATTATTTTCAAATCCATAAACATATGGTTAATTTGCTTATGTCAAATGGTTCAACGATTTTACATTTTGCATGCGAACTATGTGATATTTATCTAATAAAAATGTTATTAAAATTGGATATAAATATTAATATTTTAAATAGATACAAAGAAACGCCAATCAATTATTTGATTAGATATATCAACGATACCCCATCATATGAAAAGATTTTTAAATTATTATTAGAAAATGGTGCCGATGTTGAAGTGACCGATATTCATGGTGGCAGACCATTAGAAAATGCTGTGTATCTAAATCGTTTAGGATATATGAATTTATTATTGAAATTTAATGCAAATACTGATGCTATTACACGTCATGGTGGTGGCGGTACTGTTATTCACTTGGCCATCAACATAAATAAACCGGAAATATTAGAAATATTATTAAATAATTATGTTAACATTGAATGTAAAAATTGTTTTAATCAAAGTGCAATATTATTGGCCATTCAAAATGGTAATAACGCATGTTGGGAATTATTGATAAATTTTGGTGCCACATTTTATTTTAAAAATAGTGATATTAAGAATTATTTTATTTATCTATCGACATATTTTCCTGGTAGTTTATTAGCGATTTTTTTTTATCAAACGGTTAAACGATATCCAAATCGTATTTACGATATGTTTTTTTGTCCAACATACAATCAATTTCCTAATTATATTTTTGAATTTATACATATGAATAAACCAATTAATACATTTACAAATTATACGTATTTAAATATTTTATTAATGGATTATAATAAATGTGCAAATTTAATATTAATTAGTAAAAGTTTTGCGAATTTAATCAATTATTTAAGATTAAATGTTACCAATTTATTTCCAATTTATGGACAACTATTTTTGCATAAATTATTTAAGATTTTAGCGCGTAAAGAATTATTTACATATTCGCATAATTATATGAAATATTATGGCGGCACAACATTACCAATAATTAAACAAATACCAAAAATTATTCAGCCATTAATTTTTAATCAATTTACGACACAAGAAATTTATGCAGTTGGTGATAGTATTTTTAAGGATAATGTTATGATAAATATGGACGAAGAATTGGTAGAATAAAAATAATATTTGACATGTGATAAATTGTTTTTTTTTTTTTTTTTTTTTAAAGCAGAAACTTTCGTTCAGCAGGGAAACGTCTTGAAATTCAAACCCTAATTCCCTTGTACTTATAAATTATGAAAATCATGCTTTTACGATTTTATTATATGTTATATTTAGTGCGTTTAAATTTTATTTAACTAATATAATAAATATTAAAACTATTTTTTATTGAACGTATGATGAAGTTTTGATGTATATTACAACAAATTCTTTAAAATGTAAATTTATTAACTAACGCAGAGATGCATACAATACTTGATAACTGCACCTGTGTATACGTGTATAAAATGAATTATTATTAGTATTGTGCATACAATTGAAGTATATTTAATAATAACAGTAAAATTATATATAGAAAATAGTTAAATGGGTTAGTGGTTCTTATCACCCAAAAAAAAATTCATATTATAATTTAGTTTTCAATAAAAACGCAAGAAGTGCATAGTTAAACTTCTGAAGAAAAATATTATTTCATTTAATAATTTTTTATTTTTTAAGTTTGTTTGGTATCTAATATTTTTTTAAAAATCATTAATTATTTAAAATTTTTAACAATAATATAACAAAAATGGATAATCAATCTATTATGGAATATTTGTCATCCGAAATGACTAATGAAATAATTGAAAATTCAATTTTTAAAAATTATGATTACTTGAGGAGTTTTTTGCAAAAAAATAGACTCATTATTAATTTGCTTATGTCAAATGGAACATCACTTTTACATTTTGCATGCGAACAATGTGATATTTATCTAGTAAAAATATTATTAAATTTAAAAATAAATATTAATATTTTAAATACAAATAATGAGACACCAATAAATTTTATGACCAGATATATGAGCGATGCTCCAATATGTGAAGTAATTTTTGAAATATTACTAGAAAATGGTGCCGATGTTGAATTAGGTGATATGGAAGGATGGAGACCCTTAGAAAATGCCATTTATTTTAATAAATTAAAATATATAAGTTTATTATTGAAATTTAATGCAAATACTGATATCATTACGCGTAGTGGTGATGGTAGTATTATTCACTTGGCCATCAACAGAAATAAACCAAATGTATTAGAATTATTATTAAATAATTATGTTAACATTGAACGTAAAAATTGTTTGAATCAGAGCGGAATATTTTTAACCATTAAAAATGATAATATCACATGTTGGACATTATTAAGCGATTTTGGTGCTAAATTTTGTTTTCAAGATAGTTATATTTGTAATTATTTTAATAATTTACCATCACAATTTTCTAGTGGTTCATTGGCGATTTTTTTTTATCAAATTATTAAACGAAACCCAAATAGCATTTATGATATCCTATGTCATCCAACATATAATCAATTTCCTAATTATATTTTTGAATTTGTTTATATGAATCAACCGATTAATAATTCTACAAATTATACGTATTTAAATATTTTATTAATGGATTATAATAAATGTGCAAATTTAATATTAATTAGTAAAAATTTTGCAACTTTAATCGATTATTTAAATGGAAGTGTTACCGATTTATTTCCAATTTATGGACAACTATTTTTGCTTAAATTAATTAAAATTTTAGCGCGAAAAAAATTATTAAAATGTGCATACATTTCTATGAAACATTATGGTATAATGACATTACCAATAATTAAACAAATACCAAAAATGGTTCAGCTATTAATTTTTAATCAATTTACGACACAAGAAATTTATGCAGTTGGTGATATTATTTTTAAGGATATTGTTATGACAAATATGGACGAATAAATAAATGATAGAATAAAAATAATAAATTTGAGATGATAAAAAAAATTGTTTTTCTAAAAAAAAAAAATAAACTTTCGTTCAACAGCGAAACGTCTCGAAATTCAAATTTTTGTAACATTAAATTTTGATGCAAAATTGTAAATTAATTTTAAATAATATTTTTATAAAAAGATTCTTTAAAAATTATTGTTTGGAAAATACTTTTATTAACAAAAAAAATAAGATTAAAATTATTTTTTCGTTTCAATTTTTTGTTAATAAAAGTATTTTCCTATACAATAATTTTAAAAGAAACTTTAAATATTATTAAAAATATTATTTAAAATTATTTTCTATCAAACTGTTATTATTAATCTAAGAATTAAAAAAAATCATTTTATATCTGTTTCCACGTAGTGACCATACAAAATTTTTGAGATATAATATTTTAATTTTATTTCCTTGGTACTGTATATCCAGATTTTGTGTTAATTTTTGAAATACCCAAACAGTCCAATGTTGGTTCCAATGTATATTGAAACATTTAAAATTTTGTATTGTTATAATTTATTTTAAAACAAACAAAATATAATAAAATAATTGATCGAAAAAATATTGGAAAGATTCAATCATTTCATGAAATGGATTTGTAAATTTGCTTCCAACATGTTGTTTCCAATATTTTCATTAAAACATTGGTCTATGTAGATAAACCAACAACACTTTTGATGCATGGGAGGTTAACCTAACACGCCATCATTAATGAAATAATGTTGGGGAAAAAAGTGGTCAGAGATTGTACTATGAAAAAAAAAAAATATCTAACCCCATCGCACGGTTACCAAATATTATTTTTAAATATTAAATGTTAGCCATTTCATTAATTTTTCGGTTGTGATTTATACGCAATTTAAAATGTGTATCACTTTCAATAAAATACCCTAAACTTAAAGCTTTTAACTCACCATACACTAATTTCTAATGGGATAGTATTTTCTATATTTTTGTATGGTGTAGAACTATCTATTTGTCGCTTGTATGTGTAACACAATTGAAAAGAATTTTAATTAAATTAACAATAACAGTAAAATTATATATAGAATATTTAATGATTGCTATTCTTATCACAAAAATTCATAATTTTATTAAAATATATAGTTTTCAATATAAACGCAAGAAGTTAATTACTTAAATTTCTGAAGAAAAATATTATTTCATTTAAAAATTTTTTATTTTATTTTTAAATTTGTACAGTATATTTTAAATATATTATTAATTATAATTTAACACTAATAATTATCGATATGGATTCTCAATGGATTAATGAACATTTATCTGACGAAGCTACTGATGAAATAATTAAACATTTTAATTTGAAAAATTATAATCACTTACTTGCTTCGTTTAATAAAAATAGACGCTTTATTAATGTTCTTTTGTCAAATGGATCATCACTTTTACATTTTGCATGCGAACAATGTGATATTTATCTAGTAAAAATATTATTAAAATTGAAAATAAATATTAATATTTTAAATAAATATGATGAAACACCAATAAATTTTATGATTAGATATATCAATGACACTCCTATGAATGAAGAGGTTTTTAAATTCTTATTAGAAAATGGTGCCGATATTGAATTGGTTGACATGTTTGAAATAAAACCATTAGAAAATGCAATTAATTTTTATAGATTAAGATATTTGAATTTACTATTGAAATTTAATGCAAAAACTGATATTATAACATTTCATGGTACTGGTACTGTTATTCAATTGGCCATCAAAATAAATAAACCTGAAATATTAAAAATATTAATAAATAATTATGTTGATATTGAACGTAAAAATGCTTTGAATCAAAATGCATTATATTTGGCCATTCAAAATGGTAATAACCCATGTTGGGAATTATTGATAAATTTTGGTGCCAAATTTTATTTTAAAAATAGTGATATTGATAATTATTTTATTTATTTATCGACACGTTGTAGTAATAGTTTAGTTGTGAATTTTTTTTATCAAATTGTAAAACGATATCCAAATCATATTTATGATATGTTTTTGCATCCAACATATAAGCAATTTTCTAATTATATTTCTGAATTTATAGAAATGGATAGAACAATTAATACATCTACAAATTATACGTATTTAAATATTTTATTAATGGATTATAATAAATGTGCGAATTTAATATTAATTAGTAAAAGTTTTGCAAATTTAATTGATTATTTAAGATTAAATATTATCGATTTATTTCCAATTTATGGACAACTATTTTTGCATAAATTAAATGAAATTTTAGCGCGAAAAGAACTATTTCTATATTCGCACAATTATATGAAATATTATGGCGCCACAACATTACCAATAATTAAACAAATACCAAAAATGGTTCAGCTATTAATTTTTAATCAATTTACGACACAAGAAATTTATGCAGTTGGTGATATTATTTTTAAAGAAAATATTATTATAAATGTGGACGAAGATGTGCTAAAAAGAATAAAAATAATAAAATTGAGATGATAAAATTGTGGAATAGATTGTTTTTGTAATTTTTTTTTGTTGTTTTTTATGCTTATTTCTTAACATATTTCTCATATAAATTTTGGGCCGAATTTATTTTTATACTTGGAAAATTATTAAAATCCTTTTATGAATGATCATATAATTATAATATATGGTATGTGTGCGTATTTAATAAGTACAATATAAACGCACAACAATTTTACCATATTTTGTTAGTACCGCGCTAATAAAATGATTATGGCTGTGCCTAAAAATGAATTTCCCATTCTAAATGTATTTTAAATTTTCATCAAAATTGAATCAGAATTGCGGTAATATATTCATTTTTTTGATTTGCAATGGTCTTTGAAAACAGAATAATTGTAAAAATAAATCTTCTATAAAAATTAAAAATATATAATTGCAGATCCATTGGTGATAATGTTTGATAAATGTCTTACAATCTAATGATACTATTGTGGGGGGGGAACGAGTAAATAGCTTGACGTCTGTGTCTGGACAAGTAATCCACATATAGTTGACTTGGCATGGGCGACAAGTTGTTCAGAGCAAACACTCTTCCCCATATTCCGTTGTGGTTTTAAATCAGTACATATTTTATAATAAACACTCGATTTATATATATATAGAATGAAAAACTTATAGTATATTACCGCATTCAATTTAAATTTTAACAATATTAAGGTTTTATAAGCTAAATTTTGTGTGCACATAAAGTCTTAGCCTGACCTTATTACTTGGCATTATATACCAATTGTTCTTTTTAGAGTCCGAAAAAACCTTTCCCTTCTTTTGGAAAATGTGATGTTGGATGTCTTTTCATAGATTAACCCCATGCCGCCTACACATATAATTGTTGTATACAACTCCCTAAAAGACAGAAACAGATCGTCCCACGTGTATTTCTATATATAATTTATATTTCATATAAAACGCTTTAATTATAAGTATATCGTTACATAAATCAAGTAAAACAGTGCATATGGCATTCAATTGATGACGTTCACTATACTTAAATGCCATATTGTTGATATCTTGACACGAGAAAAATTTCCTTGAAAATGTGAGTAGTTTTTATACGTACAATAGAAATTTAATTTGACTGAATTACAATGTGTTCTTTTATGAAATCAGAATAAAAAACGTTTGGAAGTATGACGTTGGACACTGGGATATATTCAGAAATTCACGATGTTTGTGCTGTGCTTGAAATAATAGTCACTCACATAAAAATAATGGCGTTAAGAAAACAACATTTGCAATACATTTCTGAGTAATTTACGAATTTGACAGTAATGTTAGATAGTTATCGTTTACATCATTTTATGTTGGAGTAATATATTTTATGATACGCGTTATTGATTATGTATTGTGTGATAAACCGGGTGTTGAACATATAGGAAAATAAAACGGGTACCATTCCAAACCAATTGTTTTTCCGTTTTAGATCAGTGAAAAAAAAGCATTGATCACACGCAGCGAAATGTTGATTGTTTTGTTAATGATTTGAAATTAAATTTTATATCATTATTTCACGTAGATAAAATTTAAGTTTAATTTAATGCGCATTATTTGTGCGGGCCGCGGGTTTCTGGGCGGTCTTATTTTTATTAAAAATAATAAATTTTTTCAGTTTAGTCTTCTTTTAAATCATATATCAATATATTTTTTCCTTTAATATATATATAAAATAAAAAATTATGTTATTTTATACATTTTTATAACATATCAAAGAATTTGTAATTAAATATTAAAAATCAATTTCATCCAAATTTAATAAACAAACAATATTATGTGCTATTTTGTGCGGTAAATTCAACATAAACTGTGCACAATGTTGCAATAAATTTATTAATGCACAATTACTATACACCTTTTGTCGAATGGCATTTCTAAAATTATTGATAAAAATTTTTGAAAACAATGGAAATAAGTGTTCAATTACGATTCTATTTTCAAATAGTAATTCGCTAGAAGTTACATTGGTTTTCAATAGAAATGCGAATTTATTTTTATTCATTATCAAAATATCAAAATAACTATAAATTTTGTTCATAAAAATTGTATTATGAGTTTTCATGCATTCTAATTCCACAATATGCCCAAAAAATTGTGGTTGCTCTAATTCTAGTAAAATTTCAAGTAGATTTGTTGGATAACGTTTTACTAATTGATAAACATAATACGTTATTGTATCAATGTCTTGTACATTTGAAAATATTCTATTTAAAAAAAATTTTACACATGATTTTTTATAATTGAATTCTACATTATATTGTAATAATAATTTTATATAATTATGATTTGATAAAATAATTGCTGTTTCTATGGGTGCTGTTGCATTTTCAATATCTACTTTATTTTTCACATCATGTTGAATAAAATTTACTAAAAGTGATTCAACAAATGCAATGGAACAATTAGAAATCATTGCTAATTGAAGTGTTGTGTAACCAAACGTAGTGTCACTGAAATCATCGGCATTATATTTTAATAATAATATAGCAAATTGTTCTTTGCTATATACGATTGCATTCTGTAATGGAGTGTGATTTTTTGAATCTATTCTATTCACATCACCGCCATTATCTAATAATAACGTAAAAATTTTAACTATTTGTTCAACATTATCATCACAATTTAAAATCATATAATTTATTAATGTATTATTTTCAAAATCCAATGCATTTACATTTGCGCCCATATCAATTAATAATTTTACTAAATGTCGATCACGTAATCGTATGGCCAATTGTAATGGGGTTCGATTAAATGGAAATGTTATATTATTAATATCTAAATTTTCATTGTCTTTTAACATCGATGTTATATGATTATATAATCGTATGTTAAAAAAATCATGTAAATCATTGATCGATGACTCCATATTTTTTTCTATTTTAAAGGTTTTTGATTATAATTTTTCACAAATACCTATAATTTATTCTAACCAAATTATAATATGTGAAAACACTACAATTAGGTCTGTTCTATTTTTGGTTTTTCATAATTCTACAGAAGCTTAATTTAACTTCTTGCGTAATTTAGTTTTCTATACTATTGAACACTATTTCTTATATAACTCTAAAATATAATTTTAAATTAATTCCAAATATATATAATTTTAATTAATTTAATACTGTTTATTTAATTATATTAAAAATTACAATAGATTTTTTTTGGTGTGTGTGTGTGTGTGTGTGTTACGATTTATTATCTTTTTTCATATAAATACGAGCGGTGTTTGAAAAATATTTCGGGCATAACCATTAACGTTGGCATAGAAAAAATTTGTTTTATTTTTCAATAAAATCTCTTGAAACTTTAAAACATTTTTTCGGCAACGTTCTTCCATTCAATGCCGCACATAATTAATTGTAAAGTGTGATTTTGGAGGGCTTGCAAAACAATGTCCATCCACGCGCGGTTGTACTATAGCTTTGTCCTTTAATTTAAAACTCTTGCCAGCCAGAATTTTTTTTATAAAACTTTTTGGCGTAACATTTACTGCTGATGGAATTTTTTTTTTCCCTATACTTTGATGCACTTTCATCGGGTTTAATCCATTGTTTAGAGTAAGCCCTTTTCATTTTGTATATAGTGTTGGATTCAAATTTCATCAACAGTTATTAATCCATTTTACTTTTGTTTATAAAACAATCTTTTAAACATTAATTTATTATGTCTTTATAGGAAAGATGTCCAAATCAGTTTATATTATGAGAATTCGAAAATATTTTCTACTTCAGAATGTCGACACACAATACTTCCAATTGCACAATATTATACGTATGATATAAAATCCATTTGTTTTTATAGATGTATTACGATATCAGCGATATTTATATCAATTTAACTTCATTAAAAATATTTCAATGATTCAAAGCGATAGCATAGAGTCTTACAATCATATTTTTTTCTGTTTTGTACAGATATCGGAAATGATTTTCATCTATATATGCGTCTATATTCCGGAAACTTTTCAAACCCTGTATTAATTTATATAAGTTAAAATTTGATGTAGTAGTTGCAGCAAATAAAACAGTATTATAATTGCCAGTTAAATTATATTCATATTTTTAATTTATTTAATTTTAACTCGATATACGTGTTAATAACGTGCGCTTTATATTTGAAATATCTAATCACGCAGCGCTTACAATTTGTAAAATATTCTTAAATTTTTACAAAGAATTTAAATTTATAAGTAAAAATTACGCGCATAACAAAATAATTATGGAACATAATTTTAAGAAGTATAACCATTTAAGGTTGTTAATGGAATGTAAACAATATTCAGATGTATTAGAATTTTTGATGGCAAATAAATTCGATTATAATTGTACTTTTAACAATGGACTTACACCACTACATTTGGCTATTAAATTATGTGATAAGTATTTTGTAAGTTTATTCATTAAATACGTGAATGTTGACATTAATTGTCTAAATGCAATTGGTGATACACCATTAAATTATCTCATAATAAATTTTGAGATAAATAAATTCAATTTGAAATATTTTGAAATTTTAAAAGAGCTTATTGAATGTGGTGCCGATATTGATGGTGAAGATATGTTAACCTATCGAAAACCATTAGAAAATTTAATAATACAAAGTAAAACATTTATATTGGATTACTTTCTAAAATCAAATGCAAATGTTACATTTTATAATTACATTGGTGATACTATACTACATTCGGCCATTCGATTGGATGATATTGATAGTGTTCAGCTACTTCTAAATCATTCCATCAATATTGATGTCGTAAATTTATACGGTATTACTCCATTAGAATTGGCTATTTATTTGAATAATATACCATGTATAAAATTATTATTCCTAAATAATGTAAAGATTGACTACAAATATTATGATTTTATTGCTATATTATTAAAACATTCAAATCCAACGGAAATTAAATTCTATTTATATCATTTGGCGAAACGTAATAAACACAATTTAAAGGATTTATTGTTATATTCGCCATTTAAAAAATATAATAGTTATGTAGCGGAAATGATACTTATGCAAAATACAATAGCTAATCATAGTCCATTTAATTATTTTGATATTCTTGTAGATGAGCGAGCGGCCATATTATTTGTAACAAATTATAAAAATAGAATGTTTTGGTCGAATGAAAATCGAGAAAAAATTTTAATTTTCAATCAATTTCCATTATATTTTCGTTTTTTAAATGTTAAAATTAAAAAAGCAATTAAACAACAAAATTTATATAAGAACATATTTGAAAATATATCTCTTCAATTGCTGCAAAAATTTCCAATAAATATTATATATGATATTTTTAGTAAATTTAGTAATTTAGAATTATATAAAATTATTAGTGGATAATTTTTTATAATATAATTCATAATAAAATATATGTTGTGTATTATTTAATATGTATGGATTCGATAATTATTCATGTATATTTTTAAAATAAATATTTGTTTTATATCAATAGAGATAAGGAAAAATTATGTAATTAAATGTATTAATTTTTTTTTATTTGTATTATTGTATATGTTTGTCACAAAAATGAACTAGTTTTGTAACTTAAACAATTACAAGAAAATTACACAGTTCAATGTTTGGGTTTTTTTTTTTTTTTTTTAGATGAACATGTTTTATGAACATTCTAAAATCTATATTTTATGAATAAATCTACTAGAGTACTATAAAAAGATAAATCCACGCATATAGTAAACTTTGAATTTACTACGAATGCATATTAACCCTTAATGAACGAGCGCATTTTTCTAGAACGATGACCAGTAGGTCGACGGATTTTTAAGAAATTAAATACTTAATTTCCAGAGTGAGAAAAGATGCATTGCATAGTTAATATCGCTTTATTGGATTTTATGTAAACTTTCAGTAATAATAGGTAGTATGTCCATACAAGGATACTAAAGTGAAAATTCCAGAAAAATTATGGGAGTTAAAATAAACGAATAGATGCGGTGTATGTAATGTATTTATTTGTACACATTTATAAATTTATTTTTTAACGATTAACAATGTATTTATATAAAATTACTTATAATTTTTTTGAGTATGGTACTACTACCCACAGTCCCCTATGTGAATACCAGGTTTTTTTTAGTACAAGTATTGGAATAATTACGTGTTTCCCGCCTTCCTGCCGGCGTTTTTCTATCCGAGCAAACAACACAATCTTTTTTTGTACCTATACGAATAACATGAAATTTTCCGTCCAACCATGTCTTATACATATATTACGTCATGTCGTATGTATGGCGGCATTCGCTTTTTTTAGAATATTTGCAATGTCGCGAGTATGACGGCATTCGTTCGCTAAGGATTAAAATGAGAATTACATTATTTATGTGAATAACTTGTAACATTGTCCGAATCGTGGGTAAATATTTAATTAATCACTTATTTCTGAACATTACATCAATAAACCGATAAAAAGCTATGCTGAGAATCTTTCCTTTTCAAAAAAATCAAAATACTTTAAAAAAATATTTATTATTTTGGTTTTTGTAGTAAAAAAAAGTGATTCATCTTACAACAGCTGAAAAAGATACACAGATAAAGTTTAGGCATAATAAAATATTTTATATTTATATCCATAAAATATACACTTTGTTTGCTATTCATAGAAAAATGCGTATATTAAAAAACGTCCAGTAAAAAAATAAGGATATATCCATTTTGGAATAATTAATATCGATTGAAATAATATTTGTTATTTTTTTCATCAACATTTTTACAATTTTATTCTCCTATTTTCATAAAAACTTAAAAAACAATCCCATGAAAATGCACAATATATTCTTTATATTTTTTGGTTTGCTGCCTATAAAAGAAACATCGTAACATAATGTTTTTTTTTAATGACACTAGCGAATTGGTATTTATACGAAGAGCAAAGATAAATTATTCACACATCCACATATTTTTGTTTATTCCCCATACAAAAATTAAATATGATATTGTTTTTTTTGCCCAAAATTATTTATAAATGAATATTGAATTACATACAGGTTATTTTAGAATAGAATTTTTTTTTGTCGGTGATAAGATCCGCAGTGCCCTTATAAGGATTACAATTTAAATTTCTATGTGATAGCACAATCGATCGTTTGAATGTGGGACTCCTTTGCTAATATAATATTATTTTTATTTTTATAACTATTCGACACACTATAAATTTTGTAAAACAACATATGAAATGTCAATAATGTGTGTGGATAATCTATAGTCTGGAAATATTTCTTAAATATTAATTTCTTCCTAAAACTTCATACAAATTGTTTATATATTATCCTTATAAAAATCTATATGCAAAATTAAAATTAATATCGTGGTTGAAGAATCACCAAATATATACCAGATTTATACCCATTAGTAATGAAAATACTAAATTTCATCAAAATAGATACAAAAATGACCAAATTTATCGTTACTTGAGAATATATGTGTAGAAACCTGACCTGCGTAGCTGAATTCTAACATTCATGTGAATGTGAAAATGAATGTTACGTGAAGAGACTTTATTATAATGTATTTTTCGATTCACAAAAGATTCCATTATTCATAACAACAATAATAATATAATTTTAGTTAGTAAAGTCACATTTTATAAAGATTGCCACGCAACTATTTCTGGCGTTTTCTAAAATTCTAGAAAATCGAATGCAATATAATAAAATAGAAGTTTGTTTCGTTCGTTTTATGGGTAAATGTTGTAAAAATGACAATTACTTATTTCAACATAACTCTGGTATTTAGAAACAAATTTGGCTAAAGTTAACTTTAGCGCTGTGCAAACTTTAGTGAATAAAGGGTAACGCGCACTACTGAAGTGTAATTTTTTCATTTTCGTGTTGCCGTGTTCGAAACAAATGAAAACCTGAGGAAATCGTATATAATATTATAATAGTTTCTTACACAGCGTATGGCTCTCCGAATGGTCCTTTTTTTTTTTAAATAATAATAATCTTTTATTGTTTGTCTTACAATCAGTTTACCAGAAGATTATATGGAAAAAGTGGTGTTATGTATAGATTGAGTATTTTCCTATCATTTCGTCCCAAATTATAACATCAATTATATTATGTCTCACAATGTCAGTATTTCTGTATTGCATTATATTTTCATGATGTATCTTTTACTTTAGCTATATTTATAATTCCTTTAATTTAATTATTTAGTATATTTATGATACTATTTTAGGCTATATATAAGAATTCAGTCATTCAGTTGACTTGCCTTGCCAGTCATGATATGATTATCAACTCTCTAATAATAAATACTAATATATATATAATAAAATATTGTGCAATCGTGCTTATAAAAATTTATCATTATTATATAATATTTGAGTTAGTATTTGTTCATAAATCGTTTATTTAATAATTGTATATAATTTAATATGTACAAAAGTACAAAAATCCTGTATATTATTACAACTGAATTTAAAATTTTCAATAATAATTTTCATAATAAATATAAAACGTGAGTATATACGTCAATATATGTATTATTTTATATTTTACTAATATATCTATTTAATATAGGTATACGAGGTGTGGCTATATAAATTAACAACGTGTAAATTAGCCAAAATCTGGTTCCTTTTAATAATGTAGATTTGATCTGGGTGAACAGATAAAAGTCACATGGTGCCCAAGTAATGCGCATCCAAAGTGTCACAGTACAAACATTTTCACTGGCAAGTGGAAAAATTAGATAGAGTTTTCCATATTACGTCTGTTAATTTAAAAATCGCTATGAAAACGAATGTCTCTATGTATTTGAATTTTTCAATAGCTTCCTAAAAATATAAAAATTAATACCCTTCTTCTGTGTGTAATTCTTAAATTGTTCGTACAATATCTCTGGAACCAAACGACATATGTATAGAAACATGAACATGCCAACAGTGAGTGCAAAAATTGGAACCCTCTAGTTCATATTCTGACATAGAATATTTCTATATAATCTATAGATATATTTTGTAAGTTCTGAGATTTTAAGCAGCCAATGTACAATTGTTCAATAATATTTTGGTATACACACAACCATAGATTATGTAAACAGTTTGCCATGAAATTCTTGGATTTGTCCAAACTGAACAGTTTTCCTATGCGGCCGAACAATGATACCTTGACTACATATAATACCAGAACTTCTCAAACATTCAGATTATACAAAAATTATATATCAGAATATTTGAAGTAGAGGATTCAAACTTTCAGTTACTGTTGGATTCATGTTTCTATCTCATCTGCGGTTCATCAGATAATGTATGAACAAATTCAGAATTACACATGTAACGCTGCGGTATTGCCTGGAGAAATGTTAAATTCACAGCGAAAGAAGTGTTAAGAAATCATAGTAGCTTTTTTTTTCCAAATTTCATATGAAAAATTTAACGACAATTCGGTGCTATATTTTTCAGCAAAACAAAAAAAACAGATCTTATGCAAACGAAGTCTACCCACGGTCAATAGACTAATATGTCTACAGACATCACGGCAAGAGCGTCAATTGGAAAAAGAGAGCTTCACATTTTGTTATTTTATAGCCGCACCTCGTATATACACCGTAGATTTTTTATAAATATGAAATACGCATCTAAATAGGATCGGGGAATTAATAACAATTTATACTAAATAAATATTAAATATATTAATAATATTGCACAAGTATATAAAATTTCATTGTTTTAATTAAATTAACAGTATCGGGCCAGCAAATATAATAGCTCAAATCATAAGGTTTTATATATTGAAATTTTTCTTCAGTAAACTATAATTTATAATTTTATATTTTTATCAAATAATATTGTTCACTATTTCAAGAAATCGATAATAGTTTTAATGGAGAAAAACATCGGCGAATATGACCATTAAAATATTATAATCCATGTCCTCATCTCTTTATGAATTTTGTAATAGTAAACATTGAAAAATCTAACTCAGTGGCCCCATACATTTTATGTTTACATAACTCGCACAATCATCCATTATAAACATCACATAATCATATTGTTATTATAATCTTTTCGGAAAATAGAAAAGGTATAAATATGAATTTTGGGATTTGTGAAAATTGTATGTTTGTATTGAAGGTATTTATTTTATAACAATAATATTATATTAATAAAGGTTACTCCTCCATATTAATATAACAACAGAACTATTATTGAATAGTTATAAATTGTGATTATATATAAATACCTAATTTATTCCTAATATATTGTAGTATAATGGTATGGGTGATCGATGGCATGTTTAACTATAGAACGCCATATATTTAGTATAATACAAATAAAATAATTTTTTATTATATAAAAAAAACACTAATTACGTGTTAATTTTTATTTGAAATAATATAATTGATTAAAACTGATTACACAAAAATAGCTAGATATAATGGTCCAAAAAAAAGGGTTATATTTATATGTTCACCACTGCACAATGTGCGCGCAATGAAATTCCTAAATTGAACTGAATATATTTTTATATTATATATTTTATAATTAAATTTATTAATAATTTTCTAATAATTTTCTTCATTCATTCACAGCAACTTTTTCGATCACAAAATCCACAAATTCCAACGAATAGTGGCCAACCAAGTGGTGGTCCACAACAAATTCCACAAGCCTTGCAATTACAATCACAACAATTTTTGGCACAACAAAATGCTTATGCAGCTGCTGCTGCACAACAAGCACAACCATATGTTATTAATCCTGGACAAGATGCAGCACCATATATGGGTTTAATAGCAGCCGGTTTACCACAATATTATAATGTTGCACCTTGGGGTGTATATCCGGCTAATTTAATACCACAACAAAATACACAACCAAGACGACCGTTGACACCATCCCAACAAGGTGGTGATCAACAACAATATCAGGTTTGTTAAATTTTATATATGCGATCACAATGCGATTGATTATTGCGTTGCGCCGCGCATCATTGCGTTATTAAAACATAAATATTTACTTTGTTTTTTTTTTTGTTCCGCCCCCACCCAAAGAATTTAATAATAATTTAATTACATCAAAAGCATGCAAACTATTATTAGTATGAATGAATAATTGAATTTTTAATTGTAAATTAACTGCACCTATATCATTTTATTGCGTGTCTATAAACTATAAGATATATTTTAAAAGTTGATTGATATTCGTTTATTAAAATTTATGATTTTTCTATTCCCATTGTTGTGTATAAAAATGTGTAAATAATATGTTGAAATTTTGAAAATTCGGAAAATTTAATAGAGACATTTTATTAATGTTATAATAATTTTAAAATAAATTAATAATATTATGCGGCTATCATTCATTAATATAATATTTCGCGTATACACAAATAAAAAGCATTATAGTTTGACCGATAACTTTGCTGAGATTTACATTTTCCTTTTTTCTTTTACAACGTACAAATTGTCAACAATTTCGATTTTAACAAAATGTTAAAATTTTATATGTAAACCAACGCATTAAGTAACAATAGCTGTGCATCGTCTGTAAAATGTATAAATAGCACAGAATCAGCATTAATGATGTTTTAAAATTTGGTAAAAATATTACCGAAATAACGCTTGAAATGCTAAGAATAGCTTGGGGATAATTTTTTTTTATCCAAAACAGAAGTGAATGGCATTAACGATTACAAAAAAAGCAGAGAAAATGTAGTTGATAAATAACGTCCAGGTTGACCATCTACAAATATCACCGAAGAAAACATGCGAAAGATGCCTCTAATTTCACGAAAGTCCTTAAAATATCTTTAGTGCGATTAATGGAAATGGTAAAACAACAACCTCAATTCATGACATTTTACATGAAAAAATTGATTTACAAGAGGTGAATTCAATTTGTTTCACATCAATTTACTGATGACCAAAATTTACACTGAATTAATTATTCCGCAAAGACAGTAGGGCGGGCGATGATGATAATTTCTTAAAAACTCTTGTAACTGTTGATGAAACCATGTGTTTTCAATGCAACCCCGAAACAAAGCGTCAAATTGTTGTATGTCGTTTTGCTCAGTTTAAGGAAATCCAATGGTTAATACTTTGTTATTACCTTGGTGTATGTCAAAGCATTTACTTAAACTGTATTCATAATTTTCCTCCTGAATATCGACAACCAGACATTTGACAATATATTTTCTCTTAATCCATTCCAAGGAGGGTAATTTACAAACAAAGGTTGCGAATATAAACAAATATAATCTTGAAATATATTGATCAAATTTGCTTATTAAGTTATAAATTGAAAAGTGTGGAGTATTAAGATTTCATTTTATTCTTGTTATAACTCTATACTCTGATCAAAATCATTCCGAACTAGTGCAATTAATCAATCGACCATTAAAATCATAGTATGGTACCATTGTTTTTTGGAACACCAATTTCTTCCATAATTTTGATTTATTGACGCTATCATATGCTACCTTAAAATCAACAATCCAATGGTGTGTATCAACATTGAACTCTCTACACTTTTCCAAAATCTGCCGTATACAAAATATTTAATCAAACGTACATCGATCGGCGCAGAAATCACACGGGAATTCTCTGATCATTTCATTGGCATATATGGAAGAAGTCTAGTATATTATCAAATATTTGACAGGCGATGTTTAATAAAGTTATTCCTGAATTGTTGTTACAATCCAATTTGTCATCATTTTTGTGCAATTTACAAGTAATACTAGCCTTCCACTCGTGTCTGGCACCTGTTCATTATTCTAATTTTTTACAATTAGCTCGTGCAGTTGATATCATAATGCATTTTCAGCATGAGTTAAAGAGTTCACCTGTTAAGTTTACAGATATTACAAACAAGCGATTCATGATATATATAAGCGAATTTTGAATAACATAGCAACGATTTTAACAATTTCATCTTATTATTATTATTATTGTTCACAACAATAAAATTTAGAAAAATCGTTTAGACAAAATATTATATAGAATTTAAAATCGAATTTATTAAATGAATGTTAAAAAGCCAAAATATTTTAATTTATTTTATTTTTTATCACAAATATAAATACTAATTTAAAAATGTTATCTATTTTAATCTATAAAAATTATTTCTGTAAATTTATTAACTTTTGTGTGTATTAATGTAAAATGATGTAATTAATAATGAATTATAATTTTATTTTTATTCAATAGTGTAATTTTAGTAATTTGTAATGAAAATTGTTTATAGTAAAAAAATAAATATATTTTACGCACGTTTTAAATTCTCTTTAATCAAATTTATTTAATTTAAATAAACAATTTATTTATAATAAAATTAATCAATTAATTAATTAATAATCCATTATCATCGTATATTTATTTCATCGCATTTCATATATATAAATATAAATAATTAACGTTTAATAATTTATAAATAAATATTTAATTAAATTTTAATTTAACATTTTAATTAGTCTAATTAACATAATTTAAATTTTATATATTTTTATACATAGTCACTTTTTTCTTTTTTTTTTTTTCATGTAAATATAATTAATTTTAAGTTTTTTTTTCTCTTTTTTTTTTTTTTTATCGTCTTTCTCATTAACTTTAATTATATGTGCCATCAATTCAGGTTATATCTGCCTATTATGATCAAAGTGGTTCATTGGTAATGGGACCACGAACAGGTACACCAATGCGTTTGGTTAGTCCAGCGCCTGTATTGGTGCCACCTGGTGCCCAAAGAGCACCACCAACACAACAAATCTATTCACAACAGCCAACGGCCCAACAAAATTTATATTCAACACAAAATGGTTCCAGTGTTGGAGGTAAACCTAAAATTTAAAAAAAATAAACAAATTAATATTTAAATAAATAATTTAAATTGTATAATAATAATAATAATAATAATAATAATAATAATAATAATAATAATTGTAGACTAATACACTTTGGTGTGGAGAGATGTGTGTGTATGTGTGTTTGATCCTATATTATTATATCAAATACTATATGTTTTGAAATATTTCATTTAATGTAAAAAAACCATAAATCTGCTCAAAATGGCCCACTTCTCGGAAGTACACTACATTGTAAAACAGAATGTATTTCAAAATATACACAGATATCGCATCCATAAAGGCACAAATTTATGAATTTAACTAGTGTGCAAGAATTCTGTAAATATTTGCCAATATGTAAATGTTAACCTTTTTTCTGTCACCATAATTTATAGGGAATATTTTACTGTGCAAACAAATTTGATAATAAAATGTTCTTATTTTAAACTCAAAATTTTTTGGAATAAATTTAACAAACAATTTTATATTAATCAAGGGTGTGGCGGATACACTTTCACCGTAGTTATATGTAAAATATAATTAAAATTTAGTAAAAGCATTTCCGAAAAATTACTTCAAATATGAAATATAATGGTCCTTCTTGGACCGGATGGATAACTGGTGATGAAAAGTGGACTGCCTATGAAAACATCGTAAGGAAAACGGGCATATATATAAGAGAAGTCATAAATAATTATGGAAATTATATTATTCAATAAAGTTTATTCTGTAGGTCTGATAAAAACGGACAGAACACAGAACTTTCCGGTACACCTAAAATACATATTTTCTTATATTAATCAACGTACATATTCATTTGAATAACTTTTTCATATTAATGTTTATATTATTTACATCTTTCATCCAAAATATGTTTATATAATTTTGTGCTTTAACATAAAAAAAAAACAAACACATAAACATTATTAATTTATGGAAATTAATTAATGTAATTAAAAGTAATACTAGCTTGTACGACGAGTACATGTACGTACATGCGATACGATTATGTGTATATTTATATGTATAATGAAATATATATAATAAAGAATTTAGAATTTATTTAAATTTACACCGTCTGTCTTAAAAATTGCCGAACGCTAAGATGTTGTGTCAGAATTTCATGACATTCCATTTTGCACATCAGTAAATTTATTGCGCATTTGTCTATTATTAGCATCGGTATGAAAAATGAACAAAGAGCTAACACTAAATTTTGTGGTAAACTTGGAAATACATTTTCCAGAACTTTTGAAATGATGAGAATAAAATGTATGGTGATGATTTTGTATCTCGTATAATCGTTTTAAAAATGTTCATGAAGACGCATTGGTTATGGTAAAAGAAGTGGAAGACCAAAATCGTAAAGTATTGAAAATAACATTGAAAATGTAAGTGATTTCATCAAAATTGTCATATTATTTGGAAGAAATGAAACGTTTACTTCATCGTATCGATCGTATGCAACGAGAATATAGTGATAAAATTGAATTACTATATCTTGTTCATGATAACACATCATCGCAACGATACAACGTCAAGTGTTACCGAATTTTTAACCAAAAACGTCGTTTAAACACTCAACCATTCGCCAAATTCGCCTGATTTGTAATGGCTTCTAACTTATTTCTATTTCCTACACCTGAAAGAAAAGCATTTTGATGACATAATATCGATTCAAATATACCTTCCAATGTCATGAACATAATTTACTACTAATGACATAAAAAAAAGTCATTTGATATTCACTTTTATATTGAACGTGCCAAACGTTGCCTGTATATTGCAGCAGAAGAAGCTAATATTTTTAATAAACAAGAGGGATTAACTCAAAATAACCAACTGTTGTTTTTATTCGTAAAAAGTTCGAAAATTTTTACGGCAGACGGTGTATTATGTGTAAGCTAAACAAAAGCTCTATATAGCTATACTAAATGTCAGATTTCACATATATAAGAATGAGTTTATGGTTAAAATTAATAAATTATGATAATATGTGTGTTTTTACCACACCTATGAGCATTACGTAACATAAATATAGCTTTAAAATGGATAGGGTGATTGAGAGCCTTAATCATCAACTATGGAAACGAAGCACATCTGTTAAACATTCTGCCAAGTTGGTAAATTACTCGTTGTGTCTCATACGTCCATTATTTATTGGTATATCTTTAGTTTGCGTATTTTTCACTTCATAATTATTCTTTATTCATTTTACTTTGTTCACTAATAATATTATTTCTTCATTTTTGTATAGCAACTGCCAAGCAGTCACATTTTCTGCACTCTGCGTAGCTTGTCGGATGCGATCCTCAGAAGTTAATGCATTTTACAGATTGCACGCGTCCCCATATTAGGACAATCTTTTGTTGAATGCAGCCTTGCACATTTCACATATTTTGAAAATTTGACAGTTATTGGCACTGCAGAATTAAAGTAGCTTTTATTTTCAACGATTATCAATTTTGATTTTCGTTAGCTAAATTGTTCTTGTGCTTAATCAAAGAATATACTATAAATAAATAAATGCAATGGAGTACCCAAACTTTTCTTATATTTATTGCGTAATAAGTGAAAGGATAATCGCAACTGAAAAATTACCAACATATGAAGATGACTGCAATAATAATTTGTTGATTGTGCCGACATAATTGAAATTTATGGAAATTTTCAAATTTAGAGAATCCATAATTATATTTCAATAACTCTTGACGATGATAAATAATTAATTGTATGCAAAATATTACTTCAATATATATGCTGAAATTTATTGAACCTTGATTTATTAAAGAGATGATTAGATTAATTAGATTAATGGTGTGTGTGTGTGTGAAGTGTACACATAGTGACCATATGGATATATTGTATTTATTGTGTCCTAATTTCCTGCATATTTTAATGGTGTTATCTGTTATTACTCGGCATACTTATGTAGAGCACAAACTTTTAAGCGGTAATTTATAGTGAGGGTTCAATGATGGCAGATTACCATCACCACCATTTTACACAGTGAATAACCTCAGACGACCGTCTCTTATTATGTTTGAATCATTGTTTAACAATTTATGTTTTTATGTTTTTATGGATGTGGTGTCGGTGTCGCTCCTCTATGACGACCTGACCCGATGACTTGTAACCGTTATGGTTTTTGAACCTATTGGCTGTGTTGTACTTAAATTATTTTAACATAAAAATTATTTACTATTTGAGATCACAGTTGAACTGTTTTCATAATATTCATTCAGTTAAACCTAGTGTGCCTTATTTATTGTACGCACATTCCACATTATTATTTTCATTTAATATCTCCACATTTTAATAATCTGTAATTATAATTTATAAATGATTATATTATTTTACTTAACCCAAATGTTATTTATTTTAAATATTCATTTTAAATAAATAAATGTATTTATTGTGTCATCGTTTTGTTTGACGATGATAAATAAATGTGAAACAATATTATCCTATTAATTTTTATTTTTATTTTATCTTCTATATTTTTTAACAAATTATTATACAGAAAAAAAATAAAAATAAAAACAATTTTATTTTCACTTCCTTCCTCTCCTACACAACACCAATTTTTTTTTCCTTGTATTTTTGTAAATATTATGTATATTTTTATGTGTGTACAATACCACTACTAACTCTGTAATATAATTTAAATAAATAAATAATATTAATGAAATTCTTACGCGCCGATTTATTCAATTGGAAACGAAAATAAGAAATAACCAAACCTATATTCGATTCAATTTTTTTTGGAAAAATAGCCAAGTGTGCGGCTGATTCATCTGCAGATTTTTTTCTATTTTGTATTTTATTGATTTATAAATGAAATTGAAAGGAGACGAGAGTTCTTTACATTTATCATAAATATATAGCGAAGATTGTGTGTGGTAATAATATTTTTACAGAATTTCTTATTAAAAAATAATAATAAATATAAAATACAAATAAAATTTATAAAAAATATATTTATTTAAATGCTTTTGACGTCGATGAAAAAAAAAAAAATAAATAAAATAATAAAATATAATCTTATATTCATTCCATTGTGTGTTATATTTGTGAAGAGATAAGATTTTTGTCGTTTTCTTCATCATTATCGTATACGGGTATCGGGTAAATATGGAAGTGTTTCTCTTTGTATGGTGTGAATGAATGTGAATGAATGAATGAATGATATGTCAAAAGAGGATATAAAAATATTTGATAACAAAAACTATACAAAATATAGTCATTTCCTTTTAATGATTTGTATTTTTTTTATTTTTTCGTATATATGAACAAAATATTAAATATTTACACAATTTAATTCAAGCAAAAGTATAACGTCAAATAAATAAATGTTATTTATGACTATTACTTATCAAGCACAATCGTGTTTTAAACAAATATTATATTTTCATTTGAAATTTTTTACTTGTAGAGTGACTATATATTAGTTTATCATTATCATTATTTTAATTTCTGTTACGCCTCGAGACAGTAGCATTGAGCAATGTCGTTCTATTTTGGGTTAATGTCTTCATTTCTCGCCAAATGTTAGCCTAACTTTCGGCCTTGCCATTTTTGTGTCGCATTCGTATATGATGACCCAAATTTCCTACTTCCCTGTGAATGCCATACTCCAACGGTTATTATTTAGTTATTTCAAAATCACACACTCCTCCTTAAAATTTGTTAATCAATTTTAATTTGTTTGTATTTTCTTCGAAACTTCTTATTATCGCCATTGTTTCAGGGCATCGGAAAACACTAACAAATTTTCTTATCAAATCAATTTATTTACAAAAACTTATAAATACCATATATAAGCGAGATGTGATCACTAAAGTCGGCGGCACTAAAATTAGTAATGCTACACGGGTCATCCACAAAATAAAATTCTAATTTGGTGTTAACGCGAGTTAATTTAAGCAATTGTAATTTTTAAAATCTGAAATGCCATTTATCTATTTCGTATATATTGAATACCGCCATAAATTTTTGCCTTACTGTAAACCGAGGTAACAGAATTTATCGATTTTGTTCGAATAAGTGTCTATACGCTATTTTCAAATTGCAACAATCTAGTTTATGTTTCGTTAATCTTAACGCACTCCTTGTGTTTTGAATAATTTTGCAGCAGAAGCGACGTAATAACATCGGTAAAATATGGTGGTCGTCAAATCGATTTAATACACACACAACGCGTATTAAGAGATGTCAATATATAATCGATAACACAATAATAAATAAATATATGGTGAAAGACACCACATATAGAATCCTGTTTTATTGTGCTGTTCAGACGAGGAATTGTGTTCCATAAATTTAAGGTGCGATGCAATACCACTCTGCACAGAGACTATATCATTTCTCTATAAATGAATTTAATGTTTTTTTAATAACTATAACGGTAAGTGTCTGTTTTCCATTTCGTAATTGTTTCATGTAAAATAATATATATGGATCAACAACTGATAACACTATGTTTTGCAGAAGTGTATGATATACCTCTCCAATTTTTGCAAAATACGCCGTAGACTCATCCTCAAATAATAAATAGTTTTTTCCAATCATTATAGAAGTAATTGTTTCGTCTTCCAAATCTGTGGCGTCCATATATTTACTGTATGTGTATAGTTATGTTAGTTTGATGTGGAAAAATTTGGGTTTCGTCGCACGCAGTTCAATTTTGGTTAGAGCGAATATTTATATTAAAACGATATGACGAACAGAGTTAAATTAATTAATTTCTTTTTATTACGAAAAGCCATTTAGTATTTTAGTGAAATATTCACATCATCGTGTCATTTGATCGTTATCGCTTTTTACCAAAAGATTATCACCATGCCCAGCACTCATTAATATTATATAATCGAAGTGTGCAAAACGCTTTATGTTTTGGAAAATAAGCATCGTAAATCGTATACCTTAAACTAATATGTGTTCTTTATAGTACATCAAATAGTTTGAAAAATTTATTTTCGCTCCAATATCCTTATATATTTTTTTTTTTTTACAAATATTTTATCAGTCGAGACATTGCATTAATTATATATGGGAATATTGTGCCGCTGCACTACTAACAATCTGATGTCTGTAATTAAGCATAAATTTGAGAAAAACATTACGAAATTTCGGTTTATATCTCCAAATCGATGGGCATCCAATTACATTTTATTAGTTATTATTAGAATTTAACTTAACAACAACCTGTCGGAATTGTATATCAAACAATTATGGCATTGTATAAGGATTGCGAACCAAATCCAATAGATTATGTTCCAACTATAAATGTTATATTGTCAATGTATGACCATAAATTGTGTATAAAGCATGTGATATTTTGGGGGTGTGAATCTTGGATATGTATAAAATGCAGCAATTGTTATGTTTTATTAAAAGATTATTTTTAATAGAAATAAAAATGTATAAACTATGGGTTCTTTTGTGTGTATGTGTGTGTGTGTACCACCAACCACACCAACTTAATATTAATTATAATTATAATAATAATAATAATAATAATAATAATAATAATAATAATAATATAAAAAATATATATATAATTTGTAATTTAAATTAACATTAATTTATTTATAAAATTAACAATTTTTGTACATTTTTGTTTTTATATTATTTACACATCATCATTAGGTGGCGGGTTATTTGCACCCCAAGCGTTCAGTGGAAGTTTGGGCACTTTGGGGAGCCCCGCACAACCTTCAGGTAGTAATTGGTTTTTTTATTTTTTTAATATATTTTTTAGTTTTTATTAATTGTTTTTGTACAGTTTCACATCACTCAAAATTAATTTGTAAATTTTTTTGAAAAAAAAACACAATGTAAATAATCAACTATTTTTGATTTGTACATGTTTAAAAACATATGTTTTTGTAGAAAATTTAATTTTAAAAATTATTTCAAAATTATAAAAAATTTATTGAGTAATATATGTATTAGTTTTCCCCCTTATGATGATCACGTCCATATAATACGTAAAGAAAATTTTCCGTGATCTAAATCGTGCTGAACTCTTATATAAATTATATATTATTGAATAATTAACAGGCAAACTTTCAATTTTGAAGTAATAACAATATTGTCAATAATTTAAATTCATAACGTCCATTGGGAGAGATATTGAAATAAGCTTGACTCTACACGCTGTCAAAATAACGTATGCGTTTTCCCTGTTAAACTTATGTATGAACATTGTTTTTACTGACAATTTCGTTCAATCTGTGAAATGTGATCCATAAAATACACGTATTATTATATAAATCATCACACATTTCAAATTACAAACAATAATTGTATTTCTGTTTGGTTACGCACACAAAGACACATTAACAAAACCGAAAAAACATGTATGATATGACAAATGCTGGTGCCATGGAACTTTAATCGGATCGTTATACAAAAAAAGAAGTTGTGATAAAAATGAATTAAACAAACTATTTTGCAATTCTTCTGCGTCCTTTAATTGCCTTTAATTGCCTTTGTATTTTTTAGCTAATAAAAAATATAAATAAATATTTTTGTTTTAGGAGCCACCTCTCCGAATGACTTGGAGAAATTCTAAAATGGATTTGTCATGCTAATTTTAATTTTCAAATAAAAAAGTCATATTTGTAAGTTAAGATAATCAAGCCTCTATTTGTGGGACTCAAAAAAGGGAATAATATTATTTTTCTCCAACGCTGTTTACTTCCCACTTTCAATTGTGAAATCCTATATCGTTTGTTTTTAATATAGAATAAAAAACGAAAATCTGTTGGAATAATATCAAATACTACAATTGTGTGGATGACATTTAAGTTACCACACACAAAATACTTTATTTTTTTTTCCAAATAAATTCTGGAAATGTTTAAGTGTAAAATAAATAATACTACTTTTATATGAGAAAAACAAATAAATCCTATTTTGATGATACATTTATATTATATTGTTATTGTTAAGCAGCTTATACTTAAATTGTTTGTTTCATTTTTATTTTGGTTTTTCTTTAAGGTGAGTAAATTATAAAAAAGTAATTTACAATTATACGTTATTATTTACGTTTGGGTGTATAATTTTAATGATTATGGCGAAATTAGTCATTGTATTGGGATATTATTCACAAAAAGTCGTAGCAAAAGCAACTTATTTTTTTGTTCACTATGTTATGACCAGTTTTAAAAAAGCCAGAAAAATTTAATTGTTACATTACAGTTTTATACCCACAGTCATGCCGTCAATATTGATTTGTACATATTATTTGTTGACTTTACCAAAATAATGTCAACACAATTATAAATATTGAACATCATAATGTCAAAGTTTAAACCGGTTATATGACGTATACGTTTATCTCGTGATTCCAACATTGATTTTAAAGTCTATAACTAAATTTCATTAACAATTATACTATAACACAAGTGTAGTACTATACTGACAACTTACACTATTCAACGGTTTCGTGACCTGATTCAAATTTTAATTAAAAGAATTCATTTTGTACTATTATCGTTAATAGATTTCGTGCCAATAAAAACTATGTGTTGATTGGGTGTAATCGTTTCACAATATTTCATCCTCAAAATAACACAATATTTTACTCAACACTCAGTGGCGCAGTGGATATCGTTCATATGCCAATCGATCGTGAAATATCGGATTTAATTTTTCAAATTTATATATGTCACATTTTTCGGTATTTATTTTAATACCAAAATGTTTCAGCTGAGACAAATAGGCAACGATAGAAATGAAAATGACTTTCGTTGGTGTGGAACCACACTCTTCCATTGGGAGTAGTATGATGAGAAATGTATTATGAAGAAATTTCAGAAACATTTGGAGAATTTGATCATATATTACCAATCTATATAGCTTTTAGGTGTTTCTAAAACTAAACTAAAACAACAGAGGTTCTAAACATGGTGCGAAAAACCCTTATTGGTGGTCAGTAAATGTACGCACTAATTAAATTACGCACAAGAATAAGAATATAACAAACGTTCTTTTCTTATCATTTAATCATCCTGCGATATAAAAGACAACTTCTTTTATATATTATACAATTCATAAAATACAATAAAATGAACTTGACTTTGTAAAAATTGAAAATTTCATATCATTTTTATATATTCTTTTATATTTTATATTTATATTATTATTATTATTATTATTAACGTCACCTTTAGCATTTCTGGCTTTTTTGTTATTAACGACGTTTCATAAGGAATGGAAAAAAAAAACTTATTACATTTTATTTTTCAATAAAAGAAGCACCAAAAAAGTAAATGTTGTATAACTTCTGATGATGATGATGATGATTGTTATACATTCATTCCGTTTTCCGTATCATATTGTTATGTTAATTTTACATGTAGGTGTATAAAACGGAATTGTTGTCGAAATCAATATACAAATTTATATAAACTTATAAGTGCTCACCCATATGTATTTAATATTAAAGACGATGGAAATTTCATTTTTTGCCCTCCTATTTTTATACAACTATAGATAAAAATAGTAAGAATTCAATTTTGATGAGGAAAATAATCTCTAATCTAATGTAATATTCACGTGTGTGTGTGTGTGTGTATGCCATTCTTACAATATGCACTTCATTCAAAAAATAATCAAAATGGCTTTATAATATAAAAATTCGTAACGCTATCTGTTAGTTATTACTTCTAATTGATTTATATAGTGTGAACAGACCTTAACAAAATGTCAAAGTTTCATGCCATGTATTCGTTCAATGTCCCAAAATACAAAGCAAGGTATTTCGTGCCGGTGCGCATAATGTGCTTCGGATCAGTCGAATAATGTATAAAGAACAAAGAATCAGTATTAAATTTTGTTTTAAAATGTAAGATGTAAAAAATGTTAAAAGTTCAAGTCTTTAGATGGTTCAGGTTGATCATCTGAAGCAATTACTAAAGAAAACATTGAAAAAGTCGTATTCGCCGGGTTTATCCTGAATATCGAGAACCAGAGGTAGTAGTATATTACTGCATGATAATGCATTTTCACACTTCATTCAACAATTATCATTGATTTTTTTTTGACTAAAATCATGCATCAGAATTCACCAGATTTAGCTCCGTGCGACTACTTTCTATTCCGTAAACTTTATTTGGCGTTTTGTATCAGTTGAAGAAGAAATTATTTATTAAATACTTCAATTTAATTGTAAAGTCTATTAAGACTTTTACAATCAAGGAAAATATTATGTAATTTATACGTTATCATGTTCAGGTATTTATTTATTTATGAAAGAATGTATAAAGGATGTGCGGCGCCGCCGTTAAAGTATGTAGATTCATTAATTCTATGTATCAAGGAACTTCATTTTATTTCAACGGTATATGATACATGGCAAGAATAGGTGATTGTTATTATATAGTTTTATGTGTGCGGGTACAGTTGTTATATTCGAAAAAGTGGATGATATTATAAAATTTACAAGAATGGGATGTGTGATCCGACTTTCGACGTACTAATTAAATATGGTGTCTTGTCTTTAGACGGTGCGTGATTAATTATGTGAAACAGTAATTATTTTGATTTAAATTAGTACCTATCTATAAAATAATATCGTATAGATTTCATTACGCACTTTGACATTCCCGTCTATCTTCTAATCAAAATATTATAATAGCATTTGATGTTTGGCAACAATTAAAAGACATTACAAATATTACTCAATAAATAAATAGGTATAGTTTGTGAAATTAAATTTATAAAAAGATCAGCGAAATTAAATTGTATATATATATTTTTATTTGTAAATAATTAAATAATTATTATATTCTGCGTCCGTGCACGTCGTCAAGAAACTATTGGTACAAAATTAATTAAATAATTTTATAAAATTAACAATATATACGAAATTGATCCCGATCCACAAATTCCAATTAATATTAATTTTCACATTTAGAATTTAGCATTTTTTTTTTCTATTCCTTCTTTTTTTTTTTATTTTCTTCTTTCTTTTAATGTATCTATACTTAAAATTTGTTTTTAGGTTTAGCATTAAATACACAATCGTTAACGGCAAGACGTGATTCATTTGATCGTAATACATCAGCATTTAGTCCATCATTGGATTATGCAACATCATCATCATCAGCTGTTGCTGCTGCTGCTGCTGCCGCTGCGGCCGCAGCTGCTGCAGCTAATTCAAGAAAATGGTCCGTTAATAATTATGGTACATTGGGCACAGTAACAGCATCGGGGAGCCCGTTAGGTACAACATCATTAACACCACCACCATCATCATTAGTACAATCTGGTGGCCCATCCGGTTTAAGTGCATTAGTTGCTAATCGTGCACCCGGTGCTGAATCCAAATTTCGTACAATAAATCCATTGGCACAAGTTGGTATGCAAACTACAAATACAATATTTGGTTCAAATAATTCATTATTTTCAAAATTACCAACCAATATGCAAACAATTTCAACTGTACGGCCAACAGTAACATCAACGACATCAACAGTCACGAATGTTGTGGGCTGTGATGGATCCAGTGGAAATACAACACCATTAGATCAACGTCCAATTGGTCGTTCACGTTTATTAGAAGATTTTCGTAATCAACGTTTTCCAAATTTACAATTGCGTGAACTAACAAATCATATTGTTGAATTTTCACAAGATCAACATGGATCTCGTTTTATCCAGCAAAAATTAGAGCGTGCAACAATTGCCGAAAAACAATTAGTGTTTACCGAAATTATAAGTCATGCGTATAGTTTAATGACGGATGTATTTGGTAATTATGTTATACAAAAATTTTTCGAATTTGGTTCAGCCGAACAAAAAGCAGCATTGGCAACGCAAGTACGGGGTCATGTGTTACCATTGGCATTACAAATGTATGGTTGTCGTGTTATTCAAAAATCATTGGACAGTATACCATCCGATCAACAACAAGAAATTGTACGTGAACTTGATGGGCATGTATTAAAATGTGTTAAAGATCAAAATGGTAATCATGTTGTACAAAAATGTATTGAATGTATTGAACCAGCTGCATTACAATTTATAATAAATGCATTTTCCGGTCAAGTATATTCATTAAGCACACATCCATATGGTTGCCGTGTTATTCAACGTATTTTAGAACATTGTACACAAGAGCAAACATTACCGATATTAGGTGAATTACATGCACATACGGAAAGTTTAATACAAGATCAATATGGAAATTATGTTATTCAACATGTTTTAGGTAAAGTTTTTAAAAACATTTATAATATTGATTTGATGTGTAAATGTGTGTGTGTATGTATAACATTAAATAAAAAAAAATCCTTTTTTTTCCCCCCAACTATATTTAGAACACGGAAAACCCGAAGACAAATCAATATTAATTGCCAGTGTAAGAGGTAAAGTTTTAACATTATCACAACATAAATTTGCATCGAATGTTGTTGAAAAATGTGTTACACATGCAACACGTACCGAACGAGCTAATTTAATTGAAGAAGTTTGTACTTTTACGGATAAGTAAGTTATATTTTATGTTATATTATTTGTTAACTATTCGTAAATGACATTTGACGTGAGTAAACGTACAATGTACGAGTATATGCTATAAGTAATCTATGTTCCGCAGTTGTAAAAATCTTCTAAATGTATAATCTTCTTGCATTCGCATACGATGTGTGTCACGCTATTTGTATTTTATCTCACAATAAATATTTTTATCAAAAAATCTATTATCCATCTGCCACAGCAAAACATTTGATCTACTTAAACAAAATTCATCGTAAACTTGTTTCATCAATTGATACGTTATCGAGGCACTTTTACCATGTCTTACGTTCAATTTAATTACAACCCTTTTTTCCAACTTAATCATTAACTTCTCGTTAGTTAAATAAATACGAACCGATCAACAATCGATTGTATTAATTATTAATAAATTACTTTTCAGTAATCAAATTTAATCTTGGTTACTGTTTAGTTATAATTTCACATATGGTTTATTTTTTAGCATTGTATTGCTCCGATCAGATATGAATTGAACAATTTCATTAAATGTAAATAATGCAAGAAATAATTGTGCAAGGCAATTATATCTAAGATGATAAACGGTGACGAATGTCATCGTATCTACAATCAGTTTTTTCTTCAAATACAATATGTTCTATACAATGATCAAAATGGAGTAGTAAGTTTGCATGAAGACGAAATGCACGCTCTCACATATATCGATAAATAATCGGGTTCAAAACATAATTTTTATTAATAGTTCCATATTTCAAAATAACCATTTAACCATAAATAATAACAGTCGACGCCTGTCATCGATCATTGTAATAAATCAATTTCAATCGATTACACTTCTATAGTATTTCTATAGTAACATACGTAACGTAAATTTCGTGTAATGCCACATAAACAACATTCCATTACATATAAGAGTTTTTCCGGCTGCGCAATAAATTTTATTTTTCCGTAATTTTTGAATTTTAAAATGTGTCCGAATTGCGTAGTTCCGTCAAAAACGAGTTAATATATTACTATTGCTCTCGTGTAATTATAAGAATGATAGATTATTTATTAAAAGTAATCGGACTAATTTTGTGTCTATGCCAATATATATATATATTCGCAAACGTTTACCAACTCGATTGTAATAAAAGCTCTAATTATTATTATTAGAATCATCGTTTTTACTTTTATTAATTCCTTAACTCATAAAAATTATTATTATTTTTAATCTATTTCCAATTATTTATTAAATTAGTGCACTTCATTTAATGATGAAAGATCAATATGCAAATTATGTTGTACAAAAAATGATTGACGTATCGGAGCCAACACAACGTAAAATATTAATGCATAAAATACGTCCGCATATGAATTCATTACGTAAATATACATATGGAAAACATATAATTGCAAAATTAGAAAAATTCTTTATGAAATCATCAAATGCAAGCGGTAATCCTGGTGGCGTTGTTGTCGTCAATGGTGTCAATACAAATGGTACCGTTGTTGTTAACGGTGTTGTTAATTCAAATAATAATGGTACTATGAATGGTGGTGGTTCACCATCTGGCGGCGGTAATGGTGGTGGTGGTGGTGGTACTGTTACTTTAACAAATACAGCAGCAACAATGACAGATGGTTTAGGACCAATTGGTACACCAATAAATGGTGTTTTGTAAAGTTAATGTGTCTCTATATGCGTATAAAAATTAGCATTAATTCTCTATTTTAAAATACATTTTACGTTTTTTTATTTTTTTTTTTTTTTCTCCATATTTTTTATTTTATTATTTTTTATAAATTTTTTTTTTTTTTTTTTTATAAATATTTCTTCGTCGAAAAAAGAAAGTAAAAAAAAAAAAAAAACAAAATAAAAAATAAAATAAAAATAAATATAAAAATAAATAATAATAAAAATTATTTTCAAAATGATTTATGTGTGCAAAAATATGTAAATCACAAATTAGCGTTTATTCATAAAACCAAAATAAATATGTGTTGTGAAACGCATTCAAGCGCACCGCGCCAACGCTCGCAAACGTATTCGACACAATATGCAAAGCAAAATTAATACAACAATTAATTTAAATAATTAATTAAATGAAAAATCAATGATAAGAAATTATTTTCGAATGAATTCGAATCGTAAACAAAACAAAGAAAATCAAATGAAATGAAATGAAATTGAATATATCAAATTCATGAGATAAAATGATAAAAGAAAAACGTGTATTGGAAAAATTATATTACTTGTTGGAGACGACGGGGAGAAACAATCTCATTCATAGAAGCCGCAAAAAAAAAGAATATAAATAATTTCGAAAAAAATAATAAAAATTAATAAAAAATGAAAAAAGACATTAAAATTAAAATAACTTTATTTTCAATAAAATTAAAAAAAATAAAAGAAAATATTTTTAAAAATAACACTCAGGTAGTTTTTAAAAAGTAAATAAATTAAAAAAAAAAAAAAAAATAGAAGGATTAACGAAAAATGTATTCAAAAATAAAAATTAACAACCTTTTTTTTTTTTTAGCAGCTACGTCGAAATAATTAATAGAAAACCGCCGTAACCGCGTAACTATTTTTTAAATTACAATTATTAAAAATTAATAAAATCTATATTTTCTTGTGAAAACAAAAAAAAACAAAAAAACTTCGAGAATTAAATTACAAAAAAAAAAAAAACAAAAGTTAAAGAATAGTTTTTATTTTTTTTTTTCTTTCTTTTTAATTTTTTTAATTTTTTTAATTTGTTTTTTTATGTTTTATGTAAATAAAATGTGTTGAATGTAAACAGAAAAAACAGAAAAAATAGGAAATGATTAAATTAATTATAATTAATCATTATTATTAT